>JBANSL010000010.1:27668119-28905619 GCA_037127255.1 Persicaria tinctoria | reverse complement strand
GATCGTTATAATTATCCAACATTTAATCTCATATAATAATTAACCACAAGTCATGCTATTAGTCATACATATCTTACTGCTAGTCAAACGATCTTATTATCATGCTATTTGGTCATCAAATAAGTCTTATTCCCAAGTTAGTTTTAAAACCGTTTCAAATCCTAGTTAAATAGTTAAGTATTCCGACCCTTGAAAATACTCGCCAAATTCCCTTTTTAAATTTATTTATTAGATTACTTTCCAACTTTGAAATTCTTTTCCAAATTCTTTATAAATCTTTAAGTCCCAATGATATATTTTAAATCTCAAATAGTATTACATGATATTTTAAATACCATTTATTTAAACCTTTTATAAATTATTTCCAAATCCCCTAAAATCCCGACCATTTTTATTTAATAAATCAACCCTTATCATTCTCACAAAATATAAAAAATTATCTTTTAAATCCTCAAATACTATTATAATATATTTTAATTACTGTTAACTAGTTAAATAATAAACGCATACCCCGAACTGAACCGAACCCGCTAATTCCCAACCGGTTTAATATATAACAAAACAAGGAGGGCCCACAATGTATCTTCATCTCCATTTCAAATTGAAGTTCCCGCCGGCTACCGCCTCGCGCTGCTCAGCTCGACGCTGCCCACGCCAATCGACGGAGCTCGAGCCCGACTCCTCGGCTCTCGCTCTTCCTAGCCTGCTCAGCCTCGCCTCGGCCTCGCTCTCGCACACATCTGTTGGCTCAACCTTGCTCGCTCTCGCCTCTCTCGCACTCATGGCGTCGCGCTGCTCGGATTGCACGCTCACGCCTCTCTCGAGCTCGTCGGAGCTCTCGAGCTTGACCAATTATCCCGCACTCAGCCCTCACTCACTCCCGACTAATCTAACCATTGAATAAAGCACGAAATTGAATCGAGGAAGGAAAGAAACGGCTGAAGCTCACCGAGGTGCTCGCGACTTCGGAGGTCTCGATCGGAGTTCTGGGCTTCGCCGAAGGCTCTCGATGGCTCGTCGGACCTACGTCGGACATGGGTGAGTGTGATGGAGAAGCTTGGTAACAATTCCGATTAAAAAAAAATGAGAATCGCTTACCAGAAAGTGGTTCGCACTCGAACAGACGCGATGGAACTTCGATGGCTTGTCGGCAGCGCTGATGGCTTTTGGGCAGCTCCTGGTTGGCTCGGGTTCACCCTCGGATGTCGATCTTCGTGAGGAGAGGATGTGGTGGTGCTAGGGGACTCGAAGGTGGAGGAGGAATTTTGAGAATTCATTCGGCAATGCAGATGAGATGGAGGCGGCAGTTCCGGTGGTGGGATGCTGGTGGCGGTGACGGTGATTTTGCTGGTGGAGATGGTGGATCGCATGATGAGGGAGTGATGGTGGTGATGCATGGGAATTGTGGTGGCGTCGATGGCAAGCGCAGCGGGAGTGATGGTGGTGGTGAAGACGATGAGTGAACAGGAGGTAGTCAGGAAGGGTGATGGTGAATGACGGTGATGATGGTAAAAATGACAGGGTAAGGGGTGGGTTAAAGGGGTATGGTGAGTGATGGGAGTAGGTGAGGATTGAGTGTAGGATTGGTTAACCAATATCCGATAATAAATTCCGAATATGCGAATTTCGAATCCCGTAATTAGTCTTCAAATGTTAATATTTCCGACTCTCGCTTTCTTGATCAATTAGATTGTTCATCAAATTTTGTATTTCGGCCATAATTCGTTAAATGAGTTTTAGTTTTAATTTAAATTCATTTTTAATTCTCTTTTTCCGGAAAAATAGGATTTGAAAATCCGAGCCTTTACATCTTGGCTGCTTTTGATTGATCCATCTTAAACTTCTTCAAGAGATCCTTAGTATACTTGCTTTGGTTTACAAATATCCCTTTCTTAGATTGATGAACTTGTAACCCCAAAAACAAGTTGAGTTCACCCATCAAGCTCATCTCAAATTCACTGCCCATAATATCAGAAAATTCCTTGCACAAAGATGTGTTAGTAGCCCTAAACAATATATCAATAACATATATTTGAATAACCAAAATGTCATTTCCTTTGGTCTTGATAAAAAGAGTCTTGTCGATCAACCCCCTTTTAAAATTGTTTTCTAAAAGATATTTTGACAAGCGCTTATACCAATCTCTTGTGGCTTGTTTCAAACCATATAACGCTTTGTCTAGTTTGTAAATATGATTAGGAAATTCTGAACTTTCAAAGCCTGGGGGTTGAGCCACATAGACTTCTTCCTCTAAGAAACCACTGAGAAAAACACACTTGACATCCATTTGATATAACTTTATGCCCATAAAAGATGCAAATGCTAATAATATGCGAATGGCTTCAAACCTGGCTACGAGAGCAAAAGTATCCTCGTAGTCAATACCTTCCTCTTGATTGTAGCCTTGAGCAACAAGCCTTGCTTTGTTCCTCACGATCTTACCATTCTCATCTAGCTTGTTCCGAAATACCCAACGTGTGCCAATGACTGATTGATGCTTTGGCCTAGGCTTCAAGGTCCATAATTTGTTCCTTTCAAATTCATTAAGCTCACTTTGCGTAGCAATGATCCAGTCTAGCTCATGAAGTGCCTCATTTACCTTCTTTGGTTCTATAAGAGAAACAAACGCGTGAAAAACACAGAGATCTTTAAGTTTAGAACGAGTTTGAGCACTAGATGTAGGGTCAGAAATGATATCCTTAAATGAGTGTGATGATGAGTATTTGAACTTTCTCTTGCTAGTATCAGTGTTAGGAGGAAAATCAAGTATGAAATATAAATCTCAAATTAGACTCCATGTTCTCCGCAAATTAATTACAAGACTTCCTCCCCCTGTAGTAGAAGGTAGTCAGGACCGATCCACGAGGAAGTGTGTCAGTGCCCGCCTTTTCAGTTCTAAAACTCAGTAGCAATTCAACCAGACAAACAACAAACACAGAGAAAAGCAGAAAAGAAAGAAAAAGCAGCACGGCTCAAACTTGGTCGATATCGACCACTATAACTCGATATCGACTTGCAAAATCGACCAACACGGCTCAAAATCGAATGGAAATGGAAAAAGAACACAAGTGCAGAAATTTGGTCGATATCGACCTGGTATACTCGATATCGACTAAGAACATCGATAAAGACAACTCGAAATCAACTGATAGTAACTTGAAAATCCGAAATTCGTGAAATAAACCAATAAAATAAAAGACTTCCAAGATCAGGGTTTCAACACCACAACGATAGCCATGTAAAATAACACATAAAGGCATAAAAGATCATGCTTTTCATCAAATAACTTTCATTATCAACAAATAGAAATATAGAGGCTTTCGCATAAACCCTAATTGTTACTAACCATTTTCACATAATTAATCCAAATTGCATTAAGATCACTTTCGCTTCAATAACACAAACAAGGATCACCTTCAACTTTCGCAAAAGAATCATGCTCATAGGGATAGAAGACGAATTGCATAAAAAGATTGAACCTTTACCGCATCACCTTTCCCGGCTACCGTCGGGCTGACCCCAACCCTATAAGTTGGGTGACTACTCGCTCTTCATTATAAAGAAAGACATCAATAATAAAAGGAAATATATTTGCATTAAATAAACTAAAAGAAAGCTTACAATCGAACAAAGACAATTCCGCTCTCGCTTCACAAACTTCACTCGACCTCCTCCTTCTCTCTCCTACTCGACTTCTCTCTCTCTCTCTCTCTCTCTCTCTCTCTCTATCTCTCTCTCTCTCTCTCTCTCTCTCTCTCTCTCTCTATTGGCTTGTAGCTTGGATGATTCCTTTTTTCAAATCCAGCCCCCTAATGCCTTATTTATAGTGTTCTATGTAGCTATTCTGGGATAGAACAACTATATCTAAATCTATCTCCATCTATCTAAATTATTAAGGTAAAAATATGGAAATAAAGAAATAAGTCTCAAAGGAAACTAGAAATAATTGTGGATAGATCCTCCTTGGACTTGATAGATCTTGATAGAATTTGGTCTTGTGGATATCTCCATTGGATTCGGGATAGAACCTTAACAAGAACTCGGACTAGCTCAATTTCGGCCGTTGTAGGTCCAGTCGATATCGACTAAGGTCACTCGATATCGACCTGCCTTTTCTTCGTTTCAGCTTCAGACACTTAATATCGGCTCTAGAGATGAAAATCGAGTTGATAGTACTCGATATCGAGTTGGGTAACTCGATATCGACCAACGTCTTTCCTTGCTCAGCTTCTCAGGTCGATTCTGGATCTCTGCTCAATTTTTAGGTTACTCGATTTCGAGTTGTTGTACTCGATATCAACCAACTTCTTCAGCTTTGCTCGATTCTTGGCTTTCTGGGTAGAAATCGACTAACCAACTCAATATCGACTTAGTGTACTCGACATCGACCAACTAGTGTCGACTCGGTTTTCTTGTTTCCAGCTCGATTTGTCCTGGTTCTGCTACCTCTTTGACCTTGGACTTTCTGTAGTTGTCTTTGAGCTTTTCCTCATTTCTTTGAACTGCTGTAAATTGCCTCGATTTTTGCGAAATTAAACAGAAACTGGTGTAGATTCCGTAATTTGGCAAATAAGCATAAACTACATAGATTATGTACTATTCTAGCCCAAATGCATGAAATGTATGCAGAAAACGATATAAATTGAGTATAAAACATGGCGAATTAGGCTCACAACAAACACTCCATACTTAAGCTTGCTTGTCCTCAAGCAATACTTTTAATTGTCATACAGGGGAAGAAATCAAACTCTAAACATCTTAGATGCATTGCCATATAACCCTGCAATCAATTACCATCCTCGAAAAGGTACTAGTGTTACAAATCCATGCATGTGCAATTAAAAAGCAACATCTACTCATAAAAGGAGGGTTATGCAAAACATTTATTCGCGACAAAGCATTAATAATCAAGAAGACTTTAATTTAAGCTCAATAAGGAGTAGATTGGTAAAAGGCTAAAGGTGGAATGTATTTTGGCCACGTGGTGGTAGTTAATCCGGGGAAATGGAGTACTTTCCAAACTTTCATACCAAATTCCTTCTTCCTTTGATTTCTAACCTTTCGCTCATTCGCTCAATGCTTTTTTCAATATTATGCTTTTACCTCTCTAACCTCAGCACTGCCTTCTCGCGAGTCGCAAACATGGGTGTCATGAATGACCCCAGATACTTAGTGCTTTGGACCCCTCACCTTGTGTGTCCCATCTCGCTGAACTATTATCTCCGCGAGCAGGGTCAATCTACCTTTATCTCCCGAGGTGATCGGATTTTCTTTCACTCATTAAATTTTCCATATTTTTCAAACATTCCTTGCCAAAATCCATATATGATATATAATAACACAAACATCATATAATAATCTCCATAATGTGACATCATTCTCAACATAATCCCCAGATGGAAATAAGGTAAAGAATGGGCAATATTTAGATCATGTGGAGCATAATATGAAATAAGGCTCAATATGGCTTTTGTGATGCATAAGCATAGGTAAGGGCTAGGATATAATAATATGAGCATTATATGGAAATATAAAGTCCTCCATCCTCTTATCATGCAACATGTCAAAAGCAACTTCAAATTTTACCTCCTTTCATGGTTTTCAATAAAAATATACACTTTATTGTGACTTCCCTTTACTAGGCAATTTCATGCTATATCTCTAATGAATCCAATTTCGCATCGTCGAGTTCAATTAAAGCTTCCATGACATTTATCAAAAAATTTCAATGGGGGTCATTTTTTTTAAACTTGGGAAAACATGCATATAAGCACATAAATCAATAATGAATTCCAAAATAGACATGTATATGCAATTCCAGAAATAAACTTTAAACATGCACACATAATGTCAATATATGTCAACTATGCACAAAGTAAGCCCTTCCCCCACCCCATACTTAAACATTACAGTGTCCTCACTGTATAAAAAATAAGGGTAAAGAAAGAAACTCACTAGACAGATGTGCAGGATGTAAAAAATCGAGTGCTTTGCTGCTGGCCCTAATCAACATCGAGTGTGCATGGTCGATATCGACCTGACGTACTCGAAATCGACTCCTTGTTTTCTTCCTTGTCCCTGAAAAAATTAGAAGAGAAATATCCACCATAGAAGATAATGTCCAAAACCAAAAACAAAAGCAACAATGTCTAAAAATCCCAAAAATAAATGTCTATTTACATGCTCTACATTTTATAGTCGCTAGGCCGACTTTCTCCATTAATCTCAAGGTGGCATCTGCAGGGCCCATGTAACTTGGGCTTCAACCAGGACTCCATTCTTGTCCATTAGCTATAATCCTCCTGAATGGATCTTGTTCACAGTGAAGGGTCCCATCTTCTTCTTCTTGAACTTGTTTGGGAACCAATGATCGTTTGATTTGGAAACATAGAGCTTGTCTCCAACTTCATACTCTTTGGGCTCATCATTGGAAATCCTGCACAAGCGCACATACCAAGGCAAACCTCACCCATGTATAGATAAATCATTAATGGAAATAGGAGCAGAAAGGTCCATACCTTGGCTTTCCTTCGCAGAATCCGACTCCGCAAGCTCTTGAGGCTCTGGTCGATATCGAGTAGAGTCACTCGATATCGAGTTATGCTGCACTAGTGAGGACTCAGTCGATATGGAGGAAGACAGCTCGATTTGAGGTGGTCGATATCGACCAGAGGTGGTCGATATCGAGTCATGTTGCTCGGAATCGGCTGGGTTTGGCTCAACAGGAGGAATCGTGTCGGCAGAGGCAGGTCGATATCGACCTAGGTCACTCGATATCGAGTTGTCCTAGTCGACCTTGCCTAGGTCGATTTCTGGAAAAGATAACTCGACATGGGGAGGTCGATATCGAGTAGGTGGACTCGATATCGAGTTGTTCTCTAGGCTTGTTGATTTCTCCGGGTCAATTTTGACCCCATACTTAAGACCTGGCAAAGCTTCCGAAAAATAGTTAGTCCAAATCGATGTACCTTGGTCCATGTCGAGTGGATTCTCTGCTTCTTCGTTCAGGATGGCCATGATCTCCTCCACCTGGGCTTCCATATCCCTCTTTTCTCGCTCTTCAGGGATCATATTTCTTACCTTAGGCTCCCTGCAAGTAATGTAACCAGCTGATATGGACTTTACCTCTTCCATGGGACCTGTATGCCTTTCAGTTTTATTAAAGGAATACTCAATTACCTCATCGCTGATGTTGAAAGTGAGCACTCCTTTCCTTACGCTTATGTTGGCATCCATTGTTGCCAAGAAGGGCCTTCCTAGAATAATTGGACAAGCAGGGTCCTCTGCCATATCAATAACTAAGAAATCAGCAGGAACGAAGAACTTACCTACTTGCACTGGCACATTGTCCACAATGCCTGTTGGGATGACTACCGTGTTGTTCGCCCTATAAAGTTTAGCATCCACAGGCTCTAGGGTACCTATCTTAATCTTGGACCTGATTGATAAAGGCATTATAGTCACACTGGCTCCTAGATCACATAAAGCATTAAATTTATATTGACCAAATCCAATAGTTATAGCAAACTTGCCTGGATCCGGCCTCTTCTCAAGAACGTCCATTTGGCTGCACTCCTATGCGATCTCAGCCATTTATCGCTTTTTGCTCAGAATCTCCTTGAGGAACTTTATATAGGATGGCATCTCATTAAGAGCTTATGTGAAGGGAATGGTGACATTGAACCTTTGAAGCATCTTAATGAAACGCTGGAACTTCTTCTCTGCTGGATCCTTTGGAGATATCTTCGGAAAAGGCAGCTTTTTCTTCGTCGGCGGTGCTGATGTCGAGTGGGGGAGGTCGAAATCGACTAGAGGTTGGTCAAAGTCGAGTATGGTCTGGTCGACATCGACTGGATCAGCCGGCCTTGGAATCTAGGGAGGAACTGGGTCGAAATCGAGTAGGGTAGGGTCGATATCGACTGGAGGCTGGTCGATATCGACAGGTCTCCAATGTCCGTTTCTCCCGTCGTTTGCTCCGGTGTTTGCATCTATCGCCCACTCCTTAGGTTCATAGTGCCCGCCTTTTCAGTTCTAAAACTCAGCAGCAACTCAACCAGACAAACAGCAGACACAGAGAAAAGCAGAAAAGAAAGCAAAAGCAGCAAACTTGGTCGATATCGACCACTGTAACTCGATATCGACTTGCAAAATCGACCAACAGAGCTCAAAATCGACTGGAAATGGAAACAGAACACAAGTGCAGAAATTTTGTCGATATCGACCTGGTATACTCGATATCGACTAAGAAAATTGACAGAAGACAACTCGAAATCGACTGATAGTAACTTTAAAATCCAAAATTCGTGAAATAAACCAATAAAATAAAAGACTTCCAAGATCAGGGTTTCAACACCATGACGATAACCATGTAAAATAACACATAAAGGCATAAAATATCATGCTTCTCATCAAATAACTTTCGTTATCAACAAATAGGAATATAGAGGCTTTCGCATAAACCCTAATTGTTACTAACCCTTTTCACATAATTAATCCAAGTTGCATTAAGATCAATTTCGCTTCAATAACACAAACAAGGATCACCTTCAACTTTCGCAAAAGAATCATGCTCATAGGGATAGAAGACGAATTACATAAAAAGATTGAACCTTTACCGCATCACCTTTCATGGCTACCGTCGGGCTCACCCCAACTCTAGAAGTTGGGTGACTACTCGCTCTTCATTATAAAGAAAGACATCAATAATAAAAGGAAATAACTTTGCATTAAATAAACTAAAAGAAAGCTTATAATCGAACAAAGACAATTATGCTCTCGCTTCAAAAATTTCACTCGGCCTCCACCTTCTCTCTCCTACTCTACCTCTCTCTCTCTCTTTCTCTCTCTCTCTCTCTCTCTCTCTCTCTCTCTCTCTCTCTCTCTCTCTCTCTCTCTCTCTATTGGCTTGTAGCTTGGATGATTCATTTTTTCAAATCCAACCCCCTAATACCTTATTTATAGTGTTCTATGTAGCTATTCTAGGATAGAACAACTATATCTAAATCTATCTCTATCTATCTAAATTACTAAGATAAAAATATGGAAATAAAGAAATAAATCTCAAAGGAAACTAGAACTAATTGTGGATAGATCCTTCTTGGACTTGATAGATCTTGATAGAATTTGGTCTTGTGGATATCTCCATTGGATTCGGGATAGAACCTTAACAAGAACTCAGGCTAGCTCGATTTCGGCCACTTTGGGTCCAGTAGATATCGACTAAGCTCACTCGATATCGACCTGGCTTTTCTTCGTTTCAGCTTCAGACACTCAATATCGGCTACAGAGATGAAAATCGAGTTGATAGTACTCGATATCGAGTTGGGTAACTCGATATCGACCAACGTCTTTCCTTGCTCAGCTTCTCAGGTCGATTCCGGATCTTTGCTCAATTTTTAGGTTACTCGATATCGAGTTGCTGTACTCGATATCAACCAACTTCTTCAGCTTTGCTCGATTCTTGGCTTTATGGGTAGAAATCGACTGACCAACTCGATATCGACTTAGTGTACTCGATATCGACCAACTGGTGTCGACTCGGTTTTCTTGTTTCCAGCTCGGTTTGTCCTGGTTCCGCTACCCCTTTGACCTCGGACTTTCTGTAGTTGACTTCGAGCTTTTCCTCCTTTCTCTGAACTGCTATAAATTGCCTCGATTTCTGCGAAATTAAAAAAAACTGGTGTAGATTCCATAATTTGGCAAATAAGCATAAACTACATAGATTCTGTACTATTTTAGCCCAAATGCATGAAATGTATGCAGAAAACGATATAAAAGTGAGTATAAAACATGGCGAATTAGGCTCACATCAACAATCAGATCCGGATGGAGGCTCAAGACGCAATGGTAAGTGAGGCTCTAGGAGCTGACGGTGTATCTAACAACGGCAAGTCTCTCGCGTGCGCTCGGATGGTAGCTTCATCTTGGGATGCGGAGGCGGGTTTATATACAAATATGGATGGCAAGCTTGAAATTAATGAGTGTAAAACACCGGACGATCTCATGAGATGGATGGTTCGGAGTGGAGTCAGGAGGAGAGCGTCTCTACTTAGGGGAACGAGGTCACGCATTTTGGGTGACACGAAACTGTCCCTAATGATGGATGATCTTTTCAAAGTAATGTCGGGGATCAAGGAATCTAATTCTGGAGAAGGAGACGCTGCCTTTTTCAATTACGAGTCCGACATGGATGAGGGCGGTGATTCGTCCACGGATGATGAAACATACCATCCGGGTTAAATGTGATCTGCTCCTTAAACTTTGTTGTTGCTGTTCGATATTTTTGAGTTGATGCTAGCTGGTTTTCTTGCTGGTGGGCAGGTTTGAAGGTCTTGTTGATGTTCACTTGTTGTCATAGGTTTTTGGGGTGAACGTGGCCTTTCCTGAAGGCCCTCCTTTTGTTTTGCATTTAACTGGCTTAGCATTAGGCGATTTAAATCTTTGGTATGGGTTGGTCTTTTGTCTTAGTTTTGTTGACAACCCATTTTGTGATTGTTTGGGTCCGGTTTCTTAGGTGATAGGATGGCATATATTTTGTTATGGGCTGGTATAGATTGATTTGGCTTCTTTCTTTATATAGCATATATTCATTTTACCATCCATGAATATATGTTTATATATTTAAAGAAGCCGTTTGGGGGATAGGCAGTAGTGGGGGCACGTCTACTAGGTGAGTGGAAAATTAGTGGTACATTTTGGGGGTAGTCTTTTTTTACGCAAGACCCTTCGTATGGTTTTGCTTATTGTTACTCCTTGGCTCTTGCCATCATCTATATATTTAACTTTTCAGGATTTGTTGTACATCCGACTCCGTGGATCTGTTAGGCTCAGTTATAGCAGTTTCTGAAGTCTCAACACTTTTGGATTGGTCGCCAAGTGATTTAGACGAAGCTTCAACACCTTGGGCCAATTCTTCAGTGTTATGAATCTGATCCTGCATGATCCTCTTCTTTGTGTTCTTGGTAGCAATATCATCACCATCCTCATTCTCTGTATGGCTGTTAAGATCTAGATCTGCAACACTTTCACTTAAAGAACGGTCATTGCATTCATCAAATATAACATGTATACTTTCCTCAACCATCTTGGTTCTTTTGTTGAAGATTCTATATGCTCTCCTAGTTGTGGAGTAGCCAAGAAATATACCTTCATCACTACGCGCATCAAAATTTCTCAAGGTTATCTTTTCCATTGTTATGAACAAAACAAGTATAGCCAAAGGGCTTAAAATACGATATAAGGGGTTTGCGGCCTTTGGAAAGTTCATAAGGAGTTTTCTTTAAGATGGAACGAATAAGACAATGATTCAAAATGTAGTTAGTTATGTTAACAGCTTCAGCCCAATAGGTTTTAGGTAATGCATTTTCTAAAAGCATAGTCCTGGCCATGTCCTCTAGGGTGCGGTTCTTTCGTTCCACAATCCCATTTTGTTGAGGTGTCCTAGGAGAATAAAAATTATGGGAGATGCCATATTTAGCACAAAACAAATCAAACTGAAGCTGTTCAAACTCCCTACCATGATCACTTCGAATTGACACTATGGGCTCGTTTCTTAAAGCTTGCAACTCCTTACAAAGTTTTGAAAACTCAAACAAGGCCTCTGATTTTTCTTTTAAAAATGCAACCCAAGTATATCTCAAAAAATCATCAACAACAACAAGCATGTACTTTTTACCATTGGGAGATTTGACTCGCATAGGACCACATAAATCCATATGTAAAAGTTCAAGGGGTCTAGAAGTACTTACAACCTTTTTAGGTTTGAAAGAGCTACGTGTTTGTTTACCTCGTGTGCATGCTATGCACATATCAATACCTTTGAAGTCCATCTCAGGCAGTCCTCTTACAAGCCCTTTGGACACAAGCTTCTGTAGTGTATGTGGGCTTACATGACCGAGTCTCCTGCCAAAGCTTTGGATCGTCTATCAAAGCCTTTAGACAGAATAAGCTTCCTTGTGCCACTTGCTCAGCATTCACAACATAGATGTTGTTATAGCGATAGACAGTTAGAACTATTTCACCTGTATCTTCTCTGCGCACTAGACATCTTTTCTTGTTAAATCCAACATCATTACCACTATCACATAGTTGAGAAACACTAAGCAAATTATACTTCAAACCATTAACAAGATAAATATTTTTAATGCTATGGTTAGGATCACTCCCAACACTACCAAAACCAATGATGTCGCACTTTTCTTTGTCACCAAGAGTGATTGTTCCAGTGGATTGCTTCTTTAGATCATGGAAGAGAGACCTCTTCCCACTCATATGTCTCGAGCATCCACTATCAATAATCCATTTTTGCTCTTTCACCTTGGTGATCTCCTACAAGACAAAAATCAACCTTTGTGGCTAGACCAATAAGCAAATTTAGATCCATTATTGGGATAAACCATATTTGGTAAAATAGTGCCTTTTGGGACCCAAACTTGCGATATCTGTTCTTTTCTCAAGTGAACAGGAAATGTATTACGAATGATAGGTGGATTCTTTCTTCTATAGGGGCAGGTCTCTTTTACATGTCCCTTTCTCGCACAGTGGTGACATATAGGAGAGGTTCTGCTTCCTTTTGCCTTTACAAAAGTGGTAATGTGCTGCTTCTTTAAAAACCTTGGATTGTAACCAATACCACTTTTGTTTAGAGAACTTTGCTCCTCACCCAACATCCTATCAAGAGTGCCTTTGGACTTGGTTAAACTTATGAGGGCTGTCTTTTGGTCTTGAATCTTCTTATTCAGGGAGATCTTCTCGTTCTCTAAGTCATGATGTTCATTTCTTAGAGACGAGAGATCTTGCTTGAGTTCAGATTTCTCTGAGTCAAGAGTCTTGACATTAATGTCAAGACCTGAATAAGAAGTTTCAAGACTTTTGACCCTCATAGACAGTTCATCAATAGTTCTTTCTTGGTCCACAGTTTTCTTAATAAGAGTGTTGGTTTGGGCAATAAGTTTCTCTTCATTGGCAATCATATTAGAAAGGAATTCCAATAGTACCTCTTTTGGACTTGCCATAAGCTCTCTTACAGTTACCTCAAGTTGCTCATTGTGGGATTCATCTCCTGAGGCCATGTGACAGACACTGGCCTTCTCATCGTCGGAGTCAGTGTCAGAATCGCTCCAAGTTGCCACCATGGCTTTCTTTTTCCATCTATCACCTTTCTTGAACTGGCTCTTCGTCTTTTGAGGGCAGTCTTTCACAAGATGGTCTGTTTCACCACATTCAAAGGTTTAGTCTTCTTGTCATAGTTGTTGTATTGGGACTTACCTCAAAATTTAGAAGACTCTGATCCATCCTTGTTGTTGAATTGCTTCTTCATTTTGAGGATTCGAGAAAGACCCCTTGTAATGAGAGCAAAGGGATCATCCTCATCGTCATCCTCATCTTCAGAATCAGACACATCTTTGGGCTCATCCTTCTTAGACTTAAGTGCCAAGTTCTTGGTGCTTGTTGGAAGTTCTCCATCGTCTTCATTGAGAATCATCTCATGTGTAATCAGCTTCCCAAGCAAGTCATCAAGGGGTAGAGTGGTGAGATTCTGGGCTTCTTCTATGGCTGTCACTTTTGGACCCCATTTGTCTTTTGGGAGGCACCTCAATATCTTCCTCACTTTCTCATCATTCTCAAAGGCCTTTCCGAGAGAGTCAAGGTTGTTTGTGATTTCCGTTAACCATGTGAACATAGCCTAATAGACTCATCTGGCTTCATTTTGAAGAGTTCATACTTTCGAAGGAAAATGCTGATCTTGGTGTCCTTCAGTTGACTGGTTCCTTCGTAGGTGACAACCAACTTGTCCCAAATCTCTTTAGCTGACCTACAAGATGAAATACGGTTAAACTCATCAGTGTTAAGACCACTGTACAGTAAGTTAATAGCCTTGTAGTTCTTGGAGACGAGTTCAAGATCCGCTTGGATGAATTTAGCCTCGGTCTTCGCGACTTTGGTTCCATTTGGTCCGTCTTTCACTGGAACCTTCGGACCATTCTCTATAATGTTCCAATGTTCCAGATCTTGATATATAATGAACATTTTCATCAAGGACCTCCAGTGGACGAAGTTGTTTCCAACAAAGAGTGGTGGTCTACTCGTAGACCTCCCTTGTGCAAATCCTCCGCTTGCTTCACTAGACATGATCAAAACTCACAAGATTGTTAGATCAAAAGCAGTGAGTAAGGCTCTGATACGAATTGAAGGTTCGATAATGTATAACAAAGTAATATAAAGATACTCTAAAAGGGGGGTTGGATAGAGTATGCCAACTTTTCGCTGATAATCTCAAGGCTTTTGAAACACTTGCAAAACCCTTTGAAAGTAGACTTAACTCTTTCCTTTGGAAAACCTGGATCACAAAAGAGTTATACAATTCGAAACAAGTGCGGAAATATGGTAAAGCAATAAGTAAAGGACGCAACGAATTGTTAACGAGGTTCGGCTCCTTAAAGGCTTAGTCCCCGCCTAGGGTTCTTCCACAACCCTAGGATTCAACCGGATTGATTGATTCACAAGACTTAGGATCCTAATAGCTCACCGAGAAGCCTCTCTCCTATACAATTGCAATCTAGTCAACTCACGTTCCCTTGGAGTCCTAGACCAATCTAGAAGAGTCCCACCTGTCTCAGCTATCTAGTACAATCCTCTTACACTTCGTGAATCAATTGCCTAGTGTTCACTTCATGAATTACAAACTCTCGAGTATAACACTCTCTCGAAATATATCCTATATGCTCACTGTGTAACTCTCAAATGCTTTGAAACAAAAGATACGACTCTTAACAACTAGCAGAGAGCACACGAAGAAGACATATTGACTTTCAAGGCTTGAGTGTGAATGAATGCTTGTGTTCCACAATTGTACTTGTCTTCTTCTCTTCATCTCCTTTTTATATTAAATCAAATCGGCGCCTCTTTCAAAGAAGGATCTTCTCTTCAACGGCTAGAAAGATCATGACAATTTTCACAATCTTCTATTTTGGGAAACTCCAAACCCATGATTCACCAGATTCGATCTTCTCGACTTTAAGCTTAAGGTAGGAGATTTCATTCGAAATTCCTGCTTCATTTGTTAGTGCATAATATATATAATAATATCTGGAAATATATAATAATAACATATAATAACATCCGGAAATAATATGCACATAATACAGGTTTTGTGTTTCATCAATATAGATGTAGCTTCAAGACCTTTGACACAAGCTATGTGTCAAAGCCTTTGAAACCATTTCCGATTTTCATCAAGGGAGTGGAGTTATCAGCTTCAACATCGGGGGATGAAAGAATAGGGTGGAGACTGATAGGCTAAAACCTACACCCACAAGTGTATGAGGTTCAGTTGTAGTAATCAAGTGTCGTATCCACAAGGACCGGAGGAGTATCGACGGTAATTTCGAGCTAGTTCGACCAAGTTCAAAAGTAACAAGCATATTTGAGAGTTTATCTTTAAAGTAATAACAAAAACAGATCAAGTGTAGAGAAATATATACGGGGAAGGCGTTCTAGGACAAGGGATTACCAACAATGCATCATCGATAGACCAAAAATATTTTCTTGCTTGAGTGATATCTAATTCAAATGTGAAAGTAGATCGTCCAAGGTAATCGCAAAGCTCCTCTCGGAATCAAAGCGAATGTGTCTAAATTGGTTAATGATCGCCTCTCGGTCTCAACCAACCAATTCAGACCCTTTGCATGCTTTGAATTCTAGGTAATAATCGTGCAAACATAACCATCTCGGTGTCAGTCGATACAATTATCACCTAAAATATCTATGATGATCTAGAGATCCACAAGAAGTTCAATTTCTCTTTCGATCAACTAAACTTCAGCCATAATCCAATGGTTCCAATAGCCTCTCGGCCTAAATTCACCATCTAGGTTCCAATTCGGGGTCTTAGTCTCTCGATTTCAAACCCCAAAATCAGTTCTAATCGACGCTCGTCAACTAGGGCTGGCGCGATAGGATTAAATCACCAAATAGAATCAAATATCATTCAAACAATACTAAGCACAAGTCTATCTTTGCATCGTCGGGATCACCCCGACCCTAGAACAATGAAATCTAGCAACCCATAACAGGAACCATGCTTGAATCAATCAAATTCAACAAAATAACCATTGATAAAGTGGAAGAGTTACCGAAATTCGATAGATCCGATCCCGTCTTCGATTACAGATCTCAAAACCTTCTCAAAATCCACTCCACACTATCAGGTCCTGCCCTCTTTCTACCCCCCCCCCCCAAGACGTCCCTCTAAAGACTCAAAAGAAAAGATCTGAAAAGAAATCCCCAAATAAAACGGAAAAAACCGGAATACAATAAGACACAGACGACACTTGGTCGAGTGTAAAGTCCACTCGGTCGAGTTCCCAGCTTAGTGAGAACACTGTAAAGAACTCGGACAGAACACATCTCGAGTGCTTTTGCACTCGGTCGAGTGGGCTTCAGCAGGGTCGCCTTGAAATGCATTTTCTGGAGTCCTCGCTCGTTCGATTAATGCATATGAATATGCGTTGAAAAGATATTCTCGAGGACTACAACTCTTATGAAGACATCAGGAGTTGGTTCGAAGTTTTAAAGGGAAAAAAGAGGAAGCTTCTCCGTGATGATCCGCATTGTCCACTTTGTTCGATTCTGCTTCGAATCTCTTGGTACATTTCCTTTATCCCGTGCCTCCTAGCTCGTCTTTGATGACTACTTAGTTTACTAAAGATCATTGAACCACCCCTTTCTCCTTAAGCTCTTGAATCAGCTCCAAAACCGCTCCATAACACCTGAAATCACAATAAACTAGCGGTAGACACCGATTCCTCGAAATGGAACACTAAGAGCTAAGAAATAGACAAATACTCGAGTAAAATGCCCTAAAATCTAACCAATAGTGTCCTATAAACATGACTAAATAGACGCTATCAGAGACATACTCCCTCTTTTAAACCTTGAGCCAACGATCCCCTTCTTCCCAAGACAACATACTAGGCTTCTTCATAGTAGGAACTGAGGACATGATGCCACTCGAGGGTAAGATCGAAGAAAACCACGAAAACGACCAAAAGAGGAGCTCTCTGAAGGGACGACGGGCGTCGTGGATGGGGCGGCAGGCACTGTGTGTACCTGTTGTGAGCCGAATCTGCCATGTTTTATAGTTACTTTTATATCGTTTTCTGCATACATTTCATACATTTGGGCTAGAATAGTACAGAATCTATGTAGTTTATGCTTATTTGTCAAATTATGGAATCTACACCAGTTTCTGTTTAAATTCGCAGAATTTGAAGCAATTTACAACAGTTCTGAGAAAGGAAGAAAAGCTCGAAAGTCAACTACATAAGTTCAAGGTCAAGGAGCAGCGGAACCAGGGCAAATCGAGCTGGAAACAAGGAAATCTGCTCGACAACACTTTGGTCGTTATCGACTACACCTTGTCGATATCGAGTAAATCTAAGTCGATTTCCAGCAAGGAGTGACCAGAATCAAGCAAGGCTAGGAAAGAACGAGAACAACTTCCTCGATATCGACAAATCGACTCTATATCGAGTAAAACACTTAGTCGATTTTCATATCTTAGAGCCGAGATCGACGAAACTGAGCTGAAACCGAGTAGAAGTTAGTCGATGTCGAGGAATTTTCTCGATATCGAGGAAAACCTGAGTCGACATGCATCCCAGAAGCCGGAATCGAGTTGTTGAGCACAAGACGAAGAAAGCGCTAGTCGATATCGAGGACTCCTACTCGATATCGAGGAAACCCCAATGGCCGACGCGAGCAGTCCGAGTGTCTTGTTAAGTTTCTATCCCGAGTCCAATGGTGATATTTTCGAGATGAAATTCTATCCACATATATCAAGAGCTACCAAGTCAAGGGAGAAGATATTTTATCCACATTAGATATAATCCTAGTTTTATTTATTTCCATGATTTATCTTTAAGTAAATAGATATAGATAGACTTTCCTACCTTGATTAGCAAGGATTGGAAGCCTACAAATAAGGCCTTAGGGGATGATTTCTAAGCATTCAATTCCAGTTACAATTAGCCACGTAGAGGAGAAAGCTTGTGGCAAGAGAAGTTGGAAAGGCGAAAGAGGATTTGGCTTCGATTGGTTGTAAGCTTTCTTTAGTTTATTTAATGCAAAGTTATTTCCTTTTATTATTGATGAGTCTATTTATGATGAAGAGTGAGTAGTCCACCCACTTCTAGGGTCGAGGTTAGCTCGATGGTAGCCATGTGAGATGATGCGGTAAATGTTTGATTTTTTTTATGCAACTCGTCTTCTATCCCTATGAGCATGATTCTTTTGCTAAAGTTGAAGGTGATCCTTGTTTGTGTTATTGAAGCGAAAGTGATCTTAATACAACTTGGGTTAATTATGTGAAAAGGGTTAGTAACAATTAGGGTTTATGCGAAAGCCTCTATATTCCTATTTGTTAATAACAAAAGTTTTTTATGAAAGCATGATCTTTTATGCCTTTATGTGTTATTTTGCATGGTTATCGTTGTGGTGTTGATACCCTGGTCTTGGAAGTATTTTAGTTTATTGAATTAATTCATCAAAATCTGTGTTCTGCGTTCAAAAGGTTGCGATTTTAAGTTTCTGTTGCTTGTCGATTTCGAAGAACTTCTTGTCGATATCGAGTAAGTTTTCCTCGACATCGACGAAATCTTGTCGACATCGGGTTGCTTCTGCTGGTCTTCGTTTATGTTCGTCGATTTCTGATACTGTTGATCGATATAGTTAGTCGATATCGAGGTCTTTTAGTCGATATCGAGTAGTTTCAGTGCTTTACTTTATTTTTCGCTTTTATTTGTTATTTCTGTCTTTTTGTTTGTCATTTTTTCTGTGAGATTTACAGCTACCTGAGATCCGCTGACGTGCTTCCTCGAGGATCGATCCTGACTTCCCGCTGCTACATCAGGAGGAGGTCTTGTAATTATTTGCGTGGGCAGAATCTGGTTTGATTTATATATATTATATTCTAAACTTGATTTCCTCTCTACAATAAATTGGCACCGTTGCCGGGGAAGCAATCATCCGCGCCTTAGGTAGTTAAATCTCAATTTTGCTTTGAGGTACTTTGCAGGTATATGCGTCGTTCTGGTCAAACACCTGAGTTTGACGCCTTAGACAATCTGGAACGCCTTGTATACATCCAAGCTAAATTGAAAAGAGCCATGGAGGCCGCAGAAACACAAGAACAACTTCAGAGGGAACTAGCCGCCAAAGATACTGCTCTCACCACTGAGAGAGCACGCACTACATAGGAAGTTGCGCGAAGGAGGCAATTGGAAGAGGAGCTTGCCCAGTACCCTACCATTGCAGAGGATTACATGCATCCGACTCTCATCGTGCCTGAATCGGCTATTATAATCCCTGAGAATAACTATGAAATTCGCACTTCTTTCCTGATTGAAATTAAACATAATGGTTTTCATGGTAGATTTAATGAATGCCATCTTCAATATATTACCAACTTTACTGATATTTGTCGTACTCTTGCTGAAGGTACCACTTTGGAATATATCTTGATGAAGGCTTTTCGTTGGTCTCTGGCGGGTCCAGCATTGAAGTGGCTTGAAGGTCTCCGTCCACGATCCCTCACTACATGGGCTCAAGTAAAGCAGGAATTTCTCAATAAATTCTTTCCTCCTGCCAAGACAACGCTCCTCCGCAAGAAGATTACATCTTTCAAACAACAGCCTGAAGAGCCGCTAGCAAAGGCATGGGAACGATATATGGATCTACTGCGATCCTGCCCTACACATGGACAACAACCTTGCGTCGTTCAGGAGATCTTCTTCAATTCTCTTGACCTGGCTGCTAAAGATAGGATCAACACGTATACTCATTATGAGTATTTGACAATGTCGCCAGCCGACGCATGAGCTGCCCTCGATAAGCTCACCAACTACAACAACAAGTATGGGACTCCAATCAACTTTGAGGAGAACTCCTATGCCAGGTCAGCCCCATCCATGCCTCTCTACGAACCCTCTAAAGAAATTGACCCAGATGTCAAGGAGCGGTACTACAGAGATCAAAATCGCAAGCTCCTCAAGCAAGTCAAGTATCTATCTGTCAACCAGCCCTGCATCGAATGCAGATCACAGCGGCACACCACTACTGAGTGCCCACACACAAAGCAAGTCAGGGCAGAACACCACGAAGATGTAGCTTACGCAGGGGTTCCCAATCGCTATATGGGGGACCAAAGGTTTCAGCAATCACAATGGAACAAAGGTGCCCCTAGGAACCCCCCAACATACAGAGCTCCAGGACATCCGAAAAGGGACCAGAAAAGGGATGACCTACAGACCATCCTAGAGGAAATACGGAGGAACCATTCAGATACCAAGCAGTCCTTCAACTCCGTCTACACTCAAATACAAGGTGTCAACTCTAGGCTTGGGGAGATTGATATATGGCGGAAATCAATGGAGACACAGATTGGCCAGCTAGCAGCAGGCGTCCCCCGACAGTTAGGTACGCTCCTTGGATCTTCTGAGCCCAATCCCAAGGGGAAGACAAGACACATCGCAGTTGTAAAACTCAGTAGCGACCACCAACTACGCGAGCCAGAGGTCGGAAAACAGCAGGACGAAAGAGCTAAACATCAACTCGATATCGACCAGGCCTTGGTCGATGTCGAGGAGAGGCAACTCAATATCGAGGAAAAGGAACTCGATGTCGAGGAGATACCTGGCCACAATTCGTCTGCATAGCACAACAACTCGACATCGAGGAAATTGGTCGATGTCGGGAAGAATCTTGTCGATGTCGAGGAGAATCAATTCGACGTCGAGAAAGCTGCAACACCTCCGACATCTGTTCTGGCTCTGAACCAGAAAAAGAAGCTGCCTTTCCCAACAAAATCTCCAAAGGACCCAGCAGAGAAGAAATTTCAGCGCTTCATCAAGATGCTTCAAAGGCTCAACGTCACAATACCCTTCACAGAAGCTCTCAATGAAATGCCATCCTACATCAATTTCCTCAAGGAGATTCTAAGCAAGAAGCAGTCAATGGCTGAGATTACAGAGGAGTGCAGCCATATGGACATACTTGAGAAAAGGCCAGATCCAGGTAAGTTTGCTATAACCATTGGATTTGGTCAATATAAATTTAATGCATTATGTAATCTTGGAGTTAGTGTAAGTATAATGCCTTTAACAATATGGTCCAAGATTAAGATAGGTGCCCTATAGCCTGTGGATGCCAAGCTTTATATGGCAAACAACACGGTGGTCATCCCAACATGCATGGTGGACAATGTGCCAGTGCAAGTAGGTAAGTTCTTTGTCCCTGCTGATTTTCTAGTTATTGATATGGCGGAGGACCCTGCTTGTCCAATTATTCTAGGAAGGCCCTTCGTGGCGACGGTGGATGCCAACATAAGTGTAAGGAAGGGAGTACTCACTTTCAACATCGGCGATGAGGTAATTGAGTATTCTTTTAATAAAACTGAAAGGCACACAGGTCCCATGGAAGAGGTAAAATCTATATCAGGTGGTTACATTACTTGCGGTGAGCCTAAGGTAAGAAATATGACTCCTGGAGAGCTAGAAAAGAGGGATTTGGAAGCCCAGGTGGAGAAGATCATGGTCATCCTGAAAGAAGAAGCAGAAAATCCACTCGACACGGACCAAGGTACATGGTTATGGACTAACTATGTTTTGGATGCCTTGCCAGGTCTTAAGTATGGGGTCAATATCAAGCAGGAGAAATCGACAGAGCCACTGAACAACTCGATATCGAGTACTCCAGGTCGATATCGACCAACCCATACCGAGCTGAGCCCACCAGAAATGGAGCAGAGGAATATCGAGCAGCACTACTCGATATCGACCAATCTTGGTCGATATCGACCAAACCACACCGACTCGATTTCCCCTCTTGTCAAGCCGGAGTCAGCCAATATCGAGCCAGGCAACTCGATATCGACCAACCTTGGTCGATATCGACCAGACCATGTCAAGCCATCCTCCTCTGTATCGACTGAGCTTCCACTAGACGAGCTGGACTCCTCGATATCGACCAAATTGGTCGATTTCGACCAAGTATTGCCTTCCTCGAATTCGCCATCCTCGAGCAGCAGCCTACCAGAAGCGGAAAACTCCTCGATATCGAGTACACTTACTCGAAATTGACTAAAATCAGAGGTCCCCAAATCCGATTTTGCGAAGGTAAGTCAAGGTATGGATCTTTCCTCTCCTATTTCCATTAAAGATTTATCTATACAAGGTAGAGGTTTGCCTTGGTATGTGCGATTATGTAGGATTTCCAATGATGAGCCTAAGGAGTATGAAGTTGGAGAGAAGCTCTATGTTTCCAAATCAAAAGATCATTGGTTTCCTAACAAATTCACCAAGAAGAAGATGGGACCCTTCACTGTGAGCAAGATCCATTCCGAAGGATTGCAGCTGATGGACAAAAATGGAGTCTTATGTGAAGCCCAAGCTACATGGGCCCTGCAAATGCCACCTTGAGCTTTATGGAGAATGTCGGCCAAGCGACTATAAAATCTAGAGCTTATAAATAGAATTTATTTTTTTGGACTTTTTGACATTGTTGCTTTTGGTTTTGAACTTTTAGTTTTTTTTATTGTGGGTATATGTCTTCTATATTTTTCAGGTCCATGGGGATATAAGCAGGCTACAATCGGATTAGGCTCAACAGCATAAGCACTCGATATTATGAAGCCCTGCACACCTGTCTAGTGAGTTTCTTTCTTTACCCTTGTTTTTATAAAGTGAGGACAATGTAATGTTTAAGTATGGGATGGGGGAAGGGCTTACTTTGTGCATATTTGATATATTTTGACATATATGTGCATATTTTTTAAGGTTTATTTCTTGGATTGCTTACACATGGCTATTTCGGAATTCATTATTGATTTATGTGCTTACATGCATGTTTTCCAAAGTTTGAAAAATGACCCCCATTGAAAATTTTGAAAAATGTCATGGAAGCTTTATTGAACTCGACGATGCAAAATTGGATTCATTAGAGATATAGCATGATATTGCCTAGTAAAGGGAAGTCACAATGAAGTGCATAATTTTATTGAAAACCATGAAAGGAGGTAAAATTCGATATTGCTTTTGACATGTTGCATGATAAGAGGATGGAGGACTTTATATTTCCATATAATGCTCATTGTTATATCCTAGCCTTACCTATGCTTATGCATCACAAAAGCCATATTATTCCTTATTTCATACATTGCTCCACATGTTCAAAATATTGCCATTATTTACCTTATTTCCTATCTGAAGATTATGTTGAGAATGATGTTACATTATGGAGATTATCATATGGTGTTTGTGTTGTTGTTAGTATTATTGGAGTTTGGTAGGGAAGTGTTTGAAAGATATGGAAAATTTAATGAGTGAAAGAAAATCTAATCGCCTCAGGAGATAAAGGTAGATTGACCCTGCTCGCTGAGATAATAGTTTGGCGAGATGGGACACATATGTGAGCAGTCCGAAGCACTAAGTATCCGGGGCCATTCATGACACCCATGTTTGTGACTCGCGAGAAGGCAGTGTTGAGGTTAGAGAGGTAAAAGCATAATATTGATAAAAGCATTGAGCGACGAGCGAAAGGTGATGAATCTTATGAAAAAGAAATATGGTATGAAAGTTTGGAAATACTCCATTTCCCCAGATCATTAGCACCACATGGCCAAAAACAATTGCCCACCCTTAGCCTTTTACCAATCTACTTCTTATTGAGCTTAATTAAAGTCCTCTTGATTATTAATGCTTTGTCACATAAATTGTTTTTGCATTACCCTCCTTTTATGAGTAGATGTTGTTTTTATTACACAAGCATGGATTTGTGGCACAAGTACCTTTTCGATGATGGTAATTGACTGTAGGGATATATGAGAATGAATCTAATATGTTGAGAGTTTTGATTTCTTCCCCTGTATGACAATTAAAAGTATTGCTTGAGGACAAGCAAGTTTAAGTATGGAGTGTTTGTTGTGAGCCGAATCTGCCATGTTTTATAGTTACTTTTATATCATTTTCTGCATACATTTCATACATTTGGGCTAGAATAGTACATAATCTATGTAGTTTATGCTTATTTGCCAAAATATGGAATCTACACCAGTTTCTATTTAAATTCGCAGAATTCGAAGCAATTTACAGCAGTTCTAAGAAGGGAAGAAAAGCTCGAAAGTCAACTACAGAAGTCCAAGGTCAGGGAGCAGCGGAACCAGGGCAAATCGAGCTGGAAACAAGGAAATATGCTCGATAACACTTTGGTCGATATCGACTACACCTTGTCGATATCGAGTAAATCTAAGTCGATTTCCAAAAGGAGTGACCAGAATCGAGCAAGGCTAGGAAAGAACGAGAACAGCTTCCTCGATATCAACGAATCAACTCGATATCGAGTAAAATACTTAGTCGATTTTCATATCTTAGAGCCGAGATCAAGGAAGCTGAGCTGAAACCGAGCAGAAGTTAGTCGATGTCGAGGAATTTTCTCGATATCGATGAAAACCTGAGTCGACATGCATCCCAGAAGCCGGAATCGAGTTGCTGAGCACAAGACGAAGAAAGTGCTAGTCGATATCGAGGACTCCTACTCGATATTGAGGAAACCCCAGTGGCCGACGCGAGCAGTCCGGGTATCTTGTTAAGTTTCTATCCCAAGTCCAATGGTGATATTTTCGAGATGAAATTCTATCCACATCTATCAAGAGCTACCAAGTCAAGGGAGAAGATATTTTATCCACATTAGATATAATCCTAGTTTTATTTATATCCATGATTTATCTTTAAGTAAATAGATATAGATAGACTTTCTTACCTTGATTAGCAAGGATTGGAAGCCTATAAACAAGGCCTTAGGGGCTGATTTCTAAGCATTCAATTCCAGTTACAATTAGTCACGTAGAGGAGAAAGCTTGTGGCAAGAGAAGTTGGAAAGGAGAAAACGGATTTTGTTTCGATTGGTTGTAAGCTTTCTTTAGTTTATTTAATGCAAAGTTATTTTCTTTTATTATTGATGAGTCTATTTATGATGAAGAGCGAGTAGTCCACCCACTTCTAGGGTCGGGGTGAGCCCGACGGTAGCCATGTGAGATGATGCGGTAAAGGTTTTATCTTTTTATGCAACTCGTCTTCTATCCCTATGAGCATGATTCTTTTGCGAAAGTTGAAGGTGATCCTTGTTTGTGTTATTGAAGCGAAAGTGATCTTAATACACCTTGGGTTAATTATGTGAAAAGGGTTAGTAATAATTAGGGTTTATGCGAAAGTCTCTATATTCCTATTTGTTAATAACGAAAGTTATTTGATGAAAGCATGATCTTTTATGCCTCTATGTGTTATTTTGCATGGTTAACGATGTGGTGTTGATACCCTGGCCTCGGAAGTATTTTATTTTATTGAATTAATTCATCAAAATCTATGTTCTGCGTTCGAAAGGTTGCGATTTTAAGTTTCTGTTGCTTGTCGATTTCGAAGAACTTCTTGTCGATATAGAGTAAGTTTTACTCGACATTGACGAAATCTTGTCGAAATCGGGTTGCTTCTGCTGGTCTTCATTTCTGTTCGTCGATTTCTGTTACTGTTAATCGATATAGTTAGTCGATATCGAGGTCTTTTAGTCGATATCGAGTTGTTTATGTGCTTTACTTTATTTTCCGCTTTTACTTGTTATTTCTGTCTTTTTATTTGTCCTTCTGTCTGTGAGATTTACAGCTACCTGAGATCCGCTGATGTGGTTCCTCGAGGATCGATCCTGACTTCCCGCTGCTATATCAGGAGGAGGTCTTGTAATTATTTGCATGGGCAGAATCTGGTTTGATTTATATATTATATTTTAAACTTGATTTCCTCTCTACAACAGTACCGAGACTTGAATCTGAGTGAAAACGTTGGATAACGGATGCCCATACCCTCCAAACTAGAAACTTTGACGATCAACTTGGTTTCAACAACTTCTCAGGTGATAGGTAGGGGAATGGTATGGGAAATGATTGATTTTTTGTGGATGTAGGGAAATGGTGAAAAGTGTTTTGATGGACAGAATTAATTGAAACACAAGGCTTTAGGTTTTTGGAATGGATTCAAGTAGGCTTTTAGGTTTAGTAGATTTCATTTGAGAAAGTTTGGTTGATTCAAAATAAGGAATGGAAATATATGGTGAGTTGGAAATGGATATCTATCAAAAAAGAAAAATATAAAATATTAGAACTAAATAAAAAGAAAATAGAAAAATAGAAAGGACAAATCCTAGAACTAAAATAAATGGAAACTAACCCTAGATAGATAAATCTAATCCTAAGATAGAAAATAAATAGATAGAAGATAAATAAACTAACCTAAGATAGCAAATAAATCTAACCTAAAGATAGATGAAACTAAACCAAACCTAAAATAAGATAAAAAGAAATAAATCTAATCCTAATAAGACATGAAATAAAAAAAACTAACCTAAAACAACCAGAATTAACCAAAATTAGTAAAATAGAATTACTTGCCTTCCAAATTTACCAAAAATCTGGACTTGTCAAGAACACAGGGGTGGCGGGCGCCGTGTTCGCCGAACGTGACTTCGTATGCAAATCAAGTAAAACTCAACTCCAACAAAGGTTCTAACTTACCATCACTTCCGAAATTCTGCGACACGATTGATCCTACTTTATTGAATTGCAAAACTAAATGCAAAATTGAAATAATATTTCCTAAACTACCTTGGGTTGCCTCCCAAGAAGCACATTTGTTTCACGTATTTGGCTCGACGTGATGCATTTCTTGATTAAGTTATTCCATCAAGATCATCCACACTTGTCTTTTTCAAGACAAGAGGGTGAACTTTCGGAATTTCTCCAACATACCCATGAATTGCATCCATCGATTCTTTTTGGAAATGAGTTACTGCTGGTGGTTGCCTTGAAATTGAAAAAACATCAACATTGTTAGGAATCGTTTTCTCATAGGGAATATCAATAGAGTCATTTGAATTAGACACATTGTAATGTGACTTAAACAAATTCTCAATTTTTCTTTCAAAATCATCTTTCCCTAATCAAATTTCATCATTGTTAGAAGACTCAATATTCAAAGATTCAGTTTTAACAGAAGTATCAAACAACCCATTTGATTCATTCATGTGATCACTTTCATTAGTGTCAAGATCATCTACAGAATCATTATAGTAGAAGAAACAATAGGTTCAAATATAGAAAACTCAATCTTTCTACCCTCAAATTCCATAGTTAGTGATCCTTCAAAACAATCAATCTTAGTTATAACCATTCGCAATAATGGCCTTCCCAAGAGAATTGGGGTTTCATGCATACCTTGTTCCATATCTAGAATGAAGAAATCAGATGGAAATATCAAATCGTTTACCTTAACCCAAACAATCTCAACAACTCCTTTAGGCATAATACTAGAATGATCAACGAGTTGGATAGTAACACCAGTTTCAGATAATGCCTTGAGACCCAAAAACATGTACAAGTTATAAGACATAACATTTATTGAAGCACCTAGGTCTAACATAGCTTTGGTGAAGCTAGAATTACCTATTGCACATGGGACAGTAAACATACTTAGATCTCTGCACTTTTTAGGCAATGTTTTCTGAAGTAAACCAGAAACATTCTCACTTAAACTTACCATTTCTTTCCTTCGCATTCTTTTCTTGCTTTTCATAGTGCATAGTTCTTTCAAAAACTTCGCATAGTGAGGCACAATTTTAATCAAATTGAAAAGGGGAATATTTACCTCACAATGAGAAAAGGTGTCATAAAGAATTTGTTCATCTTCCCACTTACGATCAGATCTTAAGGCATGAGGAAAAGGTGGTGCAGGTCTTGAAACCTCAGAATACCACTCTTTGGAAGATTTCTTCGGGGATTCAACAACGTCGAAAATCAGTTCTATCACTGGAGGGGGCGGCAAGCGCTGTGGTCAGGGGCGACTGGCGCCGTCTTTGCAGTGTGTTGCCAATTTTCTTTCGTCCTCTTCTCCAACATTAATTTCTTCCCTGGGTTTCTCTTCAACATTCATAGTGGGCACATTCACTTGTTTACCTCCTCTAAGGATCATGGCACTCACTTTCTCCTTTGGATTCACTACCACTTGTGATGGCAACTTCACCGGATCTTTCGCTTTCAATTCTCCAATCTCTTTAGCCATTTGACTCAACAACTTTTCTTGAACACTCATCTTATCCAGAAATAACCTAAATGTCTCATATCTATCATCTTACTGAGTATTTCTCGGACGATTCTCAATTTTCCCTCTTTGAAAAAGAACTTGTTGCAACTGGCCTCTGTCGTTGAATCCACTTTGATAGTTTGCATTATAGCCCTGATTGTAATTGTTACCAAAGTTACGACGAGGTCCGTAATCCATAGCATTATCATCAACGATGTCCTCTTGAATCAAGGGACACTTATCATTCGGATGAGTTGGATCTCCACAAACACCACAACGTCTAGGCTGATGAGATTGATTCATTTGCATAGCCATCTTGTTCACTATCTTTGTAAGCGTATCTATGTCGTCCTTGTGACATCTCTAGAACTATCCAACTTATCAACTCCTCTAACTCCTTGGTGTTTCCCATATTGTTGCGATGCATTAGCCAACCCTTCGAAAATCCATATTGCTTTTTGAGGTGTTATATCCAAAATATCTCATCCACTAGTAGCATTGATGAAACTCATGTCAGTGTCAAGCAAGCCTTCATAAATATACAACACTAGATCATCCTCGGGTATACCGTGTTGTGGATAACTACCTTTAAGCTTCTTGAACCGCTCAAGATACTCATAAAAACTCATTCTTGAGTTTGTTGAGGCGAGTCGCAGGAATGTACTTTTGTAGAAAAGCTTTCTTCAATTGCACCAATTGGTCATAAAGCCAATCGCTTGCAGAATCTTTCATGGTAAAAGGGAACACTCTCAACATCAATTGGTCATCGGTAAGACCTTGGGGTCTAAGTCTATCACACACGCTCACAAAGGTAGCAAGGTGCTTGTTTGGTTCCTCCCCAGGTAATCCATGAAAGTAAGGCACAATAGAAGACCAATTCGACTTGTATTCAAACCTTGAACCCTCAGAGAGATCAGGATGACTAATTGCAAGTGGTTTAGCACTCAAATTAGGTTCATTTAGGTTTCTAAGGGTCCTTTTTGGCGGATCAACAACTCCGTCTGCCATCTCCTTGTTTGTATCAAACTCGAGCCTCTTTTTCAACCTAAGAGATCTTTCAATCTCACAATTAAAAGACAAAGGCAATGAATTAGAAGATCTAGTTTGAACCATACAAGGACACAAAAGACTCAAAGTAATGAATGAAAACAAAACAAAAAGAAAGAGTAATTGAAAGAGATAAAGAAAAGCAAACTCCTTTCTTCTCCCCGACAACGGCGCCAAGAATTTGGTGCAAGACGAACATTGTTGGCACTTTCGCCCTTTGCCAAACAGTAATATAATCCAAACTCAAACACAAACCTAATAGATTAATCAATTAATCACTTGATAAACCAAACAACTACTAGTATAACAATTAAGTCTGGAGTCGAACCCACAGGGAGAAGCGATTTCTTATTCGATAATTCTTGACAAAGACTCTTATGACAAAGCAATGATTTGTAGCAAATAACCAAGATGTAAAAGTAACCAACTTTATGATTGCAAAGTAGATTGATAACAAAGTAGAAAGAATATTTCACCTGTAATTCTCTGAGAGTGGTTTGAATTCATGGTCCTAGGATTGATCTATCAATTATTTATAAACACATGTCTACTTGACTAAAGTTGAGAGATCCACGGGGATACAATCACCTTATTCAATATCACTAAAGAATAACATTAATGACTTAAGTAATCAGACCAATTGGCATAATCAGCCCTAATTAATCTACATATCCACAATATAGATCAATTGAAATCATCCACTACAAAGACCAAGAAATATCAACACTTCAATACCTTCGTTTTCTATCAAGAACACAATAACGAATTCATAGCTAAGATGCAATTCCTAACATGGTGATCAATCATAGAAAGGAACACAAATATAATCAATAAGCACAAGATGATAACTATGAATATGAATAACTAAATAGAATCAAATCCTCATAATCCAAACAACAATGTCTTCAAATCACAAGCGAAACTATGAGTTTAGAAACGCATAAGCCAATTCTCTCTCTCTCTCTCTCTCTCTCTCTCTCTCTCTCTCAAATGGTGTTCATAGTCTCACACAATAGCCACACACATCGAATAAACTGAATAAAACCTAATATAGACTCATAAGGAGTCGGCCAAACCCTAATGGAAATAGTAATAAAATAATAGGAAATAAGGTCTTCGTATACAAAACTGCAATCGCTAGAAACCGGCCCACGGCGTGCGCCGTGCAAATGGCAGTGGGCACCGCGCAAATGGAGGCGGGTGCCACCTATGTTGTGACGGAATTCCCTTGATTGACTTCAATAATCTCCAATGTTGTGCTTCCTTGCTCCTCTCTAGCTTCCTTCTTAGCCTCCATATGCTCTAAAACATGTCTCTTAAGCTCTTCCAAAGTCCCTTGAAGGTCGGAATGTAATTCTGCAGAATAAACGCTACAAAGGTGTAGATTCTGAACTCGAATACTTCACAAGCAATATACGAAAGTAGACTAAAAAATACGCAAAATCACTATCTAATTGCAATAAGTAATACCTATAATGCCTATATGAAATATGCATTATCAGTTATGTTAGGAGTTTTTGGATCTCATTTTCCCAAAATTAATAGCACCACATAACCAAATACAAATCCTTACCCTTATGTTTCTTACCAAGCCCCATTACAACCCCGCCGAATGGAATCTTCTATGAAGGCTTTCATTGAGCGAAAATCCTCTTGCTGTTCTTATTTTTGCTTTGATGTATCAGTTGGAGATTTTGTGATATAAATGTCAATATTTGATATGATGCTTGTATATGGAATTGAGGTGAGTGTATGCTTAAAGCCTAAATACATGAGAGTGAGAGATACACATTATCCTTGTTGAGGTTGGATTTTTGAGCAGGCAAGCAACTTGATTCCATATATACATGTTATGACGTTTATACGCCTTGTATATATTTGCACGATTATTAATGTTCTTTTTTATGAGTAAAACTGTGAAAGAATCTCATGCGGGATGCATAGATGATGTCTTTATTTTATGGTTGCTTGAGGACAAGCAAGAGTTTAGTGTGGGGGGATTTGATAATGCATATTTCATATAGGCATATTTAAAGGTATTTCTTATTGCATTTAGATAGGAGTTTTGCATGTGTTTTAGTCTAGTTTCATATCTTGCTTGTGAAGTATTCGAGTTAGGAATCTACGTGTTTTTAGTGTTTATTCTGCTTGTTTTTGTATTCCGACCTTGGATGGATTCTTGGAAGAGCTTAGAAGACATTTTTTGGAGCAAATGAAGGCCGAGGAAGGAGCTACAAAGGAGAAAGGAAGTGCAATATCGAAGCAAAGAAGAAAGTTGGCTAGTGCATAGGGCGGCGCCCGCCGGTTTTCTAGCGGCACCCGTCGCTACCCCGTGTTCAACGAGAGCGATTTGGATCCGAAGATTCTTATTTTCTATTATAATATTATAATATTTCTAGGGTTTGCACGTCTTATTTAGGTGATTATTCTTTCATATTCAGCGATGTTGGCAAGAAAAAACAAGAGAGGGTTATCAATGAACACTTTGAGAGAGAAGAGAGTTTTTTGGCATATGAGTTGCCAAACTCAACGTTTCGCCTGTAATTCCAAGATATGGTTTAATGAATTGAGAGGATTTGATGTCTATTAGTTATTTAGGAGTATATTTATCATCTTGTGTCTATTGATTGTATTTATATTCCTTTCTATGATTGATTACCATGTTAGGAATTGCATCTAAGCTATGAATTCTTTATTGATTTCTTGATAGGAAACACAAGGATTGAAGTAATGATATTTCTTTGTCTTTATAGTGGATGATTTCGATTGATCTATGTCGTTAGATGTTGATTATGCCGATTAGGGTTGTTCCAATTGTATCTTAATTGCATTGAATCGATATGCCAATTGGTCTAAGAACTTGAGTTCCTAATGTTATTCTTTAGTGATATTGAATAAGATGATTGTATCCCTGCAGATCCTTCAACATTAATCAAGTCGACATATGCTTAGAAATAACTATTGAATCAATCTTAGGACCACGAACCTCAATCATTGTCAGAGAATTACAGGTGAAATATTCCTTCTATCTTATTATCAACACTTTACAATCATATTTCACTTTACTTTACTTTGTCATCAATTTGCTATAAATCATTTCTTTTGTCATAAGAATCATTGTTTGAAACATTGCATAACAACCGTTCTTCTCTGTGGGCTCGACTACGGACTTCATAATTGCTATACTAGTTGTTGGTTTATCAATTCATTGATTTTTTAATCTATTGGTTTTGAGCTTTGAGTGAGGATATTATTACTATTTGGCAAATGGTGAAATTAACAACGGCGTTCCTCCCGCACCAACATCTTGGTGCGCTGTTGTCGAGGAAGAAAAGAGTTTGCTTTTCCTTAGTTCTATCATTGATTCCTTTTTATTTTTGTTTTTGTTTTTGTTTTTCTTTGAGTTTTTGTGTCCTTGTATGGTCGAAACTCATTCACCTAATTCATCACCTTTGTCTTTTGACCCCGAGATTGAAAGATCTCTTAGGTTGAAAAAGAGGCTCTAATTTGACACACATAAGGATATGGGAGGCGAAGATGATTATCCGCCAATAAGGACTCTGAGAAACCTAAAGGAACCTAATTTGAGTGCTCAACCACTTGCAATTAGACTTCCTAATCTCCATGGGGGTTCAAGATTTGAGTATAAGTTGAATTGGTCTACTATTTTACCCTACTTTCATGAATTGCCTGGGGAGGAACCAAACAAACACCTTGCAACTTTTTTTTGTGTGTGCGATAGACTTAGACCCCAAGGCCTTACCGATGACCAATTGATCTTGAGAGTGTTCCCCTTTACGTTGAAAGATTCGACAAGTGATTGGCTTTATAACCTACCTCCCGAGAGCATTACTACTTGGGTTGAATGGAAGAAAGCTTTTCTTCAGAAGTACTTTCCTGATACTCACCTCAACAAACTCAAGAAGGAGCTATCTAGTATTGAGAAATCACCTATGGAGAGTCTTTATGAGTATAATGAGTTGTTCAAGAAGCCTAAGGGTAGTTGTCCACGACATGGTATACCCGGGGATGATCTAGTGCTATATCTTTTTGAGGGCTTGCTTCATAACGACAGAAGTTTCATCAATGCTACTGGTAGAGGATATTTTTTGGATAAGACACCTCAAGGAGCAATGCAGATTTTCGAAGGGTTGGCTAGTGCATCGCAACAATACAGGAAACACCAATGAGTTAGATGAGTTCATAAATTGGATAGTTCTAGAGATGGTTGTTGTGAGGAGGGAATCAAGTATGAAATATAATGAAATAGATCAAACCAGATTTAGGCCCATGCAAATGAATAAAAGACTCCTCCAATGCAGTAAGAGAAAGTCAGGATCGAATCCACGAGGAAGCGTGTCAGCGGATCCTAGGCAGCTGTAAATCTCACAGAAAAGCAACAGAAAGACAGAAACAAAGGAACAAAGAAAGAAAGACAGAAAATAGCAAACGAAAGCAAAGAACAAAGCAAAGACAGCAACTAACTCGATCTCGACAACAGGCAACTCGAGATCGAGAAAGAACAGTAAAGACAGACAAGACAAAGCAAAGCAGAAACAAAAGCGAGGACACAGAAGTTGGTCGATATCGACTAACTGTCCTCGATATCGACTACAGATGTCGACAACAGAAACTCAGCAAAGCAAACAGATAACTCGACCTAGATAAAGCCAACTCGATCTCGACCAGTGTCTACTCGAGATCGACAAGACCCTACTCTGTATCGACTACACTTTACTCTGTATCGAACAAAAACTCAGAAAGTGTAAATTTGCAGATTCGAACACAGAACTCAGAAATTCGACAAAAATAAACTCAATATATGAAAAACTTCCAAAGCCAGGGTATCAATACCACAACGATAACCATGCAAAGTAACACATAAAGGCATAAAAGATCATGCTTTCCATCAAAATAACTTTCGTTACTAACAAATAGGAATATAGAGGCTTTCGCATAAACCCTAATTGTTACTAACCCTTTTCACATAATCAATCCAAGTTGCATTAAGATCACTTTCGCTTCAATAACGCAAACAAGGATCACCTTCAACTCTCGCAAAAGAATCATGCTCATAGGGATAGAAGACGAATTGCATAAAAAGATCTGACCTTTACCGCATCATCTTACATGGCCACCGTCGGGCTCACCCCAGCCCCAGAAGTGGGTGGACTACTCGCTCTTCATCATCAAGAAAGACATCAAATAACAAAAGAAACTAACTTGCATTGAATTAAATAAAGAAAGCTTACAACCCACAAGATAAATCCGCTTTCGCCTTTCCACCTTGCTTGCTACAAACTTTCTCTCTCTACTCCTACTTACTTGAATGGAATTGATTGTGTTTCTGAATGAATGAAAAACCAGCCCCTAGGGCTTTATTCATAGCCTTCAAACCCCGCTAATCAAGGAAAGAATCTTCTATCTATATCTACTTAAAAGCTTAAAGATAAATAAATTGCTTAAGGGAAATAAATCTTTAAAGGAAACTATATCTAAAGTTGCAAAATATCTCCAATGTAGGTAGAACTTCTCTTCCATAGATAGACTTGATCAAATTGGATAGAATCTCGGCCAACTCGACTTCCTTCGTGACCAAGGCATGCCAAACCGAGTAGGATTCGTCAAACCGCGTAACGCGCTCCCGGACACGGCTCGTCGATCTCGACCAGGGCTACTCGACATCGAGTAGGATTGTCATCGACTGGTGTGGCTGGGCTTGGTCGGGTAGCTCTGCTCGACAGGCTCGGATCTTGGCTCCGGGCTCCTCGATCTCGACTAAGCCTCCTCGAGATCGAGTAGAGGTGTGGTCGAGGATGGCTCGCTGGTGATGTCGAGGACTCCTCCTCGGCATGGACTCGGACAGACGCGGTGTTGGTCCTCGATCTCGACAAGGCCTCCTCGAGATCGAGTAGGGTTGGCTCGGCGTCTTCGTCTTCGGCTTGTCGACTTGGCACAGCTCGTCGACTCCGGACATGGCGTCGAAGTGTCGTCGATCTCGACTAGGTGGTACTCGAGATCGAGTAAGGTTCCGGAGTCGGGTTGTCTCTGACTCAGTGTCTTCGATCAGCTCTGCTCGACCAGGTGTGCTCGGACAGCCCTCGTCGAGATCGAGTAGAGGCTAGTCGATCTCGAGTAGAGTTCTCTCAGCTTTCTACTCTGTTCTTGAAACGCACTTTCCCGAGTCCTCGTTCGTCGGATTGACGCATATGACCATGCGTTGGAAAGCTCTTTTCGAGGGCTACAACTCTCATGAAGACATCAAAGCTTGATTCAGAACGATAAATGGTGAAAAATGGCCTTTTCGCTAGCTGCACCATTCTTAGCCTCTCCATGAGTTTCCTTTAAGCTCCAAAGTACGTCCGATTTCTGCGAAATATAACCAAAACTTGTGTAGACCTCCATATATTGCAAATAAGTGTAAACTACACAGATTCTGTATTATTCTAACCCAAATGCATGCAATGTATGCAGAAATCGATATAAAAGTAAGTGTAAAACATGGCAAATTAGGCTCACAACAATGGTCGCAAGGATGATTTAGATAGGCTTACCAAGCTAGTGAACAAGATGGCTGTGAAAATGAATCAACCTCAACAATCTAGACCTTGTGGTGTTTGTGGAGATCCAACTCATCTGAATGATAAGTGTTCTTTGATTCAGGAGGATGTCGCTGATATCAGTGCTATGAATTATGGACCTCGTCGCAACTTTGGTAAAAATGCCTACAATTAGGGCTACAATTGGAATTATTAAAGTGGATTCAACGACAGGGGTCAATAGCAATAAGTTCCTTATCAAGGAAGAGGACAATTTGAGAATCATAAGAGGATAACTCAACAAGAGGATGGAGATGATACATTGAGGTTATTGTTAGACAAGGTGAGTGTTCAAGATAAGTTGTTGAGTCAAATGGAGAAGGAGATTGAAGAGTTGAAAGCGAATGATTCGGGGAAGTTGCCATCACAAGTGGTAGTTTATCTGAAGGAGAATGTAAGTATCATGATCCTTAGAGGAGGAAAACAAGTAAGTATACCCACTAGGAATGTTGAAGAGATGCCTAAGGAAGTGATTGATTTGGGTGAGGAAGACAACAAAGGCTCGAATCGCTGTCTGTTGATGACGGCGCTCGCCGCCCCGTAGACTGGCGCCCACCGTTCCCTTCAATGTCTGATCTGAATTTCGACGTTGTGCAATCCCTAAGGAAATAATCCAAGGAGTGGTCTTCGGAGGTTTCAAGACCTGCACCACCCTTTCCTCATGCCTTAAGACCTAATCTTAAGTGGGAAGATGAACAAATAATGGTCTAAGAACATGAGTGCTTAATGCTATTCTTTAGTGATATTAAATAAGATGATTGTATCCCTACGGATCTTTCAACTTTAGTCAAGTCGACATATGCTTAGAAATAACTATTGAATCAATCCTATGACCATCAACCTCAACCATTCTCAGGGAATTACAGGTGAAATATTTCTTCTATCATATTATCAACGCTTTGCAATCATATTTCTTTTTACTTTACTTTGTCATCAATTTGCTATGAATCATTGTTTTTGTCATAAGAATCATTGTTAGAAACATTGCATATCAAACGTTCTTCTCTGTGGGATCGACTTCGGACTTCATCGCTATACTAGTTGTTGGTTTATCAATTCATGAATTTACTAATCTATTGGTTTTGAGCTTTGAGTCTAGATATTATTACTATTTGGCAAATGGCGAACATGCCAACGACATTCATCCCGCACCACCCCCAAATCCCCAACTCCATCTTCACCTCTCTCCAGACCCGAGCTGCCTCTAGCTAGCTCCAGCGACCATCCTCCTCAGTTCAGTGCCACCTTCCTCCTCTGATCGACATCTCTCCAAAGCCCATTTGGATGACGTACAACCTGACCGCTTCGAAAATGGATGCGAGTTGAAAAACCCTAATCATTAACTCCCTTAGGTATTTGTCCTCCTTCTCAGCTCTTTATTCTTCCGACAGTGGCTTCTCTCCTCTGAACCTGACCGCTTCGAAAATGGATGCGAGTTGAAAAACCCTAATCATTAACTCCCTTAGGTATTTGTCCTCCTTCTCGGCTCTTTATTCTTCCGACAGTGGCTTCTCTCCTCTGAACCTGACCTCCTTCTCTTGGCTCTAGTCTCGTTCTCCCTTTTCCACCTTCATGCTTCTTTAACCGTCTTCAACCCCAACAGGCCGACATTCTCTCTTGAGAAAACCCAATCCATGCTCCTTTTTTTTGCTTATCTTTTTTACAGATCTATATTTCTAAGGTTCTTAGGGTTTCTTTTTCTTTCATTTTTGTGTCTACATTTAGGGGTTCTACCATGGATGTCGAGCCCCATATCTTGGTGAAGCTCCAACTAAATCGAAGGTGGGATGTCGAGCACCAGATTTTTGTGTCTGCATTTAGGGGTTCCGCCATGGGTTGTGTTATAGTGAAGGTGGGTTGGCGATGGCCTAAGTCGGGGTTCTTGTTTCTGTAAGGTATGTCTCTCTCTATTCCTATTGTTTTTCTCGGTTTCGTTCCTATTGTAAGATGTATTGTTTTTAAATTGTGGAAATTGTGATCAAAATTTCCGTTATTTTTGTGATTTCTTATGGTTCTATTTGGTAGATACCTAAGTTTTATAATGTTTTAAATATATCTTCACAAGTTCATATTTCATTAGAGATTGAGATAAATTGCAGTTTAAGCATTACTAATAATGGGAGTGAACATAATAAATCTATTTTAAGTATTACTGTTAATGGAAGTGAGCATAATAAATTGTGTGATTAAGAACTATGTGAATGTCTGCAATCATGAGATGCTTGATAAAATGCCACACCTCTAAAACTATCATACACAAAAATTTTCTTTAATGTATAGTGATAATATAACTGATTTGTTATTGTAGAGATTCTTTATGATGAAACCCAAGAGCATCCTCGACTTCGGGTTTCCACTCGACGCTGCATATTGTACTCGACGTCGAGTACTCTACTCGACGTCGACTATCTCATTCCACTCGACATCCCCTGTTTTGACTCCTCGACGCATTATTCGATGAGCTCCTTCCTTTACCTTTGTTTTATATTGATTTATACAGTGGGGACACTGTATATTCTAAGTATGGGGTGGGGGAAAAGCTCATTATCATGAATTTATATTTTATATTCTTGATTTTGGTTTTATATGGTGAATTTTGGGTAAATTTTTAATTTTTATGCTTAATTTCCAAACCCAAAGTTTGTTTTATGAGACATCTCCCAAAGCTTGTAAATTGTTCAAATAAATAGTGTCATGGAAGCCAAGGCAAGACTCGACAATGCAAGAATGGATTTGTTAGAGATATTGCACTAGATTGCCTAGAAAAGCGAACTCTTAATGAAATGTGATTTTTTAGGTAAAACCACAAAAGTGAGGTAAATTGATGTTGCTTTTGACATATTGCACAATAAGAGGATGTAGAACTTTATATTTTCCATACATGCTCATTTTATAATCCAAGCCATACCTATGCCTAATTGCATCAAAAAAGCCATATTATGAGCCTAACAATGTCTTTATATCATTATTACTCCACATATGCCTTACATATTGTCCATTTTTACCTTATACCCTATACGGGGATTATGTTGAATGGAAATCATTTTATGGAGATGTTATATGGTTTAGTTGTGTTGTTATATCATTATTGGATTTTGGTAGAAAAATTGAAATTTATGGAAAATTTAATGAGAGAAAGAAAATTCGATCCCCTCAGGAGATAAAGGTAGATCGACACTGCTCGTTGAGATAATAGTTCGGCAAGATGGGATGCACATGTGAGGAGTCCGAAGCACTAAGTATCTGGGGCCATTCATAACACCCATTTTTGCGACTCGCGAGAAGGCAGTGTTGAGGCTAGAGAGGTAAAAGCATTATTATTGATAAAAGCATCGAGCAAATGAGCAAAAGGTCAGAAATCTTATGAAGAAGGATTGTGGTAAAGAAATTTTGGAAACACTTCATTTCCCCGTATTTAACACCACATGGCCAAAAATTGCCCACCTTTAGCCTTTTACCTATCTACTCCTTTTTTAGCTTAATTAAAGTCCTCTTGATTATTGTTGCTTTGTCACAAGAAATTGTATTGTATTACCTCCTTTTGTGCAAAGAAGATGTTTTTCATTCACATGCACAGATTTGTAGACACTGAGTACCTTTTCAAGGATGGCAATTGAGTGTTGGCTAATATAACAATGAATCCATTATGTTGAGAGTTTTTGCAGGTTTCCCCAGAATGACCATCCAAGTGATTGCTTGGGGACAAGCAAGCTTAAGTATGAGGTGATTTGATATCCACTAAAGTAACCATGTTTTTATGAACATTTTAGCTCCTTATTTTAATTACTTTGCATATTTCAGGTTAGGAATATGTTAAATTTGTGTAGTATAAGCTTATTTGCCAAAAATTGAGGTGTACACGAGTTTTTGTTTAATATTGCAGAATTTGGAGCCATTCCGAGACAAAACCAAAAAGAGGAAACAAAAGCAGGATTCTACTCGATGTCGACAAGACTACTCGACGTCGACTATAGCAGGAGAGCAAAACTAATCGAGAACGGAAGCCGCACACCACTCGAGCACGAGGAGTACTCGACATCGAGTACCTTACTCGACGTCGACTAGACATGGAACCTCACCCAAGCTTGACGAGAAAAAGAGTACTCGAGACGCTCAAGGTCACACGAGATCGACAAGATGTACTCGACATCGACTAGAACTGGTCGACGTCGACTACGCTGTTTTTGGGCCATGAGTCCATTGGGCCAATCCGAGGACGTGTGGATTACTTGGGCACGAAGGAAGGCTGGTTCTATCACGAGTTTATCAAGATCTATCCATGGAGAGAAGATTATTCACCACATGAAGAGATTTAGATATTTAGCTTTTTAGATTAATGTTTTATTTATCTAAGTTTTATCTTTAGGAATAGATAAAATTTGCTTACCTTGACTATAAAGGATTAATCCCTATAAATAAAGCCCATGGGGCTAGTTTTTCATTCATTCGAACTCAGAGAGAACACAAGAGTAGGAGAGTTAGGAGAGAGAGCTTGGAGTCGAGAGAAGTTGTATTTGGCGAGAGCGGAATTGGCTTCAATCGGTTGTAAGCTTTGCTTTATTTTATTAATGCAATTTAGTTTTCTTTTATTATTGATGAGTTTTTCCTATGATGAAGATCGAGTAGTTTACCTACTTCTACGGTCAGGGTGAGCCCGACGATAGCCATGCATGTTTAAGGTAAAGATTCGACCTTTATTGTGTTTTGATCATCCACTACCTTTTATATATTTATTACCTAATTAATAGAGATTCAGGTTAACAACTTGGATTATAAACATAAAATTGTTAGATACAATTAGGGTTTCTTGAAAGAGTTGTCTAATTGTTGGAAAAGACGAAAGCTTGATCTTTTGATGTGATTGGATGATTATCTCTCTTTATCTCAGCTTATGCCTGCTTGTTTATCGTTGTTGCAAACCCCGGTCTTGGAAGTTTTCTTTTATATTGTTTATTTTGAAATCTGCAATTTGTTACGTTTCTGCATTCCACTCGACTTCGACTAAGCCTAGTCGACGTCGACCACTAATCTCTCGATCAAGAGAGATCGATGCCGTTTGTTCTTTTGCAGGTACTCGACTACGACCGGACTTACTCGACTTCGACCACCTACTCGACGTCAAGGACTCCTAGTAGACGTCGATTACTCCTGTTGCCTTGATTCGTTGCTTGCTCGAGATCGATTGTACAAGACCCCTGTCGAATGCCACCTAGTGGAGGTCGAGTACTCTGAGTCGAATTCTGGACATGATTTGCTGGCTATCTGCGATCCGCTGCCAGGCTTCCTCGAGGATCGATCCTGACTACCTTTTTGCTACAACGGGAGGAAGTATTGAACTTTATTTGCGTGGGCACAATCTGGTTTGATTTATTATTATATTTTGAACTCGATTTCCTCCTAAAACAATCTTCGGACTAAAATCGGCTACTATTGAAAATAGACAAGCGGCGGGCGCCGGTGGAAAAGTGGTGGGCGCCGTCCCATCAGTGACGAACTTTCTCCTTAGCTTTGACGTTGTTCTTCCTTGCTCCTTCGTAACTCCTTCCTTGGCCTTCTTATGGTACTTAATATGTCATTTAAGCTCTTCCAAGATCCCATCCATGGTCGAAATGTAAACCTGCAAAATAAACACTAAAAAGGCATAGATTCCGAACTCGAACACTTCACAAGAAATATATGAAAATAGACCAAAACATATGCAAAACTCCTATCTAAATGCTATAAGAAGTACATATAATGCCTATATGAAATATGCATTATCAACGGGGATCTCTCAAATGACACGCATATTTCGTAACTCCTTCCTTAGCCTTCTTATGGTACTTAATATGTCATTTAAGCTCCTTTAAGATCCCATCCATGTTGGGAAAGTAAACCTGCATAATAAACACTAAAAAGGCGTAGATTACGAACTCGAACACTTCACAAGAAAGATACGAAAATAGACCAAAAAATATGCAAAACTCCTATCTAAATGCTATAAGAAGTACATATAATGCCTATATGAAATATGCATTATCAACGGAGATCTCTCAAATGAGACGCATATTTCATTTGCCTTTTTAGAAATTGTCAACGTTCGTCAAGAATTTTATAAATACTTCCATTCAAATAAGTAAGCCAATCTAGAGGTCTTCTTAAAAGAACTGATTGATTCTAAGCTTGCAATAAAAAATTTGCCAAAGTGTTTATAGAACTAAACGATCGCTCACAAGTTTGCCAAGTAGTGTGCAATAGCAAAACCTAGAGCTCTCTGTAAAGTGACGATACATGGATATAAATCAAAGAGCAAAAGCTATTAAAAATCAAGGTAAGATGATGATAGCATTAGATCAGTTATGTGATACAATATTGAACCACAAAAACAACATGATCAATTTCTAAATTGAGATATAAAAAAATAGATAATAAAGAAAATAAGACCTTATCAAAATACATATATAGCACATTCATATATTGAATGCATATAGACTTCATTTTTCATGTAATATGCTGGTTCATATATCCTAATGATTATAGTAGAAAGGTTTATCAAAACACTACCCAAATATTAAAATAATGTGAGAACATATGTTGCAAATTATAGAGATCCGTAATTGTACCTTTCACTTCAAGCCAGATCACGTGTAGTGTTTGCAAGAAGTGATCTATATAGATCACTTCACTTTTGTGACCCTTTGAGTGATCAAAAAAGTTCTTGATTCATATATTTGATGGCATATGTACTAACCTGAAAAAATACCATTAGAAGTTGGTGAAAAATGTGTCACATCCTAAACAGGTGAGACATAAGTTCCTCGGGCAAATGAGGCTTGTTAAGAATAATGGAGTAACTAAAATAAATTTATGAGATGCACCTCCATGTATGCCACAATTCACATTCTTTGAGCATGGTTTCATCATAAAGAATCTCTACAATAACAAATCAGTTATATTATCACTATAGATTAAAGAAACTTTTTGTGTATGATAGTTTTAGAGGTGTGGCATTTTATCAAGCATCTCATGATTTCAGACATTCACATAGTTCTTAATCACACAATTTATTATGCTCACTTCCATTAACAGTAATACTTAAAATAGATTTATTATGTTCACTCCCATTATTAGTAATGCTTAAACTGCAATTTATCTCAATCTCTAATGAAATATGAACTTGTGAAGATATATTTAAAACATATAAAATTTAGGTATCTACCAAATAGAACCATAAGAAATCACAAAAATAACGGAAATTTTGATCACAATTGCTTGATAAAATGCCACACCTCAAGGAGATTCTAAGAAAAAAAACGGTCGATGCCTAAGATCGTAGAGGACCGCAGCCAGATGGACGTTCTAGAAAAAAAGCCAGATCCAGGTAAGTTTGCTATAACCATTGGATTTGGTAAATACAAGTGTAATGCTCTGTGTGACTTAGGAGCCAGTGTAAGTAGTATGCCTCTATCATTCTAGTCCAAAGTCAAGATAGGTGATTTAGAGCCTATGGATGCAAAACTATACATGGCGAACAACACTGTGGTCATACCAACATGCATGGTGGACAATGTACCAGTGCAAGTAGGTAATGTCTTTGTCTCTGCTGATTTTCTTGTTTTTGATATGGCAGAGGACCCCGCTTGTCCAATCATATTAGGAAGGCCTTTCTCAACGACGGTGGATGCCAACATAAGCATAAGAAAGGGAGCACTCACTTTCAACATCAACGATGAGGTAATTGAGTATTCTTTTAATAAAACTGAAAGGCATACAGGTCCCATGGAAGAGGTCAAGTCAATCTCAGCCAGGTACATCACTTGCGGGGAACCTAAGGTAGGAAATATGACCCCCGAGGAGCTGGAGAAGAGGGATATGGAAGCTCAGGTGGAGGAAATCATGGCGATTCTGAACGACAATACAGAGTATCTACTCGACATCGACCCAAGTAAGTCGATATCGACCAACTTTTAATTAGAGTTTTTTCCAGGTTTTAAGTATGGGGTCGATGTCGACTAGAAGTACTCGACATCGAGTACTCTATTCGACGTCGACCAGATCCTGAGCCCCCCATCGAGCACACCAGCATCGAGTAAGCCATCCGAGGCCGAGCAGTACTCAACGTCGAGTAGCCTACTCGATTTTGGCCAGTCCCCTTCCTCCCCGACTCCTTCCTCCTCGACAAACAAGCCACCAGACGACGAACCATACTCGGCGTCGAGTACTTGTACTCGAAGTCGACTAGACCAGAAGGTTCCAAACGCTGATTTCATGACGGTAAGCCAAGGTAACGCCATCTTTTCTCGTATTTCTATTAAAGATTTATCTATACATGGGAGAGGTTTGCCTTGGTATTAGCGGTTATGCATGGTTTCCAATGATGAGCCTAAGGAATATGAAGTCGGAAACAAAGTCTATGACTCCAAATCAAAGGATCATTGGTTTCCCAACAAATTCAACAAGAAGAAGATGGGACCTTTCACGGTGATCAAGATCCATTCAAAAGGACTACAACTGATGGACAAGAATGGAGTCTTGTTTGAAGCCCATGCTACATGGGCCCTGCAAATGCCACCTTGAGCTTCAACGAAGAAAGTCGGCCTAGCGACTATAAAGTCTAGAGCTTGTAAATAAAACAATTAATTTTTGGATTTTTGAATATTGTTACTTTTGGGTTTGTTGTTTTGAAACATTATTTTTATGTTTTTATATTGTGGATATTTCTTTTCTAACGATTTTTGCAGGTACGAAAGAGTTGCTGAAGTACTCGGCGTCGAGTACTCTACTCGACGTCGACTACCCATCTCAAGGAGAAGAAGTCGTGGCCGAGGACGGATCACCCTGGAAGCTGCATAACACTCGATGTCGAGTAATGGTAGTCGAAGTCGACTAACTCTCCTCTACGTCAACTACATCTCTTCGAGGTCGACCACTTCTGCAGAGTATTCAGCACTCGATTTTGACCATTTGCACACATGTCTAGTGAGTTTCTTTCTTTCCCCTTGTTTTTATACAGTGAGGACACTCTAATGTTTAAGTATGGGATGGGGGAAGGGCTTACTTTGTGCATATTTGACCATATTTGACATTATGTGTGTATATTTATGTTAAATTTCGAATTGCTTATACATGGCTATTTTGGAATTCATATTATCAATCTATGTGCATATATGCATGTTTTCCAAAGTTCATAACCCCCATTGAAAATTTTGATTTAATGTCATGGAAGTTTTAATTGAACTCGACAATGCAAAATTGGATTCATTAGAGATATAGCATGAAATTGCTTAGTAAAGTGAAGTCACAATGAAGTGCATATTTTTATGAAAACCATGAAAGGAGGTAAAATTGAAATTGCTTTTGAAATGTTGCATGATAAGAGGATGGAAGACTTTATATTTTCCATATATGCTCATTGTTATATTCCTAGCCTTTGCCTATGCTTATGCATCATAAAATCCATATTATGCCTTATTTCAATTATTGCTCCACATGATCTAAATATTGCCCATTTTCTACCTTATTCCATCCAGGGATTATGTTGAGAATGATGTCACATTTTGGAGATATTATATGGTGTTTGTTGTTGTTATTATCATCATTGGAGTTTGAAAGGAAAGATTCAAATATTATGGAAAATTTAATGAGTGAATGGAAATTCGGTCACCTTAGGAGATAAAGGTAGATCGACCCTGCTCGTTGAGATAATAGTTTGGCGAGATGGGACACCAGGTGAGGAGTCTGAAGCACTAAGTATCCGGGGTCATTCATGACACCCATGGTTGTGACTCGCGAGAAGGCAATGCTAAGGTTAGAGAGGTAAAAGGATAATATTGAAAAAAAAAAGAATTGAGTGAATGAGCGAAAGGTGAGAAATCAAAGGAAGAAGGAATGTGGTATGAAAATTGAGAAAGTACTTCATTTCCCCGGATCATTAGCACCACATGGCCAAAAATATCTCACCTTAAGCCTTTTACCAATCTACTCCTCATCGAGCTTAGATTAAAGTTCTCTTGATTATTGTTGCTTTGTGGCTTATGAATTGTTTTACATAACCCTCCTTGTATGTGTGATGTTGCTTTTATGTACATGCATGAGTTTGTGGTATTAGTACCTTTTCGAGGATGGTAATTGATTACAGGGTTATATAAGAATGAATCTATGATGTTCAGAGTTTGTTCTTTCCCCTGAATGACCATTTAAAGTATTGCTTGAGGACAAGCAAGCTTAAGTATGGGGTGTTTGTTGTGAGCCTAATTTGCCATGTTTTACACATACTTTTATATCGATTTCTGTTTATATTTCATGCATTTGGGCTAGAATAGTATATAATCTATGTAGTTTATGCTTATTTGCTAAATTATGGAGTCTACACTAGTTTTTGTTTAATTTCGCAGAAATCGAGGCAATTTACAGCAATTCAGAGAAAGGATAAAAAGCTCGAAGTCAACTACAGAAAGTCCAAGGTCAAGAAGAATCTAAGAAAGGACAAATCAAGCAAGAAACGAGAAATAGTACTCGACAAAGTTCTACTCGACGTCGACTACAAGTGGTCGAAGTCGGGTACTCACGAGCCCAAAATTTCACACGGAGTCGAGCAGATCACTCGAGGGGCCCAGAGCTACTCGAAGTCGAGTGTTACAATACTCGAAGTCGAGTACACCCGTCGAGTCCAGAACATGCCCGAGATCGAGTACAATCCGAGGGAAAAATTTTGGTCGAAGTCGAGTAAAACTAGTCGAAGTCGAGTACGTTCCACCTACAGTCCGAGTTCGAGATCGAGCGGAGAAGAGAAGATAGAACACTTGCAAGAGAAGATTTGTGGAATTCTATCCATCCACATGAAGATCTAATATGTCCAAGAGGGATTTATCCACAATAGTCCTAGTTTCCTTATAGATTTATTTCTTTTATCATTAAGTTTTATCTTATGCTTTTAGATAGAAAGTTGTAGATATAGATAGAATAATTCAATCATCTAACAATCCAAGCTACAAGCCAATAAGAATTTTCGAGAGTAGGGAGAGAGAGAGAGAGAGGCCGAGTGGAGCAAAGAGACCGAAAGTGATCTGGCCTTGTTCGGTTTGTACTTTGTTTACTTTATTAATGCAATTTAGTTCCTTTTTGTTATTGATATGTTTATTGATGATGAAGAGCGAGTAGTCACCCAGCTTCTAGGGTCGGGGTGAGCCCGACAGTAGCCATGTAAGGTAATGCGAAAAGGTACAATTTTTTGATGCGATTTTGTCTTCTATCCCTACCAGCATGATTCTTTTGCAAAAGTTGAAGGTGATCCTTGTTTGTGTTATTGAAGCAAAAGTGATCTTAATACAACTTGGGTTAATTATGTGAAAAAGGGTTAGTAACAATTAGGGTTTATGCGAAAGCCTCTATATTCCTATTTGTTAATAAAGAAAGTTATTTGACGAAAAGGCATGATCTTTTATACCTTATGCATTATTTTATATGGTTATCGTTGTGGTATTGAAACCCTGATCTTGGAAGTATTTTTGTTCATTGATTTTATTCTCGAATTATGTGTTTACTTTCGTTTTATTGCAATTTAAATTACGATTTTTGGTTCTGAGTTACTCGATTTTGAGAACCCCTAGTCGACTTTGAGTAAGTTTTGGTCGGCGTCGAGTATTGTAGCACTCGAGATCGAATACTTTGCCTTCGTTTTGCGTTCTGTTTTCTCTGTTTTGCAGTTTCTGTTCGACTGAGTAGTCGACGTCGAGGACACTAGTCGATGTCGAGTGCTTCCTAAGTCAATTTTGAGAGTTTATGAACTGAATAGGCGGGCGCTGACACGCTTACTCGTGGATCGAGCCTGACTGCCTTCTACTACAGCGGGAGGAAGCCTTGTATTTATTTGTTGAGACAAGGAGTCAGTTTGATTTCATATTTTATATTTATTTTCATACTTTACCATCCTCCTGCAACAACAGTATTTAATGCTATTCTTTAGTGATATTGAATAAGAAGATTGTATCTTTGGTGATCTATCAACTTTAGTCGAGTTGACATATGCTTTATTATTATCCATTGAATTAATCCTAGGATCTTGAATCTCAACCATTGCCGAGAGTTGCAAGTGAAATGATTTTCTATATTATTATCACAACTTTACAATCATTTATCTATTTACTTTACTTTGTCATCAATTTTTCATAAACCATTGCTATTGTTTTTTGAATCATTGTTAGAAACATTGCATTGCAACCGTTTTTTCCAGTGGGTTCGAATCCCGACTTCATCGATGTACTAGTTTATTGGTTTATCAATTTATTGGTTTACTTATCTATTGGTTTGAGCATTGAGTTAGGAAGAGTTTGCTTTTCTATTTTTCTATCATTGATTCCTTTTTATTTCTATTTTATTTTAGTTCTTTGTTTTTCTTCAAGTCTTTCTTGTTCTTGTATGGTCCAAGCTCGCTCTTCTTATTCATCACCTTTGTCTTTTGATCCCGAGATTGAAATATCTCTATCTAGGATGAAAAGGAGGCTCGATTTTGATCTACACAAGGAGATGGGAGATGACGTCAATAACGACAACATGAATCCTCCAAGAAGGACCTTGAGAAGCATAAATGAACCTAATTTGAATCAGCAACCGCTTGCAATTAGACTTTCAGCTCTCCCTGAGGGTTCAAGGTTCGAATACAAATCAAATTGGTCTACTATTTTACCTAATTTTCATGGATTACCTGGGGAGGAAGCAAACAAACACCTTGCAAACATTGCTACTGTTTGCTATAGAGTTAGACCCCAAGGCCTAACTGATGACAAATTAATTCTTATAGTGTTCCCTTTTACCTTAAAAGATTTGGCTAGCGATTGATTATATTACCTTCCCCTCGAAAGCATTACTACTTGGGTTTAGTTAAAGAAAACTTTCCTTTAAAGTTATTTTCCCACTCCTCGCCTCACCAACTCAAAAAGGAGTTGTCTAGTATTAAGCAATCACCTACGGAGAGTCTTTATGAGTATGTTGAGTGATTCAAGAGGCTTAAGGGTAGTTGTCCAAAAATTCGTATACCCGAGGATGATTTAGTGATATATCTATGTGAAGGCTTGCTTGACAGGGATATGAGTGTTATCAATGCTATTAGTGGAGGTGATGTTTTGGATAAAACACCTCAGGAAAAAATGCAATTTTTTTAAGGTTTAGCCAATGCGTCGCAACAATATGGGCTTATTGAGCTCGTCGACAAGATGGATATGCAAATGAATGAACCTCAGCAGCCTAGACCCTGCGGTATCTGCGGGGATCCAACGTACTTATCCGAATGATAAGTGCCCACTGATTCAGCAGGGCGTTGCTGATCTTAATGCTATGGATTATGGATCTCACCGCAACTTCGGTCACAATCTCTACAATCAGAAGTACAATGCAAACTATCAAAGTGGATTCAACAGTAGGGGCCAGCAACAAAAAATGCCTTATCAAGGAAGAGGCCACTATGATAATCATCAAAGAAACACTCAACATGAGGAAAAAGATGAAACTTTGAGGTTTTTGCTGGATAAGATGAGTGTTCATGAGAAATTATTAAGTCAAATGGCTGAAGAGATTAGAGAATTGAAAGCTAAGGATTCAGGAAAGCTACCATCACAAGTGGTAGTTAATCCGAAAGAGAATGCTAGTGCCATGATCCTTAGAGAAGGAAAAGAAGTGAGTTTACCCAATAGGAATATAGAAGAGATGTCTAAGAAGATGGTTGATGTGGGTGATGAAGTTGAAAACAATTCGGAGTCTGGCTGCTATAAAGACAACACACGTCGCACCGAGACTGGCACCCGCCGCCTGCGCCTGTGCTTGAGCCGAGGTTTGACGTTGATCCATCCGTGAAGAAATCATCGACGAAGTGGTCTTTTGAGGTCCCAGGACTTGCACCATCCTTTCCCCATGCATTAAGACCTGATCATAAGTGGGAAGATGAACAAATTCTTTTTGATACCTTTGTTCATTGTGAGGTAAATATTCCGCTCTTGAATTTAATCAAAACTATACCTTGCTATGCTATGTTTTTAAAAGAATTATACAATATCACTAGTACAAAAAGGTCTCAGATAACGGTTATTTATCAACATAGACAACGGTTATTGAACTGTTGTCTATGTCAATGTCTTTTTTTGTAAAACAACGATTGGATCTATGACAATGGTTTATTAAGACAACGGTTATATCTGTTGTCAAAAATGTCCAACAACTGTCCTCTATGCGTCTCCAAAATTCGGAACAATCAATATTAAATGGTTATAACCGTTGTACGATGATGCATTAACCGTTGTTTATGTATCATATAACCATTATCTTAATACAATTGAATCGTTGTCAAAGTATGTTCTAATTGTTGTCTAGATGAACTATAACCGTTGTCTATGTACATTTTGCCCGTTGTCTTAATTCTTCCTAATCGTTGTCTTAATATCATTCAATTGTTGTCTATGTATCCTTTATGCGTTGTTTACGTACACATTAATCGTTGTCTAAGTATCTTTTAACCGTTGTGTAAAAAGAATTTAAACGTTGTCTAAATACAATTTAACCGCAGTGTACCCATTGTATTAATTCATGTTAGCCGTTGTCTTAATATCATTGAAAACCGATGTGTGAGTCCACTCTAACTATTGTGTAGGTACACTTTTACCGTTCTCTAAATACACATTAACTGTTATCGGGGCAGCACACGTATGCAAATTTAATTTTAGCATATTTACTTTAGATAATATAGAGGCACTTGTATGTTATACACAAATACATGCACATCAAACATCAAACAACTAATTCAAGAAGCATAAAAAGGAAAACAAACAAGTTGAGAAAGGAAATATACAAAGGCTACAGATGGTTTGGATTCAAGATAAACTCAACAATATTTTAAGCAACCCATCCACTAATCCAAAACAATCTATCGAGACCCAATTCTATTGAACCAAACTAATTAAATTCAAGAAAAAGACACATGAAATTATACCCCGTCCTGATGAGGCCATGGATGGTTTGGATTCAAAGGCTCGGCTCGATCAGGTAAGGACGCTCGGCTGATTGGCTCTACAAATCTCATCTCCGGGTTCGCATCAAGCTTGCCACTAGGTGTTAGGAGGGAAATTAATCAAGTATTAAATAAATATAGAATATAAATCCCAAACCGAATCTTTGAACCACGCAAATAAAATACAAGAAACCCTCGACGTCGAGTGAAATGATCACTCGATGTCGACTTAGTATGACTCGATGTGGAGTGTGTGTGTGTAGAAAAACGGAAACTTGCATAAATGTAAATAAATGGCGGAAAAGATGTCCGAAGAGTATAAGGATGAATAAGATGATTGATGAATAGAAATAAACGCAGGTTGATGTTTTTATAAATCAATAAACTAAACAACTTCCAAAGTTAGGGATTCATGTCACAACGATAACCATATAAGAATACGCAAATTTTATAAAAGATTCATGCATTTCATTAAATAAGTTTCGTTGTTAACAAATAGGTGGATAGACGCTCTGACGAGAGGGTTTCTCCACCAAATAAATTTATAGTCAAGACCCCCGCTATAGTATAGAGGAGTCAGGTTCATCCTCAGGAGAAAAGTCAGCGGTTCTCGGTTTAGTTTGTTTCGTGGTTCGGGGATAGCGGGAAGAGGTGTAAGGTTGCTGTCGACGTCGGCTAAGCGTTGGTCGATGTGGAGGGATGGAGGGGGAAGTAGTGGTTGGTGTCGAGTGGCTGCGTAGGAAACTTTAAAATAACAAAGATTGAATAATAAAAGTGCCAACTTCCAAGGTTAGGGATCACCACAACAATAAACATATGTGTAGATTATAAATCACATAAAGATGCATGCTTTATATCAAATAACTTTCATCATTAACAAATAGGAATATAGAGGCTTTCGTATAAACCATAAGTGTTGCTACCTGTTCTTAATTAGGATTAGTCGGATTTGGCAAATAAACCCTAATTACTATCTAAATTCATAATAAGACCGATTTCGCTTCAATATCACAAATAAGGTATTTCCTCAAGTCTCGCAAAGGATTAAGCACATAGATAGATGATGACAAAGACATACAAATTCATTGATTTATAAATTAAACACACATATCTATGTTGGGATCACCTCAACCCCAGAAGAGGGAAAGTAGAAACAAAACATAATGAAAGAAAGTAACTTTAACATTTAATTCAAACTAAAACTTACAAAACTTTCCAATCTTTCCTCCTCTTCTCCCACTCGGCCCCTTAGGGCTTTATTTATAGGCCACAATCATTGCTATATATTCAAGGAAGAAGCAAGTCTATCTCTCTCTAAATCTATTTATCTAAACCATAAGATAAATGTTTGATAAATAAACGATTAAATCTATTAAAGTAAATATAGGAATTTCTAATGTGGATAAAGATATCTTCTCTTCATGATAGATCTTCGTGCCTTGGTAGGTAAGTAACATCTTATCTGAATCTCTACTCGATCTTGACTCGGACTCGTCACTGGGCAGTACTCGACATCGAGTAAAGTACTCGACATCGAGTAGACTTTGTGTCCTCGAGTGGTCTGGTGCTTGTCTAGTGCTCGATCTCGACTTCTGGGATGCAAGTTGACCAAAAAACACTTGACGTCGACTAGTTTGGTCGACGAGTAGTTCTGTGTGCTTTTAGCATTCTACTCCGTCTTGAAACACACTTTTCCGAGTCCTCGTTCATCCGATTGACGCATATAAGTATGCGTTGGACAGCTCTTTTCGAGGGATACAACTCTCATGAAGACCTCAGAACATGATTTAAAATAATGAATGGTAAAAAGTGGCATTTTCTCCAGCTGCACCATCCAGTGCTCTTCTTTAGCTCCTCCAATGTCTTCATGACTTTTCTTTAAGCTCCAAAGTGCGTTCCAACCCAGAAGCATATAATATAGACAGAAATCGACATAAAAGATAGTATAAAACATGGTGAAATGAGCGCACATCAATACCCCATACTTAAGCTTGCTTGTCCTCAAGCAATACTTTTATTGGTCATACAGAGGAAGATATCAAACTCCCAACATATAGATTCATTCTTTCATAACCCTGCAATCAACTACCATCCTCGAAAAGGTATTAGTGTCACAAATCCATGCCTGTGAATAAAAGCAACGTCGCCCACAAAAGAAGGGTTATATAAAAATAATTTCATACGTGAAAAGGCATCAATAATCAAGAGGACTTTTATGCACATGGTGAAGAAAAAAGTAAAAGGTATAGAGTTAGGCTATTTTTGGGAAATGTGGTGTTAAATCCGGGGAGAGCTCTTCAAACTTTGCTTTCTTGCTTTGACGCACTTTCTCCCATCATATGATATTTCCACATTCCTCATCCTCTCATAAATCACTCTTTTCTCTTTTTTTTTCACTTATGTGCTTTTACCTCTCTAAACTCAGTACTGCCTTCTTGCGAGTCACAAACATGGGTGTTATGAATGACCCCAGATACTTAGTGCTTCAGACTCCTCACCTTGGTGTCCCATCTTGTAGAGCTAACATCTCAACGCAGGCAGAGTCGATCTACCTTTATCTCTTGATGTGACCAGATTTTCTTTCTCTCGTTAAAATTTCCATAAAATATCAATCTCCTGCCAAACTCCAAAATAGTGATAACAACACAACAACCATATAATCATCTCCATAATATGGCATCAATTGCTCAACATACTCCCTAGATGGGTTATAAGGTAAAGAAATAGGCATTATTTAGAACATGTGGAGCAAAATATGAAATAAGGCCAAGATATAAACAATATGAGCATTATATGGAAATATAACATACTCCGTCCTCTTATCGTGCAACATGTCAAAAGCAACTTCAAAATTTACCTCCATTCATGGTTTTCATAAAAATAATGCACTTCATTGTGACTACTCGACGTCGAATACTTTCTCCAGGTCCTTGTACCTACAATTCGTATTACAAAGACAAAATCCACAAAGGCAAAACCCAAAATAATATTTAAAACAAAAACCAACAATATCTAAAACTCTAGGAAATAAGAAATAGTGGGATGCTTTCCGTAAGCGCTAAGTTTTAAGTTTTTTAGCTTGACCTAGTACTTCCCTTAAAGTCTTAGCCTTGCTCATCTTTGTCCGTAGGTATAGGTGGATCTGGTGGTGGGAAGCGTGGGATTTCATCCGGGGGCATCGTACGAAGTAGGTTGAATATCCCCAAGTGAACGCTCCATGGCTCCACACATTCATCTTCCCTGGCTCCAGGTAGCATGCATAAATGAAGATATAAATAAGATGTACATACCTCATTATCATATCTCTTCTGCTTCATTGACGAGAGGGTTTCTTGACGAAATAAATTTATAGTCATGACCCCCGCTATAGTATAGGGGGGTCAGGTTCTTCCTCGAAAGAGAAGTCAACGTTTCTAGGTTTAGTTGGTTTCGGGGTTGGAAGATAGCGGGAAGAGGTGTAAGGTTGCTATCGACGCCGGCTAAGCATTGGTCGATGTCGAGGGATGGAGGGGGAAGTAATGGTTGGTGTCGAGTCGCTGCGTAGGAAACTTTAAAATAACAAAGATTGAATAATAAAAGTGCAAATTTCCAAGGTTAGGGATCACAACAACAATAAACATATGTGTCGATTATAAATCACATAAAGATAATAACTTTCATCATTAACAAATAGAAATATAGAGGCTTTCGCATAAACCCTAAGGGTTACTACCTTTTCTTAATCAGGATTAGTCGGCTTTTTCAAATAAACCCCAATTACTATCCAATTTCATAATAAGATCGCTTTCGCTTCAATATCACAAATAAGGTATTTCCTCAATTCTCTCAAAGGATTAAGCACATAAATAGATGATGATAAAGACATACAAATTCATTGATTTATAAATCAAACACACATATCTATGATGTGACCACCCCAACCCTAGAAGAGGGAAATTAGAAACAAAACATAATGAAAGAAACTAACTTTAACATTTAATTCAAACTAAAACTTACAAAACCTTCCAATCTTTTCTCCTCTTTTCCCAATCATCTCCTCTCTCTCTTCTCTCTCCTTGTGCCCGAAGACGACTTTGCTTGAATTGTATCAAAATCAGCCCCCTAGGGCTTTATTTATAGGCCACAATGCTTGTTATAAATTCAAGGAATGAGCAAGTCTATCTCTATCTAAATCTATCTATCTAAACCCTATGATAAATGTTTGATAAATAAACAATTAAATCTATTAAAGTAAATATAGAAATTCCTAATATGGATAAATCTATCTTTTCTTCATGATAGATCTTCGTGCCTTGGTAGGTCAGTAACATCTTGTCCGAATCTCCACTCGATCTCGACTTAGACTCATCACTGGGAAGTACTCGACATTGAGTAAAGTGCTCGACACGGAGTAAACTTTGTGACCTCGAGTTGTCTGGTGCTTGTCTAGTGCTCGATCTCGACTTCTAGGATGCAAGTCGACCAAAAAATACTTGACATCGACCAGTTTGGTGGACGAGTAGTTTTGTGTGCTTTCAGCATTCTGCTCCGTCTTGAAACGCACTTTCTCGAGTCCTCGTTCATCCGATTGATGCATATAAGTATGCATTGGAAAAATCTTTTAATTTCGATGGCTACAACTCTCATGACGACATCAGAACTTGATTCAAAATGATGAATGGTGAGAAGTGGCATTTTTTCCAGCTGCACCATCATGTGCTCTTCTTTAGCTCCTCCAATGTCTTCATGACTTTCCTTTAAGCTCCAAATTGCGATCGATTTCTGCAAAATTAAATAGAAACTTGTGAAGAGCTCCATATATAGCAAATAAACATAAACTACACAAATCTCATGCTTTCCTAACCCAGAAGCATAAAATATAGACAGAAATTGACATAAAAGATAGTATAAAACATGGTGAAATGAGCGCACATCACGCTTTCGCATAAACCCTAATTGTTACTACCCTTTTTTGATAATTAATCCAACTTCGTAATAAGGTCACTTTCGCTTCAATATTACAAATAAGGACTTTGATAATGCGTATTTTATATAGGCATTATAGGTAGTTGTTAATGAGTCTAGGATAGCTTATTTCTTGTTTATTTGAGTAATTCGAGTCTTTAGTGTTGAGTCTTGCAAGTGTGGAATCTACGCTCTTTGTATGCTTTTCTTCATAGTTATGTCCCGGCGCTTGAAAGACGGTGTTGAACAAAAATGCGCGAATAATTGTAGAACATATTTTATTGAATTTTTTAGAACTTGAGTTCGACCCCTTTTGGTTATCCTCTTGATTCGAAGTCGTATCGACAGCAAGACTTAAGTGGTTTTGGTGATTTGGGCTGCACCCGAATTTTTAACGGGTTGCCTACGTATCTCTTGGACGAGAATCAAGCCTTACGTAGTTCCGAGTATTTGAATTGATTTTATTTTTGGGTTTTGGTGATTGAACCCGACGAGCTTGAGCTTTTTGTCGAGTGTCCTACGTACCCGTTTGGAACGGGATCAAATCACCCGTAGTTCTTTTAAGAACAAATTTAATTTAATTTGAAATGTGCGACTGGATCCAATGTATATTTGAATTTTAACATCGGATTTCCTACGTAACTCGTAAGAGAGCGTCAAGTCTTCACGTAGTTCTTTTTTAAGAGCCGTTTGAATTTGAGGAAATTTGATTTAGGGTTTTGACTCCGTTTTATTTTTTCTCGTTTAGAAGTCAATTTTGATATTGACCCACTAGAATCAACCGACGATGAAATTTTATGAGATTAACTTTATAATTTTGTCAAACTCAATTTCTAATTTGTGTCGATTATAATTTTTTTATATTTAAATGGGTAAGTTTAGTAATTAATCGAAAACTTTTCCTTTGAAAAGCCTAATGCCACGTTTAAAAAAATCATCTTTTTTTTTGTTTGTTTGCCACAAACCAGTGGGCTCTAGCCCAGTTCAGTCTTAATTTCATTGAGCCCATTTTTTTTAGCAAATAATCTGCCCATGTTCTGCATTCTTTTCGTAGCAGCTTGGAGCACTTTTGGTCCCTAAGACCAACAAAACCGATCTCCTTCAGAGTTCAGACCGCCTTGGAAGAGCACGCCAGCGCTCGCACTCCTCGACACCTCCGACCTCATCGACGCTCGGCCTTTGAGAGCTTCAATTCAGGCACTCGCTTCGACCGGGAAGAGATACGCAGTTCCGACTTGGCTACCGTCAACCCGAGCTCCCTTGATTTCGGTATGTTCTAGGGGTTTTTCTGTTATACGAATTTCACCTTAAATTTAGTGCTCAATCCGATTCTTAGATGATTCTTGGCCTAGATTTCAGCTTCTCTGTCGAATCCCTTTCAATTTAGTGTTTGATTTTAACACTGGACTAATTTTTTTTCCAAATTGTGATTTTAGGGCTTTAATTTGTGCGGTTTGAGGCCTTTTCGGTCTCGACATTTGAGAGAGAACAGGAAGAGCGCGGAGCGTCTAGCAGCTGAAGACGAACGAGCTTTTGCAAACACAGGTTTTGTTTTCACCCTTCCCTTTGCAATTCGCCCTTTTATTTAATCCGATTTGGGTCGAGTTTGTCAATTTTTAACTCGGGATTTTCTTTGCTTGAAGGCCTTTGGACTTAGAACGGACGAAAGAGGCATCGAATTCAGGGCACAGGGGTTGAAAAGGACAATGGAGCAAGTCGAAGACAGTCACCATACTTTGGCTTCTTGGCCTGAGTATGCCTCTACATCCCTTTAATGAATTTGAATTTCAATTTGTGGTAGATATAGGTTGACTTCGATCTCGAGTATTTTAATTTAGGGTTAGGTGCGATTTAGTAGCAACGAATGAGGATTTAAAGTTTGCTTAACTTGGATTGTACTTGTTTTGTTTGTCTGAAAAGTAGAGATAGGGAAGGCCCTGTTTGATTTGTTTTTATCTTCAGGAACTTAATTTCTCACTAATTTGTTTGTTCAGACAACTTGCTCTTTGTCCAGAAAAATCTTTTCTCTTTCTTGTAAATTTTGATTGCGAGGAAGAATGTCTTGCTGGATTGTCATCTCCTCTCTTTTTTCATGACAATAACTTAGTTTGTTTGGACAAAACAACTGATTGAATTGCTGCAGAAAATCTGTTCCTTTTCCTTTTCTTTCAATTTCGTTATTTTTCATGCCTGGATGTAGTGCAATTTCTTCCTTTTGCTTGTTTAAAACCGTTTACAATTTGTTGTGAATCAGTTGACCAATTTAGGAACAATCTAATTTTTTTTTTGTGTTTTTGAATTTAGGTAATCAACAAGAGGAGTCAAACGGGATCCCGGGCTTGGGAATTTTGAAACTTTGACCAGGATTTCGACTTTGAAGCAGTAAAGGGCAATGCAGCCACTTTGGTGTGTCGGCTTCCCTGGTAAGTTAACTTTTTCCCTGGGTATTTGTGCTAAGCAGGGGCTAATTTAGGGTCTTCTTATTGTTTAAACTCATTGTTTGTGATCTTCAACGCATTGGTCCCAACTTAGAGCAATTTGTTGATCTCATGGTTAGGGGTTTTCATAGCCAATCTGAACAGATTTAGCCTAAGCAGAAAGTTTTCTCTTGCTGACTTAGGATTTGATTTGCGTGAAGTTGAACAGAAAATATGTTCAGTTTCTTTTTCTTTTTCTTTTATTCCGACTTTATCATCTGTTTGCAGTGAGCTTTCTCTTTTCTTTGCCTTTGAAATTGATGCCTTTGCTGTCTTTGAAATTGCTTGTGATTTGTGAGCTTGAATTAGTCGCCTAGTTTAGGGAAAAATCCAGCAGCATTTCGCCCTCTTTTAGGTCTATTTGACGATCCCGAAACCCATGCCACAAGCGAAAGCCGCGACTTTGCAAGGGCGGGGTTTCGAGGATCAAATTCGACAGTACTTCGGCCCTATTTGAGACCATTTAACGACTCTGAAACCCTGGCCGCAAGCGAAAGCTGCAACTTTGCAAGGGCGGGGTTTCGAGAGTTGATTTCGGCAGAGCTTCGTCTTTGTTTGAGGGCTTTTGCTAACTCCGAAACCCAGGCCACAAGCGAAAGCCGCGACTTTGCAAGGGCGGGGTTTCGAGAGTTGATTTCAGCAGCACTTCGGCCTTCTTTAGGCCAATTCGGCGACCCCGGAACCCAGGCCACAAGCGAAAGCCGCAACTTTGCAAGGGCGGGGTTCAGAGAGTCGTAGGAACCGATGTAGAGAGAGCTACCTTGGTGGTTTTCTCTTCCTCTTTCTTCCTTGCTTTCTACGTGTTTGTATGCTTGCTTGGTGTTTTTCTTTTTCTCTGCAGCTTTTTTTTTCTTTTTGCGTGTTCTTCTCTTTTCTTGCATCAGCCTGCAACCCTTTTTGTAGAGGAGCAATTGGTAGAAAACGCTACTTTTTCATATCTTTTTTTCCGAACTGCATATCTTCCTTTTTTATATGGAGAGCTACTGATTTTCCTTTTAGATAAAGATAGCCTTTTTTCCTTCCGTCTAGCTATTTATTTATCTATTTATTGATTCCCTTTCTTCTGATATCAATAGCCCCTTTTTTTTAGAAAAAATTTGCGAAATAGGCACATTAATTGGACGTTTTTGTGAAATAGACGCGTGTTTGGACAATTTTGCAAAATGACCCCTATATATACCTAATTACGCTTCTGTACGGACATTTTTTCGTGTTTCCAGAAAATCGATTTCCTCCTCATTCCATCTCTCTCTTTGCTCGAATATTTTCATCTTGCGTTCCCGGCTCTCCATCTCCGGTTTGGTGCTTTTTCTGGCTCGATTGTTCTTCCTTGCTTCGGTAAAGCTCGGAGTTTGCATCGTTTACTTCAATGTCGTCATCCAGCAGCTCAGGTATAAATTTGGGGGATCTTTGCGAAATTTGTCGTGCTAGTGTTTTGGAATATGTTCGTTTATGTTGATTTTATTGTTTGTTCATTATAATATTGACAATCTATGGTTAAATCGATGCTTTATATGCATTCTTATGTGCGGTTTTTAGTACTTTCCGTCGTTTTTGGAAGTTGCATATGTAAGTTCGGTTTTTTGAACTGTTTCTTTTCGTCAAATTTGCGGTGTGGCACTTTGTAAGTGCCTTTTTAGTGTTCTTCGTGTATGTGGATCTGTTTTCCATGCTTTCGATTGTTTGTGTTGATGATACTGTACTTATCTGCTGCTATGTTCATGTGTATGGGGTTGACACTGTCTGTTTTTGTGTTAGTTTATTGTAGTTCCAACAATGTATGTGTTTGGATTTGGTATTTTGTGTTGTGTTTTGTGATGTTTATGTTATTTTACTATGTCTGTGTAACATTATATTTTATTGTTTGTTGTTGTTTGTGTCATCACATATTCTGTTATTGTATATTTACATTGTTCTGTATTTTGTTGCTTGCAGGAACTCAATCTTCTGATTCATCCACCTCTTATCCTGGTTCTGATGTAAGTTATTTTTTAGTTTGATGAGCAAGTTGTAATTTTTTCTTAATCTGATGGTTGTTTTTTTGCTTAATTATCTGTTATTGATCAGGGTTTGGAATATTGCATTCCTGTTTATGAGCGATTTCGTTGTAGATCCAACATATATTCACATCCTTCTGATCTGATCAAGGAGCATTTGTGTCCTTCTCACTACAATACTCTGCAAAAAAGTTGCGTTGGATGGGTGCTGACGCGAGGCACCAAAATGGTTACGAATTTTCAGCTTATGCATCAAATGGTGCTCCGTCAAGTACAAACACAAAAAGAGCATGAGTTGTGGTTTAGAGTTGGTGGACATCTTGCATGTTTTTCAATTGCTGAGTTTCATGTTATTACAGGCCTTCCTTGTGAAGACCGTGTTTTGTAATATCCCGAAGAAAGTGTCAATATTTGAATTTTTTTGGCAGAAGAAAATGAATCATGATGAGTTACTTGATCGTTTCATATCTGAGAAAAAGATGTCTAAGAAGAAGTTGATTATGGCAAAGTTGTTGCTGATTGAGAGGTTAATTGTTTATAGGAGGTCAAAAGTTGTAAGTGCACAATTCTTATCTCTTGCGTGTAATGAGAAGGAGTTTGAACTATATCCTTGGGGTAGAGAGTCATACACCCGTTTGTTGAAGTCATTGAAAAGTTCTTCTGTTGCAGATCGGAATGGGGTTAGGGGTTCTTATCAAATGTATGGGTATTGCCTTGCATTCCAGGTATTGTGCTTTAGTTATTGCTTGTCTTATGTCATCATTTTTTTGTCTGTGTCAGCACAACTTTAATGCTTATGTGAGCATTATTTAAATATTGTTTTGTAGTGTCATAACGAGTTTTCTTTTGTAACAGGCTTGGATATTAGAAGCTTTCCCAGCTATCTCCATTAATTTTGACTGTAATTTTAAGATGTCTGAACTAGATCCATACTTGTTGCACTGGTAATGTGATTATAGCCAAGTATACGCTGAAGCTGAGAAGTTCTTTCATGGCGATTTGGTAATATTTTTATATTTTCTCTCTGAAATAACATTTTTATTTGATGCATCTTTGGGTTTTTATTCTGATACATGCGTTTTGTCCAGACTCCGTTGTTTCCTATTTATGGGGAGTTTGCACGCACCGAAAGAATGGCGTTTGCTGGTCAAAAAGCTGATGTTGTATTTGATGCAGTAGTTGTTGCATCAGTTGAAGAAATAGTTTCTGGACCTGTTGATGCGACTTTGTATGAGAGTCGTCGTGTTCGTAGAAGGGCATATGAAGCTAAGTTTTCAAATAGGGCTCTCCAGGTTGAGGAGGAAGAAGCTAATGTCTTGCAGAAACATGATGAAGGCGAGACCTCAAAGAAGAAGACACATGTGAAGAGAGGCAAGGCTGCTAGAAAGAAACAGGATGGTAAGTCCTTTGAAATTGCTTTTGAAGTTTTCCCAGAGGGGGATAAAGAAGATGTAGGGACCTCAAAGAAGAGGAAATCTTCCACTGGAGTGATGGGTGATAAAAAGAAACAGAAGGTGGAGTCCAGCGATACCTCTGAGGAACGGGTTCTCCTGAGGAGGGGTCGTTCTGCAAGTCGTGTTCTATTCAATCCATACATTGCTCTAGACCGTAAAAATTCTGTCAAGAGTGATGTAAAGAAGCCTCGACAGAAGGCTTCAGCAGTGAGGACAAGTGGTAGAGTTATTCCTTCTAAGGAGGTGAAGAGAGTTACTGCTGACACAGATTTGCATAAGGAGGTTGATGTGGTTGCTTCACCTTCCAAGCGATGTCGGTTGGGTACTGATTCATGTGACCTTTTAGAAGATGATGTCCCGCTGAATATTGTCTTTCAGCGGAGGTATAAGATGAAGAAGAACGGTGGTGTAAGTAGTGGTAGGCCATTATATGATAGTACTGTTGAGAAGTCTTTGATTATTCCTTCAGTTCCTGTTGTTGATACTGAGGGTGCACATGTAGTGGAGCTTGTAGATATTCATGTTGCAGTCTCTACATTTGGTTGTGAAGTTAGTGTTGGTGATGACAAGGGTGAAGATTTTACTGCTGACACCCATTCTTCCAAATCTTGTGGTGAAGTTCCTATTTACGACGACAAGGTTGATGTTTTGGACGCTGACACCCATTCCCCTAAATCCGATAAATTGGATGCTTGTCAAACTGCGAGGCTATATGTTTTGGCCGACCTTGCAGATGGCATTGATTGTGGTGACACCGTTGAAGGAGGTGAGACACCTTCTGCTGACAGTGATGGAGAGGGTGATGTACCGACCCCTTCTGTTCAGAGGTCACCCCTGGGGAGTGTTGAAGCACATGATTTTGTTGGTGGGCAGTCTGTGCTTGGGCAAACATCTGCTGCTTGTGAAAATGAAGATGTTCGCATTTCAAGTGATGAAGCTGACAAAATAGCAGTGTCATCAGAAAAAGTGGAAGATATTGAAGATGTTTCTCCTCAAATGGATGCTAACGATGATCCAACTTGTGAGTTGCCTCCCAAAACGCATGGTGATGCTTTTGCTTCTTCTCTCCCATCTCATCCTGACTGGGTGAAGGAGATTTATAGGAGGATTGCGAAGCTTGAAGAGGTCCCTACAATTATGCATCTGTTGTCTGCAAGGGTAGATGCAATTGAAACAAAGATTGTTGAGTTGAATGGGATCCTTCAAGTGTTTGGTGAAGGCTCGTGATAAGCACACTTTTGCAAAAGTTGATGACGAAAGTGTTAGTGGTGCTAAGTGTCAGTACACACCTGTGAAGGCTCGTGATAAGCACATCGCTGGTAAGACTGCGAGCTCTCCTGCGGTAGTTCATGATGAAAGCACCAGTGGTGGTAAGTGTCAGGGCACACCTGTGAAGGCTGATGATAAGCACATTGTTGGTAAGTCTGCGAGCTCTCCTGCGATAGTTGATAGTGAACATGTCAGAGGTGGTAAGCCCCAGGACACACCCGTGAAGTCTGATGATAAGCACGTTCCTGGCAAGCTCGACGACACTCCTATGAGAGGCGATGATGAACGTGTCAGTGGTGGTGAACCCCATGCCACACCTGTGAAGGCTGTTGTTGAAGATGTGAACAAAATTTTGAATGATGTTGTGTCTGATCTTCAGCAGTCTTTCCCTGATGAGGAGTTAATGTTGAAATCATCTCCCGCTTCTGGTGAAGTTGTGCCCGTGTCTTTGCCATCATTAAGTACTGAGGTTCCAGGAGTAGGTAAGGAGTCTCCACCTGTTGTTGCTGACACCGATTTTAATGTTCTTGGAGATGAGGTTGGGATTCCAGCAACTTCAGCTGAAGTGCCTCAATCTACAAAGTGGGAAGGCGAAGGCGTTGGTGGTAAAGTTGCTGGAGTTACGGTTGACCCATCCTTGGAAAAGTACATTTGTCTGTCTGACAATGATGATGACAAGGGTGCAGGCGTTGATTGGGATTCGTTCGCCAAGGATCCTGCAATCCAAATCGAAGTTGACCAACTAAAGGCTTCCAATCTTATCCCATCAAACAGTACATTCTTGTATGGTCCAGTTGTGGAAGTGAAGAAAGTGAGGATGTCAAAGCATGCCCCTAAGAAATCACTGATCAGCTCGGAAGATCATGAATTTATTTATGGACTCGTAAAGAAGCAAAGGTATGGTTTATTTTTATGTTTAGTATTTTGTATGAAATGTTGTTGTTATTGTATTAGTTACAACATCTTATGCTATATATATATATTTTTTTTGCTTTGTGTACTCTTTAGCAGGAATTTTTCCGTTGCTGGTCCAATCTCAAGGGTTGATAGAAAGTTTTTCCAGCGGATTTTATTGAAGAATATGTGGTTTGATTGTCAGGTAATAACTGGTTGTATTTCTACATTATATATATATACATATATATATATATATATATATATATATATATATATATATATTTGTGGATTACTTTTTATTGTATTATTTGATTGTTGAATTCACTTTTTTTATTACTTTGTTTAGCATCTAGAAGCAGGTTTGATTCACATTAGGAAGCACATTCATGAGGACCCTGTCAAGTATCGAGATGTTCTTGTTCTTGATTGGCTATTTTATCTGAAGTACCTTCCCGACTATGCTTCATGTTATCGGGAAGACATAGATCTTGAATCCAGCACTGAGGATTATTTTTTCGGTACGTGCCCTGTTGATTATGGAAAGCCATGGGCATCTGTAAAGAAAATCTATACAATTTTCAATGTTATAAACGAGCACTAGGTGACATTAGAGATTAAAATTGAGGATAGGGTAATCAGCGTGTTCGATTGCAATGTTCCTGCTGTTAGGGAATGTGTTCTTGATGAACAATTGCAACCGTTTGCTATTTGGCTCCCAATTCATTTAGCAAAGGCTGGGCTATTTGAAAACTTTGATTCCTCTCCTTTCCAGCTATACATGGTTCCTGGGTTAATGTATGATTCTACTGGGTATGTATTTGTTATCTTGTTTTGTTCTTTGGTTACGTTTAGATACTTGTTATTTATGTTCTTACATTACATTGTTTCTTTCTTTTTCTACGGGGCTTCATGTGATGTGTTTACATTAAAAGCGATTGAAGCTTCTGTATTTGGGGGAGATGTTAAAAATTTCAACAACGAAAAGATCTTTCGTTTTAGAGAACTCATGTGTGCAGATCTGATCAAAAAAAATTGGAGTTTTAAATTTTAGAACCAGTAGTTAGATAGGTTGTTGGTGTGTAAGTGGGGAAGTTTGGATGTAATCTGACAAATTAAGTGCTCAAAATAGATAAGAGAACATTATGGGCTGACACCAGCTGCCCAAGTACGAAAATAGTGGTGACACTGATGTTAGTTTCAAGCAGTATTGAGACTGTTGTTGTATTTTGCTGAACACTAGGTTAAATTTTGCACAAAAATTGATTTTGTGAATTTTTGCTCATTATGATCCTATTTTTCGTTAATATAATTTTCTACTTTTTAAATATATATTTCCTTACGCTGCTGTCTTGTTTTTGGTCATCGTTCGAATTAAATTTCATACCATGGTCGATTGGTGAAAATTTGCTCAACATGATCATATTTCTGCTGAACAACAGGTTAAATTTTGCAAAATAATTGATCTTTGTGAACTTATGCCCAATATCATCTTATTTTTGCTTAATATAATTTTTGAATATTTAAATATTTTTTTTTTTACGATGCTGCCTTTTTTTTGTCATCGTTAGAATGAAATTGCATACAATGGTCGATTAGTGAAAATTTGCTCAACATGATCATATTTTTGTTGAACAATAGGTTAAATTCTGCACAATAATTGATCTATGTGAATTTGTTGAGAGTAGAATTAATTTGCCATCGAGCTATCGTTGTACTAAGTTTTTAACCCTTTGACCCATCGATTGTCTTTTAGATTGATGAACCACTTTCATATAATCCAAAATAGTAATACAGTACTTAATTAATTTACATGGAAACTACGCATGCAGTGATTTAATTCACATATTCTGCCTATTAATTTCCCCTCACCCTTTAAAATTGTCAAATGTCAACGTAACGTACCCACCGTACTCAATATACTTTGGATGTTCTTCCATGATTGCAGAAATAGTATACTGACAGTGAAAAAATAAGGTTGATTTTAATGTAAGCTCGCGACATGAAGCCCTATATATAATTTCAAATATATTTATTTTATCATGTTGTCCTTTTTTTGCCATAATTAAAATTAAATTGCACACCATGGCCGATTTGTGGAAATTTGCTAAACATGATATTATTTTTGCTGAACAATAGGTTAAATTTTGCACAACAATAAGATTTGGACGAAATTGGTGGTTGGTTTATTTTAAACCTCAAGACATGAGACCGTGGCTCATTTCCTGATGAAAGAAGTTGGCCCAAGTCGGTAACTTTATTTAAGGCGGTGTTCTTCCTTGTTTCTTCAAGAGTCCAACGTCATTCAAACCCTTTCCACTCTCTTCCCCCTTACCCTCTCTCCAAGTATTTTCGTCGTCCTCCACAAACTCTTCCTCTTTCCGGAGTTTTCTTCCCAAGGTGCGCCCTTTCTTATGTATTTCTCTCCCTTTCGTTCTCCTGTAATCTTCATACAATCGGTTAGGGTTTTTACATTTTCCAGCAAGTTTTATTTTGTTTTTTCCTGATTTTAGATGAGTTTTTCATCATCTTTTAGTCGGTTAGGGTTTTGATTTCAGCAATTTATATGAGTGTATATTCCTTTTGTTTGTGTATGTTTTGTATCCTTAGATGGCACTTCCACCTGCAACTCAAATTGGTTACCATTACACTGTCGGCTCTTTTGAAGTGCTAATCACACCAAGGCAGACGCCTTTGTATGGACCTAGCACACTCCACGTGGCTATTAATTCTGAAAGAATCCCTGAGCTGTTCCTGGACCATTTCACTGAGTGGAATGGTTTGCCGATGACTTATGAACAATGTGACCAGCTGTTACATGAAGCAGGGGTCACTGCTGTGGTTCGAACTCAAGTAGCCAACCTGATGTTAATGGATTATACTCACATGTGGTTTTCAGGCGATGCTGAGTTCGTTGAATATGGTCTCTGCCCAGATCTAATTATCGATGTACGTTACCTTGAAGACTCTGAAAATGACATGAGCTCTGATTCAAGCTCTCAATCTGAGATGAGCATCGACTCTGAAGAGGATGTGGATCCCCCAGCTTCTCCAGAAAATGCAGACCAAAATTGCAATTTACAAGAGCCACCTCAACCAGAACAGGATTGGGACCAGTGCTCAATATGTCTTGATGAGATGCTGCCGTCAACACCGAGTGTTCGGACACTGTGTGATCATACCTTCCACACAGGGTGTCTTCTAGAGTGGCTGTCGTATCAACCCATTTGTCCACTATGTCGATCACCCTTTTAGGCATATTTGTAATGTATATGTGCTTGGAAAAGACATTGTAGTTGCACCTATTTTGTCGTAGTTAAGCTAATCGAATGTATGGTATGAATGGAAGTTGGTGTCTGGCACCTTTTTGTATCTGATTTCCATTCCAATCATACCAATGTATTTTGTAACTATCTGTCATAACTGGTGTTTGTAAATGTATAATATTAATGAAGTTCGTGCACTGTTATATTTGTTTGTGCATGATACTGTGTTTTATTTGAGGAAGAAAGACCACCTGAACTTTGTTGAATATGCTTATATATTATTTGTGGTGACAGTGGCCTAGTTTTTGTTGTTGTTGAAGTGTATATTTTGTAAAGAGTTTTTTAATGCCCAAAGTATTGTTAACATTTATTGTCTGATTAGTTTAAAGTAATGCCGACACCATACTTGTATTTTTTTTTTATTTTGCATTGTGTGTGGTGACACTAGGTGTTTGGTGTCCCAAGTAGTGCTGACAGTGATATCAGTTACAATTAGTGGTGACACTGGTTTCCCCCATCCCCCCCCCCCCCGATATTGAAGTCTTGTATTCTATGATTTTTGAAGTGTATGTATTTATATTTTTTTCATTTTATAGTGTATGTGGTGGGCACTATGTGTTTGAGATGCAAAGTATTGGTGTCACTCATATTATATTACAAGTAGTGATGCCACGAGTTTTGTATTTTTTTATTCTTAAGTGTATGAGTTGAAAGAGGTGTTTAATGACCATATTATTGTTGACATTGTGGGTTATATTAGTTTGAATTTGTGGTGTCACCAGTTTGATTATTTTTTTATATTTGAATTTCATGTGGTGACACTAGGTGTTTTAGACCCAAAGTAGTGCTGACACTGATACTAGTTACAAATAGTGGTAACACTACACTTGTATATTTTTATTTCAAAGTGTATGTGGTTGCCAGGGGTGTTTAATGCACATAGTATTGACACCAGACTTGTATTAGTTACAACTAGTGGTGAAACCGGTCTTCTATTCTATGGTTTTGCGAGTGTATGTTGTGTAAGTTAAACTTGCTCAACAATAGATTATTTTTGCACCACATTTGAGACTTGTGAAATTTTGTCCATTATGATTCAATTTTATTTGTCAATCTAATTTTATAGTTTCTTAATTGAGTGTTACACAACGTGGTCTTAATTTTTTCAATGATAGAATAAAGTTGCACAACAGTAGTTTATAGTTGCACAACAATCGATTCTTTTGAAATATTATCATAATGATTATATTTTTTGTCAATATAATTTTAAAATTTTCCAATAATTTTTTTTTGTGCATCATGTTATTATTTTTGCTCATCATCAGATTAAAATTTAACAACACCGGCTATTGGTGAAAATTTGCTAAACATGATCTTATTTTTGCTTATCAACACATTAATTTTGCACAAATGTGTAAATTGTTGATATTGCCTTCAACATAGCTGTTGGGCTTCGTTTAGAGATGCCCGGCCCATTTCCCGCTTATTTATATTGTGCTTAAGCGTTGTTCAGATTGTCTGCAAGTCGTTTCATCTTCTTCTTCTTGTTCATCTTCATCCTCTCTCGTTCTCATCAAGATTTCTTGTTTTCAAGGTGCGATTCCGGTTGTGGTATGTACTCCTTTCTGTTTTCTTCCTTTAAAAAAAACGTTATCTGTTATTTTGATGTACTGTTTCAGCAAATTTTTTATTGTTGTATTCTCCGATTTTCGTTGAACTTCCCCTTGCTTTTTAGTCTATTAATGTTCATATATTGGTGTTTGTCTTTCTTATTTCCTATTGCATTATATTCTGTGGGTGTTATGTTATTCTTACTGTCATTAAAAGTCATCAGTTAGGGTTTTTCCAGTTTTTCAGACATTTTTTCTCTTTTGTCTTTCTCAAATGTTTATTTCTTATTAATATCGATGTAATGTTTTATTTTTAAGTGAATGTCTAATGTATGAGTATATTTTGATTTTGTTTGTGTAGATTTTCTCTCCTTCAATGGCATTCCCAACCTATACTGAACTAGACTACGACTACATTGTTGGTACCTATGAAGTTGAAATATCAGCATCTGAGTCATACTGGTATGGACCGGGTCTACTTGTTGTGTCTATCCACTCTGACAGCATTCCCTTAACACTCTATCACACGTTTACTTGGAATGGTTTGCCTATGAGTCTAGCTCGCTGCAACGAAGTGCTACAGGATGTAGGAGTAACTGTTGAGGTTAGAACCCAGGTAGCCAATCGACTTCTAATGGATTACACTAGAAGTTGGTTTGATGCCGATGATGATCTTGTTGAGTATGGTCTTTGCCCCAACATCACCATCAATGTACATTTTTATGATGACTCTTCGTCTGATTCAAGCTATGAGTCCGACATAAACGATGACATTCATATGGAGGTTGACCAAGCAGATCCTTCAGCACCTCTAGAGCCTATGGATGTTGACGGATTAAGGGAGATATATCACCTTGATCTTGATGATGAAGAATGTACAATTTGCCTGCTTCCAATGTTAGAGTCAGATCCTGTTCTTCAAACGCCATGCCAACATCACTTTCATCCAAATTGTTTACGATCTTGGCTTTTAGTTCAAAACAACTGTCCTCTTTGCCGAGCAGAATTCTAGTTGTATATGATACAAGTGCAGTATGTAATTTTGTATGGTACTGATGTAACCGAAAATACATTTTATGAATGAAATTTGTCCTTGATCACATTTCTTTCTGATTCCTATTCAAATTATCGTAATCTTTGATATTTAAGTAGGACATTTGGTGTGACACTAGTTGATCATATTGGTGGTTTCTGCCATTGAAGTTTATGGCTTGACATTTTCTGATATTGAAGCTTATGTGTGTGACACTATTAGGGTAAGTCCCAAAGTAGCGCTGACACTGATATTAGGTACATTTAATTGAGACCCTGGGCTAGTATTCTTTTTTGGTATTTTCAAGTGTATGTTGTTGCACGAATTGGCAAGTGTTCAAAGTCTTTTGTCACATTATTTACATTGTTGGTTAGAGTAGTTGGATCTATTGGTGAAATTATTCTTATAATTTTGGCTAGTTTCTGTTTTTGAACTTTTTGTGATGACACTAGGTGGATAAGGCCAAAAGTAGTGCTGACACGAGATAGTTAATGTCCACCAAAGATAACTGTAACTCAAATAACTGTAATCCGTTTTCAGTTTATAGTTTTACAGTTTTGATAGTTTTTTTTTATAGTTACTCTGAAATGAACTGTCACAAATAACTGGTACAAGATGAAAATTGTCTAATTGTTGCCTATATATATCCATTTATCATTCTTTGTTATCTATTGGCGCCTTAAAACTGGTTTTAACAGAAATACATCCCTCTCTAAAAAGATGAACTATGGTAACACTGTCGGGTTTTGCACGAGTTTCCATCAGTTGATGGACGTGCTGGATAGTGTTGTTTACCGTGGTTATCACATGAATCTAGTTGATGAAGCATGCGAGACTAACAAAGAGGCTCGCAGGGCCGAGTTGTTGGAGGCCGTCGTGGTTCATTACACATTATATGAGGAATCCCAAAGATCCATAATAGCAACTGAACATCACATTCGGATTGCGTCCAAAGATGAAGATGGTGAAGCATTATCAAAGGTGATATTTGAAGTTTTATCCATAAAGTTTTTCTCCATACTGTGATTGAGTCTTGTCTTTTATCTTTTATACATATGGAAAGAGAACTGGGCAATCAAAGACAGTTGTTTGAAGACGCAAAGGACAATCTAATGGGGTGTGTTAAAGAGGTTTTAGATGCAGAAATGGAAAGGAGGAAGAAGATTGATGACTTCTTAGGACTGTAGTTCTACTATATTAATAAGTAATAACATTGGTACTTATTTATATGTTGAATGTATTTTTTTTTTGTTATTTTAGTTTATATGTGTTCCATCCTAATGATATGATGCAACATATTAATATCATAATAATCATATAATTATTTTGTAAGTTCCTTCCTCATATTTCAAATTATAAATTGGGACTGAAGTTTTATGTCTATCCCTTGTTATACTGCGGACACATTTGATTAGTTTGTGAATTGTTTTGGCAAAAGTAGTGCTGACACTGTTTAACTAAGTTTTTATGTTACTGGTAATTTGCTCAATATCATCTTAGTTTTGCTAAACAATAGTTTATAATTGCACAACAAACGAATGGATATCACTAAATCAACTGTTTGAATAACATAAACCACTTGATTATAAGGGCAGAGAATTGTGCTGACACATTGAAGAACAAACACAAATGTTTAGAAGCAGTTATAGTTGTATGCATCTTGACAAATACTATCCATCAAAAAACCACAGGGACAACAAATGTCTTAACGGGTACGAGAAAACTGACCACAGGGACAACAACTATCTTAATTGGTACGAGAAAACTTTTCAGAAGTAGCGTATATAACTGTCTACAAGAAAATACATTCCAAAGTTTGAAAATAAAACACGAAATTGCGTTTTGGTTGTTCAACCAAGATTCAGTTTCTGTCCCTGAATTCCTTTTGAAGTCATTCTTGCATGGTATTTTGCTGCCTTCACAACATCTGCGTTCACTTCATTCAACTCTGAACATACTATATCTGTCATATACTTCACACCTAGCTTTGAAATATTCTTGAAATTGCCCTTTTCCAATCCACACTTGTACCCTCTCTCTGTCCCAAAGAAGGTCTCCATGTGGCGCATGAGGCATACCCCAGAATATTGAACTTTCTCCTCTCCAGCCCATCTGATGGGGACTTTTGATGATGTTGCATCTGACACTATTTCTGCCTTTGCTCGGAGTCCCTTATCTGTTAGATAAGCAATCAGCATATCTCCCTGCATGGATTGAATTATAATTCATGTAATTTTAATTATAAAATGAGTTGATATTTAAATGAAATTAAGACAAGGAAAGAAATATTAGATATCAGTAGTAAAACTTACCAAACATTAAAAGGGTGATGCGAAGGGGCTAATTGGATCAGCGCAAGATGGTGTGGCATCAACAATTTGGACCACTTTGTTTTTAAAGTTGAAGACAACCATGACATAGTCTGCTGTCCGTTCAACCCCAAATACAATCTAATCAACATAATAAAAAACAAATAAACATTAGTGATTGGTCTTGTGAACTTTATTTATTTAATTGCAAGGGAGTACCATGCCTATATCCTTCAAAGAAAGATGTAGGGACAATGACAATACAGTATCAATGTGGAGGTTAAACCTCTTGAACTGTTCATCACAAGCTCGTAATGATACACTCTCTACATTAAACTGGATGAAGAATAGAAATTAGTAAAAAAACAGACGAATTGTAATAACGGCTAACAATGGAGTCTAATTGAAAGTTAAAATTGTAAAAATTATTACAGTTTTGTTGATATTGATAAAAAGTCTTGCTGGTGATTGAGCACTTTTATACTGTTCCTTGTGGTTGAGGATAGCTGTCCATGCATCAATAATGACACTAGACAAGTGGGTTTCATCCTCAAGCGTAGCCATGTCTGTTCTAACAATTTCAACAGACTTGTGCTTAAACAAAATTTCCCTGCAATGTCAATCATTTTGAAGATGAATTATATGAAAATAACCTTTACTTGTAACTGAACATACTTTAAGAAGATTAAGTTTAAAATGAACTTACCTGCTGTGTGGTGTTTTCATTGCTAAATAGGCTGAAACAGTGCGCTCAATTTAAGAGATAGGATCTGTAATGTCAACAACACGCGTGTAATATGGGCTTCTCAAAGATGCATAAGTTTTATGTGCTCTCCTTGTAGCTTCTTCTCTCTTCATGTTATTAAGTTGTTCTGCAGTATTTCCATCAACTATGTTGATCCGCGGCGACCTTCTTGGTGGCAAGGCAGCAGGGGGAATGCATTTTATTGTATCTCCCAAAGGGTTCACTGGTGGAGTATCAGCTTTAAATTGAGTAGATACGGGATTAGGAGTAGCTTCACCACGTTGTTGTATTGGAGACTGGCCATGGCTGTTTGGGGGAGTCTGGGCTGCTTCATTAGCATTCTTCATTTCAACCGATGTATTCAATGATGTCCCTTCATCTTTCTTAAAAGCAAGATCATCTAGAAATATATCAAAGGAAAATTCCCCGTCCACTTTGATATTTGATTTCATTTTTTGCTTGTTCTGATATGCCATTTTGATCTGAGTAATGCAATCTAATAAAACAGGGTCTGCCTAGAATTTCTCTTGTGATTCGATAAAATATGGGCTTACAGGGTCATTCATATTTGACATGTCAGCAGCATCCGTAGCCGTAGGAGCCTCAGAATTGACATTTTCCATCCCTAAAAGCTGGTTTGCTCCATGTAGAAGTCTTTTAACCTTGTCATCAGGTTGTAGTTCAATCGGGACTTTTGTAGACCACTCAGCAAAATCAGAAATAGCAGATGCAAGTGCAGAAGTCTTTTGAGCAAACAACTTTATCCAACTCTAGAAGATAACATCACATAAAAAATAAGAATAAAAAGTCATCAGTAAATATCAGAACATTGCTATACTGTACTAATATTACATTGAATTGGTTTAAATAATTCATACAAACCTCAACTGGGGGTGGCTCTTTTTTTGGATCAGCAGGGTGACTGGTGCCTTCATCGTTTTATGCAGTAGGTTGTGGACAAGCTGTAGATGGTACGTCTTGATGGTGAGGAACAACTTGGCGAGCCTGGACTAAGCCACAGCCAAAGCCTCCAGTACTTATATCATCAGTTTCTCGTTGGTGCAAGATTTTGTAATTTATGCCAACGAAAATCGGGAAAGAACGAGTCATTCTTCTTAGTGTTGTGCTTGTGAATAATTTCACCCTATCCATGTAAAACAACTGGAACACCAAGGGGATAAACATATATCAGTATAACGATTGATCAGGGAATCCTGACATAAAGAATACTGTAGACATGTAGATAAAAGTAGGGGGGTGACATTTGTACTACTGACATGGTAAAGAAATTAAGTTAACATCAGAGCGAAGGTTTGAAAAAAATACTTACCACCAAGAATAATAGAGGCCCTCTGAAATGGCCATTCTTTTTCTTTTCCCAGCTTCTCTTTGCATCGACCAAACTTTCCAACACAATAGCACCCCAATTTAGGTCTTTCAAGTTACCCAATTCAGGAACTACTCTTATTAAACTATGGTTGGCATGTCCGTTTCCTAGTGTATCAACCAAGATAGAGTCCAGTATAACAATAAAGTTCAGAAGGAATTGATCACCACAGTCAGTGTCAGCTATCAATTTTTCCATAACCATAGTTGTTGTTATATTTTCCTGGACATCAAATGTGGTTTTCCACTCTTGCACAAGACTGAAATTCTCTTTAGCTGATTTTCTTCCAACTAAAACTTTCCCCGTTGGGAATCCCATTGTGATATGCACGTCTATTTCTGCTATTTCAAGTTCGCCTCCATTAGCCAACACCAAGCAACACTTGTTAGGTTCAAACTGATCCACTAACCAATATGAAAGAAGTAGTGGTAGGGTAACAATCTCCAAGTTGAACAAAAATCCAAAGCCAATATCCTCAATCATTTTCCTTTGCTTGGCATTCATTTTTTTCAAGGACGACACCAGCAAGCGTGGGCTTGACCGTGATTTCAATGATGGGAGATTTTTTTGTCTAGTGTTTCTCTCATTCCTCACAACCAGCTGCTTGTTTACTGCGATAGGTTGTATGTCTGTGGTATCTGTTTGCTCATCAGATGTTATGATATGCACAGTTGGGTTTACATGTTGAACAACCGTCTCATTAGGTGAATGGTTTTCCAGCCTTGCAATTTCAATGGTCTTCACAGCAACAGTGCTAACACGAAGATCAATCCCAGGGTGCACTTCTCTCTTACTGTTTTTTCTTACAAGCGGTTGCGAACCTTTGGATTCAAGTGATCTACAACCCTCCCCTACTTCCAAGGATTTACCAGTCTCAGTATCAACAGACAGTTCATCCTTGAAGGGAGGTGAATCTCTAGATAAATCAACTACTGGAGGTTTAACTCCAGATCGTTTTGATCTCTTCAAATTTCTATTTTGACTGTCTAGAACAGGTGAATCACTTACACTTTGCGGACGTTTACCTATAGAATGAACACTTACAATCAATTTCTACAAATATAATTGAAGAGATGACACTGTAAGAGACTGTATTTTATGCCGAACAAATTCCCAAATTCCCAAATTATCAAATTCCCAAATTCAGCCTCCAGATTAATCACATTAACTTCAATTTATTATGCGAAATAAATTGAAATAGCAATGGTATGTCTTGTAAGACTGAATAACTGCTTGATTATAAACATTAAATTCGCTTGAATAAGTGCGATTTTTCCTAATTTTCATGGAAAACTAAGCCCTAAACCGTACTCGTTCTAATTTAAACTTTAATACATAGAAAACACGAAATCAAACCTTTCGGATCTGAAGACATCTTGATGTATATGATAGATCTCCTTCTTACAAGCCTACAATCAAGCCTCAGGAAATCTCGCAGAGAAATGGAGAGAGTAGATTTAGCTGGAGAAAGAAACTAAAAGAAGGTGATAGAGAACTTCTCGAACTTGAAAAGCGTTTTGGGCATTCACACATATTTGCTTTTTATATTTTTTTTAGGAAAACCGTTTTCCTTTTTTTTTTTTTTTTTGCCAATAAATCGGGAATTTTGTGAGACTTTATTTATTTGTTATTATTTTACATATAATTCCATACCTTAGATTTGCTCAACATCGTATTATTCTTGCTCAACAATAGTTTAGATTTGCACAATGCTTGACCCTTGTCAAACTTGCTCAACATCACCTTATTTTTGGCCAACGATAGTATATGTATTGCACAAGAACACCACTTTGGTAGCAACAACATCTTATTTTTATCTATTTATGCTTTCATAGTTGCTTAATAGATTATTGCTCAACATTGTATTATTTTTGCTCATCAATGGAATAAAAGTGCACAACATATTATGACTGGGGAAAACTTGCTCAACATCACTTTATTTTTGCTCAACGATAGTACATATATTGCACAACAACACTTTGTTTGCAACGACATCTTATTTTTATCTATTTACGCTTTCATAGTTGCTTAATAGATTATTGCTCAACATTGTATTATTTTTGCTCATCAATGGAATAAAAGTGCACAACATATTATGACTGGGGAAACTTGCTCTACATCACTTTATTTTTGCTCAACGATAGTACATATATTGCACAACAACACTTTGTTTGCAACGACATCTAATTTTTATCTAATTATGTTTTCAAAGTTGCTTAATAGATTATTGCTCAACATGCTCTTATTTTTGCTCATCAATAGAATAAAACTGCACAACATATTACAAATGGGGAAAACTTGCTCAGCATCACCTTATTTTTGCTCAACGATTGTTTATATATTGCACAACAACACTTTGTTTGCAACGAAATCTTAGTTTTATCTAATTGTGTTTTCATAGTTGCTTAATAGGTTGTTGCTCAACATGCTCTTATTGTTGCTCATCAATAGAAAAAAATTGCACAACATATTACAAATGGGGAAAACTTGCTCAGCATCACCTTATTTTTGCTCAACGATTGTTTATATATTGCACAACAACACTTTGTTTGCAACGAAATCTTAGTTTTATCTAATTATGTTTTCATAGTTGCTTAATAGGTTGTTGCTCAACATGCTCTTATTTTTGCTCATCAATAGAATAAAATGGCACAACATATTACAAATGGGGAAAACTTGCTCAGCATCACCTTATTTTTGCTCAACGATTGTTTATATATTGCACAACAACACTTTGTTTGCAACGAAATCTTAGTTTTATCTAATTATGTTTTCATAGTTGCTTAATAGGTTGTTGCTCAACATGCTCTTATTTTTGCTCATCAATAGAATAAAATTGCACAACATATTATGATTGGGGAAAACTTGTTGAGCATCACCTTATTTTTGCTCAACTATTGTTTATATATTGCACGAAACAAGACTTTGTTTGCAACAAGATCTTATTTTTTATCTATTTATGACATAGATGGAAAAGAGTATACAAATTTGTATTATTACATGGTAAAATTTGAAAATTTATTCTATATTATTGAATTAAGTTTAATTTTCAAAAAGAAATGTCATTTACAAATTTATAAACTGTATTATCTACTAACATTATTCTTATATAATACCGATGACAGAATTTGTGCTGACAGCCTTATCTTGAATGCTTCATCCTCCTCTTGTACTCACCCAATGAAAGCTTTCTATTTGTAGGTGGTCTTCCCGCTGTTTTTCTTACTACTGGGGGGTAACAGTTGATAGATTTGATCACATCAGGGATGTTTCCTTCATCTTCATCCAACACTGGATATATTATTTCTGCATATGTCATATGCCAAGCGTCATTGCTATAAAATTTTGCAACAAAATCAGACACATTTGCTTTTATGTGTGTAATGGCTGCTAGAGCATGTACACAAGGTATTTTCTCGACATCAAATACTCTGCACGTACATGTCCTCGCTGATAAATCAACTATAGCTACAGCTCCTTGACCATTGATCTCAAATTGTGATTCATTCATCTTTTCTACTCTGCATACCCCAACTTGCGCTTGTGATTCTCTTATCAACTTAAGGATCTCAGGAGTTATTCTGTCTTGATTTGCCAGTGCTTTTTCTCTCCTATCCAGGAACCATGATGTGAGCTTTTCCCTAGCAAACTCCACAAGTGCCACAATGGGATAATCCTTTTTGCCTTTGAAAAAAGAGTTCAAACTCTCAGCATTGTTGGATGTCATCATGTTGTATCTATCACACTTTGAATGTGCTCTGGCCCATTTATCAAAACCCGCTGACACCAGATATTCTGATATTTTTGGACAAGTTGCTTCGATTTGTGCAAGGTGGTTGTTGAACTCTTGGATAGTGTAACTCTCTGCTGCTTTTTTGAACATTTTCCCCAAGCTCTTTTTTCTTGAACGTCGCTTTGATGTTTTGTTTCAAGTGCCACATACATATGCAGTGTGTAGCTGTTGGGTAAGCTAAAGATAGAGCCCTTGAAATGCTAGCATGTCTATCAGAGACAAACACTAAGTCATTTGAAGGAGGCACAACCTGCAGCAACTGATACAAAAACCATTCCCAGGAGCTGTTGTTTTCGGAGTCAACAATACCAAAAGCAAGTGGAAAGATTTGTCTATTTGCATCTTGTGCAACTGCTCCAAGTAAAGTCCCTCTGTATTTGCCAGTTAGGAATGTTCCATCAACAACAACAACCTGATATATAAAGAAATCAAATTACTTATGTTAACAAAGTTAACGAAATCGATGACAATAGAATTTGTGCTGACACTGTTTAAGACATACCTTCTTTAAGAGGGGGAATGCTCTGATGCACTGTCCAAATGACAGAAAGAAGTACTGAAATCTATCTTCTTTGTCTTTTGAAATTAAAGCTATAGTCCCATTGTTTCTCTCTACGAGCATATGGCAAAATGATGGTAAATCTGCATAATTTGATTCTGGTGTCCCCTTAACCATTTCATGAGCTATTTTTGATGACTTCCATGCTCTCCAGTAGCTAATTTGCATCTTTTGTTCTGTTCTCATTTTATCATTTATCTGTACTGGTCTGTATCCAGCGTCAACACTGTGTAATTATAGTCAAATTAGAATAAATCATATATTGGAAAGCAAGTTAAAATATAAATACTATCTCTTAAAAAAAGTTCTCACCTTGATTCGATGATACATGCAATCACAGAAGATGAAGGCTGTTTGTAGTGTTTTGTCCTGAAATCCCATGTGCAGGTGTGCATTTCCACATACACTATGACCTCATGCCAAGTTGGACCAAAAGTTTTGACATGCACTTTCCATTTGCAGTCAGGATCTACACAATGCACTCTATAATACTTTGTATCTGCTTTTACCACGCGAAAACAAAATATCTCGGTTATTGACAAGATTCCTAAAGCATGCTTAACTGCTTTCCTTGATGCAAAGCTTTTGCCTACGCAAATCAAGTTTTGTGAATTGAGATTCACACAAGGCATAGTAGAGCTATCAGCATCCCAATCTTCTAGTGTAGTTTCTCTCCTGTGTGTTGTAGAATAGAATGCTCTCCATATTTCATCTGTAGAATCTTCATCACTTGTAGTGTCACTGTTTAGAGAATTCATGTCATCTCCAACATCTTCCAACAATACACCTTTCATCCTGGTGTCACCGATCAATGTCATGTTATTTTCCCCTGTAACAATATTGGTAATAGTTGGATTGCATGCCACCAACTGTAAACTCTCAGCTGAGGATGCCTGTTGATCTTCAACTTCTTCACTATTTGATTTAATGCTGACACACAACTCCACAACAAATTTAACATTCTCTAGGTCGGACAACCTTAAAAACTCTTTCAAATCAGCATCACATTCAACAAGAAGCGGAGCTCTCAACAGTTTGAAAGGGTGTAAATGATTGAATTTCAATTCCAATGCACTATCTATATTGAATCTGTTGTGAACTTTTTTAGTTAAACCCTGTAATGTTATTGACTCGTCAATCATAAACACCTTTGAAGTAGTGTCTCCAACAAAGGTTGGACATGAATCATTAAACAACCATTTCCCACCACATACAACTGTAATAATGTGGGTTGCCATTGTAATCTGCAGAGTATGAATTTAAGAGGATAAATACATTTAAGTAATAACAAACACAATCTGATTAAAAACGATGACATGATCAACCAAAGTGAGTAAAATACACATCTTATGAGAAAAATTGTTACAAAATTTGCACCTACGGTGCAAATTTTTTATGAGTCAAATACAATGCTGACATTAAAACTTTCAAGGTGTAATAAGGAATCTATAGATCATTGTATTGTCAAAAGCAACAATAGATTTGCACACCTTGTGCAATTTTTCTATGACTTAATTGTAGTGCTCACATGGCTCAATAAATGTTCAATAACGATGACACGATCAACCAAAGTGAGTAGAATAAACCTGTTATGAAAAATTTGCGCCTTTGGCGCAAATTTTAATGCTACTGTATGTATAAGCATAGATTTCCATACTGTTATAGCATATATAAGCGTAAAATATTCTAAACAAGCATTCTCTGTGCAATTTTATTATGACTCCATTGCAGTGATGACATGGCTTAATCAATGTTGAATAAGGAAGTCTAGTGATGACATTAGCAATCAAAGTCTAATAAGGAATCAATACTTCAATATAGAGTGCAGATTCAGGTGTAGTGATGACATGAACAACAATATGAATACAATATACCTGTTGTGAGAAGAATTATATAAAAGTTGCACTTCTCGTGGAGAACTTCTATGATTAAGGTCTACTGATTAGTTGAAACAATCATATTGAAATCACATCCTAAGCAATCATAGAAATGACTTGAGCAATGTAAAATATTAACAAGCATAAATAACCATAAACATACACAGATTCGATTTGAAACTTGAATATTACACATATACAGAAAAAAATTCTCATAAACATTAATTCATGTATAAAAAATCAATCAAAATTTGCGACAAACGCGCAAATTTTGATGCTACTTTATGTATAAGCATAGATTTCCATACTGTTATAGCATATATAAGCATAAAATATTCTAAACAGGCATCCCCTGTGCAATTTTATTATGACTCCATTGCAGTGATGACATGGCTTAATCAATGTTGAATAAGGAAGTCTAGTGATGACATTAGCAATCAAAGTCTAATAAGGAATCAATACTTCAATATAGAGTTCAGATTCAAGTGTAGTGATGACATGAACAACAAAATGAATACAATACACCTGTTGTGAGGCGAATTACATAAAAGTTGCACTTCTCGTGGGAAACTTCTATGATTAAGGTCTACTGATTAGATGAAACAATCATAGTGAAATCACATCCTAAGCAATCATAGAGATTACTTGAGCAATGTAAAATATAAATAACCATAAATAACCATAAACATACACAGATTCGATTTGAAACTTGAATATTACACATATACAGAAAAAAATGCTCATAAACATTAATTCATGTTTAAAAAATCAATCAAAATTTGCGCCAAAGGCGCAAATTTTGATGCTACTGTATGTTTAAGCATAGATTTCCATACTGTTATAACATATATAAGCATAAAAAATGAATCAAAGTTTTCGCAAAAGGACAAATTTTGATTAATTCAATAACAGTATTAATTCTGTTCAACTATATTTCCATACTGTTATAGCATTTATAAGCATAGATAAACACAAATTTTGCGTAATCTACACTTGTAATCACACGATTCCAATCCGTAATCACAAAACCGAAGTATACATAAACACAGACTGAATCAGTCTGTGTTTGCAAAACTGAAGCTGTAATTGCAAAACTGAAGCTGTAATTGCAAAATTGAAGCTGTAATTTCAAAACTGAAGCTGTAATTTGAAGCAATAATCGCAAAATTGAAGCTGTAATTGCAAAACTGAAGCATGCATAAACACAGACTGAATCAGTAATCGCAAAACTCAAGTAGTAATCGCAAACCAAAAAATTCTAAGAAATTTGCGCCTTCGGCGCAAATTTAAGCAGTAATTGCAAAACTGAAGCATAGATAAACACAGTCTGAAGAAGCAATCTCAAAACTAAAGAAGTAATCCAAAAATTCTAGTAAAATTTGCGCCTTCGGCGAAAATTTGCGTCTTTGCGCAAATTCTAATCGACTTAAAATTCTAGTAAATTGACTTACCTGATTCTCTAGATTACACTTCAAAATCGATTGCTTCGTTGATGTCAGAATGGTAATCTCTCGGAAATCCTAGCAATCTCCGGCGAGCAGGTCGGGAGAGAGAAAGACAGAGCGTCCGGAGATGGAGAGCTGGAGGAGAGAGAAAATCGGGTTTCGAGAGACGGTGAAGCCTTTTATTTAGGACATTTTGCAAAAGTGTCCCAAAACGCGGATATTTCGCAAAATGAGCCCATTTTCGTGGCTATTTTGCAAACCCCCCCTTTTTTTATTTATTTACTGCTGATTTTTACCTTATTTTACTTCTTTTTTCAGCAATATGTTGGGCTGGACCGGGCTATCTTCATTCATGAAATTAATCAAGTGAATCTGAAAACAAGAAAGGTTGACCCATTTGCTGAATTTCAAGCTTGGCAAAGCCATGAACTCTACGGTCTTGTTGGATGGTGTAACAAATTCGACAACTACAGTTAATTTGTATCTCTAGTTTACGAATTTATAGTATGTTAAAATGATGTATTGGATTTGTAATACATCCTACATACTTTATTTATGTGCAATTGTCCATCAACTTGGGCTCGTGTTTAATATATATAGTGTGTCACATAAAAGCTTCCACGAAAATAACTTCATGAACTCATATGATAACCTTAAATTAAACACGAAATTTCACCCCCAAACAGACGGGGTTTATGGCTTGCCAAGGATGAGTTTGGAGAGCTAGGAACCTAAGGAAACATGTGAAGGAAGCTAGGAAGAGGCGTGAAGGAAGATAGCTTGGATTTAGAATGCACAAATTGAAGAATATGGTGACTGATGAAACGGTGACCTCCACCTAAAGCACGGCACCCGCCGCTCATGTCGTTACGGGATTTTCATTCCGTCTTTTGGAAACTTATTAGGGTTAAGTATTTATTATAATTTTGGCCGATTTTTGGCCAAGACCTCTTTTAGTTGTTAAAACCTTTTGAGAGAAAACTCCTATGGAGATATTGAGAGGAAGACTTCCGGTGAGGAACTAAACCTCTTTTGTTTTGCCTGCATTTCACAGACATGGTTACATTATTTGTGAGACTTAATTTCTATCTATTCTGAGTTTGATTTATTCAATGTCTTTGTTTGTGATTGATTGATTGCATATATTCCCTCTTGATTGGCCACCTTGACGGAATTCGCTTTCCTGATAAAGGTTTAATTAACCGTTGCAAGTTAATTGGATTAGTAGCGCAACATAACTGATTGATCCCCTGAAAGCATGAATTGGGTATGCAGGGCATTGACAATTCTACTTTATCAATTATACCGATTAGGGTTAGGGAGTTGTTCCCCTATCTTTGGTTGCTTGTGTGATTGTTATTGTTGCATTGCTTAGGGTTGGAGAGATCCACCACTAGATGAGTCAAACAAGGAAAGATAGATAAAGTCAAGGATCAAAGATATAACCATTGTTGATGAATTGTAGGGGAAACTATCTCAACATTCATAATTATCATCAATTCACCATTGTTACTTTTATTCAGTTTGTTTGTCTTGATATTCAATTACTTCTTGATATTTGTCTGTTTTTGCTCCGATTTAGCTCCAAATTCTGCAATATTAAACAGAAACTCGTGTAAACCCAGAATATATAAAATGATAGAATAAGGAGGTGAAATAAGTGTAAAAACATGGCATAAAACATGGACATCACTTTTGAAGGTTAAAGAAAGATGGCTAAAGATGCTAAAAATCCTCTTAGAAGGACATTGAGAGACATAAGGGAGCCTAGTCTAAATTCGCAACACCTTGCGATTACATTACCTGAACTCCCCGAAGGTTCCAAATTGGGATACAAAGCTTATTGGTTACTGTTTCTTCTAGTTTTCCATGGGATGATTGGAGATGAGCCGAATAAGCACCTTACTGCATTTGTTAGTGTCTTTGATCGACTCATGCCTCAAGGATTGGCTACACTGTTTTCCTAAAGGAAGTATCACTACTTGGCTTGAATTGAAGAAAGCTTTTCTAATGATATATTTCCCAGCTACTCGTCTGAGTAAAGTAAAGAAGCAATTGACTAGCATACAACAACTCCCAGGAGAGTATCTCTATGAATACCTTGAGAGATTCAGGCGACTCAAGGCAAGTTGCCCTCAGCATGGATTTCCTGAAGAGGATCTAATCCTCTATCTTTACGAATGTTTGCTTGACCAAGAACGCATTGTCATTAACGCTACTAGCGGAGGTGATATACTGGATAAGACGCCGGAAGAAGCTATGCAGATCTTCGATGAATTAGCAAATTCGACTCAGCAGTACAGGAAGTCTGGTGGATCTGGGAACCCATTTGCATTGGACGACCCTGTGAAGGGCTGCGAGGAGAAAGTCACGAAGCTAACGGAGGTTGTGACGAGAATGGCGACTAAGATGGAAACGTCGAACACTCAAGGGAAACAAGAAACTCAAGAATCATATTGTAGGGACTCTGAAGTTCCAAAGGGAAGTGCTTTTAGAGATTTGATGATGATGGTAAGAGATCAAGGAGAACTCATGTCCAGAGATTGGAAAAAGAATTTGCCTAGAGAAGACTCCATGATGATGGCCCTTGGAGGGAATGAATTGGACTTTTCCAATTGAAATTCAAAACGAATGTCTAGAGAGTGATTTGTGAAGAAGATGAGGATAATATTGAATCGAACACGCACTATTGGAACGACGCCCGCCACCCCTCATCGCAGCGCCCGTCGCCACCCCCAGTCACGAAACCGATGTTTGACAGAGTTGAATATTCGAAGAAATCATTAGAGGAGTGGTCTTTTAAGGTTTTAAAACATGTACCACCCCTATTCTATGCCTCGAATCTTGACCGTAAGTGGGAAAACGATAAGGACTTATTCGATACTTTCACCAAGAGTCAAGTAAATATTCCTCTTCTTAATCTAGTTGAGTATGTTCCTCGTTATGCCAAATTCCTTCAGGAAGTTTGCATGAACAAGAAGACACGACGGGAGAATGGAAGGGAACATAAGGAATTATAAGAAAACATTTCATTTGTTTTCCAAAAAAGATTGCCTGAAAAGTGCGGAGACCGAGGTATGTTCACTCTTCCTTGTACGATTGGTGAAGTCACATTAAAAACTACTATGGCTGATCTTAGTGCATCTATCAATGTTATATCATGCAAATTATATTATGAATTGGGTCTAGGTCCTCTAAATAACACTAGGGTTGTGATACAGCTTGCTGATCGCTCTCAACTTCACCCCAAGGGGGTGGTTGACGATGTTTTGATTATGATTGATGATTTGATTTTCCCTGCTGATTTCTATGTGATTGAAAGGGAACTTGGTGTACCCGAGACACCCATTATATTAGGTAGGCCCTTTCTGCGAACTGCGAAAGAAAAAATTGATTGTTCTTCTAGATCTTTAACTGTGGAAGTTGATGGAAAAAGGGCTGAATTATTGATCCCTAATGGGAAATCTACTGCTTATTCTCTGAATATGGTTGATATTGTCGATGCTTTCTCTTAGAGGTAAAATTTGAACAATGAAATGCATATTTTTATTAAAAACCATGAAATGAGGTAAATTTTGAACTTGCTTTTGACATGTTGCCCAATAAGAGGATGGAGGACTTTATTTTCCATACAATACTCATTTATATTCCGAGCCATACCTATGCTTATTTGCATCACAAAAGCTATATTATGCCTTACATTATATTTGCTCCACATGAACTAAATATTGCCCATTTTCTATCTTATTTCATTATCCGGGGATTATGTTGAGAATGGAAGTTACTTATGGAGATTATTATATGGTGTTTGTGTTGTTATTATTATCATTATTGGAGTTTGGCAGGAAGTTGAAATGTTATGGAAAATTGAATGAGAGAAAGAAAAGCAGGTCACCTCAGGAGATAAAGGTAGATCGACCCTGCCTGTGTTGAGTTGTTAGTTCCGCATGATGGGACACCAAGGTGAGGAGTCCGAAGCACTAAGTATCCAGGGCCATTCATGACACCCATGTTTGCGACTCGCGAGAAGGCAATGCTGAGGTTAGAGAAGTAAAAGCACATAAGTGAAAAAAGAAAAGAGTGAATTATGAGAGGATGAGTGATGTGGAATATCATATGTAGGGAGAAAGTGCATCAAAGCAAGAAAGCATGTTTGAAGAATTCTCCCCGGATTTAGCCCACATTGCCCAAAAATAGCCCACCACTTTGCCTTTTACCATTTCTTCACCATGCGCATAAAAGTCCTATTGATTATTAATGCTTTTTCACTAAAAAATTTTTTGCCTAACCCTCCTTTTATGTGCAATGTTACTTTTATTCACATGCATGGATTTATTGATATTAGTACCTTTACGAGGATGCTAATTGATTGCAGGGCTATATAACAATGAATATATGATGTCGAGAGTTTAATTTCTTCCCCTTTATGACCATTGAATGTATTGTTTGAGGACATGCAAGCTTAAGTATGGGGTGTTGATGTGCGCCTAATTTATCATGTGTATACTATCTTTTATATCGATTTTTGTTTGCATTTCACATTTCTGGGTTTGATTTATACATAATTTGTGTAGTTTAATTTTATTTGCAATATATTGAAGTCTACACAAGTTCTTGTTTAATTTTGTAGAAATCAGACGCACTTTGGAACTTAAAGGAAAGTCATGAAGACATTGGAGAACCTAAAGATGAGCACAAGATGGTGCAGCTGGTGAAAATGCCACTTTTCACCATTCATCATTCTGAATCAAGTTTTGATGTCTTCATCAGATTTGTAGGCCTCAAAAAGATCTTTCGAACACATATTCATATCCGTCAATCGGACAAAGGAGGACTTGGGAAAGTGCATTTCAAGACGGAGCAGAATGCTGAAAACTGTCAAATGACTCAAAACGACCACACCTAGTCGATACCGAGTGGATGATGAGGACCAGAAATTGAGCAGAAGCCGAATCCGAGCAAGACAACTGATGAACGGTTTTTAGGCGCGTAAACCGTATCAAAATAAATTCGAACTTAACTAACTAATGTAGTGTGATAAGTACGAGTCGATCCCACAGAGAATCAAGTTATTCCTAAATTAAGTCTATTTACCCATTAATAAAAAAGGGGGGGTTTTGGTGATTGAGAATAAGAAAGAAAACAAAATAAACTATAAACAAGTTAATGGAGATAACAATTAAAAGACTAGTTTCATATACAAATATCCACTTTAGTTTGACTAGTTGATCCTTGATTCTTCTTCAAGTTCTCTTTTCATCCTATTATTGTTCCTGTCCTGATCTTGTGTAAATTACTAGTCCTACGAGTCCTAGTAACCCTTACTGATTAGATAACCCTAACACGGTCAAGATTTAACCTAATAGTAGCATTAAGATTAAGGATTAACCAGGATACATGGAACAGCAAGCTATGAGTCAGCATTTAACATATAATTGATTCTCTACACACCAGTTTAGTCCTACGAGTCCTAAAAAGGTATGATTGCTACTATGGATTAAGGTTCGCTACGAGGAATCTACAAAATCCTAGCAATAATCTCAACTAGTTGTACGGACTAGAAGAAATCAACAATATTCACAAAAGAATCAATACGAATCAATAGGAATAGAATAAGAATAGAAATCTCACAACTTTATCAAACCAAAGCTTCAATCCATAGACGAAACGGAGAATTTTAGATCCCCATAAAAGTAAAACAAAACATAAATAGGGTTTAGGGATTAAAGAGTTAGTCACGGCCGCGGTCTCTGCCGGCTCTCCTCGTATGAATGAATTGTATATATATTGAACATCACACCCTAATGGGCCTAATCTATCATAAATTCATTATATAAATATTAATATATCTAATCCTATCTATCTAACCTAACCTATATTACTTAATTAATTAGAAAAGATGAACCCACGTTGCAAGACTATATGTCACCAGTCCACCACCAAAGCAGCCCTGACTTGCATTGATGAAACCGGGCGCCACACAGGTCCAACCTTCTCCTTTCTTTATTTGACTCTCCTTGCTTCAACCGGTCCTAACAGCCTAACTTAGTCCACATATGCCTGAAATACAGTAAAATTACGGCGTAGACTCCGAATGCAACATAATACAAATTAATTATAAAATATGTAAAATATGCATGAAAATGTCCTAATATAATATGCAATTATACGACTAAAATAAACCCTATCAACAACTCGATATTGAACAAGCTAAGTTTGTTCGATATCGAATGAACCGGTAGATCGACTCCGAGCTGAATCCGAGTCTAAATCCGATTCCGAGTCTAAATCCTGATTACGAGCGAAGGCCATTCCGAGTGAAGATTTACTTGCACATGAAGGTTTGAGAGATATTATCTTTTTATCTATCCTAAAGGTTGAACATTATTTTACTATAGGATTTATCTACTTTTACCATGTTAGATTTATCTCCCTTTTATTAGAATTATATCTATAGCTAAATAGAGATAGAGATAGATTCCTTCATTGGATAGCAAAGATTTGGGTCTATAAATAAAGCCCTAGGGGATAGCTTTTATTCATTCAATTTCAGGGAGATACAATTCCATAACAAGTAGAGAGTTTAGGACTTCAAGACTTTTAGGGTTTTGGCGCTTTTGAGAAAGTTGGAGTACCGGGATTGTAAATGTTGAGGAATATTTAGTTTAATGCAAAGTTATTTCCTTTCATTGATTATGGTTCCTATGGCAATGAGTGAGTAGTCGCCTTACTTCTAGGGTCGAGGTGAGCCCGACGATAGACATGCCCACCTAAGGTAAAGTTTTGTTACTTATTATGTTTTGATCATCCACTGCCTTCTATATGTTTATTGCCTACTCGACAGAATAGAGATTCATGTAACAACTTGGATTATAAACATAAAATTGTTAGATACAATTAAGGTTACTGTTGTAGGAGGAAATCGAGTTTAAAATATAGAAATATAAATCAAACCAGATTCGTGCCCACGCAAATAATTACAAGACCTCCTCCTGATGTAGCAGCGGGAAGTCAGGATCGACCCACGAGGAAGCGTGTCAGCGGATCTCAGGTAGCTGTAAATCTCACAGACAGAAGTAATACACAGAAAGAAAGACAGAAATAACAAATAAAAGCAGAAAAAAAAACGAAAGCACAGAACTGCTCGATATCGAGTACAATTTACTCGATATCGACTACAGAAATCGACAACAGAAACTGAAATCGACCAACAGACAGCAAAATCAGACAAAGCAACTCGATCTCGGCAAATCCTTACTCGATATCGACAAAACAGTCCTCGATATCGAGTACAGACTCCTTGGAATCGAGTAAAGACAGAAACTTCAAATCGCAAACTTGCTGAACACAGAACGCAGATTTCGATGAATTAATTCAATAAACTAAAAGACTTCCAAGGCCAGGGTATCAACACCACAACGATAACTATGCAAAATTACACATAAAGGCATAAAAGATCATGTTGTTCATCAAATAACTTTCGTTATTAACAAATAGGAATATAGAGGCTTTCGCATATTCCCTAATTGTTACTAACCCTTTTCACATAATTAACCCAAGTTGCATTAAGATCACTTTCGCTTCAATAACACAAACAAGGATCACCTTCAACTTTCGCAAAAGAATCATGGCCACCGTCGGGCTCACCCCGACCCCATAAGTGGGTGGAATACTCGCTCTTCATTATCAAGAAAGATATCAATAATAAAAGGAAATAATTAACTTGCATTAAATAAACTAAAGAAAGCTTATAACCAATCGAAGCCAAATCTGCTTTCGCCTTTCCAACTTCTCTTGTCACAAACTTTCTCCTTTACGTAACTAATTGTCTCTTAAATTGAATGCTTAGAAATAAGCCCCTAAGGCCTTATTTACAGGCTTCCAATCCTTGCTAATCAAGGTAAGAAAGTCTATCTATATCTATATCTATTTATCTACTTACTTAAGATAAAATAATGGAATAAAAGAAATAAATCCAAAAAGGAAATATATCTAAAGTAGGTAAATCTTCCATGGATTTGATGGATCTTGATAAAACTTGATAGATGTGGATAGAATCGGACAACTTTGCTCCCAAGCAAGCTCAACTCGACTCGGACAGCTCACCGTGTAACGCGGCCCGGGAGAGCTCTCCTCGATATCGAGTAAACTACTCGATATCGAGTAGCTTTGTCGTCGACTTCAGCTTCACTGGTCTTGGTCGATGTCTGCTCACCGATCTGGCTCGGTCATGTGGTGCTGGGGTTGTCGATATCGAGCAAAGTACTCGATATCGAGTAAGTGGTGCTCGGTATGTCCAGTCTCCGGCTTCTTGACTTAGCATCCTTCCTCGACTCAGGGCATGACTTTCATGTTTTGTCGATATCAAGTAAAAGTACTCGATATCGAGTAGGGCTCTGGAGTCGGGTTGGCTTCGTCTTCAGCTACTCGATCAGCTCCTACTCAACCAGTGCTCTGCTCGGACTTCTTTGGTCGATATCGAGTAAAAGTACTCGATATCGAGTAACACTTGGCTTCAGCCTGATTCGTCCTGGTTCCGTCGTTCTTTGACTTTGGACTTCTGTAGTTGACTTCCGAGCTTTTCGTCCTTTCTCAGAACTGCTGTAAATTGCCTCGAGTTCTGCGAAATTAAACAGAAACTAGTGTAGATTCCATAATTTGGAAAATAAGCATAAACTACATAGATTTTGTACTATTCTAGCCCAAATGCAGGAAATGTATGCAGAAAACGACATAAAAGTGACTATAAAACATGGCAGATTCAGCTCACAACAGTTACTTGAAAAGGTTTTCTAATTATTGGAAAATGCGAAAGATTGCTCCTTTGATGTCATTGCATAATTATTTATTCATATTATCTTACCTTATGCGTGTTTGGGTATCGTTGTTCTAATCCCCGATCTTGGAAATTTTATTTCATATATTATCTTCGAATATGTCAACCTGGTTTATTTCTGTCCATCCTCCGTTTCCATCCTAGCATTCTTCGACCTTCTTTTGCTGACACACAAGTTTATGCAGGTACTCGAAATCGACTACTGTAGGTCGAAATCGAGTCTTCTGGTTGACTAGCGGTCTTCTAAGCCGGCCGATTTTGGGAACTGACTAGGTCGAAATTGAGTCCCTCAACTCAAAATCGACCTCTACTTGTTTTTTTTTTCGCTGCAGGTAAAAGTAGGAATCGACAAGGACTAGTCGAAATCGACTACACATGTCGATAATGAATATAACTGGTCGAAATCGACTGCATTCTGCACAACAACCAGAAATCGGCTGACGGGGTCGATATCGACTACACCTAGGTCGATATCGAGTAAGTCTTCTGAATCAAAATTCGACGTGAACGTGAGCTATCTAGGATCCGCTGACACACTTCCTCATGGACCGAACCTGATTCCCTTCCACTACAACGGGAGGAAATCTTGAATTTATTTGGGCAGGCTAGAACTCGGTTTGAATATATCTTTTGTATTTTCAATTCGATTTTCTCCTACATCATATTCAAGCAATCATAAAACAAAGACATCATCTATGGATCCCACATGAGAATCTTTCACAATTTTACTTATCAAAAGCAACATCACCCATAATGCAAATATAAATAAGGCATATATAAATAGCTTGCATGCACGAAAATCCAACCTCACCAAACACAATGTGTATCTCTCGCTATCATGTGATTATGCTTTAAGCATACACTCACATCAACTCCATACACAAGCATGAAATCAAACATTGACATTTATATCACAAAATCTTCACCAGATACATCAAAGCAAAAATAAGAACATCAAGAGGACTTTCGCTCATTGGAAACCTTCATAGAAGATTCCATTCGGCGGGGTTGTAATTGGGCTTGGTAAGAAACATAAGGGCAAGGAATTGTAATTGGTCATGTTGTGCTATAAATTCCGGAAAAATAAGATTCCAAAACTTCCAACATAATACAAATCAACTCAATAATACATCAGGCTCTCAATAACACAACATCTTATAAATATAACAATAAGCCTAAAATCCTCTATAATTTCAACTCAATAGATATATCAATAAACTCCATAAATCTCGTAAATCTTAAAATAAACTCAAAATATCATCATCTCATACTCATGCACACATATGCATATATAACACCCAACCAATCTAGCTCTCAACCAACATAAATCCAATCTTCCTCATTATGCAAAAATGAATAACTTTGCTCTTTTATTCTTTCTTTTTTTCCTTTTCTTTTTTTTTTAAAATATGAGCCGAAAATAATAAATAAATATATGCATAAAATGTGGGAACTATAAGCATATGACATTACATCTTCTCAAAACCATAAAACATAAAAACTCACACATTAGTTTCTTTCCTCCATCAACTCCAAAATAAATCTCCATAACCCACTCAAAATCTATATTTCCCCGAAAAAAGGGTAAGGCTTATCATAGGCGAGGAATAATGCAATTTGTGGTGCTAACAAATAAAATAGGCTAAAGGCTCAAAGCAAGGTATAACATAGGGTAGACATGGATAAAACGTGGCTAAACGGTGCCTCTATCATTTGAACTTATCAAGCAATGATCATGTATATTATCGGTCTTGGAAATAGATAGCCTTGTGAATACTCAAAGATAAACACATAGGAAGAGTAAATCACACAATAAAAGCAAAAGGAATATAGTTGTAATCCCTTATAAGACCAAAAATTCTCACTAGGAGAAATTTTTGTTGAATATCAAGCATGCTCACAAACTTAGATCATACATGCTCAATTACCTATGCCAAATCATATTTCACATAAAAAAAACAAGGTCAAATCATTCCAGAATTCCATCGGATATATGAGATCATGCTAGCATAAAGTTAATAGGACAAACTTAAACTAGATGGGTATCTTTAATAACACATATATGCAAAGCATGCGACTTTTATTTTTTTCATAATTTTCGACATTTTCCTTCTTTTTTTTCTTTTTTGACATTTTATATAACAAATAAAGTAAACATGATGAATGAATTACACCTATAATATCGAATAAAATAAAAACTAAGAATTTAAACATGAAACAAAAAATAAACGTGAACTAACCCAAAATTTCACATCACACCCCCCCCCCCAACACACACTTAAATGTTGTATTGTCCTCAATGCATAAATATGAACAAAAATGAACAATGAAAAATATAAAATAGAGGGTGAAGGGAGAAAATAAACTAATTATCAATGTGACGGCGGGGTCTGGGATCTTGACGGCTGGTTAATACTATCCAAAGCGCGCAACAACACTATCTAAAAACCAGTAAGCTTGTCATCAATACCAGCGAGCTTGTTTGCAGTCCTCGTCTCAAACGCAGCAGATCGACGCTCAAGATCATCCATGGTAACATAAACAGGCTCAGCGTCATCAACAAGGACTTCTTCTTCTTCTTTTTCGTCCTTATCATTCTCACTCTGCTCATTTCCTATCGCCCAACCATATTCCTTAGGACCATGTCCCTCATAATCATCCTCAATCAGTGGCAAGGGAAAGCGGTTGTGGCTGATATTGAAATCTGATATCCTAAACAAAAAAGGTAGCTCCGTAGGCAAGTACAAATGATACTCATGATGCTCTCCTGCAATCCATCTAAAACACTCTGTTCCATCAGGAGGCTAGACACGCATAGTAATGCCTCCCCAGTTCAAGTTAGCAATATTTTAGACCTTCTCATCAGCATAAGGGCGCAAATCATCAAGACAAACTCCCAATCATCGAGCAATCAACGACACCAAACCTCCAAAAGCAATAATACGTTCAATTCTCAAATGAGTAGCCCTAGTCCTCTCCATACAACTGCACATAAATAATTGAACCCAATGAGGAATATGTGATGCCTCAGGGGTCAAATAGTAAGTATGGCCCTAGGATCTCATAGTAACCAAATAAGGATCAGCAATTCCAAAGAAGCAAGTACTCAGAACCCTGTAACAAGGATGTAGAGCATCCAAATCATACCCATCAACATCATGAGCAGGAGTCTTGGTAACACCAAGCGCTTGTGCAATGAGATCCTTAGTCACCACAAACTTCCCACCCCTCAACTGGAAACGAATCTTTTCCAAGGTAGCCAAGAACTCTTTCACCAACGCCGGATAGGTAAACTCAAAAAGATCCATGAAATCACTCAAATCTCCTTTATCAAGAAGTCGAGCCGACGTGCTCGGGCCCGGGCTCGAGCAAAAGAACCGGCGATGAGAGTTCTGAGAAGTCGGGAAATTGTGGACAGCTTTTGAGGCAACATACCAGTCTTCAAAGATTGCCGATTTCTCGTCGATTGGCTAAGTTTCTGGGGACGTGCTAGTACTACCTTTGTAGATCTTGAAGTTGCGGTCGCGGATTGGGGCAGATCTCGTCAATCGGAGGTCAGACGAAGCTGGAAATCACGTTTTACCGAGACGTCGCCTATGCAGATATGATTCCGAATGGGGCTCGTTTGAGAGGGGTTGAGGGGCTGTTTTGGAGTGAAGTTTTGGGGGTGATTTGAGGGTGATGATGGGGCTGTGAAAGGCCTTAGAATAATGGTAGGGTAAGGGACGGGGGTTGAGGGATATGTGATGCAAGAGCGCTCTCGGCCTCGCACTCCGAGCTCTCTCCAACACTCAATCTTCCACACTCTCGGCCTCACACTCCGAGTGTTTCCGACCCTTTGATTCCGTCGTCTCTCACTAGGGAATCTCTCTTAGCATCTTACCAAGAGGTTTTATCCGGCATCTCACCAAGATAGAGTTGTTTCTTCACCCGAAACGAAGGAAGCACAAAGCTTAGTTTTTTCTCAAATTTCAACTTATCTAACAAAATAAGTTCTTACATCCCCTTATATAGGAAAATATGGATGCTATGAAAAATAAAAGAAATTAAAATAAATCAATAAAATAATGACGGATAATATGAAAGGGTTTTCCGAGATTTATGATGGAGAGATGGGCAATCATAATGGGGGGAACTGAATGGCCTTGGTTGCCATCAAGGAGATGGAAGTTCGGAAATCTCTAAAGCCCCTTCATTTAATCCGAATTTACTTATTGCATTCTGTCTTCATTTATTGCATTTCCGATAAGCTACCTGATTTTCGGATTGCTCCAAATATCCTAGATTTCGACCATCTTCCAAGCAGAATTGACGATGTCATCCTTCAATAAAGTTGTAGCCACATAAAATATTTTTCCAACAAGTGCTCATAGACTTCAATAAGAATTTTATACAGCCAGAACGAGCCAAAATACCAAGTTGTCGCCAAACAGTTTTTAGAAATGAAAGTTGATGTTCAGCTCCGAAGACAAACCTTTGTAGGAAACAAGAGACGAGGTCATGGACGACTACGATCACATCATCCTCCTCCCCTTGAAAAGCATTCGTCCTCGAATCTGTGATGGAAACAAGCGACTTCTTTTGACATGTTTCTTCTTCCTTGAACAGATCTTGAATCCCCTCTTCTTCTTGAATCATGAAAGGAAAGTAAGACGGAATGAAAGAGGTCGCATCCAACCACTTACTTGACATGGAATTTAGAAAGCTAGGCATGTCGGTTGAGATTCGTTTCTCCTTCATGAAAAGTGCAACCTTTGGAACTTGAATGATTTCCTCATCTTTCTTAAGCTCGGGCTTGACCTTAGCGATCTCAATATGAACAACCTTGGACTTGCCTTCTTCAATCTCAAGGTTCTCACCCATGGCCGTAGAGGATTTCGTCTTTGAAGAGGAAGGTGGGGCTGTTGTGGGGTTCGATAGCGTAGACCCCAATGAGATGACAACTTTTCGAATTTCCTTTATTTGTTGCATTGAATCTTCCACGAGCTTGCAAATCTCTTACCAAGGTGGTTCAACCTTCTTCTTACGCCGAGTCTCATCCTCTCGAGCCCTTTTCTTTCGATATCTCCTCCGGAGCTCTTGATCAACTACGTCATATGTGGCACCATCCATGTCACTCCAACGAAGATACCCATCATCATAGGCTCGAATAGCTAATCGAATGTACTCTTCGGACAAAGGCTTGGAACTCGTTTTCTTGAACATTTTGACCCGAAATATTGAGGAACCCTTGTCGTGGCTCTGATACCACTTGACGTGACATGCTCGGGACCCGGGCTCGAGCAAAAGGACCGGCGACAAGAGTTCCGAGAAGTCGGGAAATTGTGGACAGCTTCCGAGGCCACATATCAGTCTTCAAAGATTGCCAATTTCCCGTCGATTAGCTTGTTATCTGGGGACGTGCAAGTATGCATTTTGTAGATCTTGAAGTCGCATTCGCGGATAGGGGCAGATATCATCAATCGGAGGTCAGACGAAGCGGGAAATTGCGTTTCTCCGAGACGTCACCTGTGCAGACGGTTCCAAACGGGGCTAGTTTGATAGGGATTGAGGGGCTGCTTTAGAGTGATGTTTTGGGGGTGGTTTGAGGGTGGTGATGGGTCTATGGAAGGCCTTAGAATGGTGGTAAAGTAGGGGACATGGGTTGAAGGATATGTGATGCAAGATAGCTCTCGGCCTCGCACTCCGAGCTCTCTCCAACACTCGATCTTCCGCACTCTCGGCCTCGCACTCCGAGTGTTTCCGACCCTTTGATTCTGTCGTCTCTCACTAGGGAATCGCTCTTAGCATCTCACCAAGAGGTTTTATCCGGCATCTCACCAAGATAGAGTTGTTTCTAAACCCGAAACGAAGGAAGCACAAAGCTTAGTTTTTTTTCTCAAATTCAACTAATCTTCAAAAAGGTTCTTACATCCCTTTATATAGGAAAAATATTGAATCTATGAAAAATAAAATAAAATAAAATAAATTGATAAACTAATGATGGATAATACGAAAGGGTTTCCGAGATTTATGACGGAGAGATGGACAACAATAATGAGGGAAAACAAATGGTCTTGGTTGTCATCAAAGAGATGGAAGGTCGGAAATCCCTAAAGCCCCGTCATTTAATCCGAGCTTATTGAATTCATTCCGTCTTTATTTATTGCATTTCCGAAGAGCTGCTAGAATTTCGAACTGCTGTGAAGATCCTCTATTTCAGCCATCTTCCAAGCTGAATTGATGATTGAATCCTTCAATAAAGGTGTAGCCACTTAAAATATCTTTCCAACAAGTGCTCATCGGCTTCAATAGGAAATTTATAGATCCAGAACGAGCCAAAATACCGAGATGTCGCCAAATAGTTTTCAGAAATGAAAGTTGATGTTCAGCTCCAAAGACAAACCTTTGTAGGAAACAACAGACGAGCTCATGGGCAACTAAGATCACATCACGAGCGCTATCCTTCAACAATCCCAACTGATGCAAAGTCGGGGGATGAAAGAACACGGGGATCGATAATCCCTCTTCTAAAGCTTATGCCAACACTCCTCCTGCTCCAATGTCATAGAGCTAGGCATCTCCATAGCAGGAACATAAGACAAGATGAACGAACTAAAGAAGAACGTGAAAGAACACCACAAAAATAAGTGAAAATCCTCCTCTTCCAGTAGCGGTGGGCGCTGGTATGGGGACGACGGGCACCGATGAATGCAGACGTACGAATCTGAGTTAAAACGTTGAGAAACAACGTCCAACTCCCTCCAAACTGAAAAGTGACGACCAACACTTGGTTTCAAATGCTTTCTTTGGTGGTAGGTAGTGTAATGGTATGGAAAAAATTCAATTTGGATGGATGAAGGTAGTGATGGGTGTGTTTTTTATGGGTAGTAGTAAGAAAATCTTGATTGAAACACAAGGCTCTTTATTTATTTGGAATGGACTTAACTAGGAAATTAGGGTTTATGTTTTTTCTTGGAGACAAAGGCATTAAATGATTAAAGATATGGAATTGGGATTATATGGTTAATGGGAGAGGGAAATGATCATCTATCAAAAAGAAAAAGAAATATTAGAAATAATAAAAGAAATATAATATAGATAGATAGATAAATAATCTAATCCTAAGATAAATAGAAATAATCTAAGATAGATAAAACTAACCTAAGATGGATAAAATAAAATCTAATCCTAATATAGCTAGATAGAAGGTATATGATCACAAATAAGATAGAAAGACATTAAACTAACCTAAAATCCGCGTCTATGAATAGGGGCGGCACGCTCCAGTTTTTAGGCGGCTGGCGATGTTATTTGATGTGCGTTTATTTTGACATGTTTTAAACTATATTTTATTTCGATTTTTGTAAATAGTTTATACTTTTGGGTTAGGAAAGTATGCGATTTGTATAGTTTATGTTTATTTGTGAGTTATGGAGATCTACACAAGTTTCTGTTTAATTTCACAAAAATCGAACGTTTTTCGAGCAGTTCGGAGAAGAAGGAAAGAAGTTGGACTTTCACTCGATGTCTACTGATCCACTCGACATCTACTGTAGTGAATCCAGAATTTGGCTAAGTGTTGGAGCAAGGAAAGCTATTAAAGATCCACTCGATGTCTACTGAATAACTCGACGTCTAGTGAAGTTGGGCCACACTCGGAGCCAGAAGAGAAGAGTCACTCGACATCCGCAAGTCCACTCGATGTCGAGTGAAAGGCATTCGAGATCGACCAAGACCACTCGAAAACACACTGAAGACCCGATGTCAATTGAAGCATCACTCGAGACCATGAAGGTGACTCGATATCAAGTCATTCACTCGATATCGAGTGAACATGCAGAGCCCTACGACGCGTTTTTTGGGAAGTCCCAATTCAAGGGAGATTGCTTAGCCACGAAGTTGAAGATCTTTTATCTCCTGTTGAAGAACATTTATCCTAATGGGTTAAACTCTATTTTACCATAAGGGATTTTTATTTCTTTTATTTATTTTAATTAGGAATGTTTTATCTTTAGGAACTAGATAGAATTCCTTTTTCCTTGGCCAGAAAGGATTGAAGCCTATAAATAAAGCCCTAGGGGGGCTGGTTTTTTTTCATTCCATATTCCACAACACAAGCAACGATGCATCAATAGAGTAGAGAGAGGGAGTATAGCGAGAGCAAGAAAGAGATTTGGAGCTTTGGTTGTACTTTTTCGACGTTATTTTCAATTCAAGTTTATTTCTTTTATGTCAATCATGGTGTTTCCTGTGATGAGGAGCGAGCAGTCGTCCTACTTCTAGGGACGGGGTGAGTGTTGTGAGCCTAATTCGCCATGTTTTACACCTACTTTTATATCGATTTCTGTATGCATTTCATGCATTTGTGTTAAAATAATAAATAATTTGTGTAGTTTACACTTATTTGGAAATATATGGAGGTCTACACAAGTTTTTGTTATATTTCGTAGAAATCGGACGCATTTTGGAGCTTAAAGGAAAGTCATGAAGAAGCTAAAAATGGTGCAGCTGGAGAAAACATCATTTTTCACAATTTATTATTCTGAATCAAGCTTTGATGTCTTCATAAGAATTGTAGCCATCGGAAAGAGCTTTCCAACGCATGGTCATATGCGTCAATCCGAGTACTAGGACTCGGGAAGGTGCGCTTCAAGAACAGAGCAGAAAGCTGAGAGACTTAGTCGATATCGAGTTGTTTTTCTCGATATCGAGTAACCCATATCGAGCTGGAGCACCAGACATCGACAAGTGAAGCTAGGAGCTGGAGCAGGTTAGTCGATATCGACATGATTTGGTCGATATCGAGTAAACACTTGGTCGATTTTCACGTCCAGCAGCCGAGATCGACGAAGAAGCTGAAGACGGAGCAAGCGCTTACTCGATGTCGAGGAAATTTACTCGATATCGAGTAAAAGTCAAGTCGACATCCGTTCTGGAGGCCGGAATCGAGTTGCTGAGCGGAAGACGAGAAATTTCTACTCGATATCGAGGAATCCTACTCGATATCGAGTTGACCCAGTGGCCGACGTCGAGCAAGTCCGGGGTCTTGTTAAGTTTCTATCCCGAAGCCAATGGTGATATTTTCGAGATAAAATTCTATCAAGATCTATCAAGTGCTATCAAGTCAAGGCAGTAGATATTTTATCCATATTAGATATAGTCCTAGTTGATTTAATTATTTATTTCCATTATTAAATCTTTAGATAAAAGATAGATACAATTAGATATAGATATAGTTTTCTTTCCTAGATTAGCTTGGAATGAAGGCTATAAATAAAGCCTTAGGGGACTGATTTTCATTGATTCAAGTCAAGTCGTCTTAGGACGCAAGGAGAGAGAGAGAGAGAGAGAGAGAGAGAGAGAGAGAGAGAGAGAGAGGAGGCGACTGAGGAGAGAGAGAGAGAGGAGGCGATAGAGGAGAGAAAGCAGGAACGTTTGGAAGGTTTTGTAAGTTTTAGTTTATTCCATGTTAAAGTTAATTTCTTTCATTATGGTTTGTTTCTAATTTCCTTCTTCTAGGGTTGGGGTGATCCCAACATAGATATGTGTGTTTGATTTATAAAGCCATGAATTTATATGTCTTAATCATCATCTACCTATGTGCTTAATCCTTTGCGAAAGTTGAGGAAATTCCTTATTCGTGATATTGAAGCGAAAGTGATCTTATTATGAATTGGATAGTAATTAGGGTTTATTTGCGAGAGCTGACTAATCCTAATTAAGAAAGGGTAGAAACAAATTAGGTTTTTATGCGAGAGCCTCTATCACCTAAATTGTTGGAATTTGCGAAAGTCGATTTTTTGATATAAAGCATGCATCTTTATGTGATTTATGATCTACACATATGTTTATTGTTGTGGTGATCCCTAACCCTGGAAGTTTGCATCTTTATTTGTTTTATTTTATTATTTTTATTCGGCACATATTCTACTCGATATCAAACCACCATTCTCCCTCCATCCATCGGCATCGACCAAGTCTTACTCGAAGTCGAACGCAACCTCCCACCTTTTCCCGCTATCCATGAACCCCAAAACACAAATAAACCTAGAACCGCCGACTTCTCTCCTGAGGACGAACCTGACTCCTCTATACTATAGCGGGGGTCTTGACTATAAATTTATTTGGTCGAGAAACCCTCTCAACAAATTGGCGCCGTTGCTGGGGAGATATCAATCGCGCCTAGTTTAATTGTGTTTAAGGTTCAGAAAATTCCATCCCTTTTTCTTACCCTATCACATACCCTACCACCACCTACCTCACCGGTACCAACTGGGTGCCAAGCTTTTGCCACTAATTTGTGTTTTTGATTGTGATTTCAAAGCTTAGGTACAAAGATGGAAGACTTTGTCGAAGGGAATCCTACATGGGAAGAATGGGTTCAAGATTTGAGATGGAGAAATAGGATCGCAGTGGAGGAGTCACGATTAAGGGAAATAGCTCGGCTGGAAGACGAAATCCGAAGGCTTGAGGCTTCCATTCAGTCTAAAGGCCCATGCCCTCCTCCCGATGAGCCAATTGACCCACTCGATGTCGACAACCAGGTATGTCCTTCCTCGAATTTCATTCCTACTTTGCTACCTATTGTTGATGAATCATATGAAGGATCCCAAGGCGAAATAGCACTAGAAGAGAAGAAGTTGGACATTATTGACCAGGGCATTCCAAGATCTCTTTTACCTTACAAGGTGAAGGCTATCCCCGATGATTTTGAGTAACCGATGTTCATATTCAAGTATGGGGTCCTAGAAAAGTGGAATGAAGCTCCGCATGATGAGGTGGAAATATCTCTTCCCACTCCACCGTTTTGCTGTGGTGGAGACGCGCAACCAAGTCAACCTATGAAGCGGAAGAGGTATGATGATGAGGTATGTATATTTTCTTTATATCTTCCCTTATACATGCTAGCTCGAGCCAGGGAAGATGAATGGGTGGAGCCATGGAGCGTCCACTCGGGGAGGTTTAAGCTTCTTCACATAATGCCCCCGGATGACATCCCACGCTTCCCACCACCGGAGGAACCACCAGATCCACCTATACCTCCGGAAAAAGATGAGCCAGGCTAATGCTTAATGAAGAAGTCGGCCTAGCGACTATAAAATCTAGAGATTGTAAATAGACATTTATTTTTGAGACTTTTGGACTTTGTTGCTTTTGTTTGTTTTTGGTTTTGAACTTTCAGTTTTTCTATTGTGGGTATTTCTCTTCTACATTTTTCAGGTCCATGGGGATAGAAGCAAGCTAAATCGGACTAGGCCCAGCAGCATAGCACTCGATTCTAACGATCTGCACGCCTGTCTAGTGAGTTTCTTTCTTTACCCTTATTTTTTTATACAGTGAGGACACTGTAATGTTTAAGTATGGGGTGGGGGAAGTGCTTACTTTGTGCATATTTGGCTTTATTTGACCATTATGTGTGCATATTTAAGTTTATTTCTTGAAATGCTTATACATGGCTATTTTGGAATTCATTATTGATTTATGTGCTTATAGGCATGTTTTCCAAAATTTGAAAAAAATGACCCCCATTGAAATTTTTGATAAGTGTCATGGAAGCTATATTGAACTCGACGATGCAAAATTGGATTCATTAGAGATATAGCATGAAAATTGCCTAGTAAAAGGAAGTCACAATGAAATGCATATTTTCTTGAAAACCATGAAAGGAGGTAAAATTTGAAGTTTCTTTTGATATGTTGCATGATAAAAGGATGGAGGACTTTATATTTCCATATAATGTTCATATGTTGATATTCCTAGCCATACCTATGCTTATGCATTACACAAAGCCATAATATGCCTTATTTCAATTATTGCTCCACATGATCTAAATATTGCCATTCTTTACCTTATTTCCTATCCGGGGATTATGTTGAGAATGATGTTACATTATGGATAATATTATATGGTTGTTGTGTTGTTATTATCATTATTGGAGTTTGGCGGGAATGTTTGAAAAATATGGAAAATTTAATGAGTGAAAGAAAATCCGGTCACCTCAGGAGATAAAGGTAGATCGACCCTGCTTACTGAGATAATAGTTCAGTGAGATGGGACAACAGGTGAGGAGTCCGAAGCACTAAGTATCCGGGGCCATTCATGACACCCATGTTTGCGACTCGCAAGAAGGCAGTGTTGAGGTTACAGAGGTAAAAGCATTATTATTGAAAAAAGCATTATGAAAGGTGATGATTCTTATGAAGAAGGGATGTGGTTAAGAAAGTTTGGAAATACTCCATTTCCCCGGATTATTAGTACCACATGGTCAAACATTGCCCACCTTTTAGCCTTTTACCAATCTACTTCTTATTGAGCTTAAATTAAAGTCCTCTTGATTATTAATGCTTTGTCACTTATGAATGTTTTGCATAATGTTGTAGGAGGAAATCGAGTTTAAAATATAGAAATATAATTCAAACCAGATTATTCCCACGCAAAATAAATACAAGACCTCCTCCTGATGTAGCAGCGGGAAGTCAGGATCGATCCACGCGGAAGCGTGTCAGCGGATCCTAGGTAGCGGAAGATTCTCACGGTCAAAAGTCGACAACAGAAGTCCTCGAGCTCGACTAAGGATTAGTCGACAGAAGCTCGGACGGTCGAACACAGCAGCACTGCTTGGCACGGGTCTAGTCGATCTCGACTGGGGTCTACTCAAGATCGAGTACGGCTTGTCGAAGTCGAGTTGGTCTTGGTCGAGGGCCAGCACGAGTAAGCTACAACGATTCTAGATCAAGAGTCAGTGGTCGAGGTCGACCAGAGTGTGGTCGAGATCGACGAGAGCAGGGAACAAAACAAAATAAAAGTAAAGAAAGTAAAAACAAATGCTTTAGGGTTCGAACTAAACTTGAATGTAAAAGGACTTCCAAGATTGGGGTTTGCAACAACGATAACCAAACAAGCATAAGGTAGAACCAAACAGATAATCATGTAAATCGCATTAAAGGACTAAGCTTTCGCCTTTTCCAACAATTAGACAACTCTCTCAAGTAACCCTAATTGTCTCTGCCGATTTTATGTTTATAATCCAAGTTGTTAGCATGGATCTCCATTAGATGGGCAATAAACACATCAACAAGTAGGAAAATGCTCAAAACATGATAAAGGTCGGATCTTTACCTCAATTATGCATGGCTATCGTCGGGCTCGCCCCAACCCTAGAAGTGGGTGGACTACTCACTATTCATCGCAAATTCAGACATCATTTATTGAAAAGAAACAACTTGCATAAATATAAACCAAAGTTTACAACCGCTTGAAGCCAATTCCGCTCTCGCTTCACAACTCCAATCGGCCGCTCACTCTTTCTCTCTCTCTCCTACTACTTCTCCTACCAAAAATTGAATGAATAAAACTGAGCCCCATGGGCTTTATTTATATGCTTCTAATCCTTGCTATTCTAGGAAAGAAGATATCTATCTATATCTAAAATTATATCTAAAATCTTAATGATAAATAAAGAAACAACATAATTAAATCTAAAAGAGGAATTATATCTAAAAGTCTTCCATGGATAAATCTTCTTCTCTTCATGATGGATCTTGATAGTTTTGGATAGAATCGGCAATCTTTATGCCTAAGCAATCCCAATCCGAGTAGAGTTGATCAAACAGCGTCGCACAGCTTCGGGAATCCTCCTCGACCTCGAGTAGGCTCTTGTCGATCTCGAGTAGAAGTCTTGGTCGACTGGCTCGGTTCGTCGTCTCGGCTAGCTGGTGCTCAACAGACTCGGACATGGCTCCTGGTTCTCGTCGATGTCGAGTAGCCCGTAGTCGACCTCGAGTAGGCTTGATCCGTCGACTAGGTCTCCTCGGGTGGCTCTACTCGGCAAGCCTGGATCCGGACTCAGGGGCTCGTCGATCTCGACAAGGCGTAGTCGAGATCGAGTAGGATTGTCGAAGATGACTCTCTGGTGGTGTCGACTAGAGCTCCTCGGCATGGACTCGGACAACCTCTGGTCGGCTCGTCGATCTCGACAAGGCGTAGTCGAGATCGAGTAAGGTGGCTCTGCGTCTTCGTCCTCGGCTTTTCGATCAGGCTCTATCGACAAGGCTGTGCTCGGGCATGCTCGTCTAGGTCGAGTAAGAGCTACTCGAGATCGAGTAGCTTGGATTCTTGGCTCGATTCAACTGGTTCCATTGCTGCTTCGACCTTGGACTTCTGTAGCGGTTTTCCGAGCTTTTCTGACTTTCTGTAGAATTGCTGTAAAATGCCTCGAAATCTGCGATTTAAACAGAAACTGGTGTAGATTCCATAATTTGGCAAATAAGCATAAACTACATAGGTTCTGTACTATCTTAGCCCAAATGAATGCAATGTATGTAGAAATCGATATAAAAGTTACTGTAAAACATGACAGATTCAACTCACAACAAACACCCCATACTTAAGCTTGCTTGTCCTCAAGCAATACTTTTATTTGTCATTCAGAGGAAGAATTCAAAACCCTCAACATCTTAGATTCATTCTTATATAACCCTGCAATCAATTACCATCCTCGAAAAGGTACTAGTGTCACAGATTCATGCATGTGTAAATATGGAAAAGCAACATCTACGCACAAAAGGAGGGTTATGCACAAACAATTTATATGTGACAAAGCATTAATAATCAAGAGGACTTTAATTTAAGCTCAAATAAGGAGTAGATTGGTAAAAGGCTAAAGGTGGGCAATTTTTGGCAATGTGGTGCTAATGATCCGGGGAAATGGAGTATTTCCAGACTTGATTTTCATACCACATTCTTTCTCCATTTGATTCATCACCTTTCATATTGCTTTTCTCAATAATAATGCTTTTACCTCTCTGACCTCAGCACTGTCTTCTCGCGAGTCGCAAACATGGGTGTCATGAATGGCCCCGGATACTTAGTGTTTTGGACTCCTCACAATATGTCCCATCTCTCCAAACTATTATCTCAGAGAGCAGGGTCAATCTACCTTTATCTCCTGAGGTGATTGGATTTTCTTTCACTCATTAAATTTTCCATATATTCAAACAATTTCCTTCCAAACTCCAATAATGATAATAATCACAAAAGACCATATGATAATCTCCATAATGTAACATCATTCTCAACATAATCCCCGGATAAGGAAAAGAATGGCAAATATTTAGATCATGTGGAGCAATATATGAAATAAGGCATATTATGGCTTTTGTGATGCATAAGCATAGGTAAGGCTAGGATTTAACAATATGAGCATTATATGGAAATATAAAGTCCTCCATCATTTTATCATGCAACATGTCAAAAGCAACTTCAATTTTACCTCCTTTCATGGTTTTCAAGAAATAATGCACTTCATTGTGACTTCCCTTTACTAGGCAATTTCATGCTATATCTCTAATGAATCCAATTTTGCATCGTCGAGTTCAATAAAAAGCTTCCATGACATTTATCAAAATTTTGAATGGGGGTTTCAATGGGGGTTATTTTTCTCAAACTTTGGAAAACATGCATGTAAGCACTTAAATCAATTATGCATTCCAAAATAGCCATGTATAAGCAATTCAAGAAATAAACCTTAAAAATGCATACATAATGTCAAATATGATCAAATATGCACAAAGTAAGCCCTTCCCCCACCCCATACTTAAAATTTACAGTGTCCTCACTGTATAAAATAAAAACAAGAGTAAAGGAAGGAACTCACAGGACAGAACATCGAGGAAGACAAAACTGGGCATGTCGAGTAGGGCCCTTGTCGATCTCGAGTACAGTGTACTCGATCTCGAGGAGGCTCGTCTGCGTCTGGTGGTTTTTTGAAGTCGAGGAGTGTTGATGGCTTGTCGATGTCGAGTACGTCTACTCGAGGTCGAGTAGCTGCTGGGCTCTCCTCCTCGTCATCGTCGACTTGGCCTTCGTCGATTCTGACTGGTTTTTAGGGACTTCTTCCTTCCACCTTTCGCGATCCTTATATGCTTGCCAACCAAAAGTGTTAGATTCCACACAAAAACAAGACTATCCATATGAAATATCCTAAAAGACATAAAACCAAAAAACAAAAAGCAAAAACAAAAACTTAAAAAGAATCAAAAGAATTCATAAAGTTTATATACACGCTCTAGATTTTATAGTCGCTAGGCCGACTTTACCGTTTAGGCTCAAGGACCATTATTGTGGGGCCCGCTCATGCTTGGCCCTTCTCCTGGATCATCTAGGTCCTGATGGTAGTATGCAAGCTCAACTGATAGGTGGTCGCTTGCATCATCTCCCTTCTCTTTCTTCTTCTTCTTTGTAGCCCTTAGTTTCTGCCACGGTGTTTTATTTCCTCTTAAATCATTAAAAAATTTATTTATGGACCGAGGGGGAGTAGAATTCATACCTGAACTTACCTGTTCGGACCCAAAACAGAAATTTTTGGGCTTGGGTCTACTCGATATCGAGTACTGCTGGTCAAGATCGAGTACAGGGACCCCATACTTAGGCTCCTGTCAAGTTTCTGGCTCAGCAGTGGTGGTCGAGGTCGACAAAGGTTTGTCGAAGTCGAGTAAAGCGCTTGTCGAGGTCGAGTAGGGCTTGTCGACCTCGAGTACAGATTTGGCTCCCTCCTCCGCTGTTTGCTCAGTCCCGTCGATGTTGATGCTTTTCACCTCCAGCCAAGAAATTTCCTCTTTTGCAGGGCCAAAAGAGAAATCCAAAACCTCATCGCCTATGGTGAAGGTGAGCGAGCGATTCTTAACACTAATCCTGGCATCTGCAGTAGCTAAGAATGGTCTACCAAGAATAATAGGGCTAGTAGGATCGTTAGCGCAATCAATGATAAGGAAATCAGCTGGAACAAAGAACTTACCAACCTGGACAGGGACGTTTTCAACTATACATGTAGGGATGACCACATTATTGTTTGCCATGTATAATTTAGCATCCATAGGTTCTATACATCCTATTTTTACTTTCCGCCAGATTGATAGAGGCATGATACTCACACTTGCTCCTAAATCGCATAGAGAATCATATTTATATTGTCCAAAACCCATAGTAACAGAAAACTTACCTGGGTCAGGCCTCTTTTCAGGGAAGTGGAGTACTTTGCATTCGCCTGCGATCTCTGAAATTGACCGCTTCTTGCTCAGGATTTCCTTCAGAAATTTAACATATCCAGGCATCTCTTGCAGGGCTTCTGTAAAAGGAATAGAAAATTTTAGCTCTTGCAACATATTAACAAATCTATTGAATCTCCCTGCAGTGGGATCTTTATGAGTCTTAGAAGGGAAAGGTAGTGGCTTTTTCTGTTTTGGAGCTGGATCAGCTGTCGGAGATGCTGCAGAGTCGTCGACCTCGGCTTGCTGCTCCTCGACCTCGACCATGGTCTTGTCGACATCGAGTACGGTTGTCGGCCTCGGGTTGCTGGTCTGCGCAGCGGAGTCCGAGCTCAGCTTCTGGTCTTGGTCGAGTACGGGCTTGTCGATGTCGAGTACAGCCTCCTCGAGATCGAGTTGGCTCTGCTCTGTCTCGAGTTGCTGCTCTGCGTTGCTTTGCTGTTTTCCGACCTCTGCCTCGTGTAGCTGATGCCCACTCCTGAGTTTGATAGCTGCGACATGTCCGGTTTTCCCCTTAGGATTTGGTTCAGTTTGCCCAGGGAGCTGTCCGGATGGTCGTGGGATCTGTGCAGCGATTTGTCCCATCTGAGTCTCAATGCCCTTTTTCCAAATATCCATCTCTATAAATTTTGTGTTGACATGCTGGAGCTGATTGTTGATGGTGTTTGCAGCCTGCAGGTTCTGTGCATGATTTCGGCGCATCTCATCAAGGATCAGCTGCAGATCATCTTTCTTTTGATCCCTTTCTGGATGTCCTGGAGCTCTGTATGGCGGGGGGTTCCTAGGAGGACCTTGGTTCCATTGCGGTTGATAGGACCGTTGATCCCCCATATAGCGATTAGGACCCCCAGCATATGCTGCCTCCTCATGTGTTTCTCCAATTCTGACTTGCTCTGTGTGTGGGCACTCAGTAGTGGTGTGCCTCTGTGAACCCCATTCGATGCAAGGCTGGTTGACAGACAGATATTTGACTTGCTTGAGGAGCTTGCGATTCTGGTCTCTGTAGAACTGCTCCCTGACATCTGGGTCAATCTCCTTTGCTGACTCATAGAGTGGCATAGATGGTGCTGGCCTGGCATAAGAGTTCTCCTCATAGTTTGAAGTAGACCCATATTTGTTGTCGTAGTTAGTGAGCTTTTCCAGCACACCCCATGCGTCACTTGGCGGCATTGTCAGATACTCATAGCGAGTATAATGGTTGATTATGTCCTTGGTGACTTGATCAAGAGAGTTGAAGAAGATCTCCTGAATGACATAGGGTGGTTGTCCATGAGTAGGGCAAGATCGCAGAAGTTCCTTGTAGCGCTCCCATGCCTTTGCCAACGGCTCCCCTTGCTTCTGTTTGAAGGCAGTGATTCTTTGGCGGAGATGTGCTGTTTTGGCGGGTGGGAAGAATATGTTCAGGAACTCTTGCTCTACTTGGGCCCATGTTGTAAGTGATCTTGGTTTCAGCCCTTCCAGCCATTTCAGTGCAGGCCTAGCGAGAGACCAGCGAAAAGCTTTCATCTTGACATATTCCAATGTTGTACCTTCAACAAGGGTACGGCACATGTCAGAAAAATTGGTAATATGCTCAAGAGGACACTCATTAAATCTACCACAGAAGGCATTATTTTTAAGCTCTATAAGAAATTGAGTGCGAATTTCATAAGAGTTATCAGGGATTAGAATCGCCGATTCAGGCACGACGAGCGTTGGATGCATATAATCCTCTTTAGTGGTTGGATATTGGGCAAGCTCAGCCTGTGCTTGTTCCCTTGCTGCTTTCTCAGTGGCGATAGCAGCATCTTTAGCGGCCAGTTACCTGGTAATTCTGGCAATCAGCTGTTCTTGTGTTTCAGCGGCCGCCATGGCTCTTTGTAGTTTAGCTCTGATGTGAAAGAGGCTTTCCGGTTCGTCTAAGGCGTCAAACTCAGGTGTTTGACCAGAACGACGCATACACCTGTAAAGTAACTCAAAGTAGACGTAAGATTTAACTATCTAAGGCGCGAATGATAGCTTCCCCGGCAACGGCGCCAATTTTGTTGTAGGAGGAAATCGAGTTTAAAATATAGAAATATAATTCAAACCAGATTATGCCCCCGCAAAATAAATACAAGACCTCCTCCTGATGTAGCAGCGGGAAGTCAGGATCGATCCACGAGGAAGCGTGTCTACGGATCCTAGGTAGCGGAAGATTCTCACGGTCAGAAGTCGACAACAGAAGTCCTCGAGCTCGACTAAGGTTTAGTCGACAGAAGATCGGACGGTCGAACACAGCAGCACTGCTTGGCATGGGTCTAGTCGATCTCGACTGGGGTCTACTCGAGATCGAGTACGGCTTGTCGAAGTCGAGTTGGTCTTGGTCGAGGGCCTGCACGAGTAAGCTACAGCGATTCTAGATCGACAGTCAGTGGTCGAGGTCGACCAAGGTGTGGTCGAGATCGACGAGAGCAGGGAACAAAACGAAATAAAAGTAAAGAAAGTAAAAACAAATGCTTGAGGGTTCGAACTAAACTTGACTGTAAAAGGACTTCCAAGATTGGGGTTTGCAACAACGATAACCAAACAAGCATAAGGTAGAACCAAACAGATAATCATGTAAATCGCATTAAAGGACTAAGCTTTCGCCTTTTCCAACAATTAGACAACTCTCTCAAGTAACCCTAATTGTCTCTACCGATTTTATGTTTATAATCCAAGTTGTTAGCATGGATCTCCATTAGATGGGCAATAAACACATCAACAAGTAGGAAAATGCTCAAAACATGATAAAGGTCGGATCTTTACCTCAATTATGCATGGCTATCGTCGGGCTCGCCCCAACCCTAGAAGTGGGTGGACTACTCACTCTTCATCGCAAACTCAGACATCATTGATTGAAAAGAAACAACTTGCATAAATATAAACCAAAGTTTACAACCGCTTGAAGCCAATTCTCTCTCGCTTCACAACTCCAATCGGCCGCTCACTCTTTCTCTCTCTCTCCTACTACTTCTCCTACCGAAAATTGAATGAATAAAACTGAGCCCCATGGGCTTTATTTATAGGCTTCTAATCCTTGCTATTCTAGGAAAGAAGATATCTATCTATATCTAAAATTATATCTAAAATCTTAATGATAAATAAAGAAACAACATAATTAAATCTAAAAGAGGAATTATATCTAAAAGTCATCCATGGATAAATCTTCTTCTCTTCATGATGGATCTTGATAGTTTTGGATAGAATCGGCAATCTTTATGCCTAAGCAATCCCAATCCGAGTAGAGTTGATCAAACCGCATCGCACAGCTTCGGGAATCCTCCTCGACCTCGAGTAGGCTCTTGTCGATCTCGAGTAGAAGTCTTGGTCGACTGGCTCTATTCGTCGTCTCGGCTAGCTGGTGCTCAACAGACTCGGACATGGCTCCTGGTTCTCGTCGATGTCGAGTAGCCCGTAGTCGACCTCGAGTAGGCTTGATCCGTCGACTAGGTCTCCTCGGGTGGCTCTACTCGGCAAGCCTGGATCCGGACTCAGGGGCTCGTCGATCTCGACAAGGCGTAGTCGAGATCGAGTAGGATTGTCGAAGATGACTCTCTGGTGGTGTCGACTAGAGCTCCTCGGCATGGACTCGGACAACCTCTGGTCGGCTTGTCGATCTCGACAAGGCGTAGTCGAGATCGAGTAAGGTGGCTCTGCGTCTTCGTCCTCGGCTTCTCGATCAGGCTCTATCGACAAGGCTGTGCTCGGGCATGCTCGTCTAGGTCGAGTAAGAGCTACTCGAGATCGAGTAGCTTGGATTCTTGGCTCGATTCAACTGGTTCCATTGCTGCTTCGACCTTGGACTTCTGTAGCGGTTTTCCGAGCTTTTCTGACTTTCTGTAGAATTGCTGTAAAATGCCTCGAAATCTGCGATTTAAACAGAAACTGGTGTAGATTCCATAATTTGGCAAATAAGCATAAACTACATAGGTTCTGTACTATCTTAGCCCAAATGAATGCAATGTATGTAGAAATCGATATAAAAGTTACTGTAAAACATGACAGATTCAGCTCACAACACATAACCCTCCTTTTGTGAGTAGATGTTGTTTTTTATTTGCACATGCATGGATTTGTGACACTAGTACCTTTTCAAGGATGGTAATTAATTGCAGGGACATATGACAATGAATCCAATATGTTGAGAGTTTTGATTTCTTCCCCTGAATGACAATTAAAAGTATTGCTTGAGTACAAGCAAGCTTAAGTATGGGGTGTTTGTTGTGAGCCTAATTCGCCATGTTTTACACCTACTTTTATATCGATTTCTGTATGCATTTCATGCATTTGGGTTAAAATAATACATAATTTGTGTAGTTTACACTTATTTGGCAATATATGGAGGTCTACACAAGTTTTTGTTATATTTCATAGAAATCGGACGCATTTTGGAGCTTAAAGAAAAGTCATGAAGAAGATAAAAATGGTGCAGCTGGAAAAAACGTCATTTTTCACCATTCATTATTCTGAATCAAGCTTTGATGTCTTCATAAGAGTTGTATCCCTCGGAAAGAGCTTTCCAACGCATGATCATATGCGTCTATCCGACGAACGAGGACTCGAGAAGGTGCGTTTCAAGAACAGAGCAGAAAGCTGAGAGACTTAGTCGATATCGAGTTGTTTTACTCGATATCGAGTAACCCATATCGAGATGGAGCACCAGACATCGACAAGTGAAGCTAGGAGTTGGAGCAGGTTAGTCGATATCGACATGATTTGGTCGATATCGAGTAAACACTTGGTCGATTTTCACGTCCAGGAGCCGAGATCAAAGAAGAAGCTGAAGACAGAGCAAGCGCTTACTCGATGTTGAGGAAATTTACTCGATATCGAGTAAAAGTCAAGTCGACATGCATTCTGGAGGCCGGAATCGAGTTGCTGAGCGGAAGAAGAGAAATTTCTACTCGATATCGAGGAATCCTACTCGATATCGAGTTGACCCAGTGGCCGACGTCGAGCAAGTCCGAGATCTTGTTAAGTTTCTATCCCGAAGCCAATGGTGATATTTTCGAGATAAAATTCTATCAAGATCTATCAAGTGCTATCAAGTAAAGGGAGATGATATTTTATCCACATTAGATATAGTCTAGTTGATTTAATTATTTATTTCCATTATTTAATCTTTAGATAAAAGATAGATATAGATATAGTTTTCTTTCCTAGATTAGCTTGGAATGAAGGCTATAAATAAAGCATTAGGGGGCTGATTTTCATTGATTGAAGTCAAGTCGTCTTAGGACGCAAGGAGAGAGAGAGAGAGAGAGAGGAGTGAGAGAGGAGGCCAGAGAGGAGAGAGAGGATGAACGTTTGGAAGGTTTTGTAAGTTTTAGTTTATTTTATGTTAAAGTTAATTTCTTTCATTATGGTTTGTTTCTAATTTCCTTCTTCTAGGGTTGGGGTGATCCCAACATAGATATGTGTGTTTGATTTATAAATCCATGAATTTATATGTCTTTATCATCATCTACATATGTGCTTAATCCTTTGCGAGAGTTGAGGAAATTCCTTATTCATGATATTGAAGCGAAAGCGATCTTATTATAAATTGGATAGTAATTAGAGTTTATTTGCGAGAGCAGACTAATCCTAATTAAGAAAGGGTAAAAACAAATTAGGTTTTTATGCGAGAGCCTCTATCACCTAAATTGTTGGAATTTGCGAAAGTCGATTTTTTGATATAAAGCATGCATCTTTATGTGATTTATGATCTACACATATGTTTATTTTTGTGGTGATCCCTAACCTTAGAAGTTTGCATCTTTATTTGTTTTATTTTATTATTTTTATTCGGCACATATTCTACTCGATATCAAACCACCATTCTCCCTCCATCCATCGGCATCGACCAAGTCTTACTCGAAGTCGACAGCAACCTCCCACCTTTTCCCGCTATCCCTGAACTCCAAAACAGACTAAACCTAGAACCGCTGACTTCTCTCCTGATGACGAACCTGACTCCCCTATACTATTGTGGGGGTCTTGACTATAAATTTATTTGGTCGAGAAACCCTCTCGACAGTGAGCCCGACGATAGCCATGCAAGTATGCTAAAGGTATGATTTTGATGTGATTTTTATCTTTTATCCCATACATAACTCTTCTACGAAAGTAATAGGTGACCCTTGTTTATAATATTGAAACGAAAGTGATTTTTCTATGGATTTGGATTAATTATAAAAAAGGGATAGTAACACTTAGAATTTATACGAGAACCTTTATACGTCTATTTGTTAATGACGAAAGTTATTGATGAAAAACACGCATCTTTTATGAATTTGCCATTTTACTTGTGTAGTTATCCTTGAGGTAAATTCCCCAGCTTTGGAAGTTATTTAGTTTATTTATATTTAAAACAAACCCCTTGGTTATTTTCGTTCATCTTTATATTCCATCCTTTCATTCTTCGGACATTCTTTTCCGATGCAAAGTTACGATTTTTCTGCAATTTGACTCCACATCGATCCATGTAGTCGATATCGAGTGGCACAAACCCCATATTGAGGTCTTTCCCTCGACGTCGAGTGCTCTATTGTGTCTATGTAGGTTTTGCTTGAGGTCGACTGCTTTTGACTTGATATCGACTGTTCTAGTCGACATTAAGTGAGCTCCTAGTCGATTCAGAACGTGAATTTGCTCGCTAATTGGGATCCACTGACACACTTTCTCGTGGATCGATCCTGATTCCCTACCACTACAGCGAGATGGATTCTTGTATTTATTTGCTAGGACAGGGCGTCGGTTTGATTTATATTTTTATATATATTTGACTAGTTTCCCTCCTAAGAAAAATTTTGGCGCCGTTGCCGGGGAATCGATCTTTCGCGCCCTAGGTAGCTATTTTCGTGTTCTTCTTTAGTGCTTACTTTACAGGTGTATGCGACGCGCTGATTGCACACTGGAATTCGACCAATTAGACGACCCTGAGCATTTTCTTCATATTTATTTGAAAATACAAAGAATCACGACAGTTGCGGAGACTTAGGCTCAGCAGATTGAGAGGCTGACGAAATAACTTGAAGAGGCCAATGCACGAGGCAATCGAGAAGAACAACAAATGAGGCAGTTTGAGGCGTGAATCAACCAGATACTCTTTCCTTGGCTAGCAAGGATTGAAGCCTATAAATAAAGCCCTAGGGGCCTAGTTTTCATTCATTCCATATTCCACAACACAAGAAACAGTGCATCAACAAAGTAGAGAAAGAGAGAGTATAGCGAGAGCAAGAAAGAGATTTTGAGCTTTGATTGTACTTATTTTCAATTCAAGTTTATTGCTTTTATGTCAATCATGGTGTTTCCTGCGATGAGAAGCGATTAGTCGTTCTACTTCTAGGGTCGGGGTGAGCCCGACGATAGCCATGTAAGTATGCTAAAGGTATGATTTTTATGTGGTTTTTATCTTCTATCCCATGTGTATAACTCTTTTACGAAACTAATAGATGACCCTTGTTTATAATATTGAAATGAAAGTGATCTTACTATGGATTTGGATTAATTATGAAAAAAGGGATAGTAACACTTAGGATTTATACGAGAGCCTCTATACGTCTATTTGTTAATGACGAAAGTTATTTCATGAAAAGCACGCATCTTTTATGAATTTGGCATATTATCCTTGAGGTAAATTCCCCAACATTGGAAGTTATTTAGTTTATTCATATTTATAACAAACCCCTTGTTTATTTTCGTTCATCTTTCTATTACATCCTTTCATTTTACGGACATTCTTTTCCGATGCAAAGTTATGATTTTTCTGCAATTTGACTCGACATCGATCCATCTAGTCGATATCGAGTGGCACTAACCTGATAATGAGTCCTTTCACTCGACGTCGAGTGTTCTATTGTGTCTATGCAAGTTTTGCTTGAGGTCGACTGCTTTTGACTTGATAACAACTATTCCAGTCGGCATCGAGTGAGCTCCTGGTCGATTCAGAACGTGAATTTGCTCGCTGCTTGGGATCCACTGACACACTTCCTCGTGGATCAATCATGTTTCCCTACCACTACTGCGGAAGGAATTCTTGTATTTATTTACTTGGACAGAGAGTTGGTTTGATTTATATTTTTATATGTATTCGACTAGTTTCCCTCCTAAGTGAAATTTTGGCGTCGTTACCGGGGAAGCAATATTTTGCGCCCTATCTAGCTATTTTCATGTTCTTCTTTAGTGCCTACTTTACAGGTGTATGCGACGCCCATATCGCACACCAGAATTTGATCAATTAGACGAGCCTAAACGTTTTCTACATATTCATTTGAAAATACAAAGAATCACGACAGCTGTGGAGACTCGGGCTCATCAGATTGAGAGGCTCAGGAAACAACTTGAAGAGGCCAATTCACAAGGCAATTGGGAGGGACAACAAAGGAGGTCGTTTGAGGCGTGAATCAACCAGATGCTTTTTCCTTGGCTAGCAAGGATTAAAGCCTATAAATAAAGCCCTAGGGGGCTGGTTTTTATTCATTCCATATTCCACAACACAAGCAATAGTGCATCAATAGAGTAGAGAGAGAGAGAGAGAGAGAGAGAGAGAGAGAAAGAGAGACAGAGAGAGAGAGACAGAGAGAGAGTATAACGAGAGCAAGAAAGAGATTTGGAGTTTTGGTTGTAATATTTCGACGATATTTTCAATTCAAGTTTATTTCTTTTATGTCAATCATGATGTTTCCTACAATGAGGAGCGAGTAGTCGTCCTACTTCTAGGGTCGGGGTGAGCCCGATGATAGCCATGTAAGTATGCTAAAGGTATGATTTTTATGTGATTTATATCTTCTACCCCAATATGCATAACTCTTCTACGAAAGTAATAGGTGACCCTTGTTTATTGTTGATAGGGAGGAATCGAGTTTAAAATATAATAGAATAGATCAAACCAGATTCGTGCCCACGCAAATAATTACAAGACTTCCTCCCGATGTAGTAGTGGGAAGTCATGATCGATTCTCGATGAAGCATGTCAGCGGATCTCAGGTAGCGGAGGAATCTCACAGGCAGAAAATCAACCGGACAGACAGAAATAACAGAGAAAAGCAGAAAATAAAGCAAAGCAGCAATCTTGGTCGATATCGACTACAGGAACTCGATATCGAGTAAAAACGAAAGAAACAACTGGATCTTGACAACTCAACTCGACGTCGACCAGATTCCTCGACGTCGACCAAAAATTGCTCGAAATAGACTAACAACAAACGCTAAAACTCGAAGCTTTTCGCAACACAGAACACGAAATTCGATGAAATAAATTAATCAACTAAAGACTTCTAAGATCAGGGTATCAACACCACAACGATAACCATGCAAAATAACACATAAAGGCATAAAAGATCATGCTTTTCATCAAATAACTTTCGTTATTAACAAATAGGAATATAGAGGCTTTCGCATAAACCCTAATTATTTCTAACCCTTTTTCACATAATTAATCCAAGTTGTATTAAGATCACTTTCGCTTCAATAACACAAACAAGGATCACCTTCAACTTTTGCAAAAGAATCATGCTCATAGGGATAGAAGACGAATTGCATAAAAAGATCAAATATTTCACGCATCACCTCACATGACTACCGTCGGGCTCACCCCGACCCTAGAAGTTGGGTGACTACTCGCTCTTCATTATGAAGAAACTCATTAAAAAACAAAAGGAACTAACTTACATTAATGAAATAAAAGAAAGCTTACAACCGAACAAGTCAAATCCGCTCTCGCCTTTCCACCTTGCTCTTGCCACAACCACTCCCTCTACTTCTCTCTATGTAACTAATTGTAACTTGAATTCAATGAATAAAACTCAGCCCCTAAGGCTTTATTTATAGCCTTCATTCCCTCTCTAATTAGGAAAGAAAACTATATCTAAATCTATATCTATCTATCTTTTATCTAAAGATTAAAAGAGGGAAATAAATAAATAAATCTAAAAGGAATTATATCTAATTGTGGATAAATCCTTCTCCAACTTGATAGATCTTGATAGAATTGGCTCTCGAAAATATCTCCATTGGGTTCGGGATAGAAACTTAACAAGAAGTCGGTTAAGCTCGGAATAGGCCACTGGTGCTCACTCGATATCGAGTTGTGTAACTCGATATCGACCAACGTCTCCTCAGTTTCAGCTCAGCTACTCAATATCGACCGACAGGATGCATGTCGACTTGGTTTTTACTCGATATCGAGTAGATTAACTCGATATCGACTTCCATCTCTTCTTGCTCCGCTTCTTGACTCGATTCCGAGGCGTTGACTCGATATAGGTTACTTGATATCGACTAAATAAAGTCGATATTGACCAACTCTACTCAGCTTTCTCGATTCTGGGCAGCTTTGGTGAATATCGAGGGACTTACTCGATACCGACTAGTAGTGCTCGATATCGACCAAGCTGTGTTGACTCGATTTTTCCTTGCTTCCAGCTCGATTTATCCTGGTTCTGCTGCTCCTTGACCTCGGAGTTCTGTAGTTGACTTCGATCTTTTCCTCCTTTCTTAGAACTGTTGTAAGTCACTTCGATTTCTGCGATATTAAACAGAAACTGGTGTAGATTCCATAGTTTAGCAAATAAGCATAAACTACATAGATTCTGTACAATTCTAGCCCAAATGCTTGAAATGTATGCAGAAAAAGATATAAAAGTAAGTATAAAACATGGTGATTTAGGCTCACAACATTTATAATATTGAAGCGAAAGTGATCTTACTATGAATTTGGATTAACTATGAAAAAAGGGATAGTAACACTTAGGGTTTATACACGAGCCTCTATACATCTATTTGTTAATTAATGACAAAAGTTATTTGAAGAAAAGCACGCATCTTTTATGAATTTGGCATATTACTTGCATGGTTATCCTTGAGGTAAATTCCCCAGGTTTGGAAGTTATTTAGTTTATTGATATTTACAACAAACCCCTTGTTTATTTCCGTTTATCTTTAATTTCATCCTTTCATTCTTCAGACATTCTTTTCCGATGCAAAGTTACGATTTTTCTGCAATTTGACTCGACATCAATTCATCCAGCCGATATCGAGTGTCACTAACCTGATATTGAGTCCTTTCCCTCGCCGCTGACACACTTCCTCGTGGATAGATCCTGGTTCCCTACCACTACAGCGGGAGGGATTCTTGTATTTATTTGCTTGGACAGGGAGTTGGTTTGATTTATATTTTTATATGTATTCGACTAGTTTCCCTTCTAAGTAAAATTTTGGCGTCGTTGTCGGGGAAGCGGCCTTTCGCGCCCTAGGTAGCTATTTTAACGTTCTTCTTTAGTGCTTACTTTATAGGTGTATGCGACACACTGATCGCATACCGGAATTCGACCAATTAGATGAGCCTGAGCGTTTTCTACATATTCATTTGAAAATAAAAAGAATCACGGCAGCTGCGGAGACTCAGCAGATTGAGAGGCTGAGGAAACAACTTGAACAGGCCAATGCATGAGGCAATCTGGAGGAACAACAAAGGAGGCAGTTTGAGGCGCGAATCGGCCAGATTCCTCAGACGCTCAAGAAATATATGCACCCGATGTTCATCGTACATAAATCAGCCATTCTTATCCCTCCTTCTGATTTTGAAATTAAAACGTCTTTCCTTTCTGAAATTAAAAGAAATACTTTTGAAGGGAAACCTAATGAATGTCCTCTTACGCACTGATGTGCGCTCAATTAACCATGTTTTATACTTACTGTTATATCGATTTCTGTTTGCATTTCATATTTCGGGGTTACAATAATGCAGGAATTGTGTGGTTTATGCTTATTTGTCAATTATGGAGATCTACACTAGTTTCTATTTAATTTTGCAGGAATGGAGACAGTTTACGAGCAATTCAGGGAAGAGAAAAAAATTGTCAAGGCACTCGATATCGACTACAGCAACTCGATATTGAGTGGAAGCTGAGCCATAAATAGAGTAGAGCAAGGACAGAAACTCGAATCAACACACAGAGATCGATATCGAGTACATGCATAGTTGGAATCGACCAAAGCACTCAAGAGATGCATTGAAGGAGTCGATATAGGCCTAGACTAGTCGATATCGAGCAGAGCACTAGTCAAAATCTACCCCAAAGTTTGAGATCGAGTGAAGATCAGAAACCGAGTCGATATCGACTGAACATGGTCGATATCGAGTGACCATCATATGCCGATTTCGAGCCAACCCGAGTCCGAATTCTGAGTTGGCCTTTACTTTCACTTGAAGGAAAGATCTTTTATACAACTTGGAAGACTTTTATCTACTTTAGTTAATTTCCACTTTTACCTAGGGGAATTTTAATTGTGTTAAATATTTTATTTATCAAACATTTATCTTAGGGTTTAGATAGATAGAAGTAGATAGAGAGAGAATTGTTCATTCCTTGGATAACTAGGATTGTAGCCTATAAATAAATCCCTAGGAGGCTGATTTTCATTCATTCTTCAACACATAACTATTTAGGCAATTAGAGAGAGAGAGAGAGAGAGAGAGAGAGAGAGAGAGAGGCCGAGTAGAGTTGGAGGCGAAAGCATTGTGACTTTGTTCGGTTTGTACTTTCTCTATTTTCTTTTAATGCAAGTTGTTTCCTTTATTTTATTGATGTTTGTTACCATGATGAGAAGCGAGTAGTCAACCTACTTCTAGGGTCGGGGTGAGCCCGACGATAGCCATGTAGGGTTATGCATCAAAGGTATGATCTTTATTGCGATTTTATCTTCTATCCCTATTTGCATGATTTTTCTACGACAGTAGTAGGTGATCCTTATTTGTATTATTGAAGCGAAAGTGATCTTAATATGAATTTGGATTAATTATGTGAAAAGAGTAGTAACAATTAGGGTTTATGCGAAAGCCTCCATATTCTTAATTGTGAATGACGAAGGTTAGTTGATGAAAAGGGATAATCTTTTATACTTTGGCATAATTCTTACATGGTTATTGTTCATCCTTCTTATTCATCCTAGCATTCTTCGAACGTTCTTTTCTGAAAAATTGGTTACCTTCCGTATTTCTAGAGAGCACTCAATTTCGAATGATTACAGTGGATCTCAACCCCCACTGACTCGATATCGAGTGGCCCGACGTTGACTGACTTTACTCGATTTCGACTAACCTAGTAGATGTCGAGTGAGGCCCCTGAGTCGATTTCGACCCAACGTGATTACTTGTATGCCTAGGATCTACTGACACGCTTCCTCGTGGATTTGATCCTGACCTCTTCCTTTACAACGGGAGGAAGTCTTGTAATTTACTTGTTAAGGTTAGGAATTGGTTTGATTTATATTTTATATTTTGGACTTGATTTCCACCGTCAAAAAATTTTCGCGCCAAATAAATTCAAGTCTAAAATATAAAATATAAAGCTAAAATCTGGAATATGTAAAGCTAAAATCTTTTTGATGGTCTCTTAAAGGGAAAGCATTGCAGTGGCTCGAGGGTTTGACTACACGCTCGCTCAAGAACTTAACGGAGGTTAAGGATGCGTTCCTTCACAAGCTCTTTCCTTCTTCTAAGACGGCGATGTTACGACAGAAGATCGTGAATTTTAAGAAATTGACTGGTGAGACGCTAGCGCAAGCATGGGTGCAGTTCAAGAACCTTCTACAATCTTACCCTACGCATGGGCAACCACCCTACGTCATCCAGTAAATCTTCTACAACTCCCTCGATTTGTCGAATAAGGAGAGAATCAACTCTAACACCTCTTATTGGTACATTGAGCTCACATCTACAGAGGGGTTGGACACTATTGAAAGGCTTGTGAACTTCGACAGCACTTACGTGACTCCTATGGCCTACGATGTAAGGTCTGCCCCATCTATGCCACTATATGAGCCTTCCAAGAAGATTGATCTTGAGGTAAGGGCACAATTCCCAAACGACCAAGTATGTCGCCTTTTGTAAAGGCCCAGATTTTCAACTCCTAATTTTTCGGAAAAAAAAGAAATGAAAAATGAATTTAAATTGGATTTAAAATTCGTTGAGTAGGTTCTGACCAAAATTTAAAATTTGTCGAGCGATTCTGTCACTTGACCTCGAGGATTTAAGATAAATTCGGATGGCGATATCATCTAATCGATTCGCGTATTCAGGATTATTTTTTGGTATTTGTTTGACTAATGTTTCAACCGATTCCACACTCAACCTCTCTTACATTTCCCTGCCTTACCCTGCAACCCATCCCCTCCCGCCTATTTCATCACCATCACCCCGTCTCCTACTCGATCAGTACTCCATCACTCTCACTTGGTCCACGCCATCACCTTCCTGCCTTCACCATTCCTCCATCACCATTTCGGTTCACCATTCGCGCTCACATCCATTCCACCACCACTCCCACGCATCATCGCAATCACCATCTCCCGTTCTTCATTTTCCATTCCAGTAACCATCACTACCGTCACGATCTCAGTCACCGTCACCTCCACTGCGCCTTTGTTTTCCCGAGCCTAGAACCAACACCACCAGCCTTCACCTCTGCACTTTCCTTGTTGAGAAGCAGGCAGAGCCACCCCCTTCCACATCCAAGAGCACCCAAGTATGCCCAGAGACCACCGGAGCCGCCGACGAGCCACCGAAGCGTCACCTGCCTTATTGAGCGCGAGTAACGTTCCGGTAAGCCGTTCTCCTTCGTTTCTGACTTAAACCACTCTCGAGACCTACCATCACACTCATCCATGTTCGATGCAGGTCTGACAATCCATCGTGAGCCTCCGACGATGGCCAAACCTCTGATCGAGAGCTTAGAAGTCGCAAACCACCTTGGTAACCTCCCGATCTTTTCTTTCTTTCCTCGTTAGATTCATGAATTCCTGTTTGCCTAGGCTAGTCAGGGGGTGTTTGAGAGCTGAGTGCCGGGATTTGGGCGAGCTCGAGAGAGGCTGAGCGAGGTCAAGAGCCGAGGTGAGTGCGAGGCGAGGCAGAGCTGTGAGCCGTGGGTGGAGCTGAGAGTTGTGGGCAAGATGAGAGCCGTTATGAGAGCGCGAGTGAGCGAGCCGATGCGACGGAGGAAGGACGGGGAAGGCTGGAAGATGGAGCTCTCCGAATTACCTAAAGTCATCAAAGGGAAAGAAAACCTTGCACGAAATAAAGAAAATAAAACAAAAACAACTTTATTAAAGAAGAAAAAATATAGCAGGTTCCCTCCTGTAAGCCCTAGGGTTTAAGTCGCTAGCTTGACCTACTTCCGTTTAAGCATTAGTCTGGCGCATCCTTTTCCGGAGGTATAGGTGGATCGGGTGGTTCCTTCGGTGGTGGGAAGTGTGGGATGTCATCCGGATGCATCGTATAAAGAAGCTTAAACCTCCCCGAGTGAACGCTCCACAGCTCCACCCATTCCTATTCCCTGGCTCCAACTAGGATGAATAAAGGAAGATATACAGAAAATCTACATATCTAATCTTTGTATCCCTTCCGCTTCGTAGGTTGATTTGTTTGCACATCTCCACCACAACAAAATGGTGGAGTGGGAAGAGATACTTCCACCTATTATGAGCTGAATCTGCCATGTTTTACAGTAACTTTTATATCGTTTTCTGCATACATTTCATGCATTTGGGCTAAGATAATACAGAATCTATGTAGGTTATGTTTATTTGCCAAATTATGGAATCTACACCAGGTTCTGTCTAATTTCGCAGAATTCGAGGCAAATTACAGCAGTTTTGAGAAAAGTCGGAAAAGCTCAGAAATCAACTACAGAAGTCCAAGGTCAAGAAGTGGCGGAACCAGTCGAATCAAGCTAGGAGCCCATGTTTACTCGATCTAGAGTACACTCTACTCGATCTCGACGAATGTGTCCGAGCACAGGCCTTGTCGACTAAGCACTGATCGAGAAGCTGAGCCAGAGACAACCCGACTCCCGGAAGACAACTCGATCTCGAGTACAACTTGTCGAGATCGACAACACTTTGACACCATGTCCGGAGTCGACGAGCTGTGCCAAGTCGAGAAGCCGAAGACTGAGAAGCCTAGCACCACCATTACTCGATCTCGAGGAGGCTTATCGAGATCGAGGACCTAACAGCGCCAATCCAATTCCATGTCAAGGAGGAGCTACTCGACATTACCAGCAACACATCCTCGACGCCAACCCAACTCGATCTCGAGTTGTTTAGTCGATCTCGAGGAGCCAGGAGCACATGTCCGAGCTTGATCGAGCAGCTGCTACCCAAGACGTCCAGCCAGCCATGGTCGACAACCAATTCTACTCGATCTCGAGGAGTCTTGGTCGAGATCGAGGAACGCCGCGTCCGAAGCCGCGTTACGCGGTTTGGTTGTCCTACACGGTTTGGGAATCCTTGGAGCCGAAGGAAGCCGAGTCTATCCGAGATCCATCAAGTTCTATATATGGAAGAGAAATCTATCAACAAGAAGACATCTTACCTATTTTAGATTTATTTCCCCCTTATAGATTTAATTCTCTAATTACAATTATTTATCTTTTAAGTTTTTTAGATATAGATAGATATATTCTATCCTTGAATAGCAAGGAATAGAAGGCTATAAATAAAACCTTAGGGGCTGAGCATTAGGCATCTTATTCCAATTCAATTCGATTCAATTAAGTAGGAGTAGAGGAGAGAGTTTGTAGCGAGCAAGGTGGAAAGGCAAAAGCGGATTTGGCTTGTTCGGTTGTAAGCTCTCTTTGGTTTATTTTAATGCAAGTTAGTTTCTTTTGTTATTTAAAGTCTTTCTTGATGATGAAGAGCGAGTAGTCCACCCACTTCTGGAGCTGGGGTGAGCCCGACGGTGGCCATGTGAGGTGACGCAGTAAAGGTACAATCTTTTGATGTGATTCTTCTTCTATCCCTGTGAGCATGATTCTTTTGCGAAAGTTGAAGGTGATCCTTGTTTGTGTTATTGAAGCGAAAGTGATCTTAATGCAACTTGGATTAATTATGTGAAAAGGGTTAGTAACAATTAGGGTTTATGCGAAAGCCTCTATATGCCTATTTTTTAGTAACGAAAGTTATTTTGATGGAAAGCATGATCTTTTATGACTTTATGTGTTACTTTGCATGGTTATCGTTGTGGTGTTGATACCCTGGCTTTGGAAGTTCTTAATATATTTATTTATTTATGTCAAAATTTCTGAGTTCTGTGTTCGAGTTGCAAGTTTACAGTTTTCTATCTTTTTAGTCGATCTAGAGGAGTGTCTTGTCGATCTCGAGGAGTCTGTAGTCGAGATCGAGTTGGGTTTGGTTTGATCGAGTTTCTGTTTGCAATTCTGAGTTTCTGTTTCTGCTATTTCTAGTCGATCTCGAGTTGAATTTGTCGATCTCGAGTTGGGTCTTGTCTAGATCGAGTTGAGTTTCTGCTTCTGGCGTCGATTTTGAAGTTTCTATTTTTACTGAGTTTTGTCGATCTCGAGTTACTGTTGTCGAGATCGAGTACTTTCTATCTTGCTTTTATTTCTTGCTTTCGTTTGTTATTTCTGTCTTTCTTTCTTTGTTTCTTTGTTTTTGTCTTTTGTTTGCTTTTCTGTGAGATTTACAGCTACCTAGGATCCGCTGACACGCTTCCTCGTGGATTCGATCCTGACTTTCTCTTACTACATTGGAGGGAGTCTTGTAATTATTTGCGTGGGCCTAAATCTGGTTTGATCTATTTCATTATATTTCATACTCGATTTCCTCCTCACAACACCACCTCATCTTGCAGAGCTTCATGCCAATTCGCGAGGACCCCATACTTGAACACGAACATTGGTTGCTCAAAATCGTCGGGGATAGCCTTCACCTTGTAAGGTAAAAGCGACTTTCAAACACCATGGGCAGCGATGTTCGACTTCTTCTTTTCTAGCTCTTCTTCGTGCGGTTTGTCCCACGACTCTTCCCGACCAAAAAAAAGATATTGGCAACGGCCACTTACCGTGGCCAAAAGTCTTTTTGATGTGGCAAAAGAACATTAGCAACGGCGTTAGCCACGACAAATCAGGCGTGGCAAAACCTATGGTGGCAAAAGATACTAGCAACGGCTACAGTCGTGGCCAATTCCTAGCCAAAACAAAGCAACCGCATCTTGCCATTCTTAAATTATTTCTGGGCAATTTAAAAAAAAGGATTGCTTTTTAGCCCGGATTCTTCAGATTCGGGCTAAAAAGTCCCATATTTATATAAAAAATAAATAATATTCATAATTCAGGCCAGAGATTGAAAAAACCCTGATTCTTTCAACAACTAAATATACAAATTTAGTTACTTATACAAATTTACATATACAAAATCTACCTATTTTACATAAAACTCAAATTATTCAACAAGTAATAGGAAACAACGGATCCATTTCCAATGCACTTTCTTACATGTGACTTTGTCAACCTGTAGAAACAAATTAGCTTTAATTCACATTCATCAACAACGTACGGAAATTAAACAACAAATAAAAAAACTCAATAAGATAAAGTATAAAGTTAACCATAAAACTAAAGGCATAACCATAAAACTAAAAGCTTTCATACAAATTAAACTCCAAAGTTAAAAAAACTCAAGTAAAAATATGTTTTTTCTCCAAGAAATGAATCATATACCTATCAAATTACACATGATTCCTACACACTGGTCATATGCCCTTTCTTACATGAGTCTTAACTGAATGACAAACATATCAATTTACATAGCATACATAACTTGCTTCATTAGAGGTATTGATAGAGATATTGAACATCGAATCCAATCTGGGTGGCTAAGTTGGAGAAGAGCGTCAGCAGTGTTATGTGACAAGAAAATCCCAGCTAAACTAAAAGGTAAGTTCTATAAGGTGGTGGTTAGGCCGACCCTTCTGTATTCCTCTGAGTGTTGGCCTACCACGAAAGCTCAGGAACAGAAGTTAGCAGTGGCCGAGATGAGAATGTTGCGGTGGATGTGTGGGCATTCGAGATGTGACAGAATCAGAAATGTTGACATAAGAAGCAAGATGGGTGTTGCGTGCATTGTGGACAAACTGAGGGAGTGCAGACTGCGGTGGTATGGTCATGTTCGTAGGAGGCCCCCATCGGCTCCAGTTCGTAGATGTGAACACTTGAATCTTGGAGATAGCTGCAGGGGGAGAGGTAGACCTAAGAAGAGCTGGATGGAGGTCATCCGTCATGACCTTAAACTTCTGGATCTTTCGGAAGATGTGGCTTTGGATAGGGACCAGTGGAGGAGGTGTATACGGGTTGTAGATGTTTAGCTGTCTAGTCTTTGTTGTTATGTCCTTATGTCTGCGCCTCCCTTTTCTCCCTTCTTAACTGTGCTTTTTCCTGATGTTATCTTGGGATCTCTGTGTCGTGTTATTATGGGTCTCTCGGAAACACTCTCTCGACCTGCTCGGGGTATGAGTGCGTACATCCTGACCCCCCAGACCCCGCTTTATTGCGGGATTTACTGGGTAGTTGTTTTTGTTGTTGTACATAACTTGCTTCATTAGAAATTATAATTTCATTCTCTAACTAGTTTGAGTACTACAAAAAAAGATAAAGAGTAACTAGCCATCCTTCAGCTCTCAAGAGTGGAACCATGGAAGCACATTATGTAGAGAACAACAAACAAGGTACACACTTGTTAAAAAACAGAGCCATCATAAAGGTGGCAGCATAATTTAAGCATGGATGTGGACACAATGCATTTTTACATTCAAGACACTATGAAGATAACAAGATTCAAATGAAAAAGTACCTGAACTGGCCAATACATAAGGCCATTCATTAGAGTAGGAAAGAGGTCACTCTTTAATCTTGCTATGATTTTTTTTTTGTTGGTTTTCACCTGAGATTGCATTGAATCCAGCAATCAGAAACCAAAATGTGAACACGACAATGCAACCAAAAGTGATACTAAAGGGTTTTAATTGTACCTCTAAGGGATGCATTTTATGAGAAGAAAACATTTTTTATGCAAAGTCCCTCACCCAAACACCGAGCATCTATTTTGAGGATTCTTAAGAAGAAGCTTCCTAGATGGAAAAAAAATGTTAGTAGTTTATTAAAAGACAGAAGGAACTGTTGAAGGCGTAAAATATGGGTTTGTTGAAGAACCAATGTAAGAGACTAAGAAGTAGAGATCTTTTCAAGTGAATAAAATTGTACCACCATCTAGGTTCTCCCTGTCATGTGTCGCCTTATTTGTGCAGTAATGTGTTTTCTCGATGCCTGTAAATAGATTTTTATCATAAGTGCAAGGCCTTACGACGAAAAGCAATTAGCACTATCATTTTACTAGTCTAGTAGGTTAGAAATATGGGAAAGATGATAGTGCATCCTGTAATTTTACACAAGCAAAAGAGCAACTAATTACAGTCCAGAAAATAAAAAAGAAACAAATTGTATCTACAAGAAGAAATCATAATTACCAAAATTAATCATCACAAGCTAAAATAAATAGATGATTGCGAGTGAGACTTACGAAAACCGCCATCGGCACCTGCTAAGCAGTCTTTCTGTATTCACGAAGCACTTGAGAGATTTATGAATGAGTCCTCCTAACATGTAGCAAGAAAATAACTGCATGTGGTTTCAGGAATCCAACAACCATCTTGTCAAACATTAGTATTTGAAAATTTAAAAATGCAACATGCTTGAAAAGAAGAAGCACTACATTCATGATTCAAGCAAAGATCATAGTTGTATTTACAAGTTGTGGCTAGTCCACTGTACACATACAGAAGGGAAAACACAAAAGAAATGAAGTTATCGGAAGGAGGAAGGAGAGTGGCAAAGAAGAGAAAAAGTCAAATGCTGAAACAAAAATAATTCGCATATATATATGAAGTGGCTTCTGTATTTTAGAAGAGTCATCTTTATCTCATAAATGCTTACACATTACCAAACCCAATTAAAATAAAGATGAGTACGAAGATTAAAAAGATTATCCTAATAAAGATAAACATCAAAGATTTATATCTCATAAATTCTCACACATTAAGAAGTACACTACAGAATTATGCATTGTTTTTGGAGATAAATATGTAACAGATGTGAGAGATTGAATCAATATACAATGCAAGTGGTTAACATTTGAAAGAGGAAGTTTTGAGAAACTCCAACAAAGAGATGGATTGTCTCATCAATAGGGTAAAATAAAGAAAAACCATATACCTAGAGGGGAAAATATACCAAAGATAACTGAAATAAAGATAAAAGCTCAATGTATCTCAGTATCTTCTCTCTTGACTATAACTACGACCAAATAAAGAAACGCCGCATGCTCTGTCGGCGTCGCCAGGGATCGTCAAAGTGGTGCCGTATTTGAGCTGTTGAAGTTGCCGACTTGCTGTGTCGGGCTATTGGAAGAAGGTCTAACTACGAAAAATCTCCCAAACATTCTGTTTTGGTAAAATATGCCCTTATTTCAGCTTTACAATTTATAAAAAGTATCCCCAGTTTTAGAATGTACTTTAACTCGCATAAATTCTTAAATTCGCAGCGATGATCTCAAATCCTTACACCCCCATCATGAGACAAGATTCTCCAGATGATATAATTGGTATAAATTCCGACTTTATAATTAATTTAATTTTGATTTGAATTAATAAGTCAATAAAATTAAATTAAGGTAGTATAAGAGGTGAGAATTTTTTTTTTCAATGATATTTTTTTTAATGATATTTTTTTTTCAATGGTAGTGTATAATATAATATAATTTAATATAATATAATTTTGGATGTATAATATTAATTGTATGGTTATCACATCACTAATTTTTACCGTTATAACTTTTGGAATTCTTTTTTTTATTATTAAATGTTAAATTAGATGTCAGCCTTTATAAATATAGTGTCTATTTATATTCGAATATTGATTAAATTCAAATATGAATCACGTCAATTTGATTGCCATTCAGCCCAAGATTCCACTTCTTAAATTTGTGGTTCATCTCACAAAATATATATATATTAGCCGGTTTATTATAATTTATTTATAACCAATTATGTAAGATCATATTCTATGGATAATATTTGTCACAAAATAAAAAATTTATGGTAATGTTTTATTGGTGATCTTAATTATTCTTAAATTCTTGGCGGTTATTTGGGCACTCAAGAGTTCATCGTTCATCACCTACCTTTGAAAACCAATTTGGAAAGGAAAGAAACGCCTACCTTTCATTGCATTAATTAAATGACCTAAATTCACACATTTAAAAGGCTAACGTAAAATTTTATTCGGTGTTCTTTGTACATTCTACAAGAACCACCTTTGTTATCACCTGTGTTTCTTCTGCAATTGATCTTTCTCTCTGTCAAGGCTTTCAAGGGACGACCTTTTGTATTCCAATGGTTTGGTTGACAAAAGAGTGAATTATCGGAGGAGGGTAATTCTATTGGATATGGCGTTGAAGATGAGAGATTTGGGGCGTGAAGTCCCTTTTTAGACTCATCAATTTCTATTGGTGGAGTTGCAAATTGAATATGATGGTAGAGATCGCTAACTCAAATTCATCTACGCTCCTCCTTCGACTGATCGAGGGCTCATTCAATTCGGTGAGTGATAAAGAAACACGGAACCAAAATTTCATACATGACAATTTACATTCTATTTGTATGATAATTAATAAGTTATATAATGTATTATGGATTCTAATTTATATTTCTTTTATTTAATTTGCAAGTGTAAAAAAGTTTACAATCAAAAATTTTAATTGGTTATCATATGCAAAAAACCTAATAAAAAAAGTGTGTATAATTTGATTTAGTTAGTATAAAATATTTTTTTATTGATTCTTTTCATGTTATAAAAAATTATAACATTATCAAATACATGAAATTTTTTTCATCTTTAAATTTCTCTAAAATTTTATCTCTTCACTCATGGATCTAGATTAATTTTTTTTTGCTATATATGTTGTAATAGATATTATTTTATTTTTTATGTTTGAATAATAATATTTTAATTTAAAACACTATGTGCTAATATACTATTCTTTTAAAAATTTGTATAACGAGTTTGTTTTCTTTATTTACCGAGTCTAATCTCACTATAATGATTTAAATAAAATATTTGGAACAAATCAAAGGTCTCGGGCGTAGCACAGGTCTGCCTTCCTAGTTGTAGATTATATAAATCCTTTTTTTTTAAATCCATTTAGGGTGATGAGACAGTAAACTAAAATTTTGGTTTAATTGTAGATCATATGAATCTTTCAAATACCTATATATATGACTAAGTTTTACAGCTTTATATGGTAAACAAAAATGAAACACTCTGAGATAAGGAAAAAAGGAAAATACAAGTACTTAATTGCACAGAAATAGCTAGCATCAGCCACACAATCATGGATGCCAGAACCAAATCTCAACCGACATGGAAGGACAAACTACATTTTTCATATACAAATGCGACAAATCATTTCTAACTAGAGAAAATGTCCTGTCATCACCCCATTTTCTAGCGCTGATTGCTTGCAAGTTATGAATTGTTACAATTTAATTCCAAAAAGTAAACCTAGATCTGATAGCATAATTAGATAGCCCTAGCAAAAACACAAATGAAATCACAACACTAGGCATTTTCGAAAAGGAAATCGAGACCACTCAAACCAGCACATCCAAATCAAAACAGTAGAAAGAAGAAAAAAGCAAATGAAGGGAGACAGACATACCTTAGGGAAAAGGAAGGGAGAGGAAGCGTTAGCAGATGAAGCACCATCCCTGCTACTCCAATACCCGGCGAAACAGCAGGAATGAAGAGAGAGGCATACCTTGGGGTGAAGGAAGGGAGAGGAAGAGGAATACCTGAGGCGGAGGAGAGTGGAGCGCTCATCAGCGCACATCGCACGCTCGATGGCGCCGTGAAGTGCGCCTTCCACCACTTGTGGCAAGAGCTCGACACCAAGGAAGGAGATAAATCGAGGCCAAGCAACGATTGAAGAAGTGAAATAGAGGAGGAACGGAGGTGTGGTTGTGCATCAGGGAATCCGCCAGGGCCAGCGTCGACGATGGAAGCCAACATTTGAGAGCGAAAATGGGGGAAGAGGAGAAGGAATTCATGAATGGGTAGATCTGAGAGATTAAGCTTGCCAAGGTTGTAGATCGAACTTGCAAAGGTTGGGGTGAGCAGAGATCTGAGAGAGGGATAGAGCCGAGCGGAAGTGCGATAAAGAAAAAGGGCTAGGGTTATCTTGACTTTTATACCCGAGCAACTAAAATATCAATTTGCAACGGCCTGACACTACCGTGGCTAATTTTGGCCAGTTATGGCAAAATTAGTAACGGGAATGACATTGCCATGGCAAAAAAGGACCCAATAGCCACGGTAAAACACTGTCGTTGCTACTGTCCGTGGCCAATATGTTTTTTTTTTGTAGTGATTGTTCCTGGTGAATAAAATGATTCCAAGATCCCATTACACACAAGACCCAACGTACTTTTGCACTGCCTTGAGTCTTGTATGCTCAAGGTAAGTAACAATTACTAATTATAACTCCTTATAATTCTTGGTTGATGATCCACATCCAATGCAAAACCATCTTATGCCTCAAGATCCAAAACTTTGCCTTTTGGTCTCTCGTTAGGTACCACCATATCTAAGCTTATGAACCCCTTGTATAGATTCACCCTCATTAGCCCAAGATTATGGAAAGACACCCTCACTTTTGTGAAGCCCATCCAACCAAATATCCATAACTTAATGGGTTATGATATGAAAAGGCATTGCCCCAATTTACCTTAGGAACCTAAGTCTTTTATTTGTCTTTATTTATAAGTGAAAAAAATATCATAAATAAAAACAACATAAAACTTAAAATAAGGCATTCAAAATGCAATGAAATTGTGATCCTAGTATGGCCCTACGATGCATAAAATAAAGATCTAATCTTCATGGATCTCCACCCTCGCGCCCTTCATGGATCTCCATCCTTGAACTTCTTATGTCTTCTTGTCTTCTTGTATTAATTACAATATTTTCTAATAATCTAATTACTGAAAATAAATTACAAAAATACATAACGATACGCAGATCGTGTACAAAAAAAAACATAACGATACGCAGATCGTATTTATGGGCCATACTAGTCACCTCATGCAATAATATCATATATTAAAAATATTAATCACAATTAATATAACATCAAAATATTAATCAAATTAATATAAACAAGAAATAGAATATTAATCATATTAATAAACTATTTAACTCAAATCAATTAAATTATCTAATAAAATAACTAATTTAATATTCTTGATATTTAATTCAAAATTAGCAATCATATATATAGAATAAATTTATTGTAACTATTACCTTGTATAATTGGATAAAATATTTCATTAGGGATAAGATATCTATCATATCTAATTAATGTAATTTAGGATCTTACACTAAAACCCTAGTATACCTTACATAACCTAATAGCCGCTCCATCAACTGCCACTCAAATTTTGTAACAATTACAAACTTTGACAATTGTAGGATTAAGATGGTAAGTTTTCATAAAACTTAAACTTTTGACAAATTAATATATGAATCAAATTCACATAAAATTTATCGACTTTATGCATCAAAATAATAAAATTCTCAATTTCATAAATTTAAATCAATTTATACTTTTATAAAATCAAATATTTCATATTTTATACAAGAAATCATATCTCTTGCATAGATTATACAAATTGATTGAAAGAACATCATCAAAAAGGTAATATTTTTTTTTCGAAATCAGAAACTGAAAAAAAAAATTGATGCTATTTCAAATTCTCTTTTTCTCGAAATCGAATGAAATAAACCAAATTGATGCATGATAAAGTGGTGTGTCCATACGTTGATCAAGTGGTGTGTACATACGTTGATCAAGTACGTAGCCGGCGCATACAAACGTTGATTAATTACAAGATCAAGCGGCCGCCTATGATCGAAATCCGATTCCGATTGTAAACTACCTTTACATATTAAATTTCATATATTGAATCAATTAAAATCATAATTTTAATCATACAAATTATTCCATATATCAAATATATTGCCAAATTGAATCAAAACTAACAAGAAAATCAATTGATCATATCAATTTATGCAAGAGGCTCTGATGCCACTGTAGGAAAATTAAATGCGCAGCGGAAGTTTTAGAAACTATTTTCTATCATCTAATCGCAAGATCTTCATGCATAAAATCGATAGATCAAATCATTGTTCATAGGAGATACTTGTTGATGCGTGAACCGGACCTTCTCGGATATGAACGGAAAGATGAGAGCCCCACGCGTTGCTTCTCTACTTGGTCCACAAGAGCCCGGTCTAGATCTCCTTTGCCTTCGACTGCTAGGACGAAGATCGAAAGATAAACAATCAAATTACACTTGATTGATGATGGTGGAATTCAGCCCTCACAAACCAATTGGTGCGGCCAAAACTCACGTTCCTCTCTCTGTGATGTGTTAATTAGGTCAAGTCCTCATAAACCCATCTTTATAAGCTCATATTTATTAATATATATCTAATATACACTAATAATAAAATCATCTATCTTTTGATCAAGTCCGTCAACTCTAAGTATGTGGCCGCATAGGACCCGTTTATAATAGCCATGGGTTTAACCCGTTTAAGCCCATTAATCGTAGTTGGCTTCAAGCAAAGCATTACGACTCTTAAAATAATCGGATTGAATATCTCTATCAATTGTCATATTCCATAATTAGTCATTGCACATTAAATTAAAGGACACAATTCCTTCAGGCTGTATTTTATTTTATTTTGGTTTTATATATACATATGTTGAGAGAGCATGCATGAATATGTTATGGTGTGTAATTGACTCTTTAACCTGGTTTGGTTTGTCTATTACTTCGTAGTAAATTTACCTTTATATATTTAGCTTTGTGATGTTGCTTTAATTTATGGTTGTTGGTGTTTTTTTTTTTTACTTGGGGGTTCCGAGGTTGTCGACTAATCCCCCGGTTAGTCAAGCAGCAAGCCACCAAGCATGATCACCGTACAATTTTTTTTTTATTAGTTAAAAATTTGAGGCCAGACATACCTAAACCTCGATGCCGACAAGTCGGCATACGGAAAACCGTCAAAAACAAACCAAAAATACAAAGATGGTGCAATGTACCGACACACACGCTCTACAAAGCATAAAAAACACAACTAGACCGAATAGGACGAGGATGTAGATGAAGGAAGAAGCCAAGCACTCCCCTGAAGTAGCATCGTAGGCCAGCGACACATCAGGAGTCACATGCGAGCAGTGAAGACGAACCTCCAAGGAACCATTCTTCCGAAAAAAGGAGACGCATCGATACACACTACCACGACCTCAGCCTATCCCGACTCCGACTGCCAGAAACCCATCCAACGGAAAAGAAAGTCCAGTCACACCAAACGAAGAGAAACACGAGGCCTGAATCAAAACGCACCAGAAGCCCAATCGGGATTTATTTACTTATAGTTATTTATTACAATATCTTATTTTAATATAATAAAATTAACCCCTAATATTTCAAAGGGCCAGTAATGGGCCATAGCAAAGCTTTGGGCCCAAGGAAATCCAAAATGGGTTGAATCCGAACCCGGACCTAGGCGTGGCCACGGGTCAAGGGTCGGGAAAGGGCGACCCGAACCCGACGAGTTTGGCCCGGGTTGGACGGGTTTGCAATTGTTCGGACTTGTCGAATTTGTCGAGAACAGGTATTGAACGCATATATGTTTGAAAAATATCATTTCGTGTTGACAAATCAGAACTTTACCCTTTAGGTACAAAATACAATATTACATGTTATAATTTTCAAGACTACAAGTTTACAACTATAACTATAAGTTTTACAATACAATTGTACAATTTGTGTATTAGTGAGTGTGGGGGAAAAAAAAAGAAGCAGGGCTTGAATCGGTTTCCCGATTGCCAACGTATCCTCCCGAAGGTGAGGAATCAAAGCCCACGGAGTTCTTTTACCTGTGTATGTCTGAACCCCGGCCCGATTACCTACTCTTCTAGTCTTCTTGATCGTCGGACCCTCCACCCCCTAAGCCATCTGTGACCGCGCCGTCAATGGAGCTCCCAACGGACTCTGTATCTACTCCGTCATCATCCTCGAAATCAGTCCCCAAGATGTTCTTCTGCATTCGCATATCCGCCTTCTTCTAATCTGCAAGGCAAACTTAGCCTTCGAGGTTCTCAGGAAGCAACCTTGATCTCTTCTACGAAAGAATCTGACCTCCGCGACTGAAAAGCTGTTCGAGCCTAAGGTGGAGCAAGGCGCCCCAAGTATTTGTTGGGCGATTACCTGCAACATCGGGAATCTTTGTCTTTCGGAACGGCTCCACCACTCAAGGACATCGAAATCTTCTTCTTCATCGCTGAGAAAATCAAAGTTAGTGGACAAATATTCCTCGAGCTCCGAGTGGGGGCTCGATGAAGATCTCGACCTCTTTGACCCAAAGATAACTTGGGCAAGTGCCTTAGTTCTAGCGGTGATGCTAGTTCGTGACCCGCTTGAACTGGAAGGCACGGGAGGACCACCGGAGGGCGCTCTATCGCCCGTCGAATATTCAGTATATAATTGTTCTAATAATCCTCTAACCCTAGCAACTATAATTGGAACATTGCAATCGGGATCTTCCTCAATTCCTAAAGTCGGAAAATAGTTTTCTAAAAACTTTTGAACCCCGTTTAATTTATATCTAGGGTCGAAACAACACGCTACGAGGAAAATGTCGGGTATAACTTTGTAATATGCGGCCCATTTCCGCCGCATCTCCAAAGTGGCTTCGGAAATGGATGGCACGTTAATCCCGTCTTGAAGGGCTATTGCTACATTCATTGCAATAAAATAAAAAAGGTTTGATGTAGGCATGTAAACGTGGCTGAAAGTCCGAGTTGCGTGGTAAAAAACTTTGAAAACCTCCACAACATCTCGGCCCTGAGTCCAAACCTCCGCAAAGATGTTTGACCCTTCGATGTTTTGTGTTGCAAAACCGAAAAGAAGTTCCTTGTAAGCGATGGAATCATAAATCATTTTGTAAGTCGAGTTCCACCGAGTGCAAACATCCTTGGGGAACTGTTTTGGGCGAGTTTGGTGTGAGCAACAATAAGCGCTCGATTGTTGGCGAAGTTGTTTGCTTCGCCAAAGTGTCCGCAAAACAAATCGAATTGGTTCAACAACAGATTGTAAATAGTTTAAACCATCTTACACATAAGTTTAAAATGTGAGGGGCGCAACGAATGTGGAAAAACTTACCGCCTATCCCAGGCTGACATTTTTGGATTAATTCCGGGATAGATGCGGTGTTTGCAGAACCATTGTCAAAACCGATACTAAAAACTCTTTTAGTCAATCTATATTCTTGTAAAACGTTTAAAAGGACACGTGCTATGTTTCGTGCCGTGTGTGCTTCGTCGAAAACTCGAAAAGCTAAAACACGTTTTTGCAATTGAAAACGTTGATCAATCCAATGACAAGTAACACCCATGTATGAGTGATGTTGCCAATGGTCGGTCCGAATGTCACTACAAATCGAAACATGTAAATCATGGTTTTTGTGAAAATATTCGATTAATTCTTTTTTATGGGTGTTATACCGTCTAAGTATTTTCCTCTTAACCATTTTTCAACTAATACCTTGCCATGCAGGTTGAACATTTCGTCTAATAAAATCATAGAAACATAAACGTTGGGAAAAACTATAAGCTAAACCCTCGGCAGCTATCATTTCCGCATAGTTATCATGATAACTACGATAATCATAAGACCATAAACAAATGGGTTGAGAGGAAGAAGATGCGTACCCGGTTAGTTGAGTTTGTCCTTTGGCGAGGCTGAGCTTTTCGGGATGCTTCGATCGGATATGGCGATCGTAGTTCCCATATCCGCCTCCCTTCTTGTGCTTGTAGACCATGCCGCAAAAATTGCACTTGGCTGCGCAACTCGTTTCCTCTCAAGCCGTCTCTCTAGGCCCCTTCGTGAACCAATACTTGAAAGTAGCGGCTCGAACTTCCGCCGTAGTAATAGGGTCGCCATCGGCCGGAGTTCCTTGGCTCCCTTCGGCGGGGAACCCGAACTCTTGGGTCGGAATTGTTGGAGTTCCGGCTTGGGGGTCCCCTCGGGCTTGGCCTCCTCCTCCTCCATTATCTCTTCGACGTGGTCGGCTAGAAGAGCATCATCTCGAAGACATCGGGATCCGCTCGTCGCCGAGACCGATGCACTTCGCCGAAGGCTTGGTGTCGCCGTCGGGTTCGAGTCGGCGGCTCCGCCTCCAACACTTGGGGTCGATGAAGATGGGGCTCCACTAACACTCTTGCGACCCCGGGTAATTCGGTTGAAGACACCCGACATTTTGAATTTTACAGATTTAGGAGATTTAAGAGAGAGATTAGGAAACCGGGACTACGAGAGACAAGATCGAGCGATTAGAGAGCGATTAGAGAGATGAAGATGAGATTAGAGGAGAATAGGAGATGAGTGAGGTGTGGGTTGAAAATGGGAGGGAAAAGGGGTATTTATAGGGCCAAACCGAGCCGATATGGCTCGTTACCGACCGTTGGAAACTAGCCGTTGCCCTTTTTTTGGGTGTTGTTTGGCTTCTACAAAATTATCTTAACTTGTAATTAAATTTATATGTCGAGTTTCCAATTAATTTTATTGAGTTTTTTTATTTTTTTAACATTTTATATTTAATATGTAATGTTTAGGTAATTTTTTCTAAGTTGTTAGGTAATTACTAAACAAATTATCTTATAAAACACTATTCTTTGAAGTTTGAATCATTCAAACATAAGTTTATTGTAAACCGACATACGAATACAAGTTCACAAATCACGACTCACATCCATGATCCACCGATTCACATAACATAAAAAGTTAAAAACATAAAACATAAACTTACTACATAACTACAATACTCACTACTTAGGATTAGGACTTAGGAATACTAGACTAGTTACCACCACTCATCCCACTCGAGCCCGATGCGCCATCGTTCTTGATCTTATCGGGGTGCTTCTTGGTGATGTGAAGCTTCAAATTATCATATCCAAGGTTATTTGTCACCTTGTACTTGTGACCGAAATGACGACAAACGGCTTCGAACTTAGATCCGGCTTGCTCCATCTTCTCGTAATGATCCCGGAACAACGCCGCACGAAGGTTGTCACCGGATCTAGCTGCGTCGGACATGATTACGACTTACGAGCTTTTGAAATAAAATTGATATATCGGTGATTGATGGATTGGATGGGAATATATATGATTTGTGCCATGAAGGAGTCGGCTATTTATAGCCCCGAGCCTAAGCTCCCACTCAGCTAGTCGTTATCACAGCCCAGGCACAACGACGAAATTATCAGGGGCGCGCTCTACCGCTGAGCTAATAGCCCGTCGTGCGGGCCCCCAGTGGGAGGCCCACTATTCCAAAAGCGAGAGAAACCACATCCCTCTCTTTCTAAATTCTCCGACCTGTGGGCCCCACGGCAACGGCTAAATTTTTTGAAAATAGGCCGACCCGGCGGGTCGACCCGCCGGGTCACCGGGTTACAAATCCCCGACCCTAACCCTAACCCGCTACCCGTCCCCACCCGCCTACCCGTACGACCCGCCGGGTCACGGGTTGACACGCCTACCCGGATCACCTTGGGGCCCAAGACAAACCCGAAGCAAGCCCGACGCAAGAAAACCGGGAGTGAGACTTGGAAGATAGTGCCATGAAAGACTGCAACCGGCTCAAGCAACAGAAGGGCCATCTCGCAAGGCAACCGATGGAAAGACTGCTGCCGGAAAAGGAAGATAAGGGTTTAAAGGGTTCGATAGAGGGAAAGATATCGGAGACCAACAGATGGGCTCACCGTACCAAATTAGTCAATGAAGGTTTGAGCACCCACCAATTTTGCAATGGCTACATTTACCTTACCACTAGAGTAAGAGGTCATTAATAATTTATTATTATTATTTTTTGATTAGGTAAAAAATCGAGGTCAGACAAACTTGAACCTCGAAGGCCGACAAGTTGGCATACGGAAAACCGTCTAATTAACAAACACAAAATACAAAGATGGTGCCAGATACAAGCAATAACACACTACAAAGGCAAAACTAAAAACACCCAGACCGAAAGGATGATGACGTAGACGAAAGACAAAAGCCAAGCACTCCCTGGCGGCAGCACCGCATGTCAGCAACACATCAGAAGACACCTGTGGGCAGTGAAGACGAACCTCCAAGGAAAAAACATTCCGGAAAAAGGAGACGCCTCGGTACACACTGTCACGGCCCCAGCCTGCCCCAACTCCGATTGCCATAACCCCATCACACGTAAAGAAAGTCCAGTTGTTGTAGGAGGAAATCGAGTTCAAAATATAATAAAATAAATCAAACCGGATTCTGCCCACGCAAATGATTACAAGACTTCCTCCCGATGTAGCAACAGGAAGTCGGGATTGATCCTCGAGGAAGCGTATCATCAGATCTCAAACAGCGGCAAATATCACGGGCATAAGTCAACTCAGGGTACTCGACCTCGACTAGGTTGTAGTCTACAGGGGTCAGTACAGTCAATTTCGAGCAAACAGAAGTCACTGGAGTGGTCGACGTCGACAAGCCTTACTTGACGTCGAGTAGGTTGGTCAATCTCGAGTAGCCTGTCGAGTATTGCAGAGACACAAGCAACAGCAATCTTTCTAGATCGAGGAATCAGCGGTCGACGTCGACTAGGCTTAGTCGATGTCGAGTAGAGAACAGTAACAAACGAATTGCAAATTTTGGAACAAACAACTATATGAATGAAAACTTCCAAGATCGGGGTCTGTGACAACGATAACCAAACATGCATAGAGCAAGAATAAGAAAAATAATCATGCAATCTCATCAAAGGATTAAGCTTTCACCTTTTCCAACAATTAGACAACTCTTTCAAGAAACCCTAATTGTATCTACCAATTTTATGTTTATAATCCAAGTTGTTAGCATGGATATCTATTATATAGGTAATGAACACATCAAAGGCAGTGGATGATCAACACATAATAAAGGTCGAATATTTACCTCAAACAAGCTTGGCTATCATCGGGCTCACCCCAACCCTAGAAGTAGGTGGACTACTCGCTCTTCATCGTAGGAAAAGACATTAATAATAAAAGGAAATAACTTTGCATTAATAAACTAAATAAAAGCTTACAACCGAACGAAGCCAATTCCGCTCTCGCTTCACAACTTCACTCGGCCTCCACTCTCTCTCTCTCTCTCTCTCTCTCTCTCTCTCTCTCTCTCTCTCTCTCTCTCTCTCTATAATTGCTACCTCTTCTCCTTCTCTAGAATTGAATGAATAAAAATCAGCCCTATAGGCTTTATTTATAGGCTTCCAATCCTAGCTATTCTAGATAAGGAATATCTATCTATTTCTAAAGATAAAACGTAAATAAAAGGAACATTTATCTAAAAGGTAAATATCTAAATCTTCATGTGGTGGATAAATCCTCTCTTCCATGGATAGATCCTGATAGAATTGGATGGATCCCACCTTGCTTCGTGCCCAAGTTGTCCACATATGCTCGGAATGGTCCAACAGATTTTCGGCCCAAAATAGCATAATCGACGTCGACCAGTTCTTGTCGACGTCGAGTAGAATTGTCGTCCTCGAGCTGGCTTCAGTGTGTCGAGTGAATTTCTCTCCTCGAGCTCGGGTGTGGTTCAGTAGTGGTCGACGTCGAGTAAACTTGTCGACGTCGAATAGTCTTCGAACTCGAGCTAGATGCGTCTTCTGTCCTCGACTTGCTCTGCTCTTAGTTGTAGTCGACATCGAGTAATGCTTAGTCGACATCGAGTAGAATCTCGTCCTTTGGTTTCGTTTCAGAATGGCTCCAAATCCTGTAATATTAAACCAAAACTTGTGTAGACCTCTATAATTGACGAATAAGCATATACTACACAATTTCAACATATTCCCAACCCGAAATATGAAAAGTAATAAGAATACGGAGCTAAAATATGCATAGAAACATGGTCACTTTAGTGGACATCACCAGTCCTGCCAAACGTAGAGCCCACACTGCCTGAACCGAAATGCACCAAAAACCTAAGCGGGATTTTAACTAACCCTAGCGGGATTTTTGTTTATTTAATATTATATATTAATATAGTTTCATAAAAAAATATGAAGCCAACAATTTTTTTTTAATATAGGGTTGCTTTGGGTCTAAGGCTTTTGCCTTGGGGCCAAAGGATGATGGAAAGGGCCCACAGGATGAAGCTACATCCCCATCCATTGGCCAGGCAACGTCAACAGCCAAGCATAGCCCCCGAACAGTGTTAAGAAGGAAACTAGTTATGAAATAAATATGAAATATAAACTAAACCAACTCCATGTCCAAGCAAATAAAATACAAGAAACCCTCCCGTTGTAGTGGTAGGGAATCAGAATCGTATCCACGAGGAAGCGTGTCAGCGCTCGCCTAATCAGTCAAAAATCTCCCCTGATGTCGACCAGAAGACTGACTCGATGTCGACCCAAGCTGTCGAGTTCCTGTAAAACAACACAACCGAAGACAAGGAAGACTCGACGTCGAGTGGTGGCACTCGATGTCGACTCAGGTAATCGATGTCGAGTACGTCAGTGCAAATAAATTGTAACCTTGCAAGAAAATAAAGTCGGAAAAGATGTCCGAAGATAATGAGGATGGATAAGAAGATATGTGAGTAGAAATAACACGGATTTAGGGTTTTATCAATTAACTAAAAGACTTGCAAGATCGGGGATTCAACGCCACAACAATAACCATGTAAGAATTATTCCAAGTTATAAAAGATTATGCCTTTTCATCAAATAACTTTTGTCATTAACAATTAAGAATATAGTGACTTTTGCATAAACTCTAATTGTTACTACCCTTTTCATATAATTAATCCAAATTTATATTAAGATCATTTTCACTTCAATAACACAAATAAGGATCACCTACTACTTTCGTAGAAGAATCATGCAAAATCGGGATAGAAGATAAAATCGCATATAAAAATCATACCTTTGATGCATAACCCTACATGGTTTCCGTCGGGCTCACTCCGACTCTAGAAGTAGGGTGACTACTTGCTTCTCATCATGGTAACAGACATTAAATTTATAAAGGAAATAACTAATTGCATTAAAATAAACGAAAGCTTACAACTGAACAAAGCCACAACGTCTCGTCTCGCTCCAACCTTACTCGGCTCTAGCTCTCTCTCTACTCTCTAATATATGAAATTGAATGTAAATTGGAATGAATAAAAACCAGCCCCCTAGGCTTTATTTATAGTGCTTACCCCTTGCTATCCAAGGAAAGAACAACTATATCTATATCTTTTTCTATCTATCTAAATTCTAATGATAAATGTTTAAAAAAATTAAATAAATAAAATAATTAAAACTCCCCCTTGATAAATTCGGAAATTACTAAATAGGATAAAGTCTTCCAAGTGTTGATAAAATATCATTTGCTAAATTAGGGAATTACTAAATCGGACTCGGACTCGTCATTGTAATCCACTGAGTCAACGACTCGACGTCGAGTCATCTTTGTGTCCTGGCTCAGCTTCACTCGACCTTGGCTTCTCTTTCACTCAACATCGAGTTTGGTGACTCAACATCGACTCATGTTCTGCTTCTCGATCTGTTGCACTCGGTCTCAGCTCCGGATATATGTGTGTCAAGTGAGGTTTCCACTCGACATCGAGTGTGATATTCGACATCTAGTCCGGTCGTTGAGTGCTCTGTTCCTTGCTTCTGCTCAGTGTCTGCCTCTAACTTCAATTCGACGTTGAGTCGAGTGACTCTACAGTGGACGTCGAGTGGTTTTCCAACTTGAATTCCAGTGCTCCGAATTGCTCCGAAAATGTCTCAATTTCTGTAATATTAAACAAGAACTAGTGTAGATCTCCATAATTGACGAATAAGCATAAACTACACAAATTTTGTATTATTCAAACCTAGAAATATTAATATGTAAAGAATTCGATATAAAAGTTAATGCAAAACATGGAAAATTAAGCGCACATCAGACGACACCAGCAGCGAGCGCCCAGGAGAACCACCAATGCTAGAGGCGGCAACTCCCTTGGTGGAGGCCGAATAAACACGCGGAAAAAGGGTGATTATACGCAGCGGCTGATGGAGGGAAAACCTATCGTTGATCCGTCAAAGTAAAACTCAAACCTATAACTAGTACAATAGTAAGTAAGATGTCGATCCACTAGGAGATTTTGTAAAGGCTCGGATTTTCAAATCTTAATTTTTAAAAAAATGAATTTTAATAAGATATTCTAAGGAAAACTCATCCTCAATTTAATCGATTTTCAAATCTTGAAGCGGATTTCACCTAAATTTTAAAATTTATGAAAAATAGATTTTCTCCCGCCTTCATATGCCGAGAATTGGAAAATAATGTTCGGATTTCATTATTAAATTCGGATTGGAAGATTTAAACTTTATTTTGATAGAGCCGGGATGAGCCGAGAGAGCGGGTTTCGAAGTTTATTTTGGCAAGTATTTTTGAATTTGGGTTCACATCGTACCTTTGTCTTTTTCCTCCCATGGTTGATAACCTAAAACCCCTCTTCCTCTCCTCTTGACCGGATAGCAGCAGCAACCACTCCCTCCTTCTACAGCTAATCTTGCCCCAATTTTGGCTAAAAGATCCACCTACTATCTTCCTCCCTCCATCCCTATGTTCCCCCATCTTAGGCAAGCAACCAAGAAATGCCACGCCAATCTGCAGCCCCCTCATCCCCTTTATGACTTTCATTTCAGCGGTACCACATGCCTCCAAAGCTTTCTTTTTATTTTTTTTTATTGCAAATCAAACCCACACATACCCAATTTCACCCTCTCCACTATCTGTTTCATACCCCTAAACACTACTCTTCCATCTCTCCGTTTCTTCAGATCTAGAGAAGATGAACAACAAGAAAGAGAGACCTTCTACACTCCTTGTTCGCCCCCACGCCAAGCCTCCCCTCCTCCATTTTAATTTTCAAACAAATCCTCTCATACCAAGCTGCGGCCCAGCACCTCCCGAGCGTCGTCGAGCCGCTACTCTGCCTCCTCACCCTGTTTCCCTTCGAAAACCACGGTAAGGGCTCTCTCCTCCGTTTTTCCGATTGAACCCGTACAAAGGATTCACCTTTATAACCAAGCACAGTCGATCCAGGTTCGCCAAGCTTCCCCGAGACTCCAGAGCCGAATCGCACCTCCGACGGAACCCCGGTGACTCCATCGAGCCCATTTTTTCGGTGAGCTTCCTAAACCTCTATTCATCCCTAGTTTTCGACTACTTGTGTGTTTTCGTTCCATATCCGATAGAAGTAACTGACGGGAGTAAGAGAGGGCGAGCGGGTCCGGCGAGGTCGAGAGCAGGGGTGGTGAGAGTGAGTGGTAAGCGAGGGAGCTGAGAGTGCGAGCCGTGGGTCATAGCGAGAGATAGAAGAGCGAGAGCGGCGAGGTGCGAGATAGAGGAAGTCGGAGCCGAGGAAGCGAGAACGACGTCGGGAGAGCGAGGCCGAGAGCAGCGGAGCAACGACCAAGCCAGGAGAACGGGGGAAGGCTGATGAAGAAGACGACGTGGGACCTGCTCGAGCTCGCGTCCACGTCAGCCAGCACTGGGCCCCTCTTTCTCTTTTATTTTCAGATTTGGCCGAGAGTGAGCTGAGCATTTGATTTGGGATATTTGGGCCGGATTTTTATAGGGGTATTGGGTCTTTCTACTTCTTAAATTGATTTGGGCTATTTATCGAATTTTGGTTTTTAAATCCAGAACATGAAATGGGCTCGGTTGATCTTTTATTAATGGATCCTGTTTGACTTAATTCTTTTAGAAATGAGTTTTAAAGATTGTGTATATTATATAAATATTAAATAAATTGCAAATCAAATATTATATAATATTATTATTGGACTTGAAGTTTAAAAAGAGAACTTCGAAGAAGGTTTTCAAAGGTCAGAGTTGATTTAATAAATTAAAAAAGAGGAATTTTGGAAATACACTAACCATGTCGGATTTATTTTGGTAAAATAATGAAATAAGTGGATTTAAAAGAATAATGGATTTTTGGATGATTTGAGAAAGCGTTTTGAATGGTGATTCGATCTAAATTGAGGTTTTAAAAGAGTTATGAGAAATCTTGGGAAAATAACTTACCTTGCCTAACTTGGTGAATAAATTTGATGACTTGTGTGCAATATTATATGCTATAAATAACATTAGGAGTTGACTTATTTATATTACTTATATATGTGTTAGGTGATCATTTATGACATGTTGGCTTCTTGTATATTTAATTGTTGCCTTTTGCTGTTCTGCACTTCCAGGTGAGTTCCTATATGAGCTCACTCAGATTCGAAAAGAGATCTCCCTCCTTGTAGCCATGTGCATACTAAGTGTTTGTTGTTGCAGGAGGATGGTCAAGTATGAAATAAATGTAAAGTATAGATCAGACTGACTTCCCTGTCTCAGCAAATAAATACAAGACTTCCTCCCGTTGTAGTAGAAGGTTGTCAGGATCGAATCCACGAGGAAGCACGTCAGCAGTTCTTAGGTAGTTATAGATCTCACAGACAAAGCAGCAGAAAGACAGAAATAAAAGTAGAAAAGACAAAGCAGAATAGAAACAAAGGAAAAGACAGAAAATAATGAAAGAAAGTAAAGAACAAAGCAAGACAACAGACGTACTCGATCTCGACTAAAGCCTACTCGAGATCGACTACCAACAGTGAAGACAGAAACTGCAAAATCGACAACAGAAGCAGAAGTTCAACTCGACCTAGACAAACCGTACTCGAGATCGACTACAGTCCTACTCGATCTCGACAAGCTTCTCCTCTATATCGACTGGAAAACTCAGAAAATGAAAACTTGCAGATTCGGACACATAACTCATAAATTTGACAGAACAAATTCAATATAATAAAACGACTTCCAAGACCAGGGTATCAACACCACAACGATAACCATGCAAAATAACACATAAAGGCATAAAAGATCATGCTTTCCATCAAACAACTTTCGTTATTAACAAATAGGCATATAGAGGCTTTCGCATAAACCCTAATTGTTACTAACCCTTTTTACATAATTAATCCAAGTTGCATTAAGATCACTTTCGCTTCAATAACACAAACAAGGATCACCTTCAACTCTCGCAAAAGAATCATGCTCATAGGGATAGAAGACGAATTGCATAAAAAGATCTGACCTTTACCGCATCACCTCACATGGACACCATCGGGCTCACCCCAGCCCTAGAAGTGGGTGGACTACTCACGCCTCATCGCAATCGCAGACATTGATTTATGAAAAGAACTAAATTGCATTAAATAAACTCAAACTTACAACCTCTTCTCCTTCTCTCTCTATATGTAACTAATTGTCTCTGAAATTGAATGAATGAAAAACCAGCCCCTAGGGCTTTATTTATAGTCTTCTATTCCTTGCTAATCAAGGATAGAATCTCCTATCTATATCTACTTAAAGCTTAAAGATAAATAAAATGCTTAAGGGAAATAAATCTTTAAAGGAAAACTATATCTAAACTAGGTAGTATGTCTTCATGTTGATAGATCTTCCTTCCATAGATAGAACTTGATAGATGTAGGATAGAATCTCGGCCTTCTCGACTTCCTTAGGCTCCAAGGAATCCCAGCTCGACAAGGATTGCTCACGGCGACGCGTTTCCAGAAGCTGGCCTACTCGATCTCGACAAGGGCTCGTCGATCTCGACTAGGATTCGTCGTCGACTGGACTTCTCTGGTGACTCTACTCGACAGGCTCGGATCTGGGCTCCTGGGCGTCGTCGATCTCGACTAGGTTCTCCTCGAGATCGACTAGGGTTGTGGTCGAGGATGGCTCTCTTGTGATGTCGAGGACTCCTCCTCGGCATGGACTCGGAAAGGCGCAGGGTGGCTCGTCGATCTCGATAAGGTCTCATCGAGATCGAGTAGAGATGTGCTCGGCGTCTTCCTCCTCGGCTCCTCGGCATCGCACAGCTTCATCGACTCCGGGTGTGGCGTCTAGGCTTTGTCGATCTCGACAAGCTGTACTCGAGATCGAGTTGGCTTCCGGAGTTGGGTTGGTCTGGCTCTCGACACTGCTCTTAGTCGACAAGGCCTGTGCTCGGACATGTTCGTCGAGATCGAGTAAGGTTCACTCGAGATCGAGTAACCAGGACTCTGAGCTTGATTCGACTGGTTCCGCTGCTTCTTTGACCTTGGACCTTTGTCGTGGATTCCCGAGCTTTTCTGACCGTCCTTAGAATTGCTGTAAAACGACTCGAATTCTGCGAATTTAAACAGAAACTGGTGTAGATTCCATAATTTGGCAAATAAACATAAACTACATAGATTCTGTACTATCTTAGCCCAAATGAATGAAATGTATGCAGAAATCGATATAAAAGTTACTGTAAAACATGGCGGATTCAGCTCATAACAAACACCCCATACTTAAGCTTGATTGTCCTCAAGCAATACTCTTAATTGTCACTCAGGGGAAGAAATCAAAACTCTCAACATTTTAGATTCATTCTTATATGTCCCTGCAATCAATTACCATCCTCGAAAAGATACTAGTGTCACAAATCCATGCATGTGCAATTATACAAAAGCAACATCTACTCACAAAAGAAGGGTTATGCAAAAACGATTCATGTGACAAAGCAACAATAATCAAGAGGACTTTAATTTAAGCTCAAAAGAGAGTATATTGGTAAAAGGCTAAAGGTGGGCAGTTTTTGGCAATGTGGTGTTAATAATCCGGGGAAATGGAGTATTTCCAAACTTGAATTTTCACATTCCTTTTCCTTGAGATTCATCACCTTTCATATTGCTTTTTTTCAATAATAATGCTTTTACCTCTCTGACCTCAGCACTGCCTTCTCACGAGTCGCAAACATGGGTGTCATGAATGGCCCCGGATACTTAGTGATTTGGACTCCTCATAATGTGTCCCATCTCTCCAAACTATTATCTTAGAGAGCAGGGTCAATCTACCTTTATCTCCTGAGGTGATTGGATTTTCTTTCACTCATTAAATTTTCCATATATTTCAAACAATTTCCTTCCAAACTCCAATAATGATAATAATCACAACACAAACACCATATGATAATCTCCATAATGTAACATCATTCTCAACATAATCCCCGGATAAGGTAAAGAATGGAAAATATTTAGATCATGTGGAGCAATATTTGAAATAAGGCATAATATGGCTTTTGTGTAATGCATAAGCATAGGTAAGGCTAGGAATATAAATAATGTGAGCATTATATGGAAATATAAAGTCCTCCATCATCTTATCATGCAACATGTCAAAACCAACTTCAATTTTTACCTCCTTTCATGGTTTTCAAGAAAATATGCACTTCATTGTGACTTCCCTTTACTAGGCAATTTCATGCTATATCTCTAATGAATCCAATTTTGCATTGTCTAGTTCAATAAAGCTTCCATAACATTTATCAAAAATTTCAAATGGGGGTCATTTTTTCAAACTTTGGAAAACATGCATATAAGCCCATAAATCAATAATGCATTCCAAAATAGCCATGTAGCAATTCAAAGAAATAAATTCGAAATATGCGCAAATAATGTCAAATATGGCAAATATGCATAAAGTAAGCCCTTCCCCCACCCCATACTTAAATATTATAGTGTCCTCACTGTATAAAAACAAGGGTAAAGAAAGAAACTCACTAGACAGATGTGCAGGGCCTCAAAATTTCGAATGGAAGCACCTCCCGGGCCGAGTATGAATATATTGCTTCGTTCTATCCATGGACCTGAAAAGTATGGAAGACATATATCCACAAAAGAAAAAAACAAAAACCAAAAAAATGTTCAAAACCAAAAACAAGCAAAAAACAATGTCCCCAAAAAAATGTCCTAAAAAAAGTCGATGTACAAGCTCTAGATTTTATAGTCGCTAGGCCGACTTTCCATTTAGCTCAAGGTGGCATCTGCAGGGCCCATGTAGCTTGGGCCTCAAATAGGACTCCATTCTTGTCCATCAGTTGTAGTCCTCCAGAATGGATCTTGTTCACCACGAAAGGTCCCAACCGCTTCTTGTTGAATTTGTTAGGGAACCAATGATCTTTTGATTTAGAGACATAGAGTTTGTCTCCAACTTCATATTCCTTGGGCTCATCATTGGATATCCTACATAAGCGTACATACCAAGGCAAACCTCTCCCATGTATAGATAGATCTTTAATGGAAATAGGAGAAGAAAGATTCATACCTTGGCTTAACTTCGCAGAGACGGAATCGGGGACCACAGTGTTTGGTCGATCTCGACTAGGGCTAGTCGATCTCGAACAGGATGCTGGTTCTGGTGGTGGTCTGTTCGAGAATACAGGAGCTGGTGAAGTCGAGGGCTGGTCGACATCGAGTAGGCTACTCGATCTCGAGTAGGATTCTGCTCCTGGTGGCTCCAGTGTCGAGGAAGAAGGATCTGGGGAAGCCTTGTGGTGGTCGATCTTGACAAGCCTGGTCGAGATCGAGGAGCTTGGTTCATCTGGTGGTTTTTGTGTCGAGGAAGACGGAGTCGAGTCAGCAGAGGGGTGGTCGACATCGAGTACGGTACTCGAGATCGAGTAGGGCTCTGCTTCTGTCTGGCTGCTCGACGAGGCTGGTGTTGGTGGAGGCTCCTTGGTTTGGTCGAGATCGACTAGGGTCCTCGATGTCGAGGAGTCTTGGTCGATCTTGACCCCATACTTAGTTCCTGTCAAGGCATCCGAAAAATAATTAGTCCATAACGACGTACCTTGGTTTGTGTCGATTGAATTTTCTGCGTTCTCCTTGAGGATTGCCATGATCTCCTCCACCTGGGCCTCCATGTCCCTCTTTTCCAGCTCCTCAGGGGTCATATTTCTGACCTTGGGTTCCCCGCAGGTGATGTAGCCAGCTGAGATAGATTTGACCTCTTCCATTGGACTTGTATTCCTTTCAGTTTTATTAAAGGAATACTCAATTACCTCATCGCTGATGTTGAAGGTGAGCACTCCTTTCCTTACGCTTATGTTGGCATCCACCGTCGCCAAGAAGGGTCTCCCTAGAATAATTGGACAAGCAGGATCTTCTTGCATATCAACAACTAAGAAATCAGCAGGAACAAAGAATTTACCTACTTGTACTGGCACATTGTCCACCATGCCTGTTGGAATGACCACTGTGTTGTTGGCCATGTAAAGTCTAGCATCCACAGGCTCAAGGGCACCTATCTTAATCTTGGACCAAATTGTTAAAGGCATTATACTTACACTAGCTCCAAGATCACATAAGGCATTAATTTTGTATGGACCAAATCCAATGGTTATAGCAAACTTACCTGGATCCGTCCTCTTCTCCAGTATGTCAAAATGGCTGCACTCTTGTGTAATTTCAGCCATCGATCATTTTTTGCTAAGAATCTCCTTCAGGAACTTAACATAGGATGGCATTTCATTGAGAGCTTCTGTGAAGGGGATGGTGACGTTGAGTTTCTGAAGCATCTTGATGAAGCGCTGAAATTTCTTTTCTGCTGGGTCCTTGGGAGATTTTGTGGGGAAAGGCAGCTTCTTTTTCAGAGGCAGAACAGACGTCAGAGGTGCTGCAGCTTTGTCGACTTGGGGCTCCTCGATATCGACTACACCCTTGTCGATCTCGACTAGGTTGGGTGATGTTGAGTTGTTGTGCAGTGTAGACGAAGGTTTCTGAAGTTTCTCATCGAGATCGATGAGTCCCTCCTCGAGATCGACCAGGGTCTGGTCGATGTCGACTTGCTGTTCTTCGTTGTTTTGCTGCTTTCCGACCTCTGGCTCTTGCAGTTGATGCCAGCTTCTGAGTTTTACAGCAGCGATGTGTCCAGTCTTTCCCTTAGGATTTGGTTCTGAAGATCCAGGGAGCGCACCTGGCTGTCTGGGGATTCCCGCTGCCAGCTGACCAATCTGAGTATAGACGGAGTATAGACGGAGTATCAACTGATTTTCGCCATATATCAATTTCCCCAAGCCTAGAGTTGACACCTTGCATCTGAGTATAGACGGAGTTGAAAGATTGCCTAGTTTCGGAGTGGTTCCTCCGTATTTCCTCCAGAACTGTCTGTATATCATCCTTTTTCTGGTCCCTTTCCGGATGTCCTGGAGCTCTTTAGGGCGGGGGGTTCCTAGGGACACCTTGGTTCCATTGTGGTTGCTGGAACCTTTGGTCCCCCATGTAGCGATTGAGACCCCCTGCGTAAGTGTTGTGAGCTGAATCTGCCATGTTTTACAGTAACTTTTATATCGATTTCTGTATACATTGCATTCATTTGGGCTAAGATAGTACAGAACCTATGTAGTTTATGTTTATTTGCCAAATTATGGAATCTACACCAGTTTCTGTTTAAATCGCAGAAATCGAGGCATTTTACAGCAATTCTACAGAAGGTCAGAAAAGCTCGGAAAACAGCTACAGAAGTCCAAGGTCAAAGCAGCGGAACCAGTCTGAGAGCCAAGGCTACTCGATCTCGAGTAGGCCTTACTCGACCTAGACGAGCATGTCCGAGCACCGCCTTGTCGAGCAGAGCCTGATCGAGCAAGCCAGACCAACCCGGCTCCGGGCCCTACTCGATCTCGAGTACCACAAGTCGAGATCGATGAAGCCTCAGCGCCACGCCCGGGGTTGACGAGAAGAAGAGCTGGTCGACAAGCCGAGGACGACCAGGCGGCACTCGCTGCTAGCGACTCGACTCGCTGCAGCGGACCGTTCGGTGCCGCGGAAAAACTCGCTGCCAGCGGAAGAGGCAACTCGCGGAAGCGGAAAGGGAGGACACCGCTCTAGTCGATCTTGAGGACCCTTTGTCGAGATCGACGAGCGCCTGAGTCCAGATCCAAGCCAGCCGAGTAGAGCAACTCGAGCCGACCTAGTCGACAGGCCAATCCTACTCGACATCGACGAGGAGTGGTCGAGGTCGACGAGAGCCCAGTGAGCTAAGTCTGAGCACATCGGGCAGATCTAGTCGAGGAAGTCCAGTCGACGAACCACCCTACTCGAGGTCGACGAGCCGTGGTCGAGGTCGAGTAGACCAGATTCCAGAAACTTCTCGACGAAGACCTGTCCGAGTAGAATTGGGAGTCCTTGGGCGCAAAGGAAGAAAGTTCTATCCGATTCCATCAAGTTCTATCTATGGAAGACGCAATCTATCAACATCATGAAGACTTACCCCCTTTAGAATTATCCCTTCCTTGTTGATTTATTTCCTTAAAACATTTATTTATCTTTTAAAGTTTTAGATATAATTTTAGATAGAGATAGATATCTTCTTTCCTAGAATAGCTAGGACTAGAAGGCTATAAATAAAGCCCTAGGGGCTGGTTTTTCAGACATTCCAATACACACACAATTCAATTCTAGTAGAGTAGTTTAGGAGTTCTAGGTTTTTAGGGTTTTGGCTTTCTGCGAAAGTTGATTGCCAGGATTGTAAAGGCTTTTGAATATAGATAATGCAAATTATTTCTTTCAATTTAATGTTTGATATTGCGATGAGGCGTGAGTAGTCCACCCACTTCTGGGGCTGGGGTGAGCCCGACGGTGGCCATGTGAGGCGATGCGATAAAGGTCAGATTTTGTTGTGCAATTCATCTTCTATCCCTATGAGCATGATTCTTTTGCGAGAGTTGAAGGTGATCCTTGTTTGTGTTATTGAAGCGAAAGTGATCTTAATGCAACTTGGATTGATTATGTGAAAAAGGGTTAGTAACAATTAGGGTTTATGCGAAAGCCTCTATTTGCCTAGTTGTTAATGACGAAAGTTATTTGATGGAAAGCATGATCTTTTATGCCTTTATGTGTTACTTTGCATGGTTATCGTTGTGGTGTTGAAACCCTGGTCTTGGAAGCCTTTTAATATATTGAAGTTAATTTCTGTCGAAAATCTGAGTTTTAGTTTCGATTCTGCAATTTACAGTTTTCTGTCTTTCCAGTCGACATAGAGTAGCTTCGTCGAGATCGAGGAGAGTGTAGTCGATCTCGAGTAGGACTGTTCTAGGTCGAGTTGAGCTTTCTTCTGTTCTTGTCGATTTTCTGAAGTTTCTGTTTTTGTCGACTGCCTGTAGTCGATCTCGAGTAAGCTGTGGTCGAGATCGACGAGACACTTTGCTTTGTTTTTATTTTCTTTCTTTGCTTTACTTTCGGTCTTTGTTTTGTTCTTTGCTTTTGTTTTTCTGCTTTTATTTCTCTTTTCTTTCTGTGTTTCTGTCTTTCTGCTGCTTTGTCTGTGAGATTTACAGCTACCTAAGAACTGCTGACGTGCTTCCTCGTGGATTCGATCCTGACTTTTCTCTTACTACAACGGGAGGAAGTCTTGTATTTATTTGCTGAGACAGGGAAGTCAGTCTGAACTTTATTTGATATATATTTCAATACTTGATTTACTCCTGCAACAACAGTAAGCTACCTCCTCGTGGTGCTCTGCCAGCCTTACTTGCTCTGTGTGTGGGCACTCAGGAGTGGTGTGCCTTTGCGATCCGCATTCAATACAAGGCTGGTTGACAGAGAGATACTTTACTTGCTTAAGGAGCTTCTTATTCTGGTCTCTGTAGTACTGCTCCCTTACATCAGGATCAATCTCCTTAGGAGGCTCATAGAGGGGCATGGATGGTGCTGGCATGGCGTAGGGGTTCTCTTCATAAGTTGCAGTAGACACATACTTGTTGTCGTAGTTGGTGAGCTTCTCTAGCACACCCCATGCGTCACTTGGCGGCATTGTCAGATACTCATAGCGAGTATAATGGTTGATTCTGTCCTTAGTGACTTGATCAAGAGAGTTGAAGAAGATCTCCTGAATGACGTAGGGTGGCTGTCCATGAGTAGGGCAAGATCGCAGAAGTTCCTTGTAGCACTCCCATGCCTTTGTCAACGGTTCCCCTTGCTTCTGTTTGAAGGCGGTGATTTTCTGGCGGAGATGTGCTGTTTTGGCGGGTGGGAAGAATTTATTCAGAAATTCTTGCTCTACTTGGGCCCATGTTGTTAGGGATCTTGGTTTCAGCCCTTCAAGCCACTTCAGTGCAGGTCCAGCGAGAGACCAGCGAAAAGCCTTCATCTTGACATATTCCAGCGTTGTACCTTCAGCAAGAGTACGACACATGTCAGAAAAATTTGTAATATGTTCAAGAGGACACTCATTAAATCTACCAAAAAAGGCATTATTTTTAAGCCCTATAAGAAATTGAGTGCGAATTTCAAAAGAGTTTTCAGGGATAAGAATCGCCGATTCAGGCACGACGAGAGTTGGGTGCATATAGTCCTCTGCCGTGGTTGGGTATTGGGCAAGCTCAGCCTGTGCTTGTTCCCTTGCTGCTTTCTCAGTGGCGATAGCAGCATCTTTAGCGGCTAATTCCCTTGTAAGCCTTGTGATCAGCTATTCCTGTGTCTCCGCAGCTGCCATGGCTCTTTGCAGTTTAGCACTGATGTGAAAAAGGCGTTCTGGTTCGTCTAAGGCATCAAACTCAGGTGTTTGACCAAAACGACGCATACACATGCAAATTACTTCAAAGAAAAAGTGAGAACTGACTACCTAAGGCGCGATTGATAGCTTCCCCGGCAACGGCACCAATTTGTTGTTGCAGAAGGATGGTCAAGTATGAAATAAATGTAAAGTATAGATCAGACTGACTTCCCTGTCTCAACAAATAAATACAAGACTTCCTCCCGTTGTAGTAGAAGGTTGTCAGGATCAAATGCACGAGGAAGCACGTCAGCAGTTCTTAGGTAGCCGTAGATCTCACAGACAAAGCAGCAGAAAGACAGAAATAAAAGTAGAAAAGACAAAGCAGAATAGAAACAAAGGAAAAGACAGAAAATAACGAAAGAAAGTAAAGAACAAAGCAAGACAACAGACGTACTCGATCTCGATTAAATCCTACTCGAGATCGACTACCAACAGTGAAGACAGAAACTGCAAAATCGACAACAGAAGTAGAAGTTCAACTCGACCTAGACAAACTGTACTCGAGATCGACTACAGTCCTACTCGATCTCGACAAGCTTCTCCTCTATATCGACTGGAAAACTCAGAAAATGAAAACTTGCAGATTCGGACACAGAACTCAGAAATTTGACAGAAAAAATTCAATATAATAAAACGACTTCCAAGACCAGGGTATCAACACCACAACGATAACCATGCAAAGTAACACATAAAGGCATAAAAGATCATGCTTTCCATCAAACAACTTTCGTTATTAACAAATATGCATATACAGGCTTTCGCATAAACCCTAATTGTTACTAACCCTTTTTACATACTTAATCCAAGTTGCATTAAGATCACTTTCGCTTCAATAACACAAACAATGATCACCTTCAACTCTCGCAAAAGAATCATGCTCATAGGGATAGAAGACGAATTGCATAAAAAGATCTGACCTTTACCGCATCACCTCACATGGCCACCGTCGGGCTCACCCCAGCCCCAGAAGTGGGTGGACTACTCACGCCTCATTCAAGTTCTCTCTCTATATGTAACTAATTGTCTCTGAAATTGAATGAATGAAAAACCAGCCCCTAGGGTTGTATTTATAGTCTTCTATTCCTTGCTAATCAAGGATAGAATCTCCTATCTATATCTACTTAAAGCTTAAAGATAAATAAAATGCTTAAGGGAAATAAATCTTTAAAGGAAAACTATATCTAAACTAGGTAGTATGTCTTCATGTTGATAGATCTTCCTTCCATAGACAGAACTTGATAGATGTAGGATAGAATCTCGGCCTTCTCGACTTCCTTAGGCTCCAAGGAATCCCAGCTCGACAAGGATTGCTCACGGCGACGCGTTTCCAGAAGCTGGCCTACTCGATCTCGACAAGGGCTCGTCGATCTCGACTAGGATTCGTCGTCGATTGGACATCTCGGGCGACTCTGCTCGAGAGGCTCGGATCTGGGCTCCTGGGCGTTGTCGATCGACTAGGGTTGTGGTCGAGGATGCCTCTCTGGTGATGTCGAGGACTCCTCCTCGGCATGGACTCGGACAGGCGCAGGGTGGCTCGTCGATCTCGATAAGGTCTCATCGAGATCGAGTAGAGTTGTGCTCGGCGTCTTCGTCCTCGGCTCCTCGGCATGGCACAGCTACATCGACTCCGGGTATGGCGTCTAGGCTTTGTAGATCTCGACAAGCTGTACTCGAGATCGAGTTGGCTTCCGGAGTTGGGTTGGTCTGGCTCTCGACACTGCTCTTAGTCGACAAGGCCTGTGCTCGGACATGTTCGTCGAGATCGAGTAAGGTTCACTCGAGATCGAGTAACCTGGACTCTCAGCTTGATTCGACTTGTTCCGCTGCTTCTTTGACCTTTGACCTCTGTAGTGGATTCCCGAGCTTTTCTGACCGTCCTTAGAATTGCTGTAAAACGACTCGAATTCTGCGAATTTAAACAGAAACTGGTGTAGATTCCATAATTTGGCAAATAAACATAAACTACCTAGATTATGTACTATCTTAGCCCAAATGAATGAAATGTATGCAGAAATCGATATAAAAGTTAATGTAAAACATGGCGGATTCAGCTCATAACAGTGCTTGCATTCATAATAAAGCATGCCATTTAGTATCCTGCTAGGATTGCACTCATGATTGAGCATTCGTTTACTCATTGCTTTTGTAAATAGAACAACCGTTATCTGTGAAGTAACTAGAGTCATTGCTAGGGTTATAGGACGACCCAGTCCCATCGGGTCCTGTCTTGAGTCAATCAAGTCATGAAACTTCCTTATATTATGAGATGCATGCGGGCTTTATTTTGGAGCGGGTTGGGCATGCGTGTCGCCCGATTATAATGGAATGCATTCACGAGCTGGCCAGTCTCCGTCCTATCGGAAGGGGGTGGAGGTAGGAGAGGGATATACCACTTGGTATTCGGTGCTAAGGCCTTATTATATTTATGCACTTGATCTTAGGAGCATGTTAGTGTGTTAATATTTCGCCTTGCATCTAGAAGCATCTTTATTAGGACTAGTGTGTGTATGTGTCTGTTGGTTTGGTATTACTTTGCGTAGGGCTTCGATCTAACACCGCCCCGCATACATATTTTTTTAGGTTTGTTTTGCAACATGATTGTTCTTTTCTTCTATGACGTGGGAACTCTCTTGGGCGATTGCAAAGACATGGTCTAACCTTACATTTCAATAAATACTCTTATTGATTTGGTTTTGACCCGACTCTGTCGTGGCACCCTCTTGTATTACACCTTGATTCTGCTATTTGCATGGTTGCTGGTTTTCCACGCTTAGACATATGACAGGTACAGGGGACTTCCCCGGAGATTCCAACAATCCCTTCGAATTTTGGGTATGAAATCCCACTTTAAAATGTTATGATAGAATTTCAAACCTTCAACCTGTACTCGGGGCGCAAGATCCTAACGAGGGGTTTTATCCCTCGAAACGTAACCCGAGAATCATAATCTCGGGCCGTTACAAAGATGGTATCAGAGCGAGGTTTTACAAACCGAGTATGATAGGTTGAAATGGTTTTGAAAATGACCCAAGGTTTTTAAATGGTTTTCAAAATGTTTTAGAAAGGGCAAAATGAATTTAATATGGCTAACTCAAATGGACTAAATATGAACTTGACTCAATAAATACGGTAATCAAACAAAGGGAAATGAAGGAGTAGTAAACGCGCTAGACCATCCCTATTAGATGTAGTTGGGAACGGGTAGGAAAAAATATAGCTTGTTCCCTACAGATGATCCTACAAGACTCCAAGGGATTGAGCCGTAGTGGCTTGAGTGGCGAGTTAGGTAGAGACCGTGAGGTTTTACCCCTTCGGTCAATCGCCCCTTGAAGGGCGGCCTTAGGATAGCTTGATTGTTGATTGTTCTGTGCTGAGTGCTGTTTGCTTAAATTGGAGATCCGGTTGATAATTCTGACTGCGAATCTTGTGTTAAATGCCTATGTGAATGGAATAGCGGGGGAGACCTTCTTCCATTATAGAGTCGGGATCCCAGTCCTTGTGGGATTGCCTTTGATCTCTTAAGCCTAACTACTTCCTTCTTCGGTCTTCTTTTCCCGACCTTACTAAACGTCTTTATTGAGCTTTTCTTGCGATGTCGGTGTGATATACGGGAAATTGGGAGGAATAACCACATTTGAGGTTGTATTGGAGTGCGTGGTTTACTTGAGCCCTTTGCTATCCTACTCAAGAGTTACACGAATATTCCACGGGAAATGAGTCATGGAGTCAACGGGAAATGAGTCATGGAGCCAATGAGACTGAATCAGAGTCGCCCTTGTAGATCTCTATCGGGTTATCTTAGTCTCTTCGTCCATGATTGTATAATTCTATATGTACTACCCCCTACACTTGCGGATTGATCCTTAGTGTGAAATTATGCCTACATGTCTTGATGTCCATGTTTAGCCCTTGTTTAGGTCCGTGTTACATATGTTATGCCCCCATATCATCCCCGCATAATCTACTTAATATATCGCATTGGCATATTAGTGCATAAATGTATGTGTCATATGTTAGGAAACCGCATGATTAATGTCCTCTCTGCAAATAGGCTCATGATAGTGTGATCCTTCCATTATGATATCCTGATAGAGTGAGTTCTTTACTTGATGAGTGTGTGTTACAACTAGATGTTCAACCTGATTCATACGACGCCTAATTTCCAACATGTTTCCCCAACTGTCATGCCATGATGAAATTCATGCTTCTCACATACTTTCATGAATATATGACCTGACACGCCGCACAAGCACACACCACTATGATTCCTGGTTTTGTATATGCATGACTCGACATGATGTGGTATTCCCAGCATATATTATAATGATGATCCTTAATGTGGATTTGTGGTTGTATGTCATTATGTATCCATGCTTGGCCACCTTGTTTAGGTCTCATGGTGTACTTCGTTGTATTCATGTCATACCCCCCTGTTGTGAGCCTAATTTGCCATGTTTTACATCTACTTTTGTATCGATTTCTGCATACATTTCATAAAGTTGGGTTAGAACAATACAGAATCTGTGTAGTTTACACTTATTTGCAATATATGGAGGTCTACACAAGTTTTGGTTATATTTCGCAGAAATCGGACGCACTTTGGAGCTTAAAGGAAACTCATGGAGAAGCTAAGAATGGTGCAGCTGGAGAAAAGGCCATATTTCACCATCATTCGTTCTGAATCAAGCTTTGATGTCTTCATGAGAGTTGTAGCCCTCGAAAAGAGCTTTCCAACGCATTGTCATATGCGTCAATCCGACGAACGACGACTCGGGAAAGTGTGTTTCAAGAACAGAGCAGAAAGTTGAAGCCAAGTGTACTCGATATCGAGTACATCTTACTCGATATCGACCAACTTTGTCGAGCAGAGCTGATCAAGGACACTGAGTCAGAGACAACCCGACTCCCGGAATCCTACTCGATGTCGAGTAGCCTTGGTCGAGATCGAGGAGCCACGTCCGGAGTCGACGAGTTGTGCCAAGCCGAGAAGCCGAGGACGAAGACGCAGATCACCTCTACTCGATACAGAGTAGCCGTGGTCGATATCGACCAGACCTCCGAGCCATGTCCGAGCTTGTCGAGCAGAGTCACCCAGCCAGACCAAGTCGACGAACCCTGGTACTCGATATCGAGTAGCCGTGGTCGATGTCGAGTAGCCATGTCGAGCCGCGTTACTCGGTTTTGAGCAGTCCGAGTAGAGTTGGGATTCCTTGGGCACGAAGGAGGTCGAGTAGGCCGAGATCTATCATCATCTATCCATGGAAGGGAGATCTATCAACACATGAAGACTTACCTAGTTTAGATTTATTTTTCCCTTTTAGATTTATTTCCCTTAAGCTATTTATTTATCTTTTATGCTTTTAGATATAAATTTAGATATAGATAGAAGATTCTATCCTTGATTAGCAAGGAATAGAAGGCTATAAATAAAGCCCTAGGGGCTGGTTTTTCATTAATTCCAATTCAGAGACACAATTACACATAGAGTTTTAGAAGTTCTAAGGTTTTTAGGGTTTTGGCTTTCTCCGAAAGTTGATTGCCAGGATTGTAAAGGCTTTTGAATTTAGTTTTAATACAAGTTTCTTTTTATAAATCAATGTCTGCGATTGCGATGAAGCGTGAGTAGTCCACCCACTTCTGGGGCTGGGGTGAGCCCGACGGTGGCCATGTGAGGCGATGCGATAAAGGTCATATTTTTATGCAATTCGTCTTCTATCCCTATGAGCATGATTCTTTTGCGAGAGTTAAAGGTGATCCTTGTTTGTGTTATTGAAGCCAAAGTGATCTTAATGCAACTTGGATTAATTATGTGAAAAGGGTTAGTAACAATTAGGGTTTATGCGAAAGCCTCTATATGCCTATTTGTTAATAACGAAAGTTATTTTGATGGAAAGCATGATCTTTTATGCCTTTATGTGTTACTTTGCATGGTTATCGTTGTGGTGTTGAAACCCTGGCTTTGGAAGTCTTTTAATATATTGAAGTTTATTTCTGTCGAAAATCTGTGTTTGTGTTTAATTCTGCAATTTTAAGTTTCTGTCTTTAGTCGATACAGAGGAAGGCTTGTCGAGATCGAGTGCATCCTAGTCGATCTCGAGTAGGACTTGTCTAGGTCGAGTTGAACTTTTCTCTGTTGTCGTCGATTTTCTGTTTTCTGTTGACATCTGTGGTCGATCTCGAGGAGCTTGTGGTCGAGATCGACGAGCCTTTTTGCCTTTGCTTTGCTTTTAGTTTTTATCTTGTCTTTATTTCCTGTTTTGCTTTGTTGCTTTGCTTTATTTTCTGCTTTTATTTCTGTTTCTTTCCTTGTTTCTGTGTTTCTGTCTTTTCTGCTGCTTTGTTTGTGAGATTTACAGCTACCTGAGAACTGCTGACGTGCTTCCTCGTGGATTCGATCCTGACTTTCTCTTACTGCATTGGAGGAGTCTTGTATTTATATGTTGGGGCCTAAGTCTGGTTTGATCTATTTCATTATATTTCATACTTGATTTCCTCCTTTCAACACCCCCCATGCATGCACAACTTGATTTCATTGGTTCCCCGCACCATTATACCAATGATTGATTAAACACATGTTGCAAGTTATGAACTCGCATGAATGCATGATGTTTACTCACTCTCTTGGATTAGGATCATGATAGTGTAACCCTTAGCATGTTAGTCTCACTCTTGCTACTCCTCGTGCCTTTATGACTACTAAACAATAGCATGCTTACCTTCCTGATTTCGGTGATGTTTTCTCCTGCTCAGTGGTATCCTTTTGTATTTCCCCGGACGCATGACTTCATATTTTATGCATGTACCGTTTAGATATTTGCATGGACCTGTAATTGTCTACCGTCATATCTATGCCTAGCTATCTTGCTTTAGGCCCATGTTATACTCCGCTATATGTCTATCATGCTTCTAAATCATTACGGTGTGGCTTATTTGGCTCTTTGCAAACTGTTGTGCTAATCGAATGAACGTATGTACGAATCATGAGTTAGTATTATGTTTTCACATATAAATGACACCTGAATGCTACGGTGAGTCTAGTCGAAGTAATTTGATTGTACTCGCGTTCGATATGTGCTTGTAGTATCCTATAGGGCTTATAAATTCCAATATGACTCGCTGAGTGGTAAATTGTCATGCTTGCTTCAACACGTGAATATGATTGTTCCATGATGTGATAGTATTGTACCATTCCATGTACTCCTATGATGGTTCATTAATTCCTAGCATGATTATAATATATCGTTCGTGATGTTGTATTGTTCACTCTGTAAAGATACCCATGTCTTATCATGTATCGCTAGCATCACGTAGGATCACGATGTGACTTGGTATATCCATGTGTTAAATACGTGCCCTGGTTGTATACTGTCATTCTATACCTGTGTACTTGCATGCTTTATATTCATGTGAAGTTGTGCTACCTTAAGCTCATGTTGTCGTTTCCGCCATATTCCCCCCTTGTCTTCATATGGTCACGTTACGATTGGTTGATCCCTTCAATTCATTTGTGCTAGTTGTCAAATGATCATGTAACCTATGCTGCATAGCCATGCATCTTATCGTGTTAGAATATATCTTATAGGACCCGTGAATTATGACTTGTGTGTATTCATGCCCTACTTGCATTATGATCTGCTCTTTCGTGGAATAGACTTCGCAAAGCCTTGTGTTCTTTCTAACATATCTAATGTGCAATCTTTTTAACTGTTTAGAAATTGATAGACCCAGTTGTAGAGTCAGTGCCTATTTTGACACATGTTAAGCATTAGGTGAATATCAATATGTGTCTATCATCTCATCACTCGATGTTGTCTCTGCATGCCCCTGACATTCTTAAGGCTTCTACAAATGAATAATCTGGCCCCTCGCATGACCACACACACATCATGATATCTATAAGGCACTCGCATGATTACCCTTGCACATATAATGTAGCATTCCACCCTTTTGAAGCATGATACCTTAGGAGTATTGTCCTGTTTCGCACTATGATATGTGCGTGACTCCTTCATCACAATCGCTTATATTCCTTTTATATGTGCTAATGTTTGGGTGCAATAGTAGTCCTGGTTAAACTTTTATGACTCGTCCTACTATTATGTGGAGTTGCTCGACGCATCTTATTCATATACATATGTGATTGTCATGTAGTACCTTGTAAAATCTATGCCTGCAGAGATATGACTTGTATGATCACATGCTCAACTTGCGTCTCATTCAACCACTCTTGTCATAGGTTGTAATAGCCTTGCTATACCCTCTTTACATGATCTTGTGACTGTCTACGCATGTTAGATATTATTAATCCAGTTAGAATGTTATGCCTCCATAGAGTTGTCTCATGCTAAGTATGATTAGTGGCATGCTTATGAGTGTTCTCATCTGAATTGATGTCCTTATCACATGATGCCCTTCCGATGCTTAATTGGATCAATTCGTATTTTGGTGGGATATATGTTAATTAGCAATTGAGTATCTAGTTGCGTGTTATACCCTACAACATGGTAGATGCATATATACGTGAAATGTGATTTTAGTGTTAAATTATTCCTCAACTATTATCCTTGATTGCGCTCATTCCTTGAATCCTTGACAAGATATTACTAGAATCATGGAGGACTGCTTTCCAACCATAGCTCATTATATGTTGACGTCCCGCACTTACCCTATCATAAGAACGTTGTTGTTGCATGACATGATTTCTATACGGCTTAATATGGTCCTTTGATGGTTCTAGTCCAATTGATATGAAACATCTCGATAGGTCTGCATATGATTCCACATTGATTATGACCTGCCTATATTTACCTGTCACAAACAATTTACCCTGCGTGTAGTGCTCTGTGTTGTTCACTAGATCCTGCATAAGCCTTATGGCGCACAAATCTATTGTTGCATCCATGTATACATGTCTCTTATACATAAAAGTTGATAGCTAGTCCCTTATACCCCATGCAGAACTCGATCATGCTTCTGGTTGCCCCTATCTGTTAACATTTTTCGTCAAGGTAGGTATGTGTTAGTGTTCAGTGATGTGACTAGTTTACTCCATGATTGGCATGTGTCTTGCTTGCTGCACTTGTGACCTCGTAGAGTTCCATAAGGGCACCTTACTCCTCCTTAGGTTGGGATCTTGTTTTTTTTCGTCGTGTCATCATCAGTTGGTCTGTGTTCGGTTACATGGGGAGTCCGGGTTGTCCTCCTTGTCTCTCCCCTATCTCCGCTAACTAAAAATTTGCTTACAATACTTTGACGAACGATGGCGTAGAAAAGAGCACGTTTAGCCAAATAGCACGGGAGCGACACAACGGAAGCACGATGGGCCCATAAACCCCGGGTCCCAGAACTGACATTGATTCTTTGAATGATGAACTGGTGGTGGACGTTACTTGGTTGACTTCTACTTATGATTATGAATTTTAGTGCTTTGGTGTTTCTATGTGATTGACCTTGTGGTATGATTAGTGTTCTGTGTCGGTAAGCCTTGCCTGAATTCTTTTACTCATAGAATGTGAATTATACCTACTGAAATCCTGACTTGTGTTGGTAATAATGATATTATCTGCCCCGATAATATGACAGTATGATATTGCGATGTTGGCATGATACTACCTTTGCTCGAATTATTATTAGCATGATGTAATGAGATGACTTGTTGTGTCAAAACTTGATATTCTGCAATACTTTCTAAGCATGATAGTATCTTGGGATTTATGACATGTGACTTTTTGAGGCAATGTGTAGTAATGATGTATAAACCTAGTGTGAAATTATGTTATATGCTGATATGAAATACTTGGGAATTAAGTGATAGTAGAGTGTAGAGTCCATAGTATGAGGATGCATGTTATCCTGATATAATGATATGTGATGTCCTGTTAAGTTAAATGTTGCCGTGATTATATTTTGTGCTTGCTATGTTGTTAGACTTTGCTATTACTGAACCATGAGAGCATAACAGGTTCTATGTTGATAACTTGAACATTGAATTGCTGAAACATGATTGTGGTGATGCCTCTATGCATTGATATTTCAAAATTCATTTTCGGCTAAATCCTTGGCTATGAAAATGGTGAATATCTTGGCTTGCTGAATCTTGTTGAAATGGATTTTGTTGTGCTGACTTGTTGTCTTCCCATTAGACTGAAACCCCTATTAGGACAAAATTCTATTGTGTTGGTAGTGGTAAGTAGGAAACTATGCTGATGCGATCTAATAAGGTTGAGGCTCGATGTGTTTGTGTGTTGCCCTTTCAAAAATGATATTCCTGCTTGATGCATTCTTATTTGTTGACGCCTAGAACATGAAATGCTAATGTTGAGTGTGACGTTTTGAATATATTGGTGTGCGACAATGTTGATAATGACTATTCATGTTATGGTTTTGGTATGGTCAAACTCGATGGTTGGTTGTTTATGAGGTGGCATGTCTTGGTTATATCAATTCGGATAACAACTACAGATTCATATATTGGAATTGCTTTTTAGATTGGAACCTAGGAAGAGAATATGGGATTAGCCCTTAGAGGTGGATGATTCCACCTGTTGAATTCTGAATTTGCTTGATCAACTTGAGATCTAAAGGGTTTTGAAAGAGTTTGGAAGCGACCAACTCAGATTTTGAAAAGCTTTGGAATGGTTTTGAAGTTGAGAGGTTTGCTTGATTTGAAAGGCTTTGAACGGTTTTGAAAAAGACTAACTTGGATTTTTAGAGACCAAACTCGATCGAAAATTTCAACGATTTTGAGGCCAATCTTTTTCAGTTGCGGAATCCCCTTTGAAACTTTTCAAACCCGAGCAACTCTATGATACATCACGAAGTGGATACAAGCATTTTATGAGGGTGCTTGTAGTGTGCTTGCTATGACCTAGTGATGATATTGTAGAACTTTTAGAGTGTGCTACTTCCGAAAGGTCGGAGCGAGGATGTGATAGGGGCGCTTATTGCATACTTGTCAAGGCCAATTGGATATGTCACGACCGTGACTAGGATGTTGTGAGAATCCCGGAAGACGCAACCGAGATGATTACAATTAAGATCCTTTGGCATGGTCCTTGGACTCATCAATTTCAAACTTCATCCCCTATCTTGTTTTGATTTTAGTCTCGGGGACGAGACTTGTTTTTAGAGGTGGATGATGTAAAGCCTCGGATTTTCAAATCTTAATTTTTAGAAAAATGAATTTTAATAAGATACTCTAAGGAAAACGCATCCTCAATTTAATCGAACTCGAAACTCTTGAAGCGGATTTCACCTAAATTTTAAAATTTATGAAAAATAGATTTTCTCCCGCCTTCATATGCCGAGAATTAGAAAATAATGTTCGGATTTTATTATTAAATTCGGATTGGAAGATTTAAATTTTATTTTGATAGAGCCGGGATGAGCCGAGAGAGCGGGTTTCGGAGTTTATTTTGGCAAGTATTTTTGAATTTGGGTTCACGTCGTACCTTTGTCTTTTTCCTCCCATGGTTGATAAGCTAAAACTCCTCTTCCTCTCCTCTTGACCGGATAGCAGCAGCAACCACTCCCTCCTTCTACAGCTAATCTTGCCCCAATTTTGGCTAAAAGATCCACCTACTATCCTCCTCCCTCCATCCCTATGTTCCCCCATCTTAGGCAAGCAGCCAAGAAATGCCACGCCAATCTGCAGCCCCTTCATCCCCTTTATGACTTTCATTTCAACGGTACCACATTCCTCAAAAGCTTTCTTTTTATTTTTTTTATTGCCAATTAAACCCACACATACCCAATTTCATCCTCTCCACTATCTGTTTCATACCCCTAAACACTACTCTCCCATCTCTCAGTTTCTTCAGATCTGGAGAAGAGGAACAACAAGAAAGAGAGACCTTCTACACTCCCTGTTTGCCCCCACGCCAAGCCTCCCCTCCTCCATTTTAATTTTCAAACAAATCCTCTCATACCAAGCCACAGCCCAGCACCTCCCGAGCGCCGTCGAGCCGCTACTCTGCCTCCTCGCCTTGTTTCCCTTTGAAAACCACGGTAAGGGCTCTCTCCTCCCTTTTTCCGATCGAACCCGTATGTTGTGAGCCTAATTCGCCATGTTTTATACTATCTTTTATAACGGTTTCTGCATGCATTTCATACATTTGGGCTAGAATAGTACAGAATCTATGTAGTTTATGCTTATTTGCCAAATTATGGAATCTACACCAGTTTCTATTTCAAATTCGCAGAAATTGAGGTATTTTACAGCAGTTCTGAGAAAGGAGGAAAACCTCAAAGTCAACTACAGAAGTCTGAGGTCAAGGAGTAGCAGAACCAGGACAAATCGAGCTGGAAGCAAGAAAATTGAGTCAACACAGCTTGGTCGATATCGAGTACTACCATTAGTCAATATCGAGTAAGTCACTCGATATTCACCAGAGTTAGCCAGAATCGAGGAAGAGGAAGAACACAGTTGGTCGATATCGACTACCACATGTCGATATCGAGTAACCTATATCGAACCAAGATCCCGGAATCAACGAAGCAAGCTGAAGCAAGGAAAGACGTTGGTCGCTATCGAGGAAGCCAACTCGATATCGAGTAACAACCAAGTTGATTTTCACTTCTGGAGCAGAGATCGAGTTGCTGCTGAAGAAACGGAGAAATGTGGTCGATATCGAGCGAGCCAACTCGATATCGAGTGACTACTAGTGGCCGATTTCGAGAGCTATCCGGGTCTTGTTAAGTTTCTATCCAAAATCCAATGGTGATATCCACAAGATCAAATTCTATCAAGATCTATCAAGTTGGAGGAGGATTTACCTATTTTAGATATAATTCCTTTAGAGATTTATTTCCTTTATTTCCAAGTTTTATCTTAAGTAATTAGATAGATTTAGATATAGTTGTTCTATCCTAGAATAGCTACATAGAAGAATATAAATAAGGAATTAGGGGGCTGGATTTTATGGATGAAATCATCCAAGCTACAAGCCAATAGAGAGAAAGAGAAGGCGAGTAGGAGAGAGAAGGTGGAGGCCGAGTGAAGTTTGTGAAGCGAGAGCGGAATTGTCTTTGTTCGATTGTAAACTTTCTTTTAGTTTATTTAATGCAAAGTTATTTCCTTTTATTATTGATGTCTTTCTTTATAATGAAGAGCGAGTAGTCACCCAACTTCTAGGGTCGGGGTGAGCCCGACGGTGACCATGTGAGGTGTTGCGGTAAAGGTTTGATCTTTTTATACAATTCGTTTTCTATCCCTATGAGCATGATTCTTTTGCGAAAGTTGTAGGTGATCCTTGTTTGTGTTATTGAAGCGAAAGTGATCTTAATACAACTTGGATTAATTATGTGAAAAAAGGGTTAGAAACAATTAAGGTTTATGTGGTAGCCTCTATATTCCTATTTGTTAATAATGAAAGTTATTTGATGAAAAGCATGATCTTTTATGCCTTTATGTGTTATTTTACATGGTTATCGTTGTGGTGTTGAAACCCTGATCTTGGAAGTATTTTATTTCACTGATTTATTCACAAAGTTTCGAGTTTTGAGTTTCTGCCAGTCGAAATCGAGTTTCTGCAAGTCGATATTTTTGGTCGACGTCGAGTTGTTTGGTCGAAATCGACCAAGTTTTGCCTTTGTGATCTGTATCTGTTCTACTCGATATTGACTTACTATTGGTCGATTTTATTACTAGATATCGAGTTTGTTAGGTCGATGTCGACCAGTTTTATGTGCTTTGCTTTATTTTCTGCTTCTCTCTGTTATTTCTTTCTATTTGGTTGATTTTCTATTGAGTTTTAGAACTGAAAAGGCGGGCGCTGACACGCTTCCTTGTGGATCGATCATGACTGCCTTCTACTGCAATAGGAGGAAGTCTTGTATTTATTTGCTGAGACAGGAAGTCAGTTTGCTTTATATTTTATTTATATTTCATACTTGACACATCCTCCTGCAACAACACCGTACAAAGGATTCACCTTTATAACCAAGCACATTCGATCCAGGTTCGCCAAGCTTCCCCGAGCCTCCGGAGCCGAATCGCACCTCCGACGGAACCCTGGCGACACCATCGAGCCCATTTTGTCGGTGAGCTTCCTAAACCTCTATCCATCCCTAGTTTCGGACTACTTGTGTGTTTTCGTTCCATATCCGATAGAAGTAACCGGCGGCAGTGAGAGCGGGCGAGCGGGTCCGGCGAGGTCAAGAGCAGGGGTGGTGAGAGTGAGTGGTAAGCGAGGGAGCTGAGAGTGCGAGCTGTGGGTCATAGCGAGAGAGAGAAGAGCGAGAGCGGCGAGGTGCGAGAGAGAGGAAGTCGGAGCCGAGGAAGCGAGAACGACGTTGGGAGAGCGAGGCCGAGAGCAGCCGAGCAACGGCCAGGCTAGGAGAACAAGGGAAGGCTGAGGAAGAAGACGACGTGGGCCCCGCTCCAGCTCGCGTCCACGTCAGCCAGCACTGGGCCCTCTTTCTCTTTTATTTTCAGATTTGGCCAAGAGTGAGCTGAGCATTTGATTTGGGATATTTGGGCCGGATTTTTATAGGGTATCGGGCCTTTCTACTTCTTAAACTGATTTGGGCTGTTTATCGAATTTTGGTTTTAAATCCAGAACATGAAATGGGCTCGGTTGATCTTTTATTAATGGATCCTGTTTGACTTAATTGTTTTGGAAATGAGTTTTAAGATTGTGTATATTATATAAATATTAAATAAATTGCAAATCAAATATTATATAATATTATTATTGGACTTGAAGTTTAAAAAAGAGAACTTCGAAAAAGGTTTTCAAAGGTCAGAGTTGATTTAATAAATTAAAAAAGAGGAATTTTGGAAATACCCTAACCATGTCGGATTTATTTTGATAAAATAATAAAATAAGTTGATTTAAAAGAATAATGGATTTTTGGATGATTTGAGAAAGAGTTTTCAATGGTGATTCGATCTAAATTAAGGTATTAAAAGAGTTTTGAGAAATCTTGGGAAAATGACTTACCTTGCCTAACTTGGTGAATAAATTTGATGACTTGTGTGCGATATTATATGCTTTAAGTAACATTAGGAGTAGACTTATTTATATTACTTATATATGTGTTAGGTGATCATCTATGACATGTTGGCTTCCTGTATAACTAGTTGTTGCATTTTGTTGTTCTGCACTTCCAGGTGAGTTCCTATATGAGCTCACTCAGATTCGAAAAGAGATCTCTCTGCTTGTAGCCATGTGCATACTAGGTGCTTGCATTCATAATAAAGCATGCCATGTAGTATCCTGCTAGGATTGCACTCATGATTGAGCATTCATTTACTCATTGCTTTTGTAAACAGAACGGTCGTTATCTGTGAAGTAACTATAGGACGACCTAGTCCCATCGGGTCCCGTCCTGAGTCAATCGAGTCATGAAACTTCCTTATATTATGAGATGCATGCGGGCTTTATTGAGGAGCGGGTTGGGCATGCGTGCCGCCCGATTATAATGGAATGCATTCACGAGCTGACCAGTCTCCGTCCTATCGGAAGGGGGTGGAGAGAGGGATATACCACTTGGTATTCGGTGCTAAGGCCTTATTATATTTATGCACTTGATCTTAGGAGCATGTTAGTGTGTTAATATTTCGCCTTGCATCTAGAAGCATCTTTATTAGGACTAGCGTGTGTATGTGTCTGCTGGTTTGGGATTACTTTGCGTAGGGCTTCGATCTGACACCGCCCCGCATACATATTTTTTTAGGTTTGTTTTGCAGCATGATTGTTCTTTGCTTCTGTGACGTGGGAACTCTCTTGGGCGATTGCAAAGAAATGGTCTAACCTTACATTTCAATAAATACGCTTATTGATTTGGATTTGACCCGGCTCTTGGGCGATTTGGATTTAACCTTACATTTCAATAAATACACCCTCTTGTATTACACCTTGGTTCTGTTATTTGCATGATTGCTGGTTTTCCATGCTTAGACATATGACAGGTACAAGGGACTTCCCCGTGGATTCCAACGATCCCTTCGAATTTTGGGTATGAAATCCCACTTCAAAATGTTAGGATAGAATTTCAAACATTAAATCTGTACTCGGGGCGCAAGATCCTAACGAGGGGTTTCATCCCTCGAAACGTAACCCAAGAATCATAATCTCGGGTCGTTACACATTTGTTGCTCAAGTATGATTTAAGTGCCGATTAAGTAACCAAATGGGGGGGGGGGGTTTAAGAGTGTAAAAGATTCGCCTTTTCTCAAAGCGGATTGATGAAAGCAAGAATAAATGATTTTGGTTCAAACAATTATGAGAAGCAATTCTACCTACAATTGTCCACTTTATTTGGTTTGAAACGATTGTTGTAACTTCTTCTCGTCATTTTAGATTTCCTATGAATACCCTTGTCCCGACCTAATATAGTTACTAGTCCAACCAGTCCTAGCAACCCTTATCAATCGAACAGTCCCTAAAGAAGGATTTAACCCAATTGATAGATTTAAGTTCATAGATTAGCCAAGGTATTTGCAGTCCCTAAAGAGGGATTTAAATACACATCCAACTTCCTACTTATTCAATTAGTTCAACCAGCCCTAAAGGAACAAGTTTGCTACTCGGGTTAAGGTTCACAACCAAGAATCTACAGAACCCTAGTAATTGAATTGATCTAACAAGTTCGCCAGACAAGAAAGAACAAAACAATAAACAATCAAGTACAAAGAAGTTGAAGCATTCAAATATAGGAAACGAGGAACGAAAATTAGAAATTCACAATCAATCCAAATAAAGCTTCAAATTATAGACAGAACAGATAGTTTAGTTCCTTATGGAAAACATCATTCAATCTCTAATTGTCTATAGAACATGGAATAGAATAGAAGTGAGTGAAAACTAATTAAAATCGGCCTTAAAAAGTCTAAGCCGAACTACAAAACGAAATAGCAAACTAGGGTTTCAATAAAATAAAACGCGACGCTCTGGTGACAAATGCGGCGGCCGCGGCACATGTTGCGGTCGTGGCTGCTGGCGCAGCATTGTGTTGCGGCCGCGGCATAGCTCGCTGCCAAGTCCTCTTGACAAAGTCGTGAGCAGCTCCAATTTCTTCTTTCTTTCTTTCTTTTCTTCAATTATTTCTTCTTTCCAATGTAATTTGCATCTCCTCTCCAAGATATTGCATCTCTCAATGGTATTCAGATTCAATCTACAAAATAATCACAAATTCGCGCAGAATCCGAATTCTTCTAAAATAATCACAAGATGCAATTTAACTACAAATTATGACCTAAATGCAACCTAACTAGCCTAAAAATGCATATCTAAGATATGCATTATCAGCGGCCTGCCAATGAAGCGGGCATAGGCGCACGGTCAATGAACGAGAACCACAGCTCGATGGTATTCGACGGTGGATTGCTCGGCTTGCCAGAAAGAGGAGCCTCGATTTGGGGAAGAAGAAGCACAAATTAGGCAAGGAGATTGAAGATGGGGGCGAAGACGCACGAACCAATAAAGCCCCCAACCCAAAAAGGGTTATAATTTGGTCGAGACCCGAAAAAGAATTTCCAAATATAAGGTATTCCGTAGCTACAACAACATAGAAGCGCTGCCAAAACAAGCATCGCAGTGGAGCTCGGGTATGTCGGCGGCAACATGGAGGGGGCGAGGCAACACCGGCTTTGACTAACCTACTTCGGCTTCAGCCGCATCACCCCGCTCCAATGTGTCGATCCCACAGAGAGCACGTGTTTCGTGCGTTTCTGATAGGGCTAAAATAAACCCATAGAGAACCCGGGGGCACAATAGTCTTTTACCTAGTAATATTTAATTAAATCCTAATCTCATTATGTATAAAGGGAGGATTATTTAGGGTTTGGTAGAGGGCATTTCTGGCAGCCGATAAACTCTGACTTGAGCGTCGGAGGCTCTTCCGGGGGAGGGAGCCCCGCCTCATCTCTTTCATCTTCTTTGCAGGAAGGTTTGGAGAACATCCATGGACTTGAGGGGAATCTTCTTCAAAATTATGGTGCAGATTTTATACATCAGAGCTTCACTACTAGCAATCAGAATAAAGACCAAGAAAAGAGACAAGAGAGAGAAATAGGGTATAGCAAAGTAGTGATTGAGAGTGCAATTTAAAGCAGAAGTGATCAAAGTAACAACTAAATAGTAGAGAATAGTGATAGAGGAAGAATATGGTTGATGGATAGTTTCACCCTGCTCATCTCAACATGGCTGGTTTCTCGATCCTTGGGCTGCTAATTCTTATTATTCCCATTCTTGTTTACATAAAGAATTAGATAGGACGACATCTCTGATCACCATCTTGACGATGCACCAACATATATAGTAATATTTACTCCACCAGAAGTAAACTTGAGTAAACACGACCATGGATAAGATTCCCCGCTATACAAATAGAACCTCATGTGCACGGTGTAGACGTGGAAAATGGGCGGATGCGATCGAGTCGAGATTCAGGCTCAAGCCATCCACGGCTGGGAAACCATCCGCGGACTGAAGACTCGTATAAATGTGGAAAACCCCACTATGCCAGTAGCAAGGACACGTGTCCTATTCTAGCCAACAAGTGTTACCCATGCCACCTCGTGCCTTGCTTATAAATAAAGACCGAAGACTACATCCGGGGGGGGGTCTCGAAGGGCATTAGGACGGATTCATGGGCTTAGAGCGCTCCCTTTCAATTGGGGTTAGTCTCGACCAGCGAGGACCGACACTTAGCGTAGTCCGAGGGAGCAAGGTAGGGTGTGGATAGCCCAAGCTCGGATCGGCACAAGTTATAGTACGCGGACCGTAACCTCGTCGCGTATCTCAGGTAAGCCTGATCACCCGAATTCACTTATGTTCTACTTGATCTCGGGACCCGATGGAACGGGATTCAAAAATCGGACTTCGTGATTAGCGTTGTTTATGGGAACACACTCATCCCGAGAGGTTTCCAAACAATCAAATTGAGGTACAATTTTAGATCTATTATCGCTTCAATTTGTTTTGTGTTCTAATATTTGAAAAGGCCAATTTGTATGTATAAAAAACGTATTAAATAGTTGAGTTGCATGCGACACTTATTTTGCTTCTTTTGGTTCAAGTTTGTTGAATTAATCGAGTGCTCGAATGCTTTTGTGTAAATATGGTTAATTGAGTTTAGTTATCTAGGGAAGAATCAGACTAAAAAACCAGGTACACTCACTCCGATCGGTCAAGATTTGACAAACTAGATTATTATGAGTTATGGGGGTTATTATGGCTGTGTATGGTTGCCAAGAAGTAACCGGTTGAAATTATAATCTTGGAGGTGTTATACAATTTAACCGGCTTATTGGTGGTATGGGAGCAAAAAAAAATAAGAAACCGGTTAAAATTTGTGGTTTAATTAAAAGCCGGCCAATGTAGCTTATTTAGGGGTTTATTTTTCTACAATTACAAATTTACCCCTCCTCTTTTATCTTATTTGGTTTGAAAGTACCACAATACCCCTAATAAAAACCAAATAAACTCCACTTTTTACAAATAAACTGTTTTTCGCCCCATACGGAGTTTATATTTTTTCATAAATTTTTAACTACTTTTACCAACAGTTTATAAATTTTACCCTGTTTATAATTTTAGTCAGTTTATTAACTCCGTCCCATACGAACCCTATATGTACTCCGTAGCTTTATAGTACATCCTTATAAACATTCGAACTGGAAACTAGTTTGGATTTGGGGATGCATGCATATATGTATTTAGGAGAGGATCTAAGTGATCCCAAACATCATCGGGTAACTATGGTTGTTGGAGAAATATGCATGTGGGGGTTTTCAAATGTGCATTTTGAACTTCTTTTAAAGTCCCACATTGATTACAAAAGGCGTTGGGGAATTGTTTTTAAGGAGGAGTTTTTCAAGGGGTTATTGAGAGTTGGGATAGGGGTTCCACACGCGCACACCACCACCACTGCCGTCGGTCTGTGACACGAGCGCGGTGGGGTGGTGGTCACATTTTACGTCGGGTTTTAATATTATCCATTAAAAGGCCTCGGATAGTGTTGAATTAGGGTTTTGACTAATTCAACTCTGTCAAACGTTTTAAAAACGGTTTTGATCTTTTCCGAGATCTCAGCGAGGTGGAGCGTCCCTTCTTCTGTTTAAAACCGACGTTCTCCCTTCAGTTTTCAACACAGAGTAACTCAATCTCCTCCTTCTCTCTTCTTCTTCTGCAACCGTTCTGGGTCCTAGGTGGCTCCTTTGCTTCGACGGCGAGTGCACGCCTGAGAAGCCGCTGTGTATCCTTGGGGGGCGACGCCAGTAGCCGACCTGCACCGTGGTGTCGGGGGCGATTTTGCTTCTAAGGCAGTGGTCTTCTTTATATCACGCCACAGCAAATCAAAGACGGGTTTTCACAGATTTTCAAAGCGGTTTTCACAATCAAATTGAGGCTACATTTCGCAAATCGCACCAACAATTTAGAAGCGAAATTCTTTGTTTCTGCGATGGCGTTTCAGTTCTTCAAACCGCTCCTGGATCTGTCAAAATTGGAGCCGCTGGATGGGACAAATTACAAGCGGTGGTCGCAGAAGATGCTCATCTTCTTCGAGCAATTGGAGGTCGACTACGTCCTCCTTCAGGAGGCCCCTGCGGTTGCGGCAACCTCCTCTTCCACTACTTTCGGCGACAACAAGGGTAAGACTGTCGTCGTTGATGACGATGGAGATGATGTCAACAAGGGTAAGAAGGTTATTGATGATGACCTCGCTCAGGCTAAACAGTACGAGTCCGATAATAAGTCCGTGCGAGGCCATCTTCTCAGCCATGTCTCGAACCCTATTTTTGATCTGATCTCTGTTCATAAATCTGCTAAATTTATTTGGGATCTGCTGGAGAAGAAATATGGGGCTGACGATGCAGGGAAAAAGAAGTATGTTGTTGGAAAGTTTATGTAGTTCAAGACGATCGATGATAAACCAATCATGGACCAGGTGCACGAGTATGAGAATCTGGTGGCTGACATACTCTCCGAGGGTATGAAGATGTGCGAGATCCTACAGGCGAATTTTCTGATCGAAAAGTTGCCTGACTCGTGGGGTGGCTATCGCAACTATCTAAAGCACAAAAAGAAGGATCTGACCCTGGAAGAGCTCGTCGGTCACATGAAGATCGAAGAGGCTAATCGCCTCAAAGACAAACCTAAGCCTAAATCTGTTGATACTGTGAAGGCTAATCTGGTTGAATCTTCTGTGAAATCTGATAGGTCCAAGCAGGGAAACAAGTCTGGAGGTTCTAAGCCAAACATGAAACCTAAGAAAGGTCAGAAGTTCAAGAAGTCTGGCAATCAGCCGGACGAGCAGCAGCAGAAACAGGGAGGCACTGGAATCGGCTGCTATGTCTGTGGCAAGCCAGGCCACAAGGCTTGGCAGTGTCGCAATCGGGCTGACATCCAGAACCAAGGACAGCAGCAGAACAAGCCCGCAGCTTCAGCCCAGCAGCAATCCAATGTTGTCCAGGACAACAACTAGCTGATAGCAATGATCATTGAGGTCAACCATGTAGACGGCCAGGTCGATTGGCTCCTGGACAGTGGAGCTACTCGACACTTCTGCGCCAACAAGGACCTGTTTGCTGAGTTTGAGGATGCTATAGACATCGACCAGGTCTACATGGGCAACTCGAGCATCTCTTGAGTGCTAGGCAAAGGGAAGGTTGCTCTCAAGCTCACCTCAGGGAAGTCTCTTACCCTAGTGAATGTGCTTTATATTCCTTCTCTGCGCCGAAATCTGATTTCATGTGGTTTGCTTGAGATAGCTGGAATTAAGCAAGTGACTGATGCTGGCAAAATGGTTTTAACCCAAAATGGAGAATTTGTAGGAAAGGCTTATATGGCTAATTTTCTGTATGTGCTTGAGACCATGATTGAGAATAATGAGAATGCTTCTACTTCTGCTTATATTGCTGAGTCTGTTGATCTATGGCATGCTAGACTAGGACATGTGAATGCAAAATCTGTATGTCGATTGCATGATATGGGTTTGATTCCTAGCCTATCAAAACATGACCATAGCAAATGTGAAATATGTGTTGAGGCCAAATTTCATAAACAACCTTTTAAAACGGTGTTAGAAATGACAACTGAATTGCTGGAGTTAGTCCATTCTGATTTGGCTGATTTTAAGAACACTGAGAGTAGAGGTGACAAGCGCTACTATATCACATTTGTGGATGACCATTCTAGATATACTAAGGTATACTTTCTTAGGTCTAAAGATGAAGCAGAAAGCATGTTTTATGTGTATAAAGCTGAAGTAGAAAACCAATTAAATCGAAAGATTAAAAGGCTTCGATCTAATAGAGGCGGTGAATATGTCACTCATTCTTTGAGAGAGTTCTGTGGGCAAAATGGCATTATTCATGAATTTACAGCTCCCTATAGCCCACAGCAAAATGGTATTGCTGAAAGGAAAAACATAACTTTAAAGGAAATGATGAATGTTGTGCTTTCTAGTTCTGGTTTGCCTGATAACATGTAAGGGGAAGCTGTATTGTCCGCAAATCATATTTTGAATAAGGTACCTCACAAGAAGCTTGACAAGACACCTTATGAGCATTGGAAAGAGCATCTGCCTAATCTGAAATTCTTAAAGGTGTGGGGGTGTCTAGCTAAGGTGGGGTTACCTTCGTTCAAAGTTGATACTATTGGATCTAAGACTTTTGATGCAATTATGATTGGTTATGCTGATAACAGTGTTGCATATCGTTTTATGTTCTTGAGTGATCGTACCTTGTGTGAATATCGTGATGTTGTTTTCTTTGAGCATGTGTTTCCTTTAAAGAAATTTGCATTGCCTACTAATGATTCTTCATCTCATGATGTATCTTCATCCATGCCTAATACTGTTGTGCCTAATGCTCATGCTGATCATGATGAACCTAGGAAAAGTAAAAGGCGTAGGAAGGAAACTAGTTTTGGTCCTGATTTTGTGACTGCATTTCTAGTTGAACTGAATGATTTAAATGAACTAGATGAGACGTTCATTAGTCTTCATATGATAGAAGATGATCCTAAGACCTATGATGAGGCAATAAGTTCCCTAGATGCTAGTTTCTGGAAATACGCTATTAACAGTGAGATAGAATCCATTATGTCTAATCACACATGGGAACTAGTTGATATGCCTAAAGGAAATAGAGCCATTAGTTGTAAGTGGATCTTTAAGAAGAAGCTTAAAGTGGATGGCTCAGTGGATAGATATAAGGCAAGATTAGTTATAAGAGGATTCACTCAGAGATATGGCATTGACTTCTTTGACACTTATTCTCCTGTTGCAAAAATTGCTACCATTCGTGCATTGTTTGCTTTGGCTTCTAGCCATAAAATGCTTGTTCATCATATGGATGTCAAAACTGCATTTTTGAATGGTGATCTAAATGAGGAAATTTATATGGAACAGCCTCCAGGGTGCATTGTTCCAGGACAGGAAAACAAAGTGTGCAAGCTACAGAAGTCATTGTATGGACTCAAGCAAGCACCAAAGCAATGGTATAAGAAGTTTCACACAATTATCCTAAGCTTTGGATTTGAGGTAAACGGATCTGATGCTTGTGTCTATTCTAAGAGGTTTGGTGCTGATTGTGTGATTATATGTTTATATGTGGATGACATGTTGTTATTTGGATCACACATAAATGCTATAAACACAACCAAACAGTTTTTGTCATCTAAGTTTGAGATGAAAGACATGGGTGAAGCTGATGTCATTCTAGGAGTTAAAGTAACTAGAAAAGAAAATGGCTTCATTTTATCACAACCTCATTATGTAGAGAAAATGTTGAAAAGGTTTGATAAATTTGATGTTGTGCCAGTTAGAACTCCTTATGATGCTAGCATGCAATTGAAGAAAAATTTTGGAATTGGTGTGTCCCAAAATGAGTATGCTAAAATAATTGGGAGTTTAATGTTTCTGATGAACTATACTCGGCCTGATATTGCATATGATGTTAGTAGACTCGGTAGATATACTCATAACCCCAGTAGTGAGCATTGGATTGCACTTAATAGATTATTGAGATATCTTAAGGGCACCTTTGATTGGGGTTTACATTATGTGGGTTATCCCCATGCTTTAGAGGGATACTGTGATGCAAACTGGGTCACTGACAATGATGAGGTTAGCTCCACTAGTGGTTATGTGTTCACTTTATGTGGTTGTGCTATATCATGGAAGTCATCAAAACAAACTTGCATTGCTAGATCAACTATGGAATCTGAGTTCATAGCATTAGATTTAGCTGGTCAAGAGGCTGAGTGGTTGAGAAGCTTATTGGCTGACTTACCTTTGTGGGGGCATAAGACCCCAACTATTTCTCTACATTGTGACTCACGATCTGCTATTTGTGTAGCTAACAACAATACTTACAATGGCAAGAAGAGACACATACGGATTAGACATGAAGTTGTGAGACAGTTGATTGCTACCGGTGTCATTTGCTTGGAGTATGTGAAGTCTGAGAGGAATCTGGCAGATCCGTTGATGAAAGGGCTGAACAGAAGGATGGTCCTTGAATCGTCTAAGGGAATGGGGCTCAAACCCACGTGAGCTGAGATACACCATACCCATTCCCAGGACAGGTGTATGAGAAAGGATGAGTCTAGAACTCTTAATGAGTCCATAGCCCAGAGTTGGGTGGTCCTATTGAGAAGGACTTGATGGATTCACCGAAAACTGTAGAGGTTGAGCCTTGTGCTCTTAATGATACCATAGCCCTGTAAGGGTGGTCCTATTGAGAAGGACTTGATGGAATCACCTACGAGAGTGTGAAGGGTTGGTCGCCTTCTATGGAAGACTAGGGTTGTCTTTCTATAGCACTCTTCAGCACCCAAGGTATGAGATGACTATTACAGTTGACAGTCAGATCGCGGAACCACCAGGGCAGTGGTGAAGGTATGTGCTGTTGAGGTCAACTTGCGACTCTGGATGTTCAAGATTCGTTCACTTCTATGACTTGCGAGATACTCAGCTTCACTATGTGTTGGTTCAAGATTCGTTCACCAGCATTTAAGTACTTTCTCCACGAAACCAGCTCAGAACGATGTTTTTGTCTTAAAATCCTAGTTCCTCACATTTGTGGGGGACTGTTGGAGAAATGTTCATGTGGGGGGGTTTTCAAATGTGTCTTTTGAACTTCTTTTAAAGTCCCACGTTGATTACAAAAGGGGTAAGGGAATTGTTTTTAAGGAGGAGTTTTTCAAGGGGTTATTGAGAGTTGGGATAGGGGTCCCACACGCGCGCACCACCACCACCGCCGCCGGTCCGGTCCGTGTTCGTGACACGTGCGTGGTGGGGTGCTGGCCACATTTTACGTCGGGTTTTAATTTTATCCATTAAAAGGCCTCGGATAGTGTTGAATTAGGGTTTTGACTAATTCAACTCTGTCAAACGTTTTAAAAACGGTTTTGATCTTTTCCGAGATCTCAGCGAGGTGGAGAGTCCCTTCTTCTGTTTCAAACCGACGTTCTCCCTTCAATTTTCAACACAGAGTAACTCAATCTCCTCCTTCTCTCTTCTTCTTCTGCAACCGTTCTGGGTCCTGGGTGGTTCCTTTGCTACGATGGCGAGTGCACGCCTGAGAAGCCATTGTGTATCCTTGGGGGGCGACGCCAGTAGCCGACCTGCACCGTGGTGTTGGGGCGATTTCGCTTCTAAGGCAGTGGTCTTTTTTATACCACGCCACAGCAAATCAAACACGGGTTTTCACATATTTTCAAAGCGGTTTTCACAATCAAATTGAGGCTACATTTCACAAATCGCACCAACAGGCTTGACATACGCCGCAACCAGTAGCGAAGCCAGCCCGTAATATAGGGGCGGGCGAGATTCCACGAAGTGGTGGGGCCAGTCACTATAAAAAGTTTACCCTACCAAAGTTTTTCGGTTCGAACCCCGGAATGACCGCTCTTTATCTACCAATTCAAGAGATTTAGGCTAAAATTTAAGTAATAATGAAACGAGTTTTGCTAAACTTTAAATAGATTTAATTGTTAAGGGTTATGTAAAAAAAATTCAAAGATTTATCCATATTATTAGAAGTGAATAAAATTTATAATTAGTTAAAAAAAAATCAAGGAAACCCCATTGAATGACTAAAATAGAATTCAAACAATACTAATTGAAATTAATTATTCTCAATTTAAAAATATATTTGAGCTTATATATAAAAAGATAGTTAAAAATAAGTGAAGAAAATGTAAAAAGTGGGAATTGAACCTTGGGCTCTAATAAAGAGAAAAAAGTTCCCCATTTATACTTTACCAACTAGGCAAGATAAACTTTATAATCCATTCTCATTTCTAAATTAATTTAGACTTTTTTATTTTTTATTTTTTATATAGTTAACCTTTCCTATTTTTTTCCGGGATTGGGGTGGGCTCGCGCTCATTGCTAAATCCGCCAGTGGTCGCAACACTTTGCATCACCCTTTGGAAAACAATTTGCCCTCGTTACTTCCCTGTGTTCAGAGGTGGAGCTAGGGGTCCTAGGGGGTCATGACCCCCTCCTCATCCGACAAATTACCTAGGTGTATTCTCCTTGTTGATAGCTTCGTTTTGATATATAATACGCCCTAATTCGACATCTGAGTAAAAAGTTATGAATGTTTAAAAATTACAGCAATATTAATCACTTTAGTTTTATTTCAATATACTATAATACTTTAATATTTTACTTAAAGTGACATTCACATATTATAATTCATCTCGAGAGTTTCGAAACCATATTTTATATTACTTATTTTGAGAATATGGTAAGAAGTCACGCAAGTTTAAATTTTTTATATCTAGTTGTACATTATTACATGTTAATAATGCAATGTTTATTTATTGCGCTTTATATCTTTATTTTTTGTTTTTTATCCTTACTTTCGTTTTATATATTTGTAGTATTTTCGAAACCATAGGTTGACACTAGTTTGTACTATCGAACACGTTGTGTTTTACGATTTTTTTTCTCGATCTTATTTTCGAGTTCTATGGTGACCCTCCGCTCAAAACTTCTTGGCTCCGCCCTTGTCCGTGTTTAATCATCACTAGCACCTTGAGAGCGCCCTCTACTATTCAATCGCTTGATGGTGTCCGCGACCAAGGAACACATTGTTCCTTGAATTGGTAAATAAAGAGAGGTCATACCCGGAGCTCGAATCGGGAACCTATGAGTAATACCCACAAGTCCTTTCTGGTGAGGCATTTCGGAATGGTTGGAACACATTGTTCCCAATGTGAGGACGGATACCTTCCAACAAGAAGCCAACCGCGGACACCCGTACAACGGCGAAGTTCCGCGGATGTTGGCCAGGAGAAGTCCCTAACCAGACAGGCCAAAAGGTTTCGCGAAGAGACGATATATCCGACCACGATCTCGGACCGCGAATCCCTCGTTGTTTCTCAATCCCGCGCACTGATCAAGTTTCAGCCACGTCAGTTCTTTCGTTGTCCCCGAATCCATCCCCTCGGCGTATGTGGAAAGCAAATGGAGGGCTTTGAAACGAGTGGTTGTTTGTTTGAGGCTAAACCACTTTTGATTCATATACAACCAAGTAGAGAAGCAGTTTTTTTTTTTATTAAGATCAACAAATAATTGTTAGGAGAGTTTTCAAACTTTAATTCTAAGGCTACTGAAGGAACCTAGCTTGAAATAAGCTTATTAATTTATAGCTATAGGAAATACCTAAATAAAAGGGGTGACTGATGAGGGCTAACACCTCATGGCCAGTGTACCTGTGTGCATAGTAAGATGAGCAGATGTCATGATTTCCTTTCTCCTGAGCACATGACGGTTTACCTAAACGGTTTTGATAAATTCAGGAAAGTCACCATATTACAGTGAACATTTATGCAAATTTAAGATACATTTTGAAATGGCTTTTTTACATCATGGTTGCCACTATCATGGAATAGGAAAAATACATGTGCATAAAAAACCATTGTAATAGCAACTTCATGTATACTGTCATATATTGTTTGCTTGGCAAGCTCGCGATCTCAACTCGGTCGACATCTCCCACCTTGCTTGCGGATGGCCTCCTGGTAATAGCCTCGAGCTCTCGGAGCACAGTTTGATAAGCCCCTCGACGCTGGGGCTATGCTCGCGGAGGGCCTTCTGATAGTAACCTCGAGCTCTCGGAGCACAGTCTAATAAGCTCCTCGCCACTGAAGCTATGCTCGCGGAGGGCCTCCTAGTAGTTGCCTCGAGCTCTCGGAGCATAGTCTGATATGCCCCTCAATGTTAGAGCTATGCTCGCGGAGGGCCTCCTAGTAGTAGCCTTGAGCTCTCGGAGCACAGTCTGATAAGCCCCTCAACGCTGGAGCTATGCTAGCGGAGGGTCTCCTGGTGTAGTAGCCTCGAGCCCTCAGAGCGCTGTCTAATAAGCCCCTCGACGCTGAACTTCGGTCCGCAGAGGGCCTCCTAGAGAAGTTTCGAACCCTCGAAGAACTCTAAGTGAGTATAAACTAAGTCCCTCGACGCTAGAGCTCAGTCCGTGGAGGACCTCCTAGAGCAGTTTCAAGCGCTCGGAGAACTCTAAAATGAGTATAAATTAACTAAGTTCTTCAAAGATGGAGCTTCGATCCGCGGAGGGCCTCCTAGAGTGATTTCAAAGTGAGTATAAACTAAGTCCTCGACGCTGGAGCTTCCGTCCACGGAGGGTCTCCTAGAGCGGTTTCAATCGCTCAAAGAACTCCAAAAAGCGTATATACTAAGTTCCTCGACGCTGGAGCTTTGGTCCGCGGAGGACCTCCTAGAGCGGTTTCAAGCGCTCGGAGAACTCTAAAATGAATACAAACAAAGTCCCTCGACGCTGGAGCTTTAGTCTGCGGAGGGCCTCATAGATTAGCAATGAGCGCCCGGAGAATGACTATAAAAGAGTTTAAACAAATTCCCTCGACACTGGAGCTTCGGTCTGTGGAGGGCCTCCTAAAGAGGTTTCAAGTGCTCAGAGAACTCTAAAATGAGCACAAATAAACTCTCTAGATGCTAGAGCTTTAGTGTGTGGAGGGCCTTCTAGAGCAGCTATGAGCACCCTGAGAACGATCTAAAAGATTTTTAAAAATGTCCCTTGACGCTGGAACTTTAGTTTGTGGAGAGGCCTCCTACGAGCGCTTGGAGAACGACTCTAAAAGAGTTTAAATAAGGTCCCTCAAACTCATTTTCGCAAAAATAGTGAGGGGTCAAATTGCTCATCTTTGAACTATGAATAGCTTGATTTTTCACCCGAGAGATACGTAGGCAACCCATCAATAGCTGAGTGCAGCCCAGACCAACGATTTTATTTGAAAGTCTATACCAAAACATAAACGCAAATGAGTTTAAAAACAATAAAAACTTTAAAAACTACAAACTATAACAAATAATACGAACTATATGTGATGAACCAAAAATAATACGAACTTTAAAAACTACAAACTCGTATACAAACTATAACAAATTAAACCAAATTTAATACAATAGATATAATTTGAAAACAACAAACTAATTAGGACTCCAAATAAAATTAAGAAGAAAGTTTGGTACAATTTTGTAAAAGTGGAAAGAATTAATGTTGTTGCCAAACTCAAACCCTTCTGGCCTCCGCCTTCCCCGTCTTTCTAAACTAGTATCGCCGCCACTCACAGTCACCGACCACCGCCAACCGTCGTTTGCCCCTGGTGACTGTTTTCAATCCTTGGAGTCAGATCGACATGGGAGCGCATCACCGCTAGCTGCAGTCACCGTTCACCCCATGGTAATCTAAAATACCCCATGGTGATAGCTAGGAGTGTAGATATTTTGATCAATTTAGTTAGAAACTTAGAAACAAGAATCTCTCCACACAACTCACATATGTCCAACAACACCATCAATGATTGACCACTTTGTGATGAAATAATATCATAAACTACATACGCTATTGATGCTTCATAGACTCATAGTGCATCATTGAGGTGGAACTTTACAAGTGTAACTAACATCAAAGAGGCTAAAAACAGTTTCATCCTTTGAACTACTAGGTACAACCACACCTTCTCTTGTGACTTACGACAAAATGGTTAGCTCCCTTTTTTATTTTCACTCTCAAGTCCGGTCATTATTCATCACGGGAACTACAATATGCACGTGCTATACTAACTGTTTCAGGAGCTGAGCTCCCATCCGTGGCGGTTTCATAGATGGAGGGGCAAAATATATTTGTTTTTAGGTTTTTTTTTATTTGGTATATATAATGAATTAAACAAAATTGAAAGAAATTCATAAATTGTTTAAATATGGTATTTTAAATTAAAAAAAAATAATAAAACATAGGAAAAATGACCAAATATAATACCATCTATCAACCTTGAACTAAAAATAATACGAACTTTTAAAATGACAATTCCATGTACAAACTATGCTCATATTAAGCAAAAATAATATGGTTTCTATTTCTAACCAAATTTCCAATCAAATGGTTATTTTTTGTAATTAAAAATAAAGTAAAGGATCAATATTGTCAGCATGATTAAAAATAAGAGGCAATTTTTTAATTGTGTGGAAACTGGAATGGCCTTCATCTTCTTCATCTTCTTCCTGCGTTTGCTTCTTCCTCCCCCTGATTTCCATGGAAGTTTGAGAATCATCATTCACACCTTCATCTTTCGTAGTCCTTACCAGTAGGATACTTATCATCAAGACAAGGCGGTGTCATACTGCAGATCGCTGGCGCAACATGACAACAATCAGAGAGTGACAAAAAGGGGCGGCACTGCGGTGGCTCTGTAGTGGTGGTGCGCGGCGTCGATGTTAATGGCGACGAGGCAAATATATACGAATTCGATGACGAAAACCACTAATTGATTGTGTTTGTGAGTTTGAGAACTCAAATTTGTGTTATAGATGCGCATGATGAGGAAGAAGGTTGGAATTGGGAATTTTATAATTTGGGGATGATTCAAAATCGAAATCACCAATTGATTATCTGTTTATACTTCTAGTGATTGTGTAAATGCTTCCCCTAATCCAATTTGGGATAATAAGAACATCAATTTGCTTCACCATTGAACGGTTGAACCCAAGTTGTTAGGGTAAGGAAATCCGATGGGATACTTCTCAACTTGGGTTAGGAGATTAGGACAAATATTCGAATTGAATGTTGTCAATGAATTGAGAGTTAAAAACGTCAAAAATTCGAAGAGACTAGATGATTCTCAAACCACCATGAAAACTAGTTGGGGGAGGTCTGGGAAAAAGCTAATGCAGAAGAACGGATGAAGAACATAAAGGCTTACATAAATCACACATTCCCCTCTCATTTCAATTATATTCACAACATTGACCCTCTATTTTGTTTAATCACGAAAAATGTTCATTTGATCAAAATTTCAATAAAAAATGGAAACCATATTATTTTTTGTTAATATGAGCATAGTTTATACATGTAATTGTCATTTTAAAAGCTCGTATTATTTTTGGTTCAAGGTTGATAGTTTGTATTATTTTTGGTCATTTTTCCTAAAACATATATAGAGAGGGGATGGTTATTGTGAGAACACCCTTTAGGATGTAACTGAAATCAACATCGTTGAATAGTACTCTTAAATGGTGATGTTCGTGTTTTGACCATCTTTTGTGCTTATTTTTACTCCAAATTCTGTCTATTTTTTATGTTTTGGGTTGGAAATATTAGGAATTTGTGTAGAATGTTATAAATTGCAAGATATGGAGGTCTACACGAATTTGGTTTGATTTTGCAGGATTTGGAGCTAATTTGAGGCAATTGCAAGGAGTCCACGGAACAACACTACTCGATGTCAACTAGGCTGGGTCGACGTCGACTAGAGAATTTGAAGAACGAGAGAAGTGAATCTATTGTAATGAAGAGAAGAGTGGTCAAAATTCAGACCCCATTACAACCCCGCTGAATGGAATCTTCTATGAAGGTTTCCATTGAGCGAAAGTCCTGTTGATGTTCTTATTTTTGCATTGACGTATCCGGTGGAGATTTTGTGATATAAATGTCAATATTTGAGTTGATGCTTGTATATGGAATTGAGGTGAGTGTATGCTTAAAGCCTAAACACATGAGAGTGAGAGCTACACATTTTATCCTTGGTAAGGTTGAATTTTTGAGCATGCAAGCAACTTGATCCCATATATACATGTTATGACATTTATGTTCCTTGATTATATTTGCACTATTGATGATGTTGCTTTTGATGAGTAAAGTTATGAAAGAATTTCCTGTGGAATGCGTAGATGATGTTTTTGTCTTATGGTTGCTTGAGGACAACCAAGAGTCAAGTGTGGGGGGATTTGATGATGCATATTTCATATATGCATTATAGGTATTTCTTATTGCAATTAGGTAGTGGTTGTGCTTATGTTTGAGTCTAGTTTCGTATATTGCTTGTGAAGTGTTCGAGTTTAGAATCTACGCCTTTTTAGTGTTTATTCTACAGAATTACATTCCGACCTTGAAGGGACATTGGAAGAGCTTAAGAGACATGTTTTGGAGCATATGGAGGCTAAGGAGGAAGCTAGAGAGGAGCAAGGAAGCACGACATTGGAGATTATTGAAGCCAATCGAGGGAAATCTGTCATTGCATAGGTGGTGCCCGCCGTGGGTCGGTTTCCAGCGTTTGCGGTTTTGGATCCGAAGACATTATTTCCTATTTCCACTAGGGTTTGGCCGACTCTTAGAGAGGCTATATTAGGTTTTATTCAGTCTATTCGTAGTAGGAGGTTATTGTGTGAGACTATGAACACCATTAGAGAGAGAGAGAGAGAGAGAGAGAGAGAGAGAATTGGCATATGAGTTGCTAAACTCATAGTTTCGCCTGTGATTCGATGACATGGTTGTTTGGATTGTGAGGATTTGATTCTATTTAGTTATTCATATTCATAGTTATCATCTTGTGCTTATTGATTATATTTATGTTCCTTTCTATGATTGATCACCATGTTAGGAATTGCATCTTAGCTATGAATTCGTTGTTGTTTTCTTGATAGCAAACAATGGTATTGAGATAGTGATGTTTCTTTGTCTTTGTAGTGGATGATTTCAATTGATCTATGTTGTGGATATTCGATTAGGGCTGAGTTCGATTTGCGCCTATTTGTCTTAATTGCATTGAATCAATATGTCAATTGGTCTAATTACTTGAGTCCTTAATGTTATTCTTTAGTGATATTGAATAAGGCGATTGTATCTTTGCGGATCTCTCAACTTTAGTCAAGTACGCGTATGTTTATGAATAATTAATAGATCAATCCTAGGACCATGAATTCCAACCATTGTTAGAGAATTACAGGTGAAATGTTCTTTCTACTTTGTTAGCAATATACTTTGCAATTAAAAATCTGGTTACTTTTACATCTTGATTATTTGCTACAAATCACTGCTTTGTCATAAGAGTTCTTGCTTAGAGTTATTGAATAGGAAATCGCTTCTCCCTGTGGGTTCGACTCCGGACTTCATCGCTATACTAGTAGTTGTTTGGTTTATCAAGTGATTGATTGCCTAATCTATTGGTTTTGTGTTTGATTGCCTAATCTATTGGTTTTGTGTTTGAGTTTGGTTTATATTACTATTTGATAAAGGGCGAAAGTGCTAACGACGTTCGTCCCGCATCACTAATTCACATGGCGAAAGCGTTTTTTTGTGTGTTTGATTGCCTAATCTATTGGTTTTGTGTTTGAGTTTGGTTTATATTACTATTTGATAACGGGAGAAAGTGCCAACGGCGTTCGTCCCGCATCACAATTCACATGGAAAAAGCGTTTTTTTGGAGAAGATAATATCTTTGAAAAACTAGATCGCACCCTAGTAAGCCACTGACTGCTACGACATTTCCCGAACTTTATAACCAAAAACCGTGCCTTCACCAATTCTGACAATGCACAAATTACCATTGACCTGACAAAAAATCAAAGGTCAAAGCTCCAACCATATAAATTTGAAATGGCATGGACCACTAGGAAAGACTTTGAAGAGTTAGTTAGAAATGCATGGAGAGTGGATTACCCGGGCTCTCAAACATATAAACTGATGAAAAAGCTACAAGAAGTTAAGAGGAAAAGCAAAATTTGGAGCAATAGAACCTTTGGCAATATTTTCCGCCAAATTACCTTAGTTGAGAACGAATTACAAACGCTTCAAACACAATTATACCCTAGATACGACCCCGTCTTAGAAAACAAAAATGACTAACAAAGAAACACAGATCATTACTAAATTATCAAAAGACATATTGGGGACAACGAGCGAAGCGAATCCATGTGCAAAATATAGACGCCAACACAAAATACTTCCATAGAATAGAAACAGGTAGAAGAAATAGGAATATCATCAAATCCACGTCAACTATAGCAGACATATCTGTGACAACAAACAACGTATACAAGCCGTAATAAAAGAATATTATTCTAAACATTACATGAAGATATCACGACCTCAAATCCCTACTAAACTCCTAGATAACATCACAACTGAGATCACCACATCAGACAATGCCTGGCTCACAAGACAAATTACGAATGCAGAAGTAAAAAGTGATGTGTTCAGCATGACAAACGACAAATCACCAGGACCGGATGGTTTTCCTGCTAGTTTTTTTTAAGAAATACCAGTACATTGTTGGCCCATCAGTTACAAAATAAGTTAAGGGTTTCTTCCTGAGTGGAAGAATTTTCAAACAAATAAACTACACATTTATAGCGCTTATACCAAAATGTGACAATCCAACTACAACAAGCCACTATCGACCTATAAGCTTATGTTCTACTACCTATAAGATCATATCCAAAATAATTTCTACTAGACATAAGAAAATAATTCCAAAAATAATGAATCCCCTACAAAGTGCTTTCACATCTGGAAGATCCATCCAAGACAACATACTAATAGCAAATGAAAATTTTCACTCTTTTCAAAAAAAGAAAGGCAAATCTGGCTGGATGACTGTCAAACTAGACATGAAAATCAAAAGGCTTTTGATCTTGTGGACTGGGAGTTTCTTCTCTCCAAAGGGAAAGCGCAAAGGTCTTCAAGTCCCGCTAAAAAAAGATTGAACATGTGAGAGGATAAATAGTTGCGCATATGCCTTGTCTACAGTCTTGCCCAAGTTCGGGTTCTCTGAACAATTCATTAATTGGATTCGAGAATGCATAACAACAATATCCTACTCAGTCCTAGTAAATTATTAACCTACTGAACTATTTGCTTCTACCAGAGGACTTCGTCAATGAGACCCCCTGTCACCATACCTATCTCTTATCCTAACTGAAGTCCTCGCCAGGGGACTACAATACGAATCAACACAAAAAGGAATCCATCTAGGAATTTCTATTACAAGGCAAGGTACTAAAATCCCATTCCTTGCCTTTGCAGATGATATTATTATCTTTGCATCGACAACAAAAACTGTGTGTGATCAAATAAATCAAATTTTATGACAATTCTCTTCTTTATCAGGACAACAGGTAAATAGAAACAAATCAAACTTCCAAACTACTCCAAACACAACAACACAACAGAAGAATATGATCCATAACGAATTGGGAGTTATTAACACATCAAGCTTTGGAAACTATCTAGGTTGCCCCATACTCACTGGGAAGACTACAAAAAGCACATTCAATGATCTTCTATCAACAAAAAAAGCACAATTACACAAATGGAAGGCGAATTCTTTCTCACAAGCGGCCCGATGTACACTAATTAAAACAATACTCTCGGCCAAACCGCTCCACCTTATCCAATGCTTTATGCTCCCGAAATCAGTCCACACTGAACTGGATAGAATCAACTGCAATTTCTTATGGAACAAGGGCCCGAAACATATACCTCTCATCAACTAGTTTGAGGTGTGTAAATCTAAAACAAATGGAGGCATAGGACTTCGAAGATCAGAGGACATGAATATTGCACTACCGCTCAAACTGATATAGAAAATTCTTGTTGAGCCATAAAATCCGTGGGTAGTCTTAATTAAAGAAAAGTATCTCAAAAACCAAGGCATTCTCTAATGCACACGCAAAGGTAACACTTCCTGAGAATGGACAAAACTTACCCAACTCATTCCAACATTCATGCAAGGAATCAGATGGTCTATTGGGAACGGAGAACATATCAAGTTCTGGAGGATCTCTGGGTTGGGGACGCCTCCCTTTCTAGTGTTGCTCTCAACCCTCACCAAATTAATCCACACTCGGTAGTTAAGAGCATTTGCATTGGGAGTTCCTTAACCAAAAAATGTAGAAAGCTATTATTATTATATTACATTTGCAAAAAAAAAATAAGGAATGATTTGATAGGTTGCTTAGTAAGAAATCTTTAAACACCATAGTTGATGGGGTTTGCATGGGTAGAGAGCCAATGAAATTATATGTGTGGGCACATAAAAGAGAAAAGGGAAGAAAAAGATAGAGGTGTGACGGGGTTCATTTTATTTTAAATTAATTGATTTGTTAGTAAATTGAGTGGTATGGATGTGGGTAAAAATTTGAGTTGGGTTTTTAAAGAAAGGGATAAAAAAAAGTGTGGTTAAGGAACCCTAGTGGGTTCGGGGGATGTAGATGCTCTAAGGACTTTATCACTGAAGATAAAAACGTGGGACATAGAGAAACTAAAGAATGCAACCCACCGGCATTTGTCCACACAAACAATAAACACAATTCTCGCAACAACAATACCCAAAAACATACACCGGGACAGGCTATACTGAAAATAGAGCAAAAACGGTTGGTTCTCTACATCTTCTGCTATTTATATGATTAACGGGATGAAAAAACAAACAAAATCGGATATGCGATGGATATGGAACCTTGACATCCCACCCAAGGTTAAAACCTTCATTTGGAAAATAATGAAAAACGGCATTCCAACTTCGGTTAATTTAGCATCTAGGAGATTAATTAGGAATACCTACAAAATACGTACCCACTATGTGATTCTAGATATGTAGATATTGTTCATCCACTTTGGGGTTGCCATACATCTTGTGGCACAATACATAAACTAGACCCAACTCTACTACCCATACTAGACCGAGCATCTAACCAAGGACAAGACTTAAACACAATCCTCCAACAGGCAAAAGACAAAATCGGTTTGTCCCGCTTCAACAAACTGGCTTTTGTCGGGTGGAGCATATGATGCTTTCATAACAAAGCGCTATTTGACAACCTAAAATCCGATCCGACCAGTATAACCTCATTCGCGAAAGAGCAGAGATGGATTTGGAAAACCACTACAAATATTAATGACATCAACACCACACCAAAGAAGACAACGAAACCTAGGACTTAAAAAACCAGAATAAAATGGGAACATCCTCCTCCAGATTACCACGAGTTAAATTTCGATGGTGCCCTTTCATCCTATGGGATTGGTTCCTTTGGATTTATCATTAGGGACCCTAGTTTTCTTGAGCTCCGGCCTCTTACCCCTATCATCTGTTGTAGGTTCAGAGGGGTTCACGCTCTGGAAAGGAATAAATTCAGCAACAGAACTAGGAATCCCAAACCTTATGATAGAAGGTGACAACCTCACCATCATTAACTGTATTAGAGGAATTTGTAAGCCTTCGGGAGATGCTGAAATTGTTGTCTTTGACACTCTTCTCTCCCTAAGGTTTTTTCGAAACATACAGATTCGTCATGTTTACATAGAAGCAAATAGAGTTGCCAATCATCTCTCACATCTCGACTTTGCCTTTTCTGGCCCATGTTGTAAGAGGAAATCGAGAATGCAAAACAATAAGTAAACAAAGTAAAGCAAACCGATCGGATCCCAGCAAATAATGTTCAAGACTTCCTCCAAATGTAGTAAGAGCAAGTCAGGTTCGAATCCTCGAGGAAGCTGGTCAGCGGATCCTAGGCAGTGGTGGAATCTCACGGACAGAAGTCGACAACAGTGGTACTCGACCTCGACTAAGGGCTAGTCGACAGGGGTCAGGCACAGTCGAACACAGCAGAGCTCTCGGCGAAGTCTACTCGACCTCGACTAGGCGTACTCGATCTCGAGTAGGACCTTCGTCGACTTCGGCTTGTCTTGTCGAGTCCCTGCACAATTGAGCTACGACGATCTGGGATCGGAGGTCAGTGGTCGAGGTCGACCAGAAGCTGGTCGAGATCGACAAGGGTGAAAAAAAAACGTAAAAACAAATGCAGAATTCGGTTTTGTGACTTTATGAATGTGGGGAACCTCCAAGATTAGGGTTTGCGACAACGATCACCATGCAAGCGGAATATAAATTACAAAAGGCGGTAACTTTATCGATAAAGGAAAAGGCTTTCACCTAATCCGACAAGTAGGAATATAAATCTCGCGACAAATAATCCTAATTGCATCTATTCCTTTTCATAATTAGCATTTATAATCTTTCGAATAGAAATCCTAATTACTACCCAAGTTTCGCAACATGAGTTCTTCAATTTCTCAATCAAAGATGAAGCACATAAGGAATAGATTAAGATAACGACAAAATACCTCCTTCCGCAATAGCTAATCCGCCGACATGGCTCTCGTTGGGCTCACCCCAACCCCAGAAGTGGGTGGACTACTCGCTCTTCATTGCAATTGCAGACATCATTGATTGAAAGAAAATCACTTGCATTAACTAAATTCAAAGCTTTTACAATTCCGGCAATCAACCGTCGTAAACTGCCAAAACCTTAAAAGCCTTAAACTCCTAAATCGTCTCTGTGGAACTACTTGTCTCTGACTGAAAATTGAATGATTGAAAAACCAGCCCCTAGGGCTTTATTTATAGGCTTCTATTCCTTGCTAATCAAGGATAGAATATCTATATCTATATCTAAAACTTAAAAAGATAAATAAAAGATATAAAGAAATTAAATCTAAAATTAGGGAAATATATCTAAATTGTCTCAAGTGGATAAAACTCTCTTCTCCATGATAGATGTGGATAAATCGGATGGATCTTGCTTTTCCTCGGCTCCAAGGACTCTATCTCGAGTAGGACTGTACTCAGCGCGTTACGCGGCTTCGGGAAATCCTCGTCGACCTCGACAAGCGGTGGTCGACCTCGAGTAGGAAAAGTCGTCGACTGGGCCAACTTCGTCATCTCGGCTAGCTGGTCCTCGACAAGCTCGGACAGGACTCCTGGCACTGGTCGATCTCGAAGAGGTCTCCTCGATCTCGACGAAGGTTGTGTTCTCGACTTGGTCTTCCGAGGTTGTCGAGTCGGATGTGGGTTCTCAGACTTGTCGACCTAGAGGAAGCTTCCTCGATCTCGACGAGCGGATCATCGGCCTGGTTGTCTAGGGTAGCCCTTGTCGACATGCTCGGACACTGTCTCCTGGGCGTGGTCTACCTCGACAAACGCTTGTCGAGCTCGAGTAGGTTCTTGCCTTGTGTTCTCGAGCAGTGCCTCTTTGACTTGGCTCGGGGAGTGGGGTCTGGCTCTTGTCGACCTCGAGTAGAGCTACTCGATGTCGAGTAGGGTATTGCTCCGCGTTGTCTGGTCAGGTCTCTACTCGACTCCAGTGTGTCCGGGCTCGGCCTTGTCGACATAGACAAGAGTCTAGTCGATATAGAGTAGACTTGCTGCTTTCGTCTTTGTTTCTTGGTTTTCTCCCGAAATGTTTCCATATTCTGCAATATTAAACAGAAACTTATGTAGATCTCCATTTCTAACAAATAAACATATACTACATAAATTCGACATATTCCCAACCCGAAATATGCAAAATGTAAAGAATATGGAACTGAAATATGCATAAAAACATGGCTACTTTGGAGACATCAAATCACCCCATACTTAGACTTGCTTGTCCTCAAGCAATAACCGAACAATAACCAAGACCTACAACACATCCTTCAAGTCTTCGCCTTTGTCAAAAGCAACATCTTAAATAGTAGCAATGTAAGACAAGTGAATTTAACGTCATCACACATATATGAGCGATCCACAGGCATAGGCAATATAAATCCAATCTCACAGGAATAATGTGTTTGCACTCAGCTCTCAACGTGTTTAGGCTATGTGTTTCAACTCTCAACTCAATTCCATATACAATCTCATAAACATTGCAATTTAAATATGAATCCACTTCGCAACCAATTATGAAAATGCAACAAGAATTATCAGGAGGACTTTGCTCAATGGATGTCTTCAAAGAAGATTCCATTCGGCGGGGTTGTAATGGGGCTTGGTAAGAAATAATAAGGTATGGAATTATTTGGCCATGTGGTGCTAAATATAATTCGGGAATCAAGACTCCTAAATCTTCCAACACTACCAAACCATAACTCCTCAATCATATGTATAACCCAAATTCTTCAATTTTGTCTCAATGGAGTATATAACCTTTCAAACTCTCTAAATCTCTCCCAAATATGTAACTTGCAATTTAAAGAAATAAGGTAAATTTGGCTCATGCACTTTATTCACTAACATATGTATTTCTTTTTCTTCTTTTTTTCGGATTTTTTTTTTTTTTTTTTTTTTGAACGGAAATATAAAATAATAATACTAGTGCATTTATAATGTGAGCCAAAAAATCCTTTTACATAATATGCTTAGCAAGATAAAAATGTATAACCAACCCATATCTCAATAATTTCCATGATCCTCTTTGAAATGCAACATAAGCTCATTCTTTCCTCAAATCATCATCCCAACCAACTCTAAGTCTTAATTCCCAAATGGGGGTCAGGCTCAATTTGGCTAAGGATAATTTTGTGAAGTTTACAATAAAAGTCTCATGCTAATGTTCTGGCTTCAAGCAGGGAAAATGCAGGGTAGGTAAAGAGAGGATAAAATTGGCTTAAAAGGTGCCTCCCTCATTTAATTCTCATCAACATAAACATATAAATGCATTGGTTTTGAATAACTATCACAACATTTAGACATGCATAGGAAGAGTAAATACACTCAAGAAAGCAGAGGGATTTTTAATGTTCTCCCTATAAGGCCAAAATTCTCACTGGGACAATGTCTGCTGGATTTTAACCTTTAGCTTAGGATCATATGTGCTCAATTTCATCACAAGTTTACAATCCACATAAAAACCATTTTTGGGGACTTAGGCTAAACCTTCCAAACATGTCATAGGATTTACATGATCAAGTCAGTCATTATGTATCATCATAGGACATCTAAGTTAGGGTATATAACAAATAATGCAAAATTTTAAACATACATATTGTTTTTATTTTTTTTCGACATTTTCTATTTTTTTTTTTTTTTTTTTTACTATAATATGCATAAAACTCTAAATATGCGAAAAGAAATAAATAAAGTGCAACTAAATAACTTAACTACCAAAGTTAGGCCATGTCTAAGAGATCTATTACAACCAATGAAACTAAGCTTTTAAAAGATACACATAAATTCGCAGCATATAACCACATAAAAGTCCCCTGTACAATCCTTTCTCCCACCCCATACTTAAAATATACAGTGTCCTCACTGTTAAAGAAATAAAATCAAAGGGAGAGAAAAGGAAACTCACAGAGGTGTCACTGGTGGGGATCTGGTGGTGGACCATAGTGAGGAAACTGAGGGTCAGCCTGATAGTCAGAAGCTCCTCCGTGGGAAGAGCTACCAGGCTGATAGTTGGGCCCTCGCTGGAAGTATTGGTGCAGTCCCTGAAAGCCTTCTCGCATCTCCGTCCTCATTGCGTCCTGGCCTAGTTGGAGGTTGGCCATCTGGTCCCGGAGGAATGCCAACTCAGCGAGCACCGGATCGGATGGGCCACCATAATGATGCTGCTGCTGGGAATGGTAGGAGTGCTGAGAGTTGTGGGAGTGCTGAGAATGGTGGGAGTGGTGGACACTGTCTGCCTCATCGTCGTCATCATCCTCCTCCATGTCTGCTGTGTACAGAGGCTCATCCCTCAGCGTCGGGTCGGCAGTCGGGTCAATGGTGGGATGATATGCTGCCCCTGTCCAGGTAGTGTACCAGTTGCGGACTCTATAGGGGTTCATCCGCTCCTGCTGAATAGCAGTGTGGTGGGTAAACTGGACCCATATGTTGTTGCGGCGGGCTATGATATGGCCCCTCTGTAGGGATCCAGTGTCGATCCTCATGAGTCGTCGTGGAGAGTATGCCGCAACTGGGACCTCTAGGTAGCGTGCCAGAATGGCCACCATGCACCCATCATAAATGGCTCCTGTGAAGTCTCTCTGGCGGAAAATGCAATGCTGGAGCCATGCGTGAGCGAGTGGTAAAAGATCAGACTCGAATAGAATCCGTCTGAGACACTCGAGCTCTGGCTGGGTGGGTTGGCTCAGCTCTGGCCGGGCCCATATCGTGCTACCTAGAATCCTGAGTATGGTAGCAAATAAAGGGTTGACAATGGAGGAGGAGCGGGTGGTTGGCTGTAGACTCCCAGTCAAGTAACGCCACATCTCTGTCGTGTCTCGGATGTGGAATGGTGCAGTGGTGCGGCCAAAAGAAAATGCATCACTGATCTGGTGAAGGGTACATGTATGGGTAGCGTTGCCTAGTTGAAAGCGGACTCTCCGGTCTGAGGCAGGCGAGTCTGGTACCCGGTGGAGAGTGGCCAAAAACTCCCCTGTAAGGACTGGGTAATGGTGATCTAGAGGCACTAATAAGCCTTCTGCCCCAATCAATCCAAAGGCCTGTTCCAGCCAGTAGTGCATTCCAAGTTGTTCCATTGACGGTCGGTCGTACCAACGGGCATTTGTAGCCCGTCCTGCAATATGTTGTGCGAGAGCGAACTGGTCTGCATCGTTAATGCGTAGGTTGTCCATTCCTGCAATAGATAAATAGCCTTATAAGATAACCACTTCGAAATAAAATAACCCCATACTTAGTTCATGAACTATCCTAAAAATGTAGCAAATAGGTATATGGAAGCATATATTATCAAAGCATGAAATAATTCATATAAGGAATCAAAAATATGACTTATATATGAATTGAAATAATAACCACAAAATTTATGAAATTTCCATATATGGCATAATATTGGTCAAATAAATTTCATGAATTTTCTTTGATAATATAAATGAACTAAATATGGAATCATGTATAAAATCAGCCCACCAAACATAAATATTACCCAAAAATAGCAAACCTAATCATAAATAACAATTGTTCATACAAATTTCAAACCCTAAACATTCAACACATAACTCAAGATCCAATCTTTACCTAGGTTCTCAAAAATATATAAATCTGAATTTTAGAGAGAAAAGAGGGAAAAGTCATACCTTGAGTCAAAAGAGAGGGTAGAAACTGTAATTAGAGAAAATTAGGGGCTGTTTTTAGGAATACCGCAAGAGAGGGCTTGGTGATGGTGCGGTTTGCAGATCTGGGCTCGTTGGTGGCGGATTCCGGCTCGGTGAGGGTAGATCTGGGTCGGATATGGGCAAAGAAGGGCAAGGGAGGCCGGAAGCGATGGAATCCGGCTCGGATGAAGGCGGATCTGGGTTGTACCCGGGCTCAACTAGGCGCTAGCGAGGGAGATCCGTGGTGGATCTGGACGAATCCGGGCGAGGAAGAAAAGGTCGAGGAGAGGGGCTGTGCGTCCGGGTACTCGGGGTCGGCTTGGTGTGGTGGGTTCGAGGGGAGGGCAGCGAGATGCGTGGGAAGGTGTTCTAGGGAGGGCCGGAGGTGGTGCTGGAGGAGCGAGGGCAGGGAGCTCGAGGAAGAGGAGGGATCGAGCAGGAGGAGGAGCAGAGGCGGCACAGGCGGCTCCGGGTTCCTTGTCGAGGTCGGGTGAGGCAGAGGGAAGAAGGAGATAGGGTTCCACAAGGTAAGGGTTTTTATATCTCTTCTATTATTATTTTTTTATATATAAAAATACATTCTGAAAAAATAATGAAATAATAAGAAAAAAAAGATAAATATAATTTCTGAAAATAAAAATCTAGAAAAATAACCTATGTTATTATTATTATTTTTTTTATTTAGAAAGAAAGAAAACTTACCTGAAAACCTCCAACTTACCTGCGTGGCTTACTCGATCTAGACGAACCTGATTGATATAGATTCCTCTTGAATGCCTGAATGTAACCATGAGAAGAGATTATGCACGAGTTCTAAGAAAATAAAAATAGGAAAAGAAAATAAAGAAAAATAGGAAAGAGTAAGAAAAGCGGGTTGCCTCCCGAAAGCGCTAAGGTTTAAGTCGTTAGCTCGACCTACTCCCCTGTTCTAGACTTTGACTAACGCCAGGGTGGCGCGAATCTCCTCTTCTGGGTCTTCTTTGTCATAGTATTTCTTGACCCTGTGCCCATTTACTTTAAAGGTGGTGTCGTCAGTGCCAATTAGCTCTACTGCTCCATGGGGGTATATGTGGTGAACCAAGAAAGGTCCACTCCATCTTGTCCTTAGCTTTCCTGGAAATAGGCGCAGTCTAGAATTATATAAAAGCACTTTGTCACCTACCTCATATGTCTTTGGCACCAGTTTCTTATCATGCCATCTCTTGGTGCGCTCCTTGTAGATATCAGCATTCTCATAGGCTTTCAATCTCAATTCCTCCAACTCTTGTAAATCAATAAAGCGTTTCTTACCTGCCTCATCGAGATCCATGTTGAGCTCCTTGAGAGCCCACATTGCCTTATGCTCCAGCTCGACAGGTAAATGGCAAGACTTGCCATAAACCAAGTTGTAAGGAGTGGTTCTCAGCGGTGTTTTGTAAGCCGTCCTATAAGCTCATAGCGCATCATCAAGCTTAGATGACCAATCCTTCCTAGAGCGAGAGACTGTTTTCTCCAAGATGGCCTTGATTTGACGATTAGAGACTTCCACCTGACCACTGGTTTGGGGATGATAAGGTGTTGCTACCCTGTGTGTCACCCCATACTTAGCCAAAAGAGCCTCAAATCCTCTCTCGATGAAATGTGAGCCACCATCTGAAATAAGAACTCTAGGAACACCAAAGCGAGGAAATATGTTAGTTTTAACAAACTTTGAAACTACCTTTGCGTCGTTGGTCCTAGTTGCAACAGCCTCCACCCATTTAGAGACATAGTCAACCGCCACAAGGATGTATTTGTAAGGTCCTGAGGTAGGGAATGGTCCCATGAAGTCAATTCCCCATACATCAAATAGCTCGACCTCCAAAATTCCTGTGAGTGGTGTCTCATTCCTCCAAGTAATGTTGTCTGATCTTTGGCATTCGTCGCATGAAATGACATAAGCCTGCACATCCCTGAAAAGATTAGGCCAGTAAAAACCACATTGAAGTACCTTAGATGCAGTTTTGAAGCCTTTGGCATGTCCGCCTGTAGGGAGAGTATGGCAATGGCGAATGACACTTTCCACCTCCTCTTCCGGAATACAACGTCTGAAGATATGGTCCTTCCCTTGTTTGAATAGGTAAGGATCATCCCAATAGTATTGTTTGACGTCGTGGAGGAATTTCTTCTTTCCCTGTGAAGATAGGCCTGACAGAATCTCATTTCCTACAAGGTAGTTAGCAAAATCCGCATACCAGGGTACCTTTGGTCCTTTTATAGCATATATATCATGAATAGGACTAGTAGGGGGTGTAAAGAAGAAATCGTCACCGGAATCTAATCGAAGAACCTCACCTGAAATCTCACCTGGAGCTAGTCGATATCGAGTAAAGCTACTCGATATAGAGGAGGCTGCAGCGTCGACTGATGAAGAGCACGGATCCTGGTGGTCAACTGTACTCGATCTCGAGTTGGGCTCGTCGATCTCGAGTACAGCTGCGGTGTCTGGTTGCATCGTGCTCGACTCCTGGTGCTCATCGACAAGTGTACTTGTCGAGGTCGACGACGGGTACTCGACCTCGAGTAAGACTGTGGTGTCTGCCTGCGCTGTCCTCGACTCCTGGCGCCCATCGACAATGGTCCTTGTCGAGGTCGACGACGGGTACTCGACCTCGAGTACGGCTGTGCTGCTTGTCTGTGCTGTGATTGGCTCCGGGTGCTCCTCGATATGGGTCTTTGTCGATCTCGACGACGGTTTACTCGAGATCGAGTAGGCTTTGTCTACGTCGAGGAAGACAGTGTCGGTCTGCATTAGGTGCTCGTCTGGGCGAGAGTCGTCGATTGGTATGGTGTCCTGGGCCTCCTCTAGCATGTCTTTGGGAAGCCTGGATAAGTGATCGGCGACTGAATTCTCTATGCCCTTCTTGTCCCTTAGCTCAACGTCAAATTCTTGGAGTAAGAGCACCCATCGTAGCAACCTTGGTTTTGCATCCTTTTTTGTCATTAAATAACGAAGAGCAGCATGGTCAGTATGGACAATGACTTTAGAACCAACAAGATAGGAACGAAATTTTTCAAAAGCAAAAACCACAGCCAAAAATTCCTTCTCTATTGTGGTGTACTTAGCCTGAACCACATCCAGAGTCTTGCTTGCATAGTATATGGCGTGCAGTTTCTTGTCCTTCCGTTGTCCTAGAACTGCTCCTACGGCATAATCGCTGGCATCGCACATGATCTCAAATGGTAGTGACCAATCCGGCGATTGAATGATCGGAGCTGAGATGAGAGCTTCTTTTAACCTGTTCAAGGCTTCAAGACATTCGCTAGAAAATACAAACTTAACATCCTTCATAAGCAGGTTAGTCAATGGTTTGGCAATTTTAGAAAAATCTTGAATGAATCTTCTATAAAAACCAGCATGACCAAGAAAACTCCTTATCTCTTTAATGGAAGAAGGTGGGGGCAATTTCTCCACTAGCTCTATTTTCGCTCTGTCCACCTCAATTCCTTTTTTGGACACTTTGTGGCCTAGGACGATCCCCTCTTGTACCATAAAGTGGCATTTTTCCCAGTTAAGTACCAAATTTGTCTCTTCACATCGCTTGAGTACCCTGCGTAGGTTAGAGAGACAAATATCGAAAGTAGTGCCATAAACTGAGAAATCATCCATGAATACCTCCACTATGTCTTCAATCATGTCGGAGAAGATGGCCATCATGCACCTCTGAAAAGTAGCAGGGGCATTGCAAAGACCAAAGGGCATCCTCCTATATGCGAAAGTTCCATAAGGGCAAGTGAAGGTGGTCTTTTCCTGATCATCAGGATGAATGGGAACCTGCCAAAAGCCAGAATATCCATCCAGGTAACAAAAGTAGTCATGTTCAGCTAACCTTTCGAGTACCTGGTCAATGAAAGGGAGTGGAAAATGATCCTTCCTGGTGGCGGGGTTGAGCTTTCTGTAGTCTATGCACATCCGCCAGCTGGTAGTGATCCTTTTAGGAACAAGCTCTCCCTTCTCATTCTCCTCGACGGTCATTCCACCCTTCTTAGGGACAACATGAACAGGGCTAACCCACTTGCTGTCGGAGATTGGGTAAATAATTCCTGCATCCAGCATGCGATGGATCTCCTTCTTGACAACTTCCTTCATGTTGGGGTTAAGCTTCCTTTGATGCTCAATTGTTGCCCTGTGATCATCTTCCAACAAAATTCTATGCATACAAGTAATGGGTGAAATACCTTTTATGTCCTCTAAGGAATAACCTATGGCCTTCCTATGAGTGCGGAGGACATCTACTAGCTTGTCTACCTCCTGTGGGTTCAATGAAGCATTTATAATTACAGGAAAAGTAGAGTTAGGACCAAGAAATTCATACCTAAGGGTGTCGGGTAAGGGTTTCAGCACTGGAGAAGGGCCCTGTGGAATCAAGATAGGCTCAACATCCTCCATCTTCATGATCTCCCCTAGGTAATCCGTCTCAATCCTCATAGAAGAAGCATCCATATCAGCTACAGGAGTTGGCGTCGACCAGGCATACATCGATGACAACGCTGAATTGGACATAGGACTGTACTGCAGGAAGCTACTCGAGAATGGGTTAGAAAGATCAAAATCGACCAAAAAATCAGAACTTACCTCGAATACAGGACTGGTCGATCTCGAGTTGGGCTCCTCGATCTCGAGGAGGATCGTCGAGTCAGCTTCGTCGATTTCTGGTGTGCCTGCAGGGGATAAGGTAGTCGACCTCGACGATGACTGGTCGAGATCGAGTAGGCTCAAAGGACTTACAGTGTCTGGAGGGTTAGGGCTTGTCGACCTCGAGTTGGGCTCATCGAGATCGAGGAGCTCTGTGGAGGTCGACTGGATCTGCTCAGCTTCTGGTGAGTCGTTCAGCTCCGCCGATAATGCGTCGTCGAAGATCTCCTCCTCGCTTAATTCCGCTACGGCCAGCTCCTCATCTGCTAGCTCAGATTCTGCCTTTCCTTCTTCTTGGATCAAGTGTTGTTCTGCAGGTTCATTACAGGAGATAAAATTAAATTTTGAATATATAGCTTTAATTTCCATTACCTCTTCTGTGTCTGGGTTGAAGAAGTATTCAATGATCTCATCTCCGATGGTGAATGTAAGGATTCCCCTTTTGACTCCAATGTTAGCATCAGCAGCTGCCAGGAAAGGTCGCCCTAGGATGATGGGGCAAGCTGGATCCTCTGCCATCTCTACTACAAGAAAATCTGTAGGGACAAAGAATCTACCAACTTTAACAGGAACATTATCGACAATACCTGTAGGGATTACCACGGTGTTGTTGGCCATGTAGAGTTTGGCATCAATTGGTTCCAGGGCACCTATTTTCACCTTTGACCAGATGGATAGGGGCATGATGCTAACACTTGCTCCTAAGTCACACAGTGCTTTAAATCTATGACGACCAAGTCCAACAGTGATAGCAAACTTACCTGGGTCAGGTCGCTTCTCAGGGAAATCCATCTTTTTGCACTCCTTAGCAATCTCAGTCATCGATCGCTTGTTGCTGAGAATCTCCTTGAGGAACTTGACATAGGCAGGCACCTCGTGCAGTGCTTCTGTAAAAGGAATAGTAACATTCAGACTCTGAAGCAATTTCACAAAACGCTGAAACTTACCGTCTGTCGGATCTCTTTGGTTTTTGGAAGGGAATGGGAGCGTCTTTTTGGTGTTCTGAGCCAGAACAGCTTCCGAAGGTGGTGAGGACTCAACGACCTCGGCATGGTCCTTCTCGACCTCGACAACAGGCTCGTCGAGATCGACCAGGGCCTCGTCGATCTCGAGTTGGCTAGTCGACTTTGGCTCGTCTGGCTGTGCAGCTGCGTCAGAGCTTCTCTCTTCCTCTGTGTCGAGTAGAGTTTTGTCGATGTCGACTAGGCCTCTGTCGATGTCGACGACAGCCTCGCCCTTGTTTTCTGGCTCGTGCAGTTTGTGACCGCTCCGCAACTTTACAGCAGCTACATGTCTGTGCTGCCCCTTGGGATTTGGTTCTGTATGGCCTGGGAGCTTCCCGGATGGTTGTGGAATCTGCGCCGCGAACTGACCCATCTGAGTCTCGATGTTCCTTTTCCAGGTGTCTAGCTCTCCAAATTTTGCATGGATATTCTGGAACTGATTGTTGATGGTGCCCTGATTCCGGCGCATCTCTTCAAGAATGAGCTGTAAATCATCCTTCTTTTGATCCCTTTCTGGATGTCCAGGAGCTCTGTAGGGCGGGGGGTTCCTAGGAGGACCTTGGTTCCGTTGAGGTTGATAGAACCTTTGGTCCCCCATATAGCGATTGGGACCCCCTGCGTAAGCTACCTCTTCATGAATCTCTGCCATCCTGACTTGTTCCGTATGCGGGCACTCAGTAGTAGTATGCCGTTGTGAACCACATTCGATGCAGGGTTGGTTGACAGAGAGATATTTGACTTGCTTGAGGAGCTTGCGATTCTGATCTCTGTAGTACTGCTCTTTGACATCAGGGTCTATCTCCTTTGATGGCTCATAGAGAGGCATAGATGGGGCTGGTCTGGCATGGGCGTTCTCATCATAGTTTGTAGGAGCCCCATACTTGTTGTCGTAGGTAGTGATCTTCTCTAGCACACCCCATGCGTCACTTAGCGGCATCGTCAAATACTCGTAGCGAGTATAATTGTTGATTCTGTCCTTAGTGACTTGATCAAGAGAGTTGAAGAAGATCTCCTGAATGATGTAGGGTGGCTGTCCATGAGTGGGGCAAGATCGCAGCAGCTCTTTGTAGCGTTCCCATGCTTTTGCTAGCGGTTCCCCAGGCTTTTGCTTGAAAGCAGTGATCTTTTGGCGGAGGAATGCTGTCTTGGCAGGAGGGAAGAATTTGTTGAGAAATTCCTGCTCTACTTGTGCCCATGTGGTGAGAGATTTTGGCTTCAGCCCTTCAAGCCACTTCAGTGCCGGTCCAGCCAGCGACCAGCGGAAAGCCTTCATCTTGACATATTCCAGAGTTGTACCTTCTGCAAGAGTACGACACATATCATGAAAATTAGTAATATGTTCAAGAGGACACTCATTAAATTTGCCGCAAAAGGCATTATTTTTAAGCTCTATAAGAAACTGAGTGCGAATTTCAAAAGAGTTTTCAGGGATTAGAATCGCCGATTCAGGCACGATGAGAGTCGGATGCATATAATCCTCAGCAGTGGTTGGATATTGGGCAAGCTCAGCTTCTGCTTGCCTTGCGCGCTCAGCTGCTTGTTCCCTTGCTGTCCTTTCATTGGCGATAGTGGCATCCTTAGCGGCGAGTTCCCTGGTAAGTCTGGCAATCAGCTGCTCCTGTGTTTCAGCGGCCGACATAGCTCTTTGTAGTTTAGCCCTGATGTGAAAAAGGCGTTCCGGTTCGTCTAAGGCGTCAAACTCAGGTGTCTGACCAGAACGACGCATACACCTGCAAACTAACTCAAAAGAAACGTGAGAACTGACTACCTAAGGCGCGCATGATAGCTTCCCCGGCAACGGCGCCAATTTGTTGTAAGAGGAAATCGAGAATGCAAAACAATAAGTAAACAAAGTAAAGCAAACCGATCGGATCCCAGCAAATAATGTTCAAGACTTCCTCCAAATGTAGTAAGAGCAAGTCAGGTTCGAATCCTCGAGGAAGCTGGTCAGCGGATCCTAGGCAGCGGTGGAATCTCACGGACAGAAGTCGACAACAGTGGTACTCGACCTCGACTAAGGGCTAGTCGACAGGGGTCAGGCACAGTCGAACACAGCAGAGCTCTCGGCGAAGTCTACTCGACCTCGACTAGGCGTACTCGATCTCGAGTAGGACCTTCGTCGACTTCGGCTTGTCTTGTCGAGTCCCTGCACAATTGAGCTACGACGATCTGGGATCGGAGGTCAGTGGTCGAGGTCGACCAGAAGCTGGTCGAGATCGACAAGGGTGAAAAAAAAACGTAAAAACAAATGCAGAATTCGGTTTTGTGACTTTATGAATGTGGGGAACCTCCAAAATTAGGGTTTGCGACAACGATCACCATGCAAGCGGAATATAAATTACAAAAGGCGGTAACTTTATCGATAAAGGAAAAGGCTTTCACCTAATCCGACAAGTAGGAATATAAATCTCGCGACAAATAATCCTAATTGCATCTATTCCTTTTCATAATTAGCATTTATAATCTTTCGAATAGAAATCCTAATTACTACCCAAGTTTCGCAACATGAGTTCTTCAATTTCTCAATCAAAGATGAAGCACATAAGGAATAGATTAAGATAACGACAAAATACCTCCTTCCGCAATAGCTAATCCGCCGACATGGCTCTCGTTGGGCTCACCCCAACCCCAGAAGTGGGTGGACTACTCGCTCTTCATTGCAATTGCAGACATCATTGATTGAAAGAAAATCACTTGCATTAACTAAATTCAAAGCTTTTACAATTCCGGCAATCAACCGTCGTAAACTGCCAAAACCTTAAAAGCCTTAAACTCCTAAATCGTCTCTGTGGAACTACTTGTCTCTGACTGAAAATTGAATGATTGAAAAACCAGCCCCTAGGGCTTTATTTATAGGCTTCTATTCCTTGCTAATCAAGGATAGAATATCTATATCTATATCTAAAACTTAAAAAGATAAATAAAAGATATAAAGAAATTAAATCTAAAATTAGGGAAATATATCTAAATTGTCTCAAGTGGATAAAACTCTCTTCTCCATGATAGATGTGGATAAATCGGATGGATCTTGCTTTTCCTCGGCTCCAAGGACTCTATCTCGAGTAGGACTGTACTCAGCGCGTTACGCGGCTTCGGGAAATCCTCGTCGACCTCGACAAGCGGTGGTCGACCTCGAGTAGGAAAAGTCGTCGACTGGGCCAACTTCGTCATCTCGGCTAGCTGGTCCTCGACAAGCTCGGACAGGACTCCTGGCGCTGGTCGATCTCGAGGAGGTCTCCTCGATCTCGACGAAGGTTGTGTTCTCGACTTGGTCTTCCGAGGTTGTCGAGTCGGATGTGGGTTCTCAGACTTGTCGACCTAGAGGAAGCTTCCTCGATCTCGACGAGCGGATCATCGGCCTGGTTGTCTAGGGTAGCCCTTGTCGACATGCTCGGACACTGTCTCCTGGGCGTGGTCTACCTCGACAAACGCTTGTCGAGCTCGAGTAGGTTCTTGCCTTGTGTTCTCGAGCAGTGCCTCTTCGACTTGGCTCGGGGAGTGGGGTCTGGCTCTTGTCGACCTCGAGTAGAGCTACTCGATGTCGAGTAGGGTATTGCTCCGCGTTGTCTGGTCAGGTCTCTACTCGACTCCAGTGTGTCCGGGCTCGGCCTTGTCGACATAGACAAGAGTCTAGTCGATATAGAGTAGACTTGCTGCTTTCGTCTTTGTTTCTTGGTTTCTCCCGAAATGTTTCCATATTCTGCAATATTAAACAGAAACTTATGTAGATCTCCATTTCTAACAAATAAACATATACTACATAAATTCGACATATTCCCAACCCGAAATATGCAAAATGTAAAGAATATGGAACTGAAATATGCATGAAAACATGGCTACTTTGGAGACATCAGCCCACAAATTATTAACGACTCTTCGCTACGGCTTTTCATCCTCAAGGATGCTCTTCGCAGTTGAGGGTTTGCCTCAATGCCAAAAATTTTCCGGTTAAAAAAATCAAATTTTATAGTTTTCTTTTTATATTTTCATAAGATTATTCATTATGCTAAACATATATTTTAAAAAATTCTTCTAATTTTTATTCCTATGAATTTTTTTAATATCAATGTCATATTTAAGACACACACATATGAACTATTATATGAATTTTTTATAATAAAATATCATATTTATATCACAATGTATGGTTTTCTTTCAATATTTTTAAAAAATTTCTTCAATATATATATATAGACCGAGAAAAAAAAATTCCGAAAAAAAAATTTAGCCCCTCTAAAAAATCCCGCCTATCAAGAATCTGACATGTCTGATATCGAATTTTTACACTTTATCAAAAGAAAAAAAAAGTTGGGCCGAACCGAACCGAAAAAACCGGAACCGAACCGAACCTATTGATTTCGGTTTAGGTTTTCGGTTCAGGGAATTTTTATTTTCGGTTTAGGCTCGGTTCGGTTAAACCGAGAGAAAACCGATTTTTTTTTTAAAATGTTTTAATTTACATTTCTTTATTTGCTCAGCTGCTATGTGCTACTGTTGTACAAGGTTGAAGATCGAACCGTTACGAGGTGCTACTGCCTACTGTTGTACGCCTATGCAAGGTTCAGTTGAGTGCTGATCTGCTATGTGCTACTGCAGTACAACGTATTGCTGTCTACTCTAGTACGTACGTAGATCATGAGGTTGTGATTCCTGTGAATATCCATTTGCCAATTAGGCTTGTGTTTTACTTTTGCTTGTGCCTTGTAATGTGATTGGAACGACATCATAAGAGTACCTTCCGTAATTGGTAGCCCAAATGCAATAAAAAAGGGCATGTCATGCATGTGTAGGTGTATTACGTAGACACTAGACCATGAGTTTTTTTTAATGCTCAAATAACATCGGTATAAAATATGCTCAAATAATATCGGTTTATTTAGGTTTATAACCGAACCGAACCGAAACCAAACCGGTGAAAAACCGAACCAAACCTATTAGTTTCGGTTCGGTTTTCGGTTTACGTTTTTTGAAATTTCGGTTTTCGGCTCGGTTCGGTTTGACTAGGTTCGGATTGGTTTTGGGCCGATGAACAGCCCTAGCTAGTACCATTATCAAATAATTTTAAATCGTAATGGTAATTCCAATATTACCGGATTGATTATCATTATCGAATTGGTAATGATTAGTTCGATTTATCAGAGCATATTCAACGCTTATACCTCTTTTGTAATTTTTGTCTGACACCAAAAATTAAAAAAAAATGACGATTAAAAAATAATTTAAATGTGGCAGTGAGTTTCTTCCCTGACACACATAGTGTCTTCTTCCGAAAATCTTACACACAAATGAAATACTTTACAGTGATTACATCTGATACAACCCTAGTACATGTGAGCTGAGGTTAGACTTTAGATTAGCTAGCTTTTATGGCCCTTCACTTCGAACCTATTGGTCCTATTGACGCATTGACTCGTGGCATATATGAGTAGTTAGCTATTTCAATAGTAGTTTCACGGCAATGAGGCAAGTCACGAGTCTACTCCGAATATATCTCCCAAATCGTCCATACTAGCAAGTTATTATTACTTTGCCTTGTTTTTTCTTCCCGTCAAGGTTATTTCATAAAGACTTGTGTCGACAAAGTCGTCAAACGACGTAGAAATGTAAATGTAGCGGAAAAGGCTTCTGGGATGTAATCAGTACTTGTGGAAGAGGCGCTTTCATTGTCGAATGCAGGCATCAAAGAGGAGAGAGTAGGTAGAGGAGATTTGGACATGGTGGGCGATGGAAGATATTCACCCACTGCTTGTGAACAAAGAAACTCCGGGTGCTTTCCGATTTCCTGAACTATAGCTGAATGAATCACTGTAGCCGACAGACGTTCGGCTACTCCAGGCAATTGTGTGATACAAAAGTTTCTAACCCCTCCCCTGTTGATAGATCACTAAGTTCATAACTACAGTAGCCATAGTATTTCATAAACATGCCCGTAAACTCTCAAATCGAATAAGATAAATAAAACTTCAAAGAAACTGAGAAACAAATAGAATAGAACGAACATCATAAGACATGTTTAGATGTTCAATTACTTCCATATTTTCAGGAGTTTATCAATCACTCATGGAGTTGTTATTTGATTCTGTAGAATCTTCGACATTACTATTTGTATTATCTTGAGTCACAGGGCCGTCATCAAAATCTTCACTTTCTTCAGATAAGAGTACGGCGTGATCCAAGCTCCCTGTCACTAGCCTGAACCTTGTTGCCATATTACAAGTCTCTATAAGCTCAAACTTGTGTTCTGCAGTATGCCGCTGATTGAACCGGCCTGGAAGTTTGGATTTTGTATCATAACATTCTTCACAGAGATCGAATCCTATTGCTTCCTCGCAGTCCTGGCATCTGTATCTTTTACCAACTACAGGATATATCTGTGATAACACCAACAGTCATGTCAGCGGATCATGTGGATTTGCTCTCAAAAATAAATCGATCCATGCATACACATCACAATTCACTTGCATTCCCCAATTTCCCATATGTACAATTCACAGTTGGGAATAAATGGATGAGCATGTTCTTCAGCTGTACATGGAAGAAAAAAAGGAGCTAACCATTCCGGAATGGCTCACCGGAAAGGACTTTTGGGTAGTACCCATAGGTCTCCGGTTCGAACCCTGGATGGCCGCTATTTATTTACCAATTCAAGGAAAAAAAGGAGCTAAACTGTTAAGAAAGCAGATTTGTCATGCAGAGTCTCAGGAGCTATGTAGACGCTATGTTATATACATCTCATGGTGTGGATTTTAACAGCATTATACAAACAACAAATTAATGCACAAAAATGGGTTAAAAAAATGAGATAATTATGGAAACTCACCCCACAATAATCACAACCAACACCAAAGTGGACCTTTGGGTCATGTTGAGTCAACCAGTGAAGGATATTTCCAGAAGGAAACGAAGATAAATACGCATTTTTCTTCGCAGAGGTTTTTGAACTTGAACCTGGAAAAGAAATAATAAAGAATATCAACATCTTCAACAGATAGTTAACAAGGTCACAAGGATCTCACTGGGGTAGTCCTCTTTCGCTCTTTTCACTGACAACATTAACATTACTTAGAATAGAATATGGTAAGATTTATTATGTAGATTGAATATAACTTTTGATCGGATTTGTCCGATTTTGCTTTCTTTGAAAATTTATATAGCTGGACCATTCCAAATTTCTTAACCTCTTTTATGGGTTTGAAATGCATGTTAACCAACACTACAAATCTACAATCTACCACGCTTCCACCACCAGAGTCTGAAGAAGCACAAAGTTGAATTCTATGGTCTTTCTATCTTCCCATCTTTAGAGTTACATCCCTGCCTCCCACAAATTTCTAACACATTTATATAATGAAAAATGTATAAGGTCTTTTTCAAAAAGATAATGCAGTAAACCAGTATCATTTTGGAAATTAGACGTGCAAATGGATAAAGTTTAAAGTGTAAACATAAAGTTCTTTTTTTAATCTTCACAAGCTTTTTATGTCCTCAATTCTCTCAACTTAAGTCATTCGAACAAAATAAAATGCTAGGCAAAGAAATCAGGAAACTTTCAAGTGCAGTAGAGATGATATTAAGAATCTGTAGTAAAATTAATCTCAGAAATAAGACATACAAGAAGGTGGATTCTTCTCTTTAAAGTCAACTTGATCACGTTCAACGGAACCCCTCCGTGATGAATATTCCTTGGGGAATGTTTCTTCCAAGAAATTATTTAGCTCCAAGCAAACCTTAGGGAAGTCACTAGGATGAGGAATTTCACAAATTGGACAACTGATTGTTCCATCCTCTGGAATGGTGATACAAGTTTCACAATAAACTGCACAGATAGCAACCAAGAAGCTCATTAGAGAGAATATATTTCAAAAAAGAATATGGGAAGGTTTTTACTTTTTATACAACATATAGCATGGAACATCAACAAAGGAGCACAAGGGTTCACCATGGCCACAATTTAGAACTGCAGGGCGGAACAGCAACTCTTTGCACGTGGGACAAAGCACATCTGTGATTGCAATCTGATTCAAGGTAACATTAGTATTTGTCTCAGACTGGTTATTCTCTTCGCTAACAGCCATTTTACAGGCTTGCAAGCATTCTGGTGTCTCTGGCTTTGAAAATTCAGTAGACAAGCTTGATTTTGAACATGGGGAAGATGTAAATGCTGATCCACCAGCACTGTTGGATTTCAAAGAGCTGCTCTCCAACTGTGGTGAGAAGCAATTAGTTTCTTTCTCCTGTTCTGAAATACACAAGAAATAACAGTTGAACTAAATGTGTGGGAATGTCACCAACTTTAGTTGGCAAATGGCAATGGCAACAAACTAAAATGAAGATCAGTCAGGATTCAGATACACAATAAGCAGATTAAGGGACAAGTCTAGATTATACAATGTGTTAGATTTCTAAACTGAAATCATAGAAGCGGAAACAACAAATCTTGGGAGGATCTTGAGGAAGAACAAAGAGAAGTTTAAGATCTTCTTCATATTGTCTTATCATATTATTCAAGGAGAAAACAACTATTTAAAGACAAGAGATGACCTTTGAAGCTTACAAGAGAAGCTACAAAGTCTGAAAAGTGAAGCTACAAAAGACATAATAACTCTAGTAAAGACAGCTTAGGAAATATAAACCTCCAGCTAGAAAATTAAAGCTAAAGCAACACATTAAATGCAACAACCAACTAACTTGTGACATAGAAGTAAAACCAATTTATCCAACACTTCCCCTCAAGCTGAGTTTGTAAAGCTCGAAATCCAACACTCCCCCTCAAACTCAGCTTTGAAATAGCTCTTCAAATTGGTTGAACATTGATGAACATGGCTGCCACTCCTTGGAGAATGTTGTTGTAGCACCAGAAGTTCATCAGCAAACACCAAGATAAACAAGCAAGAGCCCAAGAGAATAGCAACACCAGTTCTAGCATGAGCTCCAAGCGAGACTGATTGACCCACCAAGAACAAGTCTGAATGAGACAAACCTCAGCAGAAACGAACAACAAAATCCAGCAACCATGATCTGGATATCAGCCTTTGGCAACACCAATCTCTTCTGGAGGAAAATGTGACATGATGTCACACACCGGACGAAGATTCAGCATGGAGGCTTAAACCTTGAACATTCTTCAGCAATGAAGGCTGAAGAAATGGAAAACATTCCCAGCAATGAAGGCTTGAGAAATCAGAAAGTCGTTTCAGCTATGAAGGCTGGAACCATAAACAAATTTTTCCAGCAATGAAGGCTGAGAAAACAGGAAAAGGTTCTCAAGCAATGAAGGCTTGAGAAATCAGAAAGACATTTCAGCAATGAAGGCCGAAAAACAGGAGAAGTTCTCAGCAATATAGGCATGAGAAACCAGGTAGTTTCAGCAATAAGGCTGAAAAAGATGGGTGGGTGGAACAGAACCAATGCTGTAGATTTGAGAAGAATGTTTCAGCAATGAAGGCTGAAGTAAATAAGAAAAAAATAAGCTTAGGAGAACACCATAAGCTCTTATACCATGTTAGATTTCTAAACTGAAATCATAGAAGCGGAAACAACAAATCTTGGGAGGATCTTGAGGAAGAACAAAGAGAAGTTTAAGATCTTCTTCATATTGTCTTATCATATTATTCAAGGAGAAAACAACTATTTAAAGACAAGAGATGACCTTTGAAGCTTACAAGAGAAGCTACAAAGTCTGAAAAGTGAAGCTACAAAAGACATAATAACTCTAGTAAAGACAGCTTAGGAAATATAAACCTCCAGCTAGAAAATTAAAGCTAAAGCAACACATTAAATGCAATAACCAACTAACTTGTGACATAGAAGTAAAACCAATTTATCCAACACTTCCCCTCAAGCTGAGTTTGTAAAGCTCGAAATCCAACACAATGTAAATCATAAGCTAACAGTTTTCAAAGATTATGAAAAGTAGATAGTTTGGACAAGGATATATATGCATCTGCTATTGCAAAGAGAGAACCCCTGAAACACAAGTCCTTAAATAAAACGAAGTACTTGGAGGGAGGGAGGGAGGGGTTGGATCAGAATACACGAGAACAAGTGAGTTACCAAGCATTTGTTTATCCCTTCTTTGATAAGCACTGGGATACATCTTTACGATCAGGAAGTGGAGCATTTGACATACTGTAGGAAAGTGGTAATATGAATGCCTACAGATAGGACAACGAGATACTCCATAACCATTCATTGACATATGTACACACCAGAAACAGGAAACATGGCCACAAGCTGCAATGTGGGAGAAAAAGGAAGTTAACTCTAGAATCTCACGTTTCAGTTAAATTCTGTTCTTCGGGTAAAGCATATTACCTAGCACGATGGGCTTGTATAAGAGATCCCTACAACATAAAAAATATTTGAGATCAATAAGAGGTCTTACAGAACCATAAAATATTACAGTATTAAGCAATTTTCTGCACCACTCTTGCATATGATTTACAAACCAAGGCATAAAATGGAAACACAACCCTTTCCAGGTTGGTGCTTCATTTTAACATATGCCCAATATCATGTGAAGGTATGAAAAAATCCATATGCCCAATATCTATAGAAGACATCAAACAATTGTAGTTTTTTTCAAGTTTGCCGTTATCAAATGGCATTTTTACCAACAAGATTGAGGAAATGAGAATGAAGTTTCAAACTTTATCAATCATATATTCTTTTTTTTTTTTTTTGATAAACACCAATCATATATTCGGTTCAAGTAGTCTTGCACTAAAGTACACTCAAGATTAGAGAAGAGTTATAACTCAAATTCCAGTACAGCAGCCAAAACTGAATTATTCATGTAACCAAACAACCAATTGCTTCATCCGAACAACCAATTGCTCATGTAACCAAACTCAATTAGAACAATTAAAACAATTAAAGCACAAAACTGAATTATTCATGTAACCAAACAACCAATTGCTTCATCCGAACATGCCAACAGGCGAAATCAGAATTCATCATCTTCATTTAATGACAAAAACAGATAGGGGAGAAATTAAATTAAGAAAGGACGGAGAGAGGAAACGAGAACAAGAACTGTCGATCTTACAAACAGACGCAGCAGATGAAGGATTCAGAGATATCCTCCTCCTCCTCCTCCGATTCAACACAATCCAAGGATGGATGATTCTCCTTGTTCTCCTCCGTCATAGGTTGGAATTCATTATCCATGCTCAAATCACAACCAGCTCAACAAGAATCTCCTCGATTTGGCTCCCTGATAGCTTCGAAATGCAGACACGGGGGCGGAAAACCCTAGGGGGGTGGGGGGTTGGCACCGCCACCCCAAGGAGCCGACCTTTAACTGCCTGGATGGAGGAGGAATGAATTGCATTTCGCTCCGCAGAATGAAAGTGGGCCCCAAAGGACACGTGGACGTGACTTGCGCGGCCCCCTGCTTCTGATTCTGTACGGTCTAGTGGGCAGCAGGGTGTTGTTATTCGAGCCGAACGAGTCGAGCTTGACATGTTCAAGCTTGTTCATTTGTTAAACGAGGTCGAGTCGAGCCGAGTCTAATTTTTAAACGAGCTTTTTATTTTGTTCAAGCTCGGCTTGTTTAGGAAATGAATGAGCTCGAGCCGAGCTTTTTTCGAGCTTTAAGTAGTTCTACTTAGTTATAACATGTAAACTTAAAGGAAAATTTTAGAAATTCTATTCGAGTTTTATTCGAACGAGCCGAGTTTTCAATCGAGCTTAAAATTTTGTTAAAGCTCGGCTTGTTTAAATTATTATTAATATTAATATTAATAATAATATTAATAATAATAATAATAATAATAATAATAATAATAATAATAATAATAGTTGTGCATTCATGAATCCTTTTTCCAGGCTCATACCTTACTTTTTCACTGCCACATCAGCTTGAAAAACCTCACTTCAGATTATTATTTTTTCACCCTCATTCATGAATCCGACATTGGTTTCATAACTTACTTTTCTTTATTTACCTTTTTTATTAAATCAAATCTCTATATAATTTTTTCAACTGCACAACTATTATTATTATTATTAATAATATTAATATTAATATTAATATTATTAAAATGTAAAACAAAAAAATATTCATTATTTTATTATTATTATTATTATTACTATTATAATTTATGTATTTATTTAATAATAAAATGCGAGTCGATTTTTTTTTAATGTTGGATAAAAAAGCATATGGGTATTATTTATTTGATTTTTTTTCCCTAAACATATGCAATATGGATGTCTATGGATAGATAAAATTAAATTAAAGTAAAAAATATTTTTGTTTTGTTTTGTTTTTAAAAAAATAAGCCTAAAAACGTTTTAAAAGATTGTTATTTAACCCCTCTGACACGTGGCGTTCAGGTATTGGGCCACATGTTAGTGTGTTGCCTCAATTTGTTCTACCAGGGGATGAGGCATCACGTGCTCCTCACGTGTCTCTTCATAAATCCCACTTTTCCCGATTCTTGCAGTTGAACCGGCAGGTTGGGATTCATCCCTTTTTCTTTTTTTTTCTTCCCCATTTTTTAACAGGTGGCATCTTCTTGAACCCATGGGTTCAGCGATGCGGCTGCTCTAATGTGCAGTGTGGCCTACCACCGGCTTCAAATCCCCCTCACAAACTCCCCATTTTGCACAGTATGGGTAGGGAGCTTCGAACTCATGATCTATCAAATACTCCCTTCGTTCGGCAAAACTTGTTATTTTAGCTCATTTCACAAGTTTTAAGGCAATTAACAAATGTACTAATTTACCCTCAATTATTACCCACCTTTTTTACTTTATCGAAAACTACAACTAACAAACCATTAATCACATCAAGGGCGTTTTTGTAAAGTGAAGGGCAAAATACCTAAAGTGACAAGTTTTTTTAATAAAACTAACACCCTAAAATGACAAGTTTTGTCGAACTGATGGAGTATTAATCACTACATGCATAATTCAAATAATTCAAATTTTGGTGGGTAAGCATGTAACATCATGAACTTACAAAAATAATCCAAACTTTTACTACTATGTGCTTATATCACCACCAAACACCAATGTCTTTTTTAAAATAAAAATAACAATTAACTTTCATAGTTTTGAACAACAATAACAATAACTCAGTATATCGCCGTCGTCCTCAACTTTTTGGGAGTTGTTCTTTGTTCGACTTGTTGTAGGGTTTGTTTTTGTTTTGTCTCGTTGAGTCTGTTTTCTATTTGTACGGTATGTTTAGGCGATTTTCGGTTGCCGAATCGTCGGCCTCTCGTGAATTAGGCTTGCCTGATCTCGAATCTTTACCTAATAAAAAAAAAACTCAGTATATCCCGCAATAAAGCAGGGTCTGAGGGTCAGGATGTTTTGAAATAAAATCTAAAATCTAAAACAACAACCCAATATAGTTTGAAATAAAATCTAAAACAATATTAAACTAGGATTTATAATCAAAATTACACAAAAGGTAAAAAAAACATTGACTTAAGATAATTGAAAAAATATCGCTTATTTATGGGCCATTTGCTAAAATAACCCTTTTATCCGAAAGATTTGCATGAGTAACCCAATTCGGAAAAAAAATGCTAAAAAGCGGATATCCGCTTGCCAAGGGTAGCCGGTAACAGGTCAGCCTGTGGGGTACAGCTGGACTCCATCTCGGTTTCATGTACAGTGAGAGATAGGGGGAGGGATACATCTCTACTCCTGAAAAGTGAAGACCAGTGAGAGAGGAGGGAAAAAGTAGTTGTTGCAGTGAGACGGAGAGAGAGAGAGAGAGAGAGAGAGAGGTTAAATAGAAAAGTGCAGGCTGAGAGGACAGAGAGATCAGTGAGAGTGTTAGTGAGGGGGATCGAAAAAGATGCTTTCAACTAAATTATAAGTTTCAGAGAAAACAAATTAAAGAAGGAAGGGTCCGGGGGTTTATTTGAAGGATCACGTGTAAGCAGTAAGTTGTAACTGGACATCCATATTAGATACACATGTCACAAATTGTATGTCACTGGACACGATTGTAACTATGAAAAACACAGCATAATGTTTCTCCGTATTAGACCTAATGGAATCGAATGAAGAAGATTTATGGGAGAAGCAGATTCGCTATAATGACATATTGTTTTATGTGTGCCCAATTATAATATTTACCCATATTTGGATGACATGATTTCGTTATCTCCGGTCGACACTAGTATGTTTTACCCATATTGGAATCGAATGGATGAGAGTGACAGTAAAGGGGGCATAAACCTACTTATAATTACATGTTAAGTTGAAAAGAAAAAACCATGGAATAAGAATAAAGTGTGTGGAGGTGAATTCGTGGGCCGACTTGTAATCGCGTAGTTGTAACTAGACACAACATGAATACGACATGACAGAAACCGAAATATACTGGACACAATATCTCAGAGACAGATTCACTTGCATTAATCAAATACAACACATGAGCAAATATTTAAAAGATAGTAGTAGAGAGTAGCAACATAGAAGACATTGAAAACAAAATTTACGGTAACAAGAAGTGAAATTGCGGCTGCGTGGTGAATCTGTATCCATCCCAGTCGAAGTGTGGGCGTATATTGCGGGCACGATGATCAGACGTCTCGTCGCTTAGTGGGAAGTTCACCGTGAAAGTTCGGTCACTCCCATATCCGGACACAGCAAGGACCCTGCCGGCCCAAAACTCATCGTTGTCGCGGCAGTCGACACGATCTTCGGGCATGTAGGCGTCGTACAAAATACGAGGCGGTCGGGGACGAATTCGTTGCACCGGGATGATCTCCCTCAGCATCTCTCTTCTATTGTTGCGTAGGAGGGTCACATATTCGACCTCCCAGTGGTTAGGGTCCAGTTTGCGTACAAGGGTCGCCTCGTAGAACGACCCGAGCATCCCAGCCTCACCGCCGATAATCTCTACTCTTTGATGTCGTTGGTCTGACGGCGGCAACATTGGTCCTGCATAAATTAACAAAAATAAGGTAGTATAATGATACAAGTAGCACAACTGAAATCTACACGAATGAAGTGATCGACAAACCTTCATCATTCGATTCGTCGGATGATATAACGATGGAGACAGGTTGGGGAGGGAGGCCAGATGAGGAGCCGCGGTGGTGTGAAGAGGATGCCATTTCGTTGAAGGGTTGTTGGAGAAGTTGTTAAATGGCAATGGGGATTCAACTTCACCAATTTTTGGGGAGTATGGATGGTGAATGGCTATCATATAAGTGGCGTGTTTGGGAAATATCAACATTGTTCAGCATGTGACCGTTGAGAAAAAAAAAAGAGAAACAAAAAGCAATGGGGATTAAATTGCAGTGTTTTGTTGTTGTCTACAATTAACATGGCAGTGTTCTGGTCTATATATGACACGTGTCATTTCTGACATGACATAAATGAAGGGGATTTATTTCTTGTCGTTAGACGATACATGACACCCCTCAAAACCAACTCCCCGGTCAATTATTCCCAACTTGGTAACAAACAGTTTTCTACTGGACACCTTTTGAAGGGGTTTTAGTAAAAGTTTGACCTTCGTATAAAACTTGGTTTCCCACTCACACTTAATACTCATAAAATGCAAAACCATAGGAAAGTATACCCATATTAATTTCAAACCACGAAATACAATTTGAAACCATATGAAGTTCAAAGCAATGAATAAAATTTGACCCAACAAAAAATTCTGAGAGACAAAAGGGGGGGGGGAATCTTGTAGAGGGTAGAGAAGGACAGCTGATAAGACAGGGGAGAGATAGAGAGAGAGAGAGAGAGAGAGAGAGGGCGGGAGTGAGATTAAATCTCCCGCCATGTCATTCGCGCCTGTATAGAATAAGAGGGAGAAGGAGAGACTATAAACCCATTCAAGCGCTTGACACCTATTGGGGTTAACTGGACAGACACCGACTTCTTGGAGGAAATGAGTAAGTCTTTCTTCCATTTAGGTTATGCGATACGTTTCTCCGTACAATATGCTGGACGCAAGGAAAAATCATTTATATGGAAGACCATATCAGGAAGAAGGTGATGCAACGATGTGGGAACGTAATTAACCTCGGATGACACCCAGGTGGTCGGTGATTGAAGTGTCCCGAAGAACTGCTTCTCCAGTAGGGTGCCTTCGACCTACCGGACAGGGTCATTTCCGTCCTTCATCCACGCAACGAACGCATCAACATCTGCCCTCGTCGCCATGCCTAGCTCGGCGGCATCCACTAACTTCTTGCCCACACGCGGCTTCTTTACTGGCTGAGTTACGCCCGCCTAGGACAACGTATCAGGATGTTGACGGGTGCCTCTTCTCGGCCGTAGGAGGGGCACCTCAGACTCAGCCTAAACCTCGGAGGCACCGTGTGCCACCCACTCCTCCTGCAACTTGCAGCCCATGGTGCGGTTAACATGACAGTAAAAACAATTGACATGACATCAAATATATCTTAACATGACAGTCTCATGCGCAAACCTCTATAGCCTTGGCCTTGTCCTCCTTGGTGGGTTGTCAATATCCTTCTTGCCCTTGTCCATGCCCTTGTCCTTGTCCTTGTCCTCGTCCTCCTTGCCCTTATCCTTATCCTTCACTGATCCCTGAACCTAAGCACATGACCTCTGAGTAAATTGACATATACTGGAATTGGCATGACATGTACTGACATGCACAAGACATCCAATATGAACAACATGACAGTAAAATAAAATGAGATGACAATTCTGATCTGATACCAGGATAACCTTACCTCATTTCCCAGAACTTCCTCTTGCTCCTCCGACTCCCTAGTCCCCTTCCACCTCAGTTCCTTGTTCAGGTTTTCAATCGCCTCCTCAAGCGTGGCCATCTTCGAGGCTAACTCTGCGGTTATACTCCTCACCATGTCGTCCATCTTTGCCATTAACCGTGACTCGATCTCTAATAGGGTAGCTTCTATCTGCGTGCCCTCCCCTGATTCTTGCGTCGACCCACGTGCTCCCTTTGGTTGTTTCTTTGGTGGGGGTTTCACATTTGCGAATACGAACTCTCGGACAATGTCGTCGAAGAAGTTGTCCCGCTTGTCGTGAGTGTTTCGGACATCACGGTACAAACGGGTAGCTCCCTCCACTTCATCGGGGAGTAGAAGCGGCCTCACAACTGCAGGGTCGTTGAAGTGCCCTATCTCCTTAGCCTCCTGCAGTCGGGTTTCGATGGAGGCATACTCGAGGTTCGGGTCTCTAAACTCGTATCGCAGACACCTGGGGTACAACTTCTCATCTATGACGTTCGCGAATTGGACGACCATTGGAGGGAGAGCTTCGTACACCCATAGCTGCAAACAAATGTAGTCCAGTAAATATTCACTCTCTGTCCAGTCAATTAATATTTGCCGCCAAGTAACGTGTATACGGCGTCCAGTGAGATCTGTGTACGAACCTGAAAGGCGAGAGGGAAACCCAGCAGGCAGTAGGCCGGACGTGCATTGGAGCTGCTCTCATCCCGTTGGAGCTTCCTGTCGACTGCACGGTTCAGGAACTCGTTCGTCCACTCGTAGCAAAACCGACCCCACGGAAACGCAAGGAACCTTTCAATGTCGCCGACAAGGTCGACCACCCACCCGTGAATGTAGTTTTTGGGTTCCTTCCCAAACAATACGCCCTCGACCAGCATCAGCAGGACAAATTTAAACTTTCTAGTTGACGATTTCTCAGATGCCATTGCCACACGGAACCGCACCTCGAACTCGGACATCTTCAACTTTGAAACTCCAAAGAAATCAAACACTGCCTTCTCGAACGGCCCGTCGTCCTCGGGCTCTTCGCCATACCCACAGTTGAGACCGGTGACAAGGGCGAACTCAACTATTGTGAACCTCACGACCGCATCATGGATCTTGTACCACGTTTCATTCTCCTTCTTCATCTTCAATTGTCGTTGGGGAACGTAGTGTACAAGCTGTCCCGAGAACTGGACCCTTGTGCCCAGTCTTGCAACGCCCCCCAACGGGCTGTCCATCAGGCGCTTCCAATTGGACTCACTCAACCAGTTGTCAATGTTTACTAGGAGCTGCATCCGGGAGTGTTGGTTAATTTTTGCTTTGAAGTGTCTGTCTTCCTTGATGGCGTACACAGCCTGCACAGACGTCAACATGTCAGCCACACTGCACCACCACAGTCACAAGTTACATTACTCGAACGAAATCCATCTTACCGCCCTGGAGGTTTGAGCTCTACGGTCTACAATCTTCTTTACACTTCGCTGCGACATTTTTAATATTCACCAGATATCCTGCATAATGGGAGCCCAAATTTCAGTATTCTAAAAATCAATTCGTCTCCCCCAACCCACGGTTCCCTTCATATCAATATCAAATGTAACATGACACAAAGACAGGTACACATGACACATACTTGTGAATACATGACAGAATACTTATTCAATCTCTACATCTTCAATTGCACACAAGTCACCCTATTCTTGATAATGTCGATTCCACATAAACGTTCACCTTTTCTAACATTTTTCCTAACCCTAATGCGCCGCATTTCATCCAATTTCCCCCAAAACTAAACGTATCTATAGTCGTACGCCCCATTTCGCCCAATTCCCCCCTAAACTGAACGTATCTACAGCTCCTAATAAGTTGGATTCGACAAGACAATTGTCCAATTTCCCTATTCCCAAAAATACGCTTCTCTCCCAGTCGCCCACACCCCAATTCCCAAACTTTCCAACCGTTGGTTTTAACTTGACGCCGGTTACTTACTACATGACAGGGCGATATTGCGCACTGTGAACCCATTCGACCCCTTCTTTCCATTTTCACACAATCAAAACCAGTTTAGGTTATTCCAATCGATTCCTCCCCTACGAATCCAACAAAACGTAATTAATCGGCATTGTGAGGGTTTACTTACTTCAAAATCGGCCTCTTCGTCTCCTTTGATGCTCTGTCGTCTTCTTCCTCGGGTTGGCTTCTTCTTTTCCTCTCTCGATATGTCGTCTTCTTCCTCTTCTTCTTCTTCCTTCTCTTCTTGTTTTCCTCAGGTTTGCATGAGCAACGGTTGCCCTCTCTCTCTCTTCCTCTTTTGTAAGCCGTGAGAGGCAGTTGGACTCGACAGTTTTGAAATTAAAATGTCTTCCTCTCTCTCTTCCTCTCTGTCTCTCCACATTAACTTCCCTCACTTCCCCTCTCTCTCTCTCTCCACAATAACTTCCCCGCTGCCTCTCTCTCCTCCTTTACTTTCTATCTCCTATGTCCCGATTATTTTCATCCACTTTTAACTGGAATCTTTGCAATTTTTTTTTGGGAGGGGGGGGGGGGTTAACCCTTGCAATTGTTGTGGATAGTGGGTTAGGCTAGCAAACTTGACCGGGGCAAAGGTAATTTACTACCATTCCCTCCTTATTTATTTCATACTTTAAAAATCCAAAATTTAGTTTGAACAAATGATATAAGTTAGAAATATTTTTCTAAAATATTTCTCAAATGAAATTTTTAATAAAAATTATACAAAATATAACTTTTTATATTTCCTTTAAATATTTATCAAATGATATAACTTTTTATATTTTTCAAATAGGACCTAAAACAATACTTCATAATTTTGGGTTTTTTAAATTATAGAGTATTAAACTAGGTTTTTAATCAAATTTAAAATGAAAAATAAAATTTTCTGCGTAAGATAATTGGAAAAAAATCCCTAATTTATTTCATATTTCAAAACCCCATAATTTGGTTAGAACAAATTATATAAGTTAGAAATATTCTCAAATGAAATATTTTTTTATTTTTTATTTTTTTGTTAATTTATTATTTTTAATTAAATAATAAATTTTAAAAAATCATTTGTGAAATATTTTACAAATATATTTCTAACTTATATCATTTGTTTAAACCAAATTTTGGGTTTTTAAAATATGACAAAAATTAGCATTATTTTTTTCAACTATCGTCTATCTTAAGTCAAAAAAAATATTTTTCATTTAAAAAAATTGCCTTTTGTGTAGTTTTGATTAAAAAATCTAGTTTGATATTGTTTCAGGTTTTATTTCAAAACTGTAAAAGTTAGGTGTTATTTTTTATTTTAAAAATGACATTGGCGGTGATATAAGCACTTAGTAGTAAGAGTTTGGGTTATTTTTGTCACTTTGTAAAGTTCATGGTGCTACCTTCACACCCCATCAAAGTTTGGGTTATTTGAATTCGTTTTACCTTTTTCAAATTCTTTTAATCAATTTTTTTGTTTTATTTTAGGGAAATTTACAAAAAATCCTCGTCAAGTATCATTTTTTAAACTTAATTACCATCTAAATAAAAAAATTATAAAAACCGCCCATTTAATGTTTTTTTTAACAAATCACCACTCACCACCACATATTTTCATTAGAATTCCATTAAATATAGTTTATTTTAATATTTTATATTTAAAATTTAAACTTGAATATATTTAAATTATATTTAGGGTAGGGATTAAAAAAATATTATATTAATATATTAGGGGAAAAACGTGTAAAATTTGAAATTCTATATTTATATGGAGAGCGGAGGTTCTAAATGTGGAAAATATTATTGAATTTGATTTTAAAATTTAATAAAATAAGACACTTTAATAAAAATGCGTTTATGCCTGAAAAATATTTTTAAAAAATACTATAAATTTTTTATAATCATTTTTAGTATATAGTGTAGGTGTTCACAAATGAAAGAAAATAAGACATCCATTTTTTTTATCAAAATATTATTAAATTTAAGAAATGGGAATAACTTTTACACTTATATTAATTTTGATCAAAAAGTAGCCTATAAATACTTTTAAAATGTATAAACATCTTTTAAGGATAAAATGATAGAATTTGTATTTATTATAAGAAGTTATTTGATTTTAATATATTACTATATTTTAGAATGTGCATTAATATAAAATTTATTTAAATTTAAAGAAAGAAATATATATATATATATATATATATATATATATATATATATATATATATATATATAGGGGTTGGTTCCGGTGTACTCAACCCTTAACGTGTATCATGTACTCAGAAATTATTCATCTATTTGTTCATGATTATTCATCTGTTTTCACATAATTATTCATTTGTAAAAAATATAATTTTTATTCTATCGAATAATCGTCCAATACCACAGAAATAGCCACCGTCGCAACACCGTCCCTTTCACTCTTCACCGTCGCCTAGGGTTGCGCCTCCGCCTCGCTTCGCTCTCGATGTCCCTGTAGCCTCGCAATCGCCGCCTCCCTCCTGTATATGCTCCTCTCCTAATCGATGAAGAAGAAGACCATCGGGGCAGAAGATGACCGAGTAGAAGTTGTCGGTGGTGATGTCCGCTTTGGCTCCACGGGCGGTGATTTCCGGGCAGAAATCGATGAAGAAGAAGACCACAAATCCACCGATGAACTAGAAGAATAAAATTGGGATTAGGCTTTTATTTCCCAAAATCACACGCGCTCCTCTTGCTCTTGTGGGTTGAAATCTACTGGGACCCACAGTTTTTGTTAATTAAAAATTAAAAAAAAAATTAAATTAATCTCAACCCTCCATCTCATCTAAATCAAAGGCCCACAATTGTGCACAAAGTACACCCTAAGGGGTGTGCACAAGTTACCCATTATATATATATATATAGAGGGGCTTTCCGGTGAGGACATTCCTTACGGTGAAACGAGGGGAGAGTTCTGGATCATTGGATGTGAAAAAAATCAAGGGCTACAAATTAAACTAGAATTATTATTTAATTATTTAGAAAAGAAAATTAAAAAAAAAACTAACCGCTTCTTTGAAGAAAACCAAAAAATGCAGAAACAGTTACTCGGCTTGGGCAGACAAAATGCTTACTCCATCTTGAAATTTTATAGTCATTTGCTGTAATCACAATCGAATTTCATTCATTCTTGAAAGTTGGGAGACTCAATTGAACGTAATACACCCAAACCAATAAATTATTTTACCTAATATTTGTATTTAAGTAATGATGTATTCATATTTAAATTGTTTAATATTCATATTTAAAATGACAAGTATTTTCATTTAAATATGAATAACTAATTATATAAATATGAATAATTAAGTTGTTAAATAGGAATACTACTAATACAGTAATACAGATAATGTACCATTTTTTAATGAATATTTGTCAATTTAAATATGAATATTAGACATTTTTAAAATGAATAAATCGATACTAATTATGAATAATTGACAATTTTGGAGAAAAAAAATGACATAGAAGAAACAAGGTACGGAAGTTTTGAAAACAAAATTTAATCTTTGTGGAACAATTGAGGTGAAAACAAAATTTAATCGTTGTGGAACAATTGAGGAGAGATAAAACGGTTTTTTTTCCCACAAAAAGAAAACAGTTATTTTTTTTAGTTTTCTTTTTTAATTAAATAGTTTTTCTATTTATTTTATAGCCATTGATTTTTTCAGATCCAATGGTCCATAATTCTCCCCTCGTTTCATAGTAAGGAGTGTCCTCACTGGAAAGCTCCTCTATATATATATATATATATATATATATATATATATATATATATATATATATATATATATATATATATATATATATATATATATATATATATATATATATATATATATATATATATATATATATATATATGGAGTGGTTCCCTTGTGCACACTCCTTAGAGTGTATCTAGTGCACGATTCCTGACCGTAGATATGGATGGATCAGATGGCCTATACCACCACGTGGAATTGTTAAAAAAAAAAAATGAGGTCGGCCTTCCCCTTGCTTGCTGGTGGGAGCGTGCATTCCATCTCCATTAAAACCTAAAAACCCTAATCCCCAATTTCATTATGAAACAACGCTTCTTGCTTCCACCATCCTCGCCCATTCTCTTCTTCACCGGCCGGCAAAGGTTTTGCTTTTGGCGAATCCGGCGGTGATTCAAGGAGGAGATCGAAGACCGGAGTTTAGTCAGCGGCTCCACTAGGTTGCTCTTGCCCCCTCCCTCACCACCTCCGACATCCTAATCCACCGCACAACCCCCTAACTGCTGGTAAGTCCAAGATCCGGGATCTGAGAATCGTCGCCGTCGTCGCTCCCGGATCCGCTCGCGCCACCGCCGGTAAGTCTAAGATCCGCTGGTGTCATCTTCACCAGCCTTCGCCACCGTCGATTGCCCACGAAACACTAGTCTTCTCCGTCGTCGCTCCCGGATTTGAGAATCGCCATCGCCGGCTCCTCCTCGACCATCGCCGCCGTCGATCTTCACCTCCTCGGCCCGCCTCGTGTCCGACCCAACTCGCCTCCGCCTTGCCTCACCGCATCACTCCCGGATCTGAGACGACCGTCCCCTCCTCGAACTTTGTGCTCGGCGTCGCCTCCGTGATGCCCTCCTTCTAAGGCGTCAGGATCTCGCCCAGCGGCGCTGCGCTCACCTCCGTCGCCTTCGTTCATCCTCGTTGCCCTGATTCTTCTTCAAAATCAAAGGTTTGGTGTTGATTCCGGAATTGGGAGGGTGGGTGGGTGGGTAGGCGGGTATCGTGCATATATTTCTCGTATTATTCGGGGAAAACACAAAAAATTATTCAGACATAGGTCGCATTTAGTGTAGGGTTTTCTAAATGTATAATTTGATTCATTATTTGTCAATTATTCCTATGTATGTGTCGATTTTTTGTTATTGGTGGTAATGATTTGGTCAATTATTCGGTGAAATTTGATTCAATATTCGTTAGGATATGAAGTCGATCTTTGGTTTAAGGAACAACAAACATTATTCGATGAAATATGAAGGATTATTCGTTGAAATACGAAGCATTATTCGTATAAATAGTAAGTATTGTTTAGGGATTTCAGGTTGCTTTATTTCAAGTTGATAGAAAAAAATAAAACATTATTCGGTAACATGTGACAAATTATTCATTAGAATTGGTAAATTTTGATTTGATCTTGATGAAAAAAAGATACATAACATTATTCGGTGGAATTCAAAAAATTATTCGGTAGAATTGGTAAATTTTAATATGAAAAAAGATGACATAATATTATTCGGTGGAATTCAAAATATTATTCGGTGTAATTGTTTATTTTTTTTATCTAAATCACAATCTTTATAAATAAAAAAGATATGCATATACTACTTTGTACATTAAAAAGGAAAAAAAAATGAAATGACTGATCGAGTGGGAGTTATTTTTTTACAATAAAAAAGATATGGATAAATTATATAAAAAATGATATGAATTCAAATAAATAAAAAAATGGAAGAGATGAGATTTGGCCTGATCGGATGCAATTCAATTAAATAAAAAATGTTAATCAATCACAGAAGGCATGAGAGTTTTTTTTAATAGAGTTTACATTAATCTTAAAATTTATCTTCTTAATGGATTATTTTAAACCACCCCAAAATCTTTTCCTAAAAAAAAAGATATACATTGGATGATTTATGGGATAAGTAATGGATTCTTTTCCATTCATATAATCATTAATATTTAATTGTCAAAAATTCCAATTTCACAAAGCAAGTACGGCAAGAATTATGGAGGGTCCCACCATGAACAAAAATCTCAACGGATGATTTCCATCAACAACACATGCGCCCACACACATGAAACAAAGAGAGTAAGTCCAGATTTTTTACTTAGTGCGCGGGCCCCACCGTTTTTTATATTAAAAAAGAGAAAGAAAAAAAGCTTTTTAATCTCAGTCATCCGTTTACCACAAATCAATGGCCAGAAATCGTGCACAAAGTACACCCTAAGGGGTTTGCACTTTATACCCATTCTCTCTATATATATATATATTACAAGAATTTCATTTAATTCTATGTTAATTACAAATGAAGAAGTATTGGAATAAAATAATTAATTGAATAAACGGATTTTAGTTTCAAATTTATTTAAATTAAAAAAACCGTACTGAACTAGTTGGAGTTTATAAGAATTGTTTGCTTTCCACTCTGGCAACTGTTCTTTCGATTTGCATATAATCAGTGGCGGATCTACGGGGGGCTTGGGGTGGCTGAAGTCCCCCGCTATCCGAAAAATAAAGATTTATATATCTGGTGTAGAATATTTACAAATGATGACTTGGCTAACTAGTAAAAGACAAAGGATGGATTTAAAAAGGAGCAACTAACCCAGGTTCGATTCCCCATTACCCTAAATTTTTGCATTTGTTTTTTTTGTTTTTTTTTTACAAAAATCAGAAGCCCACTTTTTTTTTAAAACACATGCGAACAGACCCGTCTGTGAAAGCCAAAACCCTGAGCCGCTCGAGTCCCCGATCTGGCCGCCACCGCTAGCTTCACCTTCGGCCGACCCTGACACCGGCACACCGCGCACCACTGGAACCCAACCCTCTTTTTTGTCTACTGTCTTCCTCAATACCGCAGCCGGAGTGAAGAAGAATAATGAAGATTAATCTTCATTGTTCTTCTTCACTCCTTCGATCTATTAGTTAGTTTTCTTCCTCTTTTTTTTTTAATTTGATTGTTTTTATGTTCAATTGGTCGAGATAAGAATCAATTTAGATTAGAATGTATAGATTTGTGAATCAATTTGGGGAAATTTAAATTAGGGTTTGTAATTGCTGCGAAATAAATTTGTGGTTTATGATTTGAAATTGTGGTTTGTAGGTGTGGTGAGACATAAATTTGTTGTTTGTGATTTAGAATTGTAGTTTGTGATTGTGGTTGTGAGAAATGAATAAGTGAATTTGCTGTTTGTGATTTGGAATTATGGTTTGTGATTTTTTTAGAGGAGTATAAAATATGGACCATGACTAATTTAAGTTGAATTTTAATTAGATTGTTTTTTTAAGTTCAATTCGTTGAGACGAGAATCAATTTGGATTATAATTTTTGGATTTGAGAATCAATTTGGATAAATTTCGGTTAAAGTTTGTGATTTTGCTAATAAATTTGTGGATTTTAGTAGCAATTTGGGGTAAATATGTGGATTAGGAGTAGGGAGTTTTAAGTTGAATTTTATATATTGATAGAGTTTGGTTTGAATGATTTGTGAAATTTGAAAAATAATATTAGTTATAATGACTTATTTGGTTTATCGAGACAAAAATCATGTTTAATAAGAAGCACCGATCCTTTCGTCCTTTGTAGTTTTCAACCCCCCTCTAACGAAAATCCTGGATCCGCCATTGCATATAATATATGTACGTTTTTAAACGTACTACTATTAACCTTACCATTTATAATGAGGGCGTAATTTTCCATGGATCTTGTGTTAGGGATTTGGTGGCTTGGTTTTGAGTGCATATATCAGTTGTACTTGGTGCATATAGCAATTGTGCTCGGTGCATTTAACAACAACCATCTGCTAAGGAGGGGTGCAATGGTTCTTGGGGTGGCGACGTACTTTAAGGTTTTCATCTCCTTTTTCGGTTTTTTCATAAGATATTAAAAATGACCACAATAAACAAATTTGCAAAAACATTCTCGACCAAAAGATCAATTTACGAAAAGTGGTTATATACAATCTCGTAGTGGTATTCTCCACCAACATCTTAGTTGTGATCGTGGGCTCCTTTAGTCGAAGACTTCCTGTTTTCTTCCTTTACTCAATTAATGATGTAAATGATATCATTAAACCTGTTTGTGTATCAGTGCTTTATAAATTGAAAATTTTTAGGGTTGTTCTCGCTCCTAATGGTGTTAACCCCTTTTTTGAAGTGTATGATGGATTAGAAAAAATGCAAGTTAAATATTCTTGCTATCCCCAACTTTATAGAGTAATTCTTGTTCGGAACTATATTGTAAAGAAAAAATGGAGAATCAAGTTGTTTGCTTTCAACACCTTATTGGCAGTGCTTCACAATTTGGGTAACTTGAGCCATTTTTTTTCCAGATGCATATTCCTCCGATCCCATTCGTGGGTGTGTGGCAGGCCTCTATTTGGGTTCTGTTTTTCTCAGATGGGGTGTCCTGTTTTTTGCCCTTTTAGCCTGTAGCTTACCTTAGGGTGCATGTCTGGTGTCGGTCGACCTATCTATATTGCGTATCACTTCCATTTTATTGTCTTTTACCACTCTCTTATGAGCCTCCATAGGCGTGGTCTCATCTCGGTTTGGTGGGTTACAGTGGAATCATGGTTTCTTGTGTGGTCTTGGTCCTATTCTTGGTCCCTCCTTACCATGTTGTCTCGAGTAGATGATTAAGTAAATCTCCGCCCCATTCCCATCATAAAGTCGTTTATAAATGAAAGTCTGTTACTGAAACTGTAGAGGTATAGGTAAAAAGAACTTCTGGATAGAAATTGATGCATTGTGTAAAAACGAACATATCCAAATTTTGTCGTTAGCTGAAACAAAAGCGGAATCCATCCCGGAAAACAAATTATGGAAGAATATCGGTTTCGACGAGGTTATCTGGTCTCCATGCATTGGATGATCGAGGGGATTAGTGTGTTGTGGAAATCCCACCAACTAAGTAACGTTCTCATTTTCGTAGAAATACACTTACCTCTTATTTTTGGACTGAGATATGAAAACTGCAATGATCATAAAGTCTTTGTCATTCTTTTTGCTTATGCGCCCCCAATCCTCGGGAAAAGAATGAGTTCTGGGAAACTTTTACCACTATAGTACACACCTCGTCCGTCCCATGCATTATTATGGGCGATTTAAATGAAATTACCTATAGTGAGGACAAGCTGGCTGGGACAGCCACACGTCCCTCTCGATTCATATGTCCCTCTCGATTCATATGTTTGCTGCAATTCAAGAACAACTAATCTCTCGTGGACTTTCCTTCATTCGGGAACCCTTTCACTTGGAGAAAAGGTGTTAAATGGAAAGTACAACATCTTTGAAAAACTCGACAGAGTGCTAGTCCATCATCAGATCCTACGCGATTTTCCAAACCTTATCACTAATAATGAGACTTTTTACACATCGGATCACTGTCCTATCTTTATTTCACTGGAGAATGATGTCACATTTAAAGCTCCCCCTTTAGATTTGAGAACGTCTGGCTGCAGCGGTAAGACTTTCATAACATTGTTAAACAATCGTGGCGAGCTACTTGCATCGGTTCTGCCATGTTTCAATTAATGTTCAAACAACGAATTCTGAAACAAAACGCAAAAATAATGAATAAGTCAACTTTTGGAAATATTTTTCGACAACTACTTGAAGTAGATGAGGAATTACTCAAGATTCAATCTGCAAACCCAAGGGGGGGGGGGGGTCTCAGTACCTTCAATTAACAAAGAACAACGCCTTATCAAAAAGAAGAAAAACTCCTCCTATTCCAAAAGACGTTCTGGAACCAGAGGGCTAAAACAAAGCATATCAAACTATCAGATTCAAACACCTCGTATTTTCATCGCATGGGTTCGGGACGGAGACACCGAAAACAAATCTGCAACATTCTTTTCAGTAATGGCACTTTAATTTTTGGTGGAGAAAATGCCAGAAATGAAATTAAGACGGATTTTGAAAAACGTTTCAAAAAGGATTCAACTAATGATAGATTATTAGATGAGTTGCTTAATCTTATACAACCGGCTATCTGGGAGGAGGAAAATGATTTCCTTATCCGACACCCATCCAACATAGAAATAAAATCCGCAGTATTTAACCTTGGTAAAAACAAATCCCCAGGCCCCAATGGTTTTACTGCTGAATTCTACAAAGAATGCTAGGATATCGATGACATTTCCATTATTAGAGGTGTTAACGTATTTTTTTCTTATATGGGAAAATCCTAAAGCAAATTAACCATACTTTCATCTCTCTTCTACCGAAAAAAGATAATCTGACGGCCACAAACCATTATCGCCCAATCAGCTTATGTTCCACAATCTATAAGATCATATCAAAAATACTTACTGAAAGGATCAAATCTATCATTGGAAAACTAATCCACCCGCTTTATGGTGCCTTTGTATCGGACAGAGCTATACAAGATAACGTCCTCATAGCCCACGAAATTTTTCATTCTTTCAGATCTCGAAAGGGTCGAGTGGGCTGGCTTGCGATAAAACCTGACATGGAAAAAGCATATGACATAGTTGACTGGAATTTCACCAACAAAGTTCTACAAAAATTTGGGTTCCACCCAACTTTCATATGATGTGTTATGGAGTGTGTCTCGAGTGTTTCGTTCTCGATACTGGTAAACAATGGCCCAACGGAAATGTTCTTCCCCACAATGGGCATACGTAAGGGTGACCCCCTTTCCCCTTTTTTAATTTATTCTCGGAGCGGAGGTTCTAGCGCGAAGTCTAAAGGCAGAATCAAATTCAAAAAGAAGTCAATTAGGTTTCACATTTGGACGAGGTGGTCCCCGAATCACGTTCCTCTCCTTTGCGAACGATATTATCATCTTCTCTAAAGATAGTACAGAGGCAAGACACAAGGTTACAAAAATAATTGAATCATACTGTAATGTTTTTGGTCAAAAGGTTAATTACCATAAATCTAGCTTCCAAGCAACCAAAGAAATCACAGACTCTGAGATTGTCGAGCTTAGTAACAGTCTAAATATTTCAAATGTCTCCTCCCTGGAGAAATATCTAGGTTGTCCCATCATCAATGGTAGGGTAAGCAAAGCCACATTTGAGGACATCATATGCAGATCCAAAGAACAATTAAGTAAATGGCGTGCTAATGCGCGGTATCACAACAACGTCGTGCTATCCTAATAAACACAAATTTAGCATCCAAACCCCTATACACTATGCAAAACTTCCTGTTACCGGCCTCGATACATAAAGAATTAGATCAAGTGAATAAAACGTTTTTCTGGAATAAAGATCTTCAACACCGCCCACTTATCAGCTGGGATAGGATTTGTAAACCTAAGCGGGCTAGCAGACTTGGAATCCGGAAATCCAAAGATATGAATGAAGCCCTCCAAATGAAACTTTTATGGAAAATTCTAGCTGAACCACAAAATGTATGGGTCTCCATTATTAGACATAAGTATCTCCGGTCCGCTAATTTGCTGGAATATACGAAAAAAAGGTGACTCATCTTGGCAATGGTCCAAACTGACAACCCTCATTGATTCCTTTAAAACCGGGCTAATTTGATCGATATAAAATGGAAAATCGGTAAAATTTTGGTCAAACAACTGGGTCTCGAGCCTCTCGCTGAGTACCAGGGGTGAATGCCCTCCATCTGTTAATCTTGAGGAGACAGTTAGTGATTATATTATGGCCGGTAGATGGTGGTCTGAGAAGCTCTACCACGACCGTTAGATTAGCACAGTGAAGCGTTTCGGTACCCCCACGTGTTGTTTGTGCAATTGTGTGGCAGAAGGTGGGCATCATCTTCTGTTAGAATGCCAATACACGACCTTTCTCCTCAGATTCCCAACCGACACCAATACAACTATAGCAGCGATGCTTCAACAATCGAGAGACATTAAACCAATTATGGTCTACATTGGGAACACCATCAACAACAAATCCAAAGCTAAGCTAGGCTTCTATTGGTGGTTTATTTGGTATTCTCGAAATCAACATATCTTCAGGTCGATTCTGTAACGGCCCGGGATTATGATTCCCGAGTTACGTTTCGAGGGATAAAACCCCTCGTTAGGATCTTGCGCCCCGAGTACAGGTGGAAGGTTTGAAACCGAAGATTTGTAGTTTAAACTGGGATTTCGCACCCAAATCCGAAAGGTCCGTTGGAGACCCCGGGGTAAACCCCTGTACCTATCCTAAGTCTACAACGCGGAAAATCATTTATCATGCAGAGGGCATAAGTTCTGAAAATGATACAACCTGTGCCACGGCAGAGCCGGGTCAAAACAGAGTATAAGTAGGGAGAAATCCCAAAAGCATGAATCTGGTGAAGTCAGGTTTCAAACATTCCCTCTCCGCCATATGAATAGACCCCGTCATAACAGCACAAAATCAAGCAGTGTATCGGGTACCTGAAACTATACCACCAAGTCAGGCCAAGAGTCCGCCTGCGGGTCCTCTGACCGCGCTGAGGACATATAATACGCCTATACCTAGAATAAAGATGCCTTCATGCAGTACTGGAATATTAACCACACTATCATGTTCCTAACTCATATGTGCGGAATATTAAGTAAGGCCTTAACAAAGAATACCAAGTGGTATATCCCTCTTCTACCACCACCCCTCTTCTAGACAAGGTGGAGACTGGCCAGTTCGATGCTATAATCATATCAAATCTCATCATCATATCATATCTCATCATCGTATCATATCTCATGCCCATCTCGTATCTCGTGATATATATAAATGACTCGAGGAGGACAACACCCGATGAAGCTGGGCTGCCCTATGACCCTAGCAAGGACTCTAGGACTCACAGATAACGGCCGTTCTGTATTCAAACGCATACAGAATAAGAATGCTCATTCGTAAGTGCAATTCCTAAGCATGATACTACATGGAATGCTCTTATGCATATGAAACACCTACATACTATATGACACATCAGGCAGGAGGTACTGGTTACTGAGTAAGCCCCGGAGGTACTTACCTGGCTAGCAGATCGGCAATAGAAGAATCCAACACATAGTAGTCACAATCACAGAGTATCACCTAGTACGTAATGGAATATACATAAGTCTACATCCAACTATTAAGCACTCAAGCACACCTCAATCAATAGAACAAGTAACATATTATGAAAGCCCTTTTATCGCATCATCCGCTCCCCAAGACCACATCGTTCTCCATAAATCATTCAACCAATTCCGCATTTTCATATACATCATTTCCACATATACCTCAATGGTTCATCAAAATCATAAGACATCATTTGTGTGATATAAAATCCTACTAGATCGTCATAGTTATCCAACATTTAATCTCATATAATAATTCACCATAAGTCATGCTATTAGTCATACATATCATACTGTTAGCCAAACGATCATATTATCATGCTAGTTAGTCATCAAATAAGTCTTATTCCCGAGTTAGTTTCAGAATCGTTTCAAATCCCAGTTAAATAGTTAAGTATTCCGACCCTCGAAAATACTCGCCAAATTCCCTTTTAAATTTATTTATTAGATTAATTTCCAACCTTGAAATTCTTTTCCAAATCCTTTATAAATCTTGAAGTCCCAATAATATATTTTAAATCTCAAATAGTATTACATGGTATTTTAAATACCCCTTTATTTAACACTTTTATAAGTTATTTCCAAATCCCCTAAAATCCCGGCCATTTTTATTTAATAAATCAACTCTTATAATTTTCCCAAAATATACTAATTTATCTTTTAAATCCTCAATTACTATTATAATATATTTTAATTACCGTTAATTAGTTAGATAATATACGGATAACCCGAACCGTACCGAACCGAACCCGTAATTATAAACTCCCAACCGGTTAAATATTAGAATACAATTAGCTTAAGGAGGTGGGCCCACGGAAGCCACATCAGCTTCATCTTCCTCCCGGATTCCAAATGGAGAATCTCCCGCGCCCGCGCCACTCTGATCGTCGACGGTTCGCTCAGCCTGCCTCGCGCTCGCCCGGGTTCGCCCAGCTCAGACTCTCGCACCTCCCACGCCCGATCCGGCTCACGCACACAGCTCACACAACGCTCGCTCCTCACTCGCTCGTGCCCACGCTCATGGTCCCCCGCCCTCGACGTTAGCTCACCGCCACTCTCGAGCTCGCCGGAGCTCTCGAGTTCACCCGATCGTCCCACACTCAGCCCTCTCTCACTCCCGACTAGTCTAGACATCGAAAAAGACTCAGAAACGAATCAAAACGAGGATAAATTCGGAGCTCACCGAGATGGATTTTTCGCGACTTCGGAGCTCTCGATCGGAGTTCTGGGCTTCGTCGGTGGCTCGCGATGGCTCGTCGGACCTGCGTCGAACATGGGTGAGTGTGATGGAGGAGCTCGGGGGTGATTTGGATCGGAAACGAAGGAGAACGGCTTACCGGAAGTTTGTTTCGAGAATGAATCGAGCGACGACCTTGGTTGTGGAAACATGGAAAAAGGGAGGTCGTCGGTGCTGCGGTGGCTCATGTGGTTGCTCCTGGTGGCTCCGCTTCTGCTGGAGGTGGCTCCGATGGGTGTCGATGGTGCTGACGGAAGTGGTGGTGAGGAGGAAGGAGTGAAGGGGGAGGAACGATGATGGTGGCGGTGATCGATGGTGAACTGATGGTGAAGAAGAAAGGTGATGGCGTGGGATGGCTCATCATCAGGAAGGTGATGGTGAGGTTGACGGGGTATGGTGATGAAATAGGCGGGAGGGAATGGACAGCAAGGTAAGGTGAAGTTACGGGAGTGGGTGAGGGTGGAGTGTGGAATTGGGTAAAAAAAATTACCCGGAAATAGATCCCGAATACGCGAATTTCTAAACCCGAAATTAGCTCTCGAATGTTAGTTTCCTCGAATTCCACTAAACGAGTTTTAAAACCGATTTAATTTCATTTTTAAATTCTCTTTTTCCGAAAAAAAAATAGGATTTGAAAATCCGAGCCTTTACATCATCCACCTCTAAAAACAAGTCTCGTCCCCGAGACTAATATCATTTTAAAACAGGGGAGGAAGTTTGATATCGGTGAGTACAAGGATCATGTCATTAATCTTGTGAACACCTCATAAGTGCCCCTATGAGATCCTCACAGTACCGTTGTCGTGATCATAATATCCCCAATAGACCGTAGTAAGAATGTAATATGGGCCCCTACCACATCCTTACTTCGACTCTTTGGCCATATCATAACTCAAATACTTGTATCCGATTCGTGGGGTGTTATAATGAAAACTAGAGCCACATTAGTTTCTTAAAATTCAAGCCAGACTCTTTTGAAACACCATTCAAAATTTCAAGTTCGACGTTAGACAAAATCATTTCCAACTTCTCAATTCATTCTATCATCCACCTCTAAGGGCTAATCCCATATTTCCTTCCTAGGTTCCAAGTCAAAATCAAATCTCATCAATTCGTTTCTATAATCCTAGCAATTCCAATTCAAGGCATCATATATCATAGCAATTATTCAACATAGCGATCGTATCACACGTTCATAACCAGTCATACTCATTTCACGAACAGTCACATACCATAACATATCTAGCATCGTATCGTTCATGGTAGGATTTATCACGTCATCTCACAGAAGTTACACACCATATCAATCAGATAAGCACGTCATACCAAACAGATAAGCACATCATATCAATCAGGTAATCACATCATACTCATGCTACTGCCAAGCGTCATCCCATTAGAGGCAAATAAGTACTTCTGTACAGTAGCATTCGATCGAGTTCAGCTATGTTAGTACTAACAGTTCACTATTGTCAATGACAATACATCATAGAATCAACATTGTCTATAACATAAAATTCGCACCACATTCGTCCCCAAGTAAAGCATAAGCTAGATCACATCATCAAGAGAACCTGCCTATAACTACCAATCATGACAAGACACGACCACTACTCATCAGCTCTTGCACTAAGATCAACTTCACCGAGTACTACTAACTCAATTCACTACCAGTTCTAGACATTATTGCATCCCGTATACATACAACCTTTTTGGCCTCATAACTACCAGCAATCAAGGCCAATTTTCCAAACCAACTACTAGGTATTCCAACTCCTATGCCAACAAGCCATCTAAGGGTCAATCCACTTCGACATCTCGGTCTCAACTCCTACCTTCCATTCGACTATTTAAAACTATATCTCGAAGTTCCCAAATCACAAAATTCCCTCATTCCGACAAGCTGAATAATTCGATCTACTACGAAAACTCCATATAGAACACGTCCTTGCCCTAGAGGTCCTCTACAAGTCCCATCTTTACCCTCTAAGAGAAATTCTGAGTCCTCAACCGAACTACTCTAACGATTGATCTAGATTCTTCTTAACAATCTCACTTACTCTTTCTAGGCTCTCAAGACTTCGCTGGAACATAATCTCCTAAAGAGACATCTCGAATCACCTTGCGAACTTGATCAAACTCCACGCACCACTAACCACTCTCACTAACCATCCACCTCTAAGGACCCAACTCATGCTGACCATCTCACACTTGACACTCCCTACCAATTCTAACACAGAACCCAACTAGTGGTAATCCCAACCACGAATCACCATGACCCTCAAGCCGACCTACTCTAGATCCTCTTCCCAGCATACTCTACCTAGACTAGTTCCTTCAACTCTGCATGTTTCCCCAAATTGCCTCAGATCACGCTTCCTTAACTTCAAAATCTCTACCACTTAAACCCATATGTACCGATCAACATTTTCACCGAATTCCTATGACATCCTCGTCCGAATTTCCTAAGCACTGCAACTTCACCAACCTTAAAAAAAAAATATCTTCTCCTCTAACGTCCTCAATACCTTCTGCTTTGCCTGGTTCCCAAATCCCTTCTCATAAGCTCTCTATCTCAACCTTAAGCCCACATTCTTACTAGGGATCTCAAATACATCCTTGCCTAGCTACCAGCCTTTCCTCGAAGATTCATCTCACATCCTCAATTACCCCAATAGCCACAATGACCTCCACTCAAAAATCCCGATTCATTCCCTTTGCCAAAATCCTCCAATACGCATCTAGAGATCCTTCACTCATAAATTCCCCAACCATTACCAATCCTATCTAAACAGCCTCCAAATACTCATCACACGAACAACCCTAATATGAACAACCTAATACCCCCGATCGATAATTTCCCAAGCAACCTCATACTTCTCTTCTTAGGCAATTCCTCAACCTCGTCCCTTGCCGAAATCGCTCCCACTCACATCACACATCATCTAGTCCCAAATTCTACGATTCCTCAAACGTTCATTAATCGATCATCCTCGACACCGCCCACGATCCGCTCATAGACTATCTAGACACCTTCCTTAGCACACCAATCCGTCTCACAACACCTCCCCTTAAGAATCCCCCGATCAACTCCTAGCTCGCCCATCCACCTCTAGAACTATCCTAACTACCTCTACCTACACCCAATCTCAAGATCACCCTAATGAAACTAGTCCATACCTCAGCCAACCACTCTCTTATACTACCCGCACACACTACCTGCCTAGACTACCACTTCTCACTAGGACACCCCCTCAACATCTCGCCATACTAGCCCCACTGCTCACCTAAGACCAACCTGGAAGCTCATCTATACTCACAGACCACTATCTTCGGCACATCCCAACTCACTCGGCTCTACTCAAGCTAACGCATCCTTCCTGTACCCCGTCTCACACGACCAATGACCCAATCCGAATGCCTTAATCCACCTGCCACCTTCCAACCCGTCAATCTCACAACTCAAGCTCAGGAATAAAGCACTCCCATACATATAACCTACTCACCCGTAAGTCAGTATACCAAGCACCAAGGCACATCGTCATAGAAACAAGTTAGTCAGGCAATCATTGCTACCAATTCAGCACATCCCTCATCACACATTCAATTATGTCAGTTCTAGGCTTATCACAAAATATCAATTCCGATTAGTATAGAAGAATCCACGATTTGAATTAAGAACGTCATTCCTTGAGTCATGTAAGAGAATCACGTACGTGGCTACCATCTTTCAAATGTGTTCGTTCTTTGTATACTTTTGGCGACGTCAGTCTTGTGGTCTATGGGTCATGGACCCATCACACTTCCGTTGCGCTGCTATGGTGCCACTTGGTCGTCGGTCCTTTCTTGCATGTCGGCGCTCATCGAAAGATTGCAAGGGTTATAAGTTACAAAGATAGGGGAGAGACAAGGGTGGACGACACAACTTCCTGAGTTCAGACATGGACCAGGACTAGGGACGACGAGACCAAGGAGAAGATCCTAACCCGAGAGTTACAACGATGCCCTTATAATTGTGGCACACAAGCACATAAAAATCAAGAGATATCATCACATTATTTCACACTAGTATGCACCTATCTGAAGGGATATCAATTTATGCATTCATAACATGTTCATATAATCATCTTTTATGTGTGCGCAGAACAAGCTAGGAACCTATCATTTCATTCACCAATCATGCTTGACAGACTAAGAACATGTATGCACAGATTGACATGGGACATATATGTCATAAGTTATGCAAGACCTAGCAAACATCACAAGATATCCTATGCACGACTTATCACTCAATTTAGATACACACATAAGCAAGTCATAATATTGCGAGATTGAGGCAAGCATGCTAAGATGCACCCTAAAATCATGCTAAGGGTATAGTCAGTTCATGCAGAGTTGGTATAGCAACTATCTCATCACATACATCCATATTCACATACTAAGACTAATATGTCACACAATCATATGAGGGCTTATAACTATGAGGTATATATCCTACATGATACTAGCAATAGTTTTTAAACATGTACACAATCAGGAGGTCCAATGAGGTTCATCTGACATGGTAAGTCATCCAATTCACGTTTTAACATACAACGAAAGTTGAGGACACTATCATGGACCTAGTTCATAGGGAGACGGTAATCCTGGGGATTCAATACATACGACACATACATCTACTCATAAGTGCAACCATGCAAGGTACCAGGCTAGTCATGCTGAATTATACCAATATGCAATTTCATGAAATCATAAGGAGGCCATCATTAGAACTTGATAGAATTCTCTAAGGACAATCACAGACTCACCACCCCGTTTTCCCGTGGGACGCTAGTATGACTCGCTTGACACAAGGACATTCACGCCGTTTCCGAGAGGTGAGGGTAGAACTCGTGTTTAGACTCTTGTTGCAAGAAGACATGGTTGGCCATTACGAGGATCGAAAGGGATGACTCCATAAGACAACTCACTTCTATCTCGAAACGATTTAAATCCTCACTCCCACTAATATACTCAGGTAACCCTCACATCTGACACGATGGTGGGATACGAAACAAGACTCGAAACAGGGAGAGGGGATGCTTCTCGACCCTTGCTAACATGCCTAAATGTTTTAGTGGGGGCAGAAGACGGAGTTAGAACCATCAGGGTGTTTGAATTATTGCAAGGCTATTCCGACAAGACAGGAATTCCAATTTCATAAGAACAAGGTTTTCTCCCACTATCCCGTTTGCACAACTATTCAACATATGATTCAAGTTAGGGCATACCGATTAGTTCTTTAGCATAAGCATAATAGCACTCAACACGGAAGCAATCAACGGGATAATATGATCCACTTCAAGGAGGATCGCCCTCGGGCCCAATTTATAAAGCACATAGACGATCTATGCTACCCTTCGAGGGGCAGCTGACCGGAGGGGCAAGAACCTCACAGCCTCCTAACTCAATACTCCAACCTCCGTGGTGTTCCTTGGAGTCTTCTAGGCCCATCTGTAAATAAAAGCTAATATTTTGCCTACCGTTCCCCGAATTCTACATCCATAAGGGATGTCTACCGCTTGGGTCTCTACCCACGAGATTATTTCCCCTTTATTCATTTTAGGTTTTAAGTCCAATTAAATTCATTTTTCCCTTTATAAAATATTTTCCAAAACCATTTGAAAACATTGGGCGATTTTCAAAACCTCTTCAACCTATTGTACTCGGATTGCAAAACCTCAGCTCTGATACCACCTTTGTAACGGCCCGGGATTATGATTCCCGAGTTACGTTTCGAGGGATAAAACCCCTCGTTAGGATCTTGCGCCCCGAGTACAGGTGGAAGGTTTGAAACCGAAGATTTGTAGTTTAAACTGGGATTTCGCACCCAAATCCGAAAGGTCCGTTGGAGACCCCGGGGTAAACCCCTGTACCTATCCTAAGTCTACAACGCGGAAAATCATTTATCATGCAGAGGGCATAAGTTCTGAAAATGATACAACCTGTGCCACGGCAGAGCCGGGTCAAAACAGAGTATAAGTAGGGAGAAATCCCAAAAGCATGAATCTGGTGAAGTCAGGTTTCAAACATTCCCTCTCCGCCATATGAATAGACCCCGTCATAACAGCACAAAATCAAGCAGTGTATCGGGTACCTGAAACTATACCACCAAGTCAGGCCAAGAGTCCGCCTGCGGGTCCTCTGACCGCGCTGAGGACATATAATACGCCTATACCTAGAATAAAGATGCCCTCATGCAGTACTGGAATATTAACCACACTATCATGTTCCTAACTCATATGTGCGGAATATTAAGTAAGGCCTTAACAAAGAATACCAAGTGGTATATCCCTCTTCTACCACCACCCCTCTTCTAGACAAGGTGGAGACTGGCCAGTTCGATGCTATAATCATATCAAATCTCATCATCATATCATATCTCATCATCGTATCATATCTCATGCCCATCTCGTATCTCGTGATATATATAAATGACTCGAGGAGGACAACACCCGATGAAGCTGGGCTGCCCTATGACCCTAGCAAGGACTCTAGGACTCACAGATAACGGCCGTTCTGTATTCAAACGCATACAGAATAAGAATGCTCATTCGTAAGTGCAATTCCTAAGCATGATACTACATGGAATGCTCTTATGCATATGAAACACCTACATACTATATGACACATCAGGCAGGAGGTACTGGTTACTGAGTAAGCCCCGGAGGTACTTACCTGGCTAGCAGATCGGCAATAGAAGAATCCAACACATAGTAGTCACAATCACAGAGTATCACCTAGTACGTAATGGAATATACATAAGTCTACATCCAACTATTAAGCACTCAAGCACACCTCAATCAATAGAACAAGTAACATATTATGAAAGCCCTTTTATCGCATCATCCGCTCCCCAAGACCACATCGTTCTCCATAAATCATTCAACCAATTCCGCATTTTCATATACATCATTTCCACATATACCTCAATGGTTCATCAAAATCATAAGACATCATTTGTGTGATATAAAATCCTACTAGATCGTCATAGTTATCCAACATTTAATCTCATATAATAATTCACCATAAGTCATGCTATTAGTCATACATATCATACTGTTAGCCAAACGATCATATTATCATGCTAGTTAGTCATCAAATAAGTCTTATTCCCGAGTTAGTTTCAGAATCGTTTCAAATCCCAGTTAAATAGTTAAGTATTCCGACCCTCGAAAATACTCGCCAAATTCCCTTTTAAATTTATTTATTAGATTAATTTCCAACCTTGAAATTCTTTTCCAAATTCTTTATAAATCTTGAAGTCCCAATAATATATTTTAAATCTCAAATAGTATTACATGGTATTTTAAATACCCCTTTATTTAACACTTTTATAAGTTATTTCCAAATCCCCTAAAATCCCGGCCATTTTTATTTAATAAATCAACTCTTATAATTTTCCCAAAATATACTAATTTATCTTTTAAATCCTCAATTACTATTATAATATATTTTAATTACCGTTAATTAGTTAGATAATATACGGATAACCCGAACCGTACCGAACCGAACCCGTAATTATAAACTCCCAACCGGTTAAATATTATAATACAATTAGCTTAAGGAGGTGGGCCCACGGAAGCCACATCAGCTTCATCTTCCTCCCGGATTCCAAATGGAGAAGCTCCCGCGCCCGCGCCACTCTGATCGTCGACGGTTCGCTCAGCCTGCCTCGCGCTCGCCCGGGTTCGCCCAGCTCAGACTCTCGCACCTCCCACGCCCGATCCGGCTCACGCACACAGCTCACACAACGCTCGCTCCTCACTCGCTCGTGCCCACGCTCATGGTCCCCCGCCCTCGACGTTAGCTCACCGCCACTCTCGAGCTCGCCGGAGCTCTCGAGTTCACCCGATCGTCCCACACTCAGCCCTCTCTCACTCCCGACTAGTCTAGACATCGAAAAAGACTCAGAAACGAATCAAAACGAGGATAAATTCGGAGCTCACCGAGATGGATTTTTCGCGACTTTGGAGCTCTCGATCGGAGTTCTGGGCTTCGTCGGTGGCTCGCGATGGCTCGTCGGACCTGTGCCGAACATGGGTGAGTGTGATGGAGGAGCTCGGGGGTGATTTGGATCGGAAACGAAGGAGAACGGCTTACCGGAAGTTTGTTTCGAGAATGAATCGAGCGACGACCTTGGTTGTGGAAACATGGAAAAAGGGAGGTCGTCGGTGCTGCGGTGGCTCATGTGGTTGCTCCTAGTGGCTCCGCTTCTGCTGGAGGTGGCTCCGATGGGTGTCGATGGTGCTGACGGAAGTGGTGGTGATGAGGAAGGAGTGAAGGTGGAGGAACGATGATGGTGGCGGTGATCGATGGTGAACCGATGGTGAAGAAGAAAGGTGATGGCGTGGGATGGCTCATCATCAGGAAGGTGATGGTGAGGTTGACGGGGTATGGTGATGAAATAGGCGGGAGGGAATGGACAGCAAGGTAAGGTGAAGTTACGGGAGTGGGTGAGGGTGGAGTGTGGAATTGGGTAAAAAAAAATTACCCGGAAATAGATCCCGAATACGCGAATTTCTAAACCCGAAATTAGCTCTCGAATGTTAGTTTCCTCGAATTCCACTAAACGAGTTTTAAAACCGATTTAATTTCATTTTTAAATTCTCTTTTTCCGAAAAAAAAAATAGGATTTGAAAATCCGAGCCTTTACAGATTCCAATTCCCAATAGAGATACCACACTCCACATCATTAAAACACATGAGTTAAATTGGAGAAAATCTTCTAATTTTGAGGGCGAACTCGGGGTTGACTTCGTCGTCTTACCACGAACTAATTCTGTTAGACGACAGAAAATGCAACGCACAAACATTAGATGGCGTAAGCCACTCATAGGAACTCTCAAATTAAACTTTGATGGCTCTTCCCTTCTAAACATGGCCAACACAGCTGGGACTATTATCCGCGACTAAGAAGGTAGACCAATCAACATAGGATATAAAAAACTTGGTAATCAAAGTCCATTAAAAGTTGAAGCTCCTGCTTTAAAAACTTGGGGTACAGAACTTACTAAATCTACGAATTACCAAACTTCAAATTGAGGGGGACTCCAAAATTATTATTGACCATCTCAACGGAAAAACAAAATTTTCATGGGAAATCGAACTTATTCTGTCAGATATCACAACTATGTTAACAAATCTGGAAAGAGTTTATTTCCTCCATGTACCCCGAATAGGCAATATAGTGGCTGATAAGGTTGCATACCTTTGCCACTCTGCCTTAGGTACTAATACTCAGAATAATTCTGATCTTCTCGACCTCACCCGAAAGGATGCATTCGAGTAGAGTTTTCTCCCCCGAAAATTTTCCTAATAAAAAAAAAATTATTTAGTCATTTTTCTTTTCCTTCTTTTTAGTGTCTTTTACTATTAACCCAATACCCCCTTCTCTACTAATAACCATTCTAATCTCCATCGTTGACAAATAGAACAATTAATGGAGGTTTGTACATAGTGATCGGTAAGTGGTAACCCTCCTTCGGAAGCCCATACATCTCCTTCGGGAGCCCCGTTCTCCGGCGTCCTCCGCCGCCCTCTACCCTTCCCCTTTTTCTGTCATCCTTGTGTGCGTGGGGCTCCGCCCTCTTGCCTCGGCTTTGGCCAATCACCCCAGTTTCGGGCGCTTTTGTGGCCCTGTAGCGCCGCCGCCTCTATGCTCCTGGGGAGTACCGGTTGTAAACATCGAATCCATTTTTCACTTGGTCTTTCTTGGCTTCGATCCTCTTCCTTAATTGATTGGGAGCTTTCGTCGGTTTGCCTATCCCTATCCCAATTTACCGCCGGCTAGCCTTGATTGTGCAGGCCCTTCCACTTTTCTTCTTCGCAGGGCGGGTGTCGGGCGATTGTCGTTTCTTCCTTCCCGCTCCCGCCGATCTACCTGTGAATTCGCGAGTGAATCCCTGGGTTTCCTTGGCTCTTGTCCCCTCCGGTTGTTACTGTTTTCCGTTGTTGTCGAGGATCTCTCCTCCTCCACCTAGGGTCCCTCTTGCGTTGTTGGCGCTCCGGCCTAGTCTTGGCTCCACCATTAAACCCGCTTGCTTTCCTCCCCGTCTCCCAGCCTAGTCGGCAGCGGCCTGTGCTGGGCCTGATTGGACATCTCCTAGTTTGGCGTCTCCTTGTTTGGCTCGCCCTTCATTATTTCAAGGGTGTGGCTTTCCAGGGTTTTATCGAGCCCGATTGGTCTCCCTCTCCGGTGTCCCACTCTACACCTCCTCCTCGGTTGCATGTTGATGGCTGTCGGTTGCGTGTTGTTGGTTGCCGATGGTGTGGCTAGGGTTTGCTCTCTATCGGCTTGTTGGCTACCTGCTACTACAGCCTTGAATTGTTGGGCCTTTGGTTTTGCTTTGGGCCCAAACTTTGTCTTGGGCCCAAAGCTGGCCCAATCCCTTTAAATTATATATATATATTTATATAAAATTAAAAGGAGTATAATTATAATAAATTAAAACCATATATTTGAAAATTTAAATAAATTCCGGAATCTTATCTCGCTCTTCGCTCTACTCGCGGTCGTACTTCATTTCCTCGTGTTGTTTCGGTATCCGTTTGTTGGTTCGTGGTTAGTTTCGGTTGAGGAGCAGTTCTGCGGCCCTGGTTGATCGAAGTGATCGTGTTGGTGTTGTTTGTGGTCTCCGAAAACCTCTTATCTAGGTGGGAGGAACGTCGTGTGATCCACACTTCACCAGGAGTCGTCTTTGCCTTACGAGGAGTTCTGCTTTCCGTCTTTCCGGCGGCGAGACATCGTGTCAGCAGGTGTTGTCCCATGCGCTCGCTATCCACTTCACCACGTCGGGTTTCCTTCATCTCGTTGCTGTATCCGCTTGTTTGTTTAGGATTTGGGATTTTTCCGGGTTTACTTTATGTGTTTCTTTTGATGTATTCTATATTTGTATTTCTTTCAAATCCTCGTGATCTCATCCTTCGGGATGCTCTTGGGTTGGCTAACCACCACCCGAATTTTTTCCTTATAAAAAAAAAAAAAAAAAAAAAACATTCTAATCTCTAATAATATTCCAATACCTAACAAGTTATATCACATTTATAGGTCACATGGAAATACTATCTCAAAGCTCAACGTAGTTACACGAGGAAAGGGTGTGTTCCGTACATATAAGAACTCCACATGTTTACAATTGCACTAATCAGACTTTTAAGTGAGATCTACTGATTTGTAGTTCACTCCGCACCCTTAAATGTATGTGCAAAATCCAAAACTTAATTCCAAACAACAATATATATATGTTATTATTCAATCCACAACACCCATAAATGTACATGTTGCAACAAACCGAAACGTTTGTTTTCCTAAATTTTATGACTCTCAAACTCAAAAATCTTAAGTTAGATCGGCTGATTTCTTTTGTAATGTTTAACTTCTTCAAGCCAAAAAGAAGCATCAACAACACTCCTTGGCCAACCAGTTCTTCGTCGAAACGCCATTTCCGGCCCTCGACATGGCATTGGTTCAGCCTCACTCCATGGCATTGGCCAGTGCTTGGAGGAGGATGCGAAAGGTGTTCTCGGCCCATCCAATTCTACGTCGAAAAGCTGCTGCCGGCCCTTGCCATGGCATTGGATTGACCCCACTCCATGGCCTCGGCGAGTGCCCTCTGCCGCTCCAGAGCCAGGGCCGTGTCTTCGTCGGAGTGGACCACATTGTTCGAGCCACTCACATTGGCAGTTGGCTGGTCCCCAAGCGAAGGAGAGGGCTCCGAGGATCTCCCGGGAGAGTCACTTGGTTCGACTACTGGAGGGTCCGTGAGGAAACTGAGGGCGACCACTACGTCGCTCATCATGGGCCGGGCTACCTCTTCGTCCTGCAGGCACATGGCTGCAATGCCCGCTGCTTGGTTCAAGCCCTTGGAGGGGAATTGCCCGCCGAGAGCCGGATCGGCCAGGCCCATGAACTGCTTTGGGTCATTCAAAAATGGTTGTGCCTTTTTTCCACAAGAAAGAGGAAATTGTTAAGATGGTTTTGAGGTTTATTGTGTTCGAATTTGAGATAAGCTCCATGTAACTTTTGCTTCATTTTGTGCATTCAAAAGTGTAAAAAAGTTCAAAATTCATAGTGAAATTCAGGTTGTTATTTGAACAAAACGAGTAGAACATTAGGTGTTCATATTCAGCTCGTTTAGTAACATACTAACATAGGGGAAACTTCATAAATTTCACAAAATTCAAACTACTCGAGCTAAAGATTAGTCGAGTCTCCATTTGAATCGAGCTTAAAAATGTATCCATATTCCATGTAAGTAGGTGAACGAGTTCGAGCTAAGATTTTTTCGAGCTCGAGCTTCTCGGCTCATATAACATCCTTGTGTGAAATGAATGAAAAATAATAAAAAAGTGAGAAATTACCCAAGTGACGAGATTTTGCTCATGGGAAGGCCTTCTTGTGTCGATGACTCTTCGCCCTGCAATGAGCTCTAAAAAGACAACTCCGAAGCTATAAACATCAGACTTGATGGTTAAGTGACCAGTTCTTTGGTATTCGGGTGCACAATAGCCATAAGTTCCCATCACTCTGGTAGAAACATGAACGTTACCGCCAAGAGGTCCAAGCTTGGCTAGCCCGAAATCAGACAGCTTAGGATAGAAGTGTTCATTTAACAAGATGTTGGAGGATTTCAGGTCACGGTAAATAACTGGTGGCGTCGCCTTTTCATGCAGGTAATGCAAGCCCTTGGCTGCCCCAAGAGCTATTTTCATTCTTGTATACCAATCCAATGGCTTCTGATTTGGTTTAACATCTGTCATACAAGCACATCATTTTAATTGTTAGGCCTTGTCTCCCAACAAGTTGAACTATTACAATATGCACTATTGTAATTACAACAAACCAACTATCAAAAACTATCTCCTTTCAGTGTAGGTAACTTTTTCATAATCATCTCAGCTAAAGTCAATTGCAGCAAATCATCAGACAAGTTAGATAGTACAGCTATTTGTTTCTAACCATTTTTTTTAGTAAAGACTAAATTAAATGAAATCATTTCCATTTTCTTGTTCATATTCAATGATCCATATCCTCATTTATTCTATAAATCATTAGGTGAGATGAGTCCTTTTCTTGATGTGTTTTTGGCATATGAATTTCCCTGATCCTTAAAATGTTGATTCAACAAGATGGAACATGGTGAAAAGGAAGCGAAACTGATACGAAAATTTCCTATCTTTGGCTTCTTTGCACTATAAATCATGCAGGATGTAGACAAATAAAGAGTGGAGACTATCATTACCAAATATATGGTCTTCAAGAGAGCCTGAAGACATGTACTCATATACTAGAAGTCTCTGATCTCCATCAGCGCAGTATCCAATCAGATTGACAAGGTTTGAATGAGCGATTTGGCTCAGCATCAAAACTTCAACGAGGAATTCTTTGTTTCCCTGCAAGCCCTTCCGATCAAGCTGCTTCACGGCTACAATCTAGAAACAAGACGATCTAAAATCAGCCTTTAGTAGCAGCGGAAAAAAAGTCTAGAAGGGTTTTTGGTGAATGAAGACAGGAATGCAGAACATAATGATGATGATGGGAGCCAATTACCCGGCCAGATTTCGCAAGCTTCCCTTTGTAAACCTTTCCAAAGCCGCCTTCACCTAGCTGACAATCTTTGCGGAAATTCTTTGTGGCGGTGGCCAGCTCTCTAAAGGTGAAAGCTTGAGCTGCAATGTTGTTGGTTGGACCTTTCGGCCCATTTCCACTTTCGGAAGATGCTTCCGATTTTCTCTCTTCTGCACACCGAAAATGAACTAAGACGCATAAACACACACACACACACACACACACACACACACAACAAGTTGTATCCAATCCTTTTGACATTAATAACACTTCCAACATGTGTTGTTTCTTTGGCATAACACTGAAAGCCGCTATGAACAAATAATGGAGAGTTCAACTTCAAATCAAACTATCTCTTAGACATACACATTGATTCTCCAGGTTCATGATCATCCCACTTAAACATATACTAGCAATGCATAAACTAATCATCAATGCAAAAAGCTTTATAAGAACATGGTTTTTTAAATTAAAGATAATAATCTGTTAGGTAAGTAAAAAATATAAATACCTACCTGTCCCTTTTGATTTCTTCCTTTGGGATGAAAACCAGGGGAAGCAACAGCAAATGATAGAGCTTTTAAAGTGCATCGGGTGTTGAGGTCATTCCTACATGTAGCTGGTTTCCGTAGCGCCGGAGTTCTTCTTGTTGTTGCGGAGCCCGATTAAATCGGGCTCTCGATTTTGGTGTACCGAATCACTTACCTGTATTTAAAAAAGAAAAATACACATATATATCATCTTTCCATTTGATGTGGGAGTTCAAAAAGGTCACCCATCCCCTACGATTTGAATTTGACTACCTTCAAAATCAATTGATTCTCAGAACACCAAATTCTATGTAAAACGGAGAGGAAGACCCCAATTGAAGGGCCAAAAAATCTGCACCAGGAATAATGTGTATTAGGAAAAGGGTTTGGGGAACCCAATTGAAGGTTCTAAGGTGGTTTGATTGCCCAATGCGAGTAAATATGAGGGGATTTACAATGATTTTCGAAGGGGAAATAGGAAACCAAGCCCCAGATGACAAAACCTAGAAAGATTCCCCAAACGAAAAAATTGGGGGAAAATGGGATGAACCAAATTGAAGAAAAGGGTTCAATGGGATATTGGGATGCGGAATTGATTGTAAGATGAGTTGGTTTCTGGATTTGGAGATTGTGACGGGGTGAAATTGGAGGGAAAGGGAAGGGCAAAAGGGGATTAGGGTTAAGAGTTTAGATTTGAATCTTCTTTGAATACTTCGGAGGGAAATGGAAGAGGCGGGAATAGAGATGAAGAATTTGGGTCTTTCTTTCCAGATAGAAGGTGATCTGGCGGGTAAAGGCATCAAGCTTTTTGAAAAAACTAGCATATAACCCGTGCGCAACGCACGAGATTTTAAATTAATCTAAGTAAACTAATCATATTTTTTGGATGTTATCGTATTATTTATTGCCGTATTATGTAAATTTTTCTAATAATTTAAACTAACAAAACGATATTGCTAACTATTTTAATCATTTACTAATAATTTTAATAATTTTCTAGTACGTTATGATTATTATTTGCCTACTCTATTTTTTTTATTAAGTTAAGAATATAGACGTATTATTAATTAATTTGCATTATATACACATAGAAGAATTAATTTGCATTATATACACATAGAAAAAGGATTTTTTTTAAAATATTGACAATTAAATAAATTAGCAAAATGTTCATGATTTTAAAATATTTACCAAAATGTTAAAAAATTGCAGGTCCGATAGAAACACGAGATTAAATCCGCATGTTACATGTAAATCCAATTTTTGAACCCGAGCTTGGAAGAGATATGTACTTTTCTTATAGACACGCAGATGAAGTTTTGTAATTTTTTTTATACCCAGACATCGGGGTTGAATAGTATGGTACCCTTGCGTAAAGTATGAGATTTATAAATTATTTTATGCAATGTTCCCTATCATAATACATATAAACAAAGTTTAATTAGTTAGATAAAAAATAAAATAATATTTTTCTTCATTATTTAAAAACCAGTTGATCATCTCAAAGCTAGTGAATGTGATGGCATCAGTGGGTGTAATCTGTATCTAGTTGTGCAACTGCGGTAAAAGCCTTAATATAGTATTTGATAGGTATATTTTTCAACTTTATCACTAGCTGTATTTTATTTATCGAATATTTTTCAACTTTATCAAAGCTGATATATTTAATTTCATTAATTATAAATAAATAAAATTTATATCAAATAAATTATATTTTTAATATATATAAGTTATATAAATTCTTAATTATAATATATTTACAATTTTATTTACATTTATAAAATGTAAGCAAATTGAAATATATGCTAAATATAAGTATCTACTATGTATATATTATGGTTGAATATTACATGAAAAATCAATAAAATTTATTTCAATAATATATGGTTGTAAAAATAACAATTGAAATTTGATTCATTCAATTCAAAATTTCAAACGGTTTAAAAAAAAACGGTTTTTTTTTCCATTAAAAAAACAGTTTTTTTTTCATTAAAAAAACAGTTTTTTTTTTGCACCGAAAGTTGTAGAATTTTTTTTAAAAAAAATTCTCTAAATACACATGTCAAATTTTAATTGGTGGTGTAGAATTATGTGTATCACCATCCGAGAAAGAGAGGTGCACAAAATAAGAGTTGATTAAGAAAAGGAGGGGTAAAATTGGAAAAGAAAATAAAAACATATTAGGCCGCCACGTGGATAGCCTAACTATCCTCCAAAAGACTCAGCTTTAAGATATAGGAGGATAAAAATTGAAGCCAATCATATTAAACGTAGAGAGGATTAAGTTTTAGGTTCGGATTTGTTAAATTTTTATTAATTTAATTTTTTATTAGTTTTAATTTTTATTATATATTATAGAAAAAATTTGCCAAACAGATAATTTTTTTGACAAATTGGTGAATTGTCCAACTTTTTGAACAAATTGGTGAATTGTCCAACTTTTTAGACAAATTGGTGAATTATTCAATTTTTTGGACAAATTGGTGAATTGTCCACTGTATATACTAATTCCCCAATTATATATTGATGAGAGCCCGCCTCTCACGGACACCAAAAAAAAAAATTCCCCAATTATATATGGGGTGATTACTAAGATGTCCAAATTTTTTGTCTTTATTAGGAAAATGTCTACCACACTCTCCATATTAGCAAAATGTCCGCCCCTAAAATAAAAATGCTGAAATTGACTCTTTTTTTTTTGCGTTGCTGAAACCGAAGTTATTGAAATTGAGTTTTTCCTCCTCCATATTACCAAAATTTTTATTTTTTTTTCTTTTCGCGTTTCCAGAGTTACTGAAACCCCTGTCCCACCCTCTGTTTCCCCAATTATATATGGGATGAAACCCCGATTTCAGCACTGTTGTTGATGTTGAAACCCCCCCTCATGTTTCAACAATTTTTTTTTTTCGCGTTGCTGAATCTGTTTTTTTTTTCCGCGTTGCTGAAATCTCGATTTCAGCGCTGTTGTTGATGTTGAAACCCCGGTTTCAAAAACGTTTTTGATGCTAAACCCACGGTTTCAGCAACGTTGTTGATGTTGAAACCCCGATTTCAGCAACGTTGTTGATGCTGAAACCCTGATTTCAGCAACGTTGTTATTGTTGCTGAAATGGGTTTTTTGCGCGTTGCTGAAATCCCGATGTCAGCACTTTTGTTGATGCTAAAACCCCGCTTTCAGCACTGTTGTTGATGCCGAAACCACGGTTTCAGCACTGTTGTTAATGCTCAAACCCCAATTTCAACAACGTTGTTAATGCTGAAATGGTTATTGTTGACACTGGGGTTGCTGAAACCATGCTACGGGATATAAAATTTAGCCTATGCGGGATTCGAACCCACGTATTTACGCATAAACACATTGCTCTACCATTGAGCTAAGAGGCTTTTAAAGGAGATTTAAACAATGAACATCAAAATTCATTACAATCCGCATTTTAGCGATTGCTGAAACTATAATCCGCATTTCAGAAATTGGATAACAATTCAAAACTAAAATATTACAAAATGTTGAAATTATAAGATGCTGAAATAAGCAATTAGCATGGAAATCAATAAGCAATTATAAGATGCTGAAATAAGCAATTGGCATGGAATCAATAAGCAATTATAAGATACTGAAATAAACAATTGGACAACAATACTGCATAACAGCACACAAACTGTATACTCCAATTTCAAAAGTAATTATAAAGTGATTTCCATGTTGAAATGCCATAAGAAACATTAAAAGACCTTACAAATGAACTTCAATTAGAATCTTCATAGCAATTCTCAATTTTTATACAAATCTTCAATCATCGTTCAATTTCAGCATTATAGAATCCTATACAAATGTTCAATCAATTTCAGCATTATAGAATCCAACAGAGGAACAAGAGAGTGAAGGAGAAGAAGAACTTGGAGACCGCGGATCAACGGCGATGCGAAAGACCGTTAAGTAGAGGACGGATGAGATGCGGAAACCGAAGAGGAGGTCGTAGGTGGAAGAACGGAGAGAGGCCGGAGGAATCAGAAGAAAACAAAGATCGACAACTTTGCACCGCTGGCAAAAGCGAGATCCAGATCTCCCAACTACTGAATCGCCTTCCGATCATCGCCAAATCTGTCAAAAATCCAGATCTCCGTCGAATCTATCGAAAATCCAAATCGAGAGAGCTCGCTTCGGATCTTGAGCTCCCTTCTTTGAAAATCCAGATCGAGAGAGAACAACGAGGCAAAGGAACTCATCACTTCCTGCTACTCAATCTCCACAGAATCCATCTGCTTCTTGTAGATGCCGAATCCAAATCTGGCTTCAAGGTGGCTCGTTGGAGCGGCAACGCACCAGCGCTAGTGAAGATGTCGAATCAACGGTGATGTTGAGGTTTCGCCGGCTCTTCTACGCCGTGGCTCTCCTCAACAACTGTGATCAGCGATGGATATCTCTGATTTAGGAGAAGAGGCGGCCAGTTCCAATTTGTGCAAGGGAGATCTCATCACAGATAAAAAAACGGAACAGCAACGGCGATGACGATTCCTCGATCTCGCCCCCTCATCATCCGTCGCCGACTTCCGCAGATCCAATTGGAATCGAGTTCGATTGCAATCGGAGAAGCAGTCTAGATGTTGAATCATCAGTTCAGCGTCGCCTCTGTCTCTGCAAACCGCACACGGGGGGGAGGTGAAAGCTGATTTAGATGAGCAGGAGAGCGAGAGGAAGAGAGCGAGAGCTCGACGGAGAGGCATGCTCGGCCCGACGGAGAGGCATGATCTGAGCCCCAAACAGTCCTTACTGGAAAGTAAATAAAGTAATTGTTCTTGGGTTCTTCTCCGCAATCATGTGGCCGCATGATGGTAAAGCGGTAAAATTCAACTCTGGTGTTCCTTTCCCCCCCACTTGTGCCAGTGCTACTTTCCATGCTTTCCAGTAAGTGATTGGAATTTTGTGATCATTCTGCATCTTTTTCATAATCTGTACTGGATTGTATGATCTAGTAGCATAATAAAGTAATAAGTCTATATCTACATTTGTAAGAATAATCTTGAAAAATATGATTTTTTTTATGACATATGTTCATTTTATGAAGTTAGCAACAACATTGTAAGAAGCTTTTCTGTAATGTGTAGATCCAGTCTCCCAATTGCATGCGTGTGTTTGATTGTATAATATGACTTCATGGGATTCTGAATAAAGCTTCTTCTTTTTTAATGCAATCTCCAACCACAGTGGGCAAAAGATAACAACCATCATCGGGAAATATTATTTACCATCTAAAGAAGCAATCCTAAGAAAGCAATATTGAGGAAAAAGAAATTAAATTCGGAAAATATTTCCCAATTGAGGAATACCCCGAGGGCATAGGATAGAAAACCTGTAATTTTTTTTTGAAAAGAAAATAATTCAAAATCGCATACATCAACAGAAATCTGGGAAATAGAGAGGCCAAAGGAAATCGGAAGACGGGCTAACCGCCATGATACAACGAGACAAAGCAAATACAAGAAAAAAAAAACTCAAATACAAAAGATCACATCAAGTCGAATAACACCAAGTGAATACATCAAATGCCGAGAACATGGAAAAACCCGTAAAGCTATTAACTAGTATCCTTAGAGCGAATCTGAATCCTCTCCTTAAATTAGAAGACCTAATAAGCTAATCTCCACCCTCAAATAAAATTTAATGGGCAAGATTAAATCTCTTTGACTTTTTTTTTAAAAATAAACAAATCTACCTACATCCCTCTTCCCCCATGGATCCGCATATTCCCAGCAAACCACCACCATGGTCGTCGCCGCCACTCTCCCAGTCCACCTCCTTGATGCACCGCCCTCGCCTCGCCTGAAAAGTGAAAACCACCGCCCGCCCTCCACTCCGCACCTATAGCCCACCATCTTCTTCCTTGCCCGCACTCAACCGCAAAACAGTCCCACCGACTCCTTAATCCCTCTCAAACTCAACCTTAATTTCACTCTAATTACGAGATCTTGAAGCAATTTGTAAGGTCTTTGACTCTTCGTGGGCGGTGGATTGCAGGCGGCGGCGACGACGATGCAACAAGGAGGTGGACCGGAAGATGGGTTTTCTAGCATTATTTACAATCAATTGTCTTCCGGTGAATTTGATTTGAGCCCCAAACACCCCCTTAAGTTCCTTCCTCTTCCTCATCGGGTTGGCCCCAGAAATGGGTTGCGTCCAGACTAATAACAGTGAAGACCGAAGGGAGAGAGTAGGGAGGGAGAAGCGTGAGAGCTCTGATGGTGGGATGTAGGGTTTTTTTTTTAAATCTTTAATCTTGACCATTAAATTATTTGAAGGGTGGAGATTAACTTATTAGGCCTCATAATATAAGGAGAGGATCCGAATCCCCTTAGAGCACCCCCAATGGGTGGAATGCCCCAAAATTTCTCCACACTTTCGTTCACCTCACTTTCCACTCACTTTATTTTCAACCCGTCCCAATTCAAGCCTCCCTCTCCACAATGGTCAAATTTTCAATAATCTATATCATCACTTTTTCCATACCAATTATATTTTTCTTATAATTTAAAATATTAAAAAATTGAATTGATTTATCAATATAAAAATTTCGTTTTATTTTTTAATTATATTGATAATTATTTTTAATAATTAAAATATTTTTAAATTAATTTTTAATAAATTTGAAAATTAAAAAAATATTAATTTAATTTTATAAATTAGTATTATAATGTTATAATTATATTTTTAATTACTTTTAATAATTTAAAATATTCAAATTAAATTTTTAATAAATTTGAAAATTAAAAAAATTATTAATTTAATTTTTCATTATATTTGATAATTACGCTTAATAAATTAAAACACTTAAACTAAATTGTTAATATATTCGAGAACTAAAAAATAATAATTAAATTTTCTAATTATATTCGATAATTAATTTTGATAATTTAAAATATTTTAACTAAATTGTTAATAAGTTAAACAATTGAAAAAAATTAGTAATGTAATTATATAATTATATTTGACAATTAATTTTAATATTTTAATTAAAATGTTAATTTTTTTAAAAAAAATAATTAAAATCTATTAAGGAAAATAAAAAAAAAAGAAATGATTATTAATTTGACATGTGTCATCATTTTATTAGTTTCGGATTTGGAAAGGTGCCCAATATATTGTGGTACCCCAAATTCTGGAAGGGGGTCCACAATAATTGGGTTCCCCCAATTAGAGGCGGAGCTAAAGGGGGGAATGTGTGGGCATGTTCCACCTCCCTTGACCTTGTCCAACAAATTACCTAAGGGTATTCTCCTCATCGATAGCTTCGTTTTGATATATAATAGGCCCTAATCCGACATCTGAGTAAAAAGTTATGAATGTTTGAAAATTATAGCTGTATTAATCACTTTAATTTTATTTCAATATATTATAATACTTTTATATTTTACTTAAATTGATATTCACATATTATAATTCATCTCGAGAGCTTCGAAACCATAGACTATATTACTTATTTTGAGAATTCGGTAAGAAGTTACGCAAGTTTAATTTTTTTATATCTAGTTATCCACTATTACATGTTAAGGATACAAGAAGTTAAATATTGACTCAATGTTTATTTATTGTGTTTTATATTATTATTTTGTTAGTTTTCTTTTCTTCGGCTATTTCAATTATTTATTTATATTTCATTATCTTTTAATGGGAAAAATAAAAAATTTTAAATGACATGTTTTCGCGAACAGAGAGAGTAGAGTTTTATTTAGTAGTATAGATCTCTATTAGAACAGATGAACTTTATAGTTTGTAGTATCGTTTGATACTAGTTTGTAATATCGTGTATATGACTAATTTATAATATCGAACACGTTGTGTCTTTTATGATTTTTTTCTTAATATCAATCGTTGTTTAGTATTTTTGTGTTCTTGCTCTCAAAATTTTCTAACTCCGTCCATGCCCCCAATTGCATGAAAACATGAAATCAGGAGGGTGACTCAATAACTATCGACCATTGTGGATAGGCATTGCCACGGGTCAGACCCGCCGGATCAAGGGTAGGGGAGGGGCGACCCGAACCCTAACCCGAGAATTCCACGACTTGACAGGTTCGGGTCACCCGGCGGGTCACCGGGTCGAAGGATCGACCCGACAGCTCGGGCCCGACGGGTATGGCCCGGGTTGGACAAGTTTGCACTTGTTCGGAGTTGTCGGAATTGTCGGGAACAAATATTGAACATTTGAACGCATATATTTGAAAAATATCCTTTCGTGTTTGCCGTTTAGAACTTTAGGTACAAATTACAATACAACAAATTATAATTCTCAAGACTACAAGTTTACAACTATAACTCTATAAGTCTACAAGACTACAATAAAATTGTACAATTTGTGTATGAGTGAGTGTGGGGGAAAAAAATGAAGAAGGGTTTGAATCGGTTTTTCGATTGCCTACGTATCCTTCCGGGGTTGAGGAATCAAAGCCCACATAGTTCTTTTACCTATGTATGTCTGAACCCCGACCCGGTTACCTACTCTTCTAGTCGTCTTGATCGTCGGACCCTCCACCTCCTGATCCATCTGTGACCGCGCCGTCAATAGAGCTCCCAATGAACTTTGTATCTACTCCGTCATCATCCTCATAATCAGTCCCCAAGTTGTTCTTCTGCATTCGCATATCCGTCGGCCTTCTTCCAAGCAAACATGGGCTTTGAGGTTCTCGGAAAGCAACCTTGATCTCTTCTCCGAAAGAATCTGACCTCCGTGACTGAAAAGCTGCTCAACGACAACGGTGGAGCAAGGTGCCCCAAGTATTTGTCGGGCGATTACCTACAACGTCGAGAATCTTTGTCTTTATGGACGGCTCCACCATTCAAGGACATTGAAATCTTCTTCCTCATTGCTGAGAAAATCAAAGTTAGTAGACAAATATTCGTTGAGCTCCGAGTGGGGGCTCGAAGAAGATCTCGATCTCTTTGACCCAAAGATATCTCAGGTAAGTGCCTTAGTTCTAGCGGTGATGATAGTTCGTGACCCGCTTGAACTGGAAGACACCGGAGGACGACCGGAGGGCGCTCTATCGCCCGTCGAGTATGCAGTATATAATTGTTCTAATAATCCTCTAACTCTAGCAACTATAATTGGAACATTGCAATCGTGATCTTCCTCAATTCCTAAAGTCGAAAAATAGTTTTCTGAAAACTTTTGAACCCCGTTTAATTTATATCTAGGGTCGAAACAACACGCTAGGAGGAAAACATCGGGTATAACTTTGTAATATGCGACCCATTTCCGCCACATCTCCAAAGTGGCTTCGGAAATGGATGTCACGTTAATCCCGTCTTGAAGGGCTATTGCTACGTTCGTTGCAATAAAACAAAAAAGGTTCGATGTAGGCATGTAAACGTGGCTGAAAGTCCGAGTTGCGTCGTAAAAAACATTGAAAACCTCCACAACTTCTCGGGCCTGAGTCCAAACCTCCGCACATATGTTTGACCCTTCGATGTTTTGTGTTGCAAAACCGGAAAGAAGTTCCTTGTAAGTGATGGAATCATAAATCATTTTGTAAGTCGAGCTCCACCGAGTGCAAACATCCTTGGGGAATTGTTTTAATTGGCGAGTTTGGTAAGAGCGACAATAAGCGCTCCACTGCCGGCGAAGCTGTTTGCTTCGCCAAAGTGCCCGCAAAACAAATCGAATTGGTTCAACAATAGAGTGTAAATAGTTTAAACCATCTTGCATACATACGTTTAAAATATGAGGGGCGCAATGGATGTGGAAAAACTTACCGCCTATCCCGGGCTAAAAGTTTTGGATTAATTCCGGGATAGATGCGGTGTTGGCAAAAGCGTTGTCAAAACCGATACTAAAAACTCTTAGTCAATCTATATTCTTGTAAAACGTTTAAAATGACACATGCTATGTTTCGTGCCATGTGTGCTTCGTCGAAAACTCGAAAAGCTAAAACACATTTGTGCAATTGAAAACGTTGATCAACCCAATGACAAGTAACACCCATGTATGAGTGATGTTGCCAATGGTCGGTCCAAATGTCACTACAAATCGAAACATGTAAATCATGGTTTTTGTGAAAATATTCGATTAATTCATTTTTACGGGTGTTATACCGTCTAAGTATTTTCCTCTTAACTGTGTTTCGACTAATACCTTACCATGCAGGTTGAACATTTTGTGTAATAAAATCATTGAACCATAAACGTTGTGAAAAACAATAAGCTAAACCCTCTGCAGCTATCATTTCCGAATAGTTATCATGACAACTACGATAATCATAAGACCATAAACAAGAAGGTTGAGAGGAAGAATATGGCGACCGTAATTCCCATATCCGCCTCCCTTTTTGTGCTAGTAGACCGTCCCGCAGAAGTTTCACTTGGTCGAGCAACTTTCTTCCTCCCAAGCCGGATCCCGAGGCCCCTTCGTGAACCAATAATTGAAAGTAGCGGCTCAAACTTCCGCCGTAGTAATAGGGTCACCATCGGCTGGAGTTCCTTGACTCTCTTCGGCAGGAAACCCGAACTCTTGGGTTGGAATCGTCGGGGTCCCGGCTTGGGGGGTCCCCTCGGGCTCGGCCTCCTCCTCCTCCATGATCTCGTCGACGTGGTCGGCTAAAAGAGCATCATCTCGACGACGTCGGGATCTTCTTGCCGCCGAGACCGATGCACTTCGCCAAAGGCTTGGTGCCGCCGCCGGGTTCGATGCGCCGGCTCCGCCTCCAACACTTGGGGTTGATGAAGATGGGGCTTCACTTACACTCTTGCGACCCCGGCTAATTCGGTTGAAGATACCCGACATTTTGAATTTTAGAGATTTAGGAGATTTAAGAGAGAGATTAGGAAACCGGGACTACGAGAGACAAGATCGAGCGATTAGAGAGATGAAGATGAGATTAGAGGAGATGAGTGAGGTGTGGTTTGAAAATTGGAGGGAGGAGGGTATTTATAGGGCCAAACCGAGTCCTCTCGGCTCGTTACCAACCATTGGGCAATGGTCGACCCGTCGGATCCAACGGTCGACCCGACGGGTCGACCGTTGGAAAGTAGCCGTTGCCCTTTTTTTTTGGTGTTGTTTGGCTTGTTACTAACACTTTTAACTTGTAATTAAATTCATATGTCAAGCTTTTTTTTTTGAGTTTTTAATTTTTTTGACATTTTAAAGTTGATATCTAATGTTTAGGTAATTTTTTCTAAGTTATTAGTTAATTACTAAACAAATAATCTTATGAAACAACATTCACACAAACACAAGTTTATTATAAACCAACGTACGATTACAACCCACTACATAAACTTACTTACTTACTACATAACTACACTACTTACTACATAATTAAACTTACTTACTCATGAAACACCACTCACATTCACATAACATAAAAAAGTTAAAAACTTAGGATTATGACTTAGGACTGAAAAGTTCAGCTACAATAAGCTAAACAACACACACACAAGGTGTGTAATCTGTGACAGAAGAAGAAAATCAAATAGATGAAAGGAAGAATCAAACAAAGAGTATGATGTGGGAGTTTTCTTAGAACAATATCCATTTTGGGATTGGAGAAAAAGAGGTCGTCAGAAGGACCTCATTTCATTCATTAAAACCCTACCAAAAAAACATAATGGAATGCAGCATCCAATATATAGTCTAGGCACATGTGTTCTTCCCGTGACACAGCTCTATGCCAACTACCTTATTTACAAACGGACAAAAGAGGTAAATGCAGAAGTTTGTTATAAATGAAATGCAAATGTGGATGCTTAGCTCAACAAATGCAATGCAAATGCAGAGGTATCTGTCTCTACCCCCCCCCCCCCCCCCCTCCCCCTCTTCAAGTTGGACTTGGGTGAAAATCAACGAGTCCCAACTTGGAAGAGAGGAAAGAGTGTTCGTCTCTCTCCCAAAGACTTAGTGAAGATGTCTGCTAATTGAACTCCAGTCCTCACATGTCGAGGATGCACAAAGCCTTCTTGTAACTGCTCTCTAACAAAGTTATAGTCAATTTGTAGGTGTTTGGTTCTTTCATGGAAAACAGGATTCTCTGCTATGTAAATGACAGCTTTGTTATCACAAAATAAGGGAATTGGCAGAGGAGCTATAACCATGAGAGCATGCAGTACTTCATGGACCCAGATCAACTCACTAGTAGTCATTGACATGCTCCTATACTCTGCTTCTGCTAATGATCTAGAAACAGTCGTCTGCTTCTTAGTTTTCCATGAAATTAGTGAATTGCCAAGGAAGACACAATATCTAGTGAGAGAACGTGCACTGAGAGCCACAATCAGCATCATAGTATGCTTGAACCATAAGTGAAGAATCCTTTGGATAGAATAATCCAACTGAGATAGATCCCTTCAGATATCTGACTGTGTGCAAGGTTGCTTCATAGTGTGGTTGTCTTGGAGCAGACATGAACTCACTTAAGTGTTGAATAGCATAAGTAACATCAGGCCTGGTAAGATTTAAAAATAGCAATCTTCCTATCAACCTCCTGTACTTTTCTGGATCTGTCAAGAGCTCACCAATGTCTGTAGATAACTTCAGACCTCTTGGAAGGGGAAAAGGAGCTGTTTTGCACTCAGACAGTTGACAATCCTGCAAAATGTCTAGCACATACTTCCTCTGATGTAAATAGGTACCAGCATTAGTCCTGGCTATTTCTAATCCCAAGAAATATTTAGCCAAGCCTAAATCTTTAATGGTAAAGGCCTTATGCAAAGCTGCCTTGGTTGCTACAATCTCTTCTTCATCATCACCGGTGATGAGCAAATCATCAACATACACTAGTGCAGTCACAATTCCCTTAGAAACCAGCTTGACAAATAATGAGTAATCCTTCATTGACTGTTTGTAACCAAGGCCAATAAGAAACCTGCATAGTTCCATGTTCCATTGTCTTGAGGCTTGCTTAAACCCATAAATAGATTTCTTTAATTTGCACACCATACCTAGTTTAGGGAGCTCATAGCCATCAGGAGGTTGCATAAAAACTTCTTCTTCAAGATGCCCATGCAGAAAGGCATTGTTCACATCAAGTTGATGCAATGGTCATTCCTTAGCAGTAACTAAAGCCAGTAAAATTCTGACTGTAGGGAACTTAGCAACAGGTGAGAATGTGTGCTTGTAATCCTTCCCCGTTATCTGATTGTATCCCTTTGCCACTAACCTTGCCTTAAATCTTTCAACAGCCCCATCTGGTCTGTACTTAACTTTATAGACCCATTTGCTCCCTATGGCTTTCTTTCCTTGAGGGAGCTTAGTCAATTCCCATGTCTCATTTTCTTCAAGGGCTTTTACTTCTGATTCCATTGCCTTAGTCCATTCAGGACTCTGAGCAGCTTGAGAGTACAAGTAAGGTTCTTGGATGCTTTCCATGTTGGCAAATGATTCAATAAAGGGTGTATTGAGATGGTATTTTTATTCTAGGCATGTAGCCAAAAAGGAATTAGATAAGGATTGATTTCTGTTGGCATTGGGTCCAACATAATCATGTAACCTCTTGGGTAAAGTTGTTTGTCTTGTGGATCTTCTGAGAGGAAGGAATTCAGTTAGATCCTGTAGGATTTGTGGAGACATATGTGTTTGAGAGTTGGATGATGATGGACTGAGTGAGTCCTGGACATTTATTTGAGAGGTAGTTTGAGAATTTTGTGAGGGGACTGGCTCTTGTGGATTTGGGAAATTCAAAGAAGGTGAGGAATCTTGGGTCTGGTGGTGGATGTTGCTCACAAATTCAGAAAAATCTGGAGCAGGATTAACAAGTGGTAGGGAGGGGGCTTGCACCTCAATTTTTGCTACTCTTCCATTTGTAGATTCCTTGAAAGGAAAGACATCCTCTATAAAGATCACATCCTTTCTTATCACCAAGTAGTTATATGTAACATCCCATACCTTGTAGGCCTTTTGACCATGAGGGTATCCAAGGAATACACATCTCCTTCCTCTAACACTCAGCTTATCTCTCTTGCTGTGAGCCACTGGGATGTAACAAAGGCATCTTATCACTCCGAGCTCATCAAGATTAGGAGGCCTTTTGAAGAGTCTCTCATAGGGAGATTTCCACCCTAAGATCTCAACAAGTAGTTTGTTGATAATGTGTGTAGCAACAAGCACACACTCTCCCCAAAATCTGATAGGAAGATTACCATGAATCCTCATGGATCTGGCAGTCTCTATAAGATATCTGTGCTTCCTCTCCACTCTCCCATTCTGTTGTGGAGTATAAGGCACTGACTTCTGATGCAAAATTCCCTCAGAAGCTAGGAGCTCACTCATCTTGAACTGTATAAATTCAGACCCATTATCTGTTCTTATGCATTTCACTGAGCATCCAAACTGATTCTTCACATATGAAATAAAATTACATACTGCCTGAAACACCATTAACTTGCTCTTAAGCAAGAAGGTCCAAGTTACTCTTGTGTGATCATCCAACACAATGAGAAAGTACTGGCATCCATTATAAGTGGGTGCCTTGTAGGGACCCCACAGATCCATATGAATAAGATCAAAAGCATTAGAGGCAATATTAAAACTTCTCTCAAAAGGAAGTCTATGCAGCTTAGATAAAGAGCGGGTTTCATAATGAAAATCATTCAAGGAAGTGCTATTAAGCATATGCATATGTCTCAACTTAGAAACTGAAGTATGCCCAAGTCTTGCATGAGCTAGATCAATGCCAGCAATTACCTTATTACAACTGCTAGGAAATAAACTGCTACTTTCTTTATGTCAGCCAATCTTGTGTTGAGCAACATCTCCTGAAGATATGATCTTGTATAAGCCATGTCTTCTCTGCCCACTCAGCACAACCTTCTTAGTTCCAGGGTCATGTACGAAGCAATGAGTTCTAGTGAAGAGAGCATTTAAATCATTGTCATCTAACAACTTTCCCACAGATAATAAACTATGTTTGAACTCTGGAACAATCAAAACATCATCAAGAGCTACAGATTCTGTTAACTGCATTCTTCCCATTTCTGTAACTGCCTTAATAGAGCCATCAGGAAGCCCAATAAGAATTGGCTTGCTTAACTTCACCTTATCCATAAGGTGACTAGAATCAGCAATCATATGGTCACTAGCCCTAGTGTCAATTATCCACTCAGTCATGAGATCATTAGAAATAGTAGCATTAACATTAGAATCAAGAATTTTACCTGCAAAATTGGCAAAAGCACTCTCAGAGTTGTTTCTTGCCTTCATCTTTCTCATGACCTCTTGGAAAACTGCATTCACCATAGCATTATCCATCTGTCCCTCTCCTACATCTCTGATCTGTCCATTATCATCTAATGGATTACCATGCATCCCTCCATTCATAGAGCCAGCAGCATTAGCAAACTCTCTCATGGGAAATGATCATGTTCTCTCCTTCTCCTTCAATTCTTTGAACCATTCTGGTATTCCATGGAGCTTAAAGCATTCTTCAGCTGTATGACCATTCTTGCCACAATGGGTGCACTTTCTCTCTGCTTTAATCTTCTTCCAATCCTTTTTTACAAAGGAATTTCCATAGTTCCCAACTCCAAAATTGCTTCATGTAGAGCTACTTCCCATTGAAGGCCTTGGCTTAAAGCCTTGTCCTCCTTTGTTAACAGAAAAAGCACTGGCATCAACATTGTTGGATTGAGTATTTGAGGAAGCATCATTCCCTTTCTTCACTTGCTGAAGTATGTAATACGCCCTATTAATGTTTGGTAAAGGACCCATTGCAAGGATCTGATTCCTAGCTGCTTCATACCCATCATTCAGACTCATTAGCAGCTGCATCACCCTCTTGATGCTCTGAATCTCGATTAACTTCTTCCTCAAGTCACAAGTGCACCGTGCCATAACTCCACAAGTGCATTCAGGGATTCCTTCTAGCACTTGCAATTCATCCCAATGTCTCTTCAAGGTATTATACAGATCAGGCAAGGACATTCCTCCTTGAGTTACATTGATCAATTTCCTTTTGATTTGAAAAATCAAAGGAGCATTACTCTCACCAAATTTCTCCACAATAGCATCCCACAGCTACTTGCTAGAATCCATAAACATAAACCCCTCGGCTATGTTCTTGTTCATAGAGTTCAGTAACCAGCATCTCACCATGAAATCCGCTCTTATCCACCTTTGTAGATCTGCAGATTGTGCATCAGGTTCCCCACAGGTTCCATTTATGAACCCTAACTAACATTTAGCACCCAAGGCCATCATAATCCCACGACTCCATGTCATGAAATTAGACCCATCAAATAAGATCCCAACAAGTTGAGCTCCCGGATGATCAGAATTTGACAGATACAAGGGATCTCCAAGGTTACCTTGATTATTGCCATCTCCATTGTTACCATCTCCATATAGCACTCTGACATTCAGATTATGGTTCCCTTCAGCCATCTTCAGTAATGATTAGGTAGACTCCTTCTTCAGGTAATGTCACTGTAAAGAAACTCACAAATCGGTGCTATAAACTGCAAGCTCCGATACCATGAAAAGTTCCGCTGCAATAAGCTAAACAACACACACACACACACACACACACACACACACACACACACACACACACACACAAGGTGTGTAATTTTTGACAGAAGAAGAAATCAAATAGATGAAAGGAAGAATCAAACAAAGAGTATGATGTGGGAGCTTCTTAGAACAATATCCATTTTGGGATTGGAGAAAAAGAGGTCGTCAGAAGGACCTCATTTCATTCATTAAAACCCTACCAAAAAAAACAGAATGGAATGCAGCATCCAATATATAGTCCAGGCACATGTGTTCTTCACGTGACACAGCTCTATGCCAGCTACCGTATTTACAAACGGACAAAAGAGGTAAATGCAGAAGTTTGTTATAAATAAAATGCAAATGTGGATGCTTAGCTCAGCAAATGCAATGCAAATGCAGAGGTATATGTCTATATAAGGACTTAGGAATACTAGACTAATTACCACCACTCGAGCCCGATGCGCCATCGTTCTTGATCTTATCGAGGTGCTTCTTGGTGATGTGAATCTTCAAATTTCCATATCCAAGGTTATTTGTCACCTTGTACTTCTGACCGCAATGACGACAAACGGCTTCGAACTTTCCACCGGCTTGCTCCACCTTCTCGTAATGATCCCGGAACAACGCCGCCCGAAGGTTATCACCAGATCTAGTTGCGTCGGACATGATTACGAGCTTATGAAATAAAATTGATATGTGATTGATTGATGGATTGGATGGGAATAAGGGGGTATTTATAGCTCCGAGCCTAATCTACCACTCAACTAGCCGTTACAACGCTACAATTTTTTTAAAAAAAATCATCCGACGGTGGACCCCATACCAACGGTCAAGTTTTCAAAATAGGTCGACCCGCCGAGTCACTGGGTTACAAAACCCCGACCCTAACCCGGACCCGCTACCCGTTCCCACCCGCCTACCCGTCAACCCGGACATGCCGGATCACCGACCCATACGACTCGCCGGGTCACGGGTGACCACGCCTAATTGTGGATACTCTCTAACACACTAGGGAAATACTGTAAATTAACAAAATCTTTGTCATGGAATGCCAATTGGATTTGAAGGAGTCACGTGGCGGCCTCTAATTTTGAATTTTCTTTCATTCTCGTCTCCATCATTCCCAAACTTAATTACTCCGTATTTTCCTCAATTTTGAATTTCATAGTTGCCCATTTGCTCAAATGATTTTTTTTTCTTTCAAATTTTAGGATGCTTTTTTAAAAAATAAAATGATGCCTTTTTTTAAAATTCTTTCAAATTTTAGGATGCTTACTTTGAAAAGTTCAATGTTTTTTTCTATGTGGAGTACATATTTTGATTTTTCTTTGTAGGCTCCTTCAAGAATTAGGAAGAACAAGAAGTCAACTCAACTCAATCTTGAAGAATTTATTAGATTTTTCTTATTGCAGTACTTCTTAAAATGCATTTGCGTTTGAAAACTGGGAGATGATACTATTGGTTTTATAAAGCAGGTTTAATTAGTTACAAAAAGTTATGGGACAGGTCTGATACCGACGATTCCATATTATATAGAGTTGGTTTTGCTATTAAAAAAGAGAATGGAGTTCAATGATTACAAAGCTTTCAACTAACTTTACGTAAGCCATCTTTATTATAATAGTAATAATAATAATAATTTAAAATAATAATAATAATAATAATAATAATAATAATAATAATAATAATAATAAGTAATTGTACGAGGCAAGCCGGTCTCTCAAGCCAGTGAGAGAAAGGAGAAGAATTACACATATATTTGCGGCGCTAAGGGGCATTGTTTCATGGCATTTGCGTTCTCTACTTTTGGAGAACTAGGAGGTGATGCTATTGGTTTTATGAAGCGGGTTCAATTGGTTATGAGGAGTCATAGCGCAGGGTCGGATAAAGACGATTTTATATTTCATAGAGTTGTATTTACTATTCAAAAATGGATTGGATCTCAATTTGTTACGAGACTTTTAACTAACTTTATGTAAATCATTTTCATAATAATAATAATAATAATTATAATTGTAACAATAATGAATATTATTGTTATTTTTTTGTTGTCTCCCATTAATAAGGTACACTGAAAATATGGTACATGAGTGACTAGCACATCTAATGATAATTAACGATTCTATCCCACATAAAGAATATTAATAGGGCATATGAGTATATAACGAGAGTGTACCCCGCACGATCCTACCCCAGCTCAATGTTTTTTTTTTATAAATGTTTCTAAATCGGCTGACAAAAAATCTATTTTGTAAAAGAATAATTGATAAATTATTTGTGTTTAATATATATTAATAAACTAGTATAATGCGGAGCATTACATAAACCTCCTTATTAGGATGGTAATGGAAATTTATAAATAGAAATTCAAAATTAAGCTCTAAAAAGTTGGAGTAATTAACCGTTGAAGAATTCCGATTTCAAAAGACATTAAAACAAATTTACTATTTATTTTAGTTAAAACTATGTAATATTAAAACTAAATCGACAAAGATAGAAACATAAACACAGGGACAATGTGAAAACACAAATTAATGGGCTCGTTTGTTTAGATAATTAGGGAATGGAAATGTAAGGTATTAAATTTTAGACATAAAATGTATATGATCATCATTTTTTGTGAGATTTGAGGAGAGGATGAGGGGGATCATTAGCCCATCCTAGAGGTATTAGTTACCCTCCTTCAAATTAGGGAATAGAAGGGTAACACATTTGTATGAAAAATGGGAGAAGAAGGAGAATGATTAAAATAGTGATCAATGCATCTTAATTTAAATATGGACTACATTCATAAGGGTAATCATTACTTTTTCCCGAAAAAACAAACGGGGGGTTAGTATAATAAATGATCCATGTTTGAAAGACATATTCATACTTCATTACCATCTTTACAATCCATTTGCATTTCACTTATATTCCTTGAATTGGTAAATAAAGAACGATCATCCGGGGTTCGAATCAGGAACCTTTGGGTAGTACCCGCAAATCCTTCTTTCCGGTTGAGCCACTCCAGAATGGTTGCATTTCACCTATTCTTAATCGGCTAATCCTGATAAATTAATAGATTGCAAAGTGGATAAGATAATAGCCCCAGTCGGGGTGGCTCACTGGTGGGGAGTAAGGGGATGTCAGGAGGTCTCAGGTTCGATCCCTACCTCCGCCCCTTTCCTTGGATTAAAATCCAAGATTTGCCCTTGCTGACTGGGTCACGCGCCCGGGGTTTGGCCACCAAAAGTGGGTTCCTCGTCATCAAAAAAGTGGATAAGATAATACATTTATTTTACCTCGGATTATATATACAACTGTTTAATTGTGTAAATACAAAATTTATATAAAAAATTGTAATGAAATAATAATGCAATTAACCATTAGAGATTTAGAGGTAGCTCCATATTATATAATACAATACATTTGAAATACAAACCCGGGTTAAGAAGTTCAAATCTCCAATTATCAAAAGCATCGTTTGAACTTTGAAAAAAAAGGCGCCTAATGACAAATACGGCTAATTAAAGGCTTTCTTTACCCTTTTAATCCTACTTCCTTTCGGCAAAGCTTAACTTTTTTTTTTTTTTTTTAATTCCCATTTGCTAGTTTTTAAGAAAAAAAAAATTACTTAAAAATCGAAATCATTACATGTTGCTCAAAAAGAGACTCTCAATTATGAAATTTGCATTGTAAGTAAAGCCATTACCTTTAATTGTTTTAACTTTAAGTTCCAAATATGAATTATGAAACCAAAAATTATTTTCAAAACTCCTACATTTAAAACTTCATCTTTGGCCATATTTGATATCAAGTGTAAAATCCCAACTATCCATTTCTTTTTTCTTTTTTTCTTTTTTAAGAATCACATTATATATAATATGGTGTTTTCCACAATGAAATGAGTATTTAATTGTAATAATTTAATAACGTGCTTATTTGTATTGATAAAAATATAACCCTAGTAAGATGATTTTTTAAAATAATTTTCAATAATTTGACAAGAAATCACAAGATTTCCCAACAACAATGTAGGCCAAACTTCTCAATCAAAAGTGATATAGCTAATTTAAGTAATTAATTAATATAACAAATTACTAGGACTATCAATATTAAAACCAAGAACTAGAACTTAAACGAGTAAATTTAAAACTAATTCAGATGACTAACCCCTCCCTAAGAAATTTGTTACAACTACCCTGCCTACCACCACCAAAATCGTCCTAACTGAACCGGGTTCTTCTAAATAATTCCAAAACATCTAAAACCAAAACCGGTTCACGATTTTTTTTTCCCTCCCGCACTTCAACAACTCAAAATTGTTGGGGGGTAACCGGTCCAGTTGGCTCAACCAAACTCCTCTTTCTCATCTCTATTACCTTCCTATGACTGTTGGAATGAACCTCGCTAGAAAATGTGGGACTACAGGCCGGTCTATACTCTGGAAAAAGCCGGCCTGACTTAAACCGGACCCCACATGCGTTGCACAAGGTCTTTGGGCCCAACGGTCCGGTTCGCCATTGTGGTGTCTTTTGAACCTGACAATGTGTGCACCTCCGCTGCTGGACCGGACCATCTGGTGAACCGCCATCCTCCGACTTCGGCTTCCTGCCACCGGGCTTTCTGCCTTTCTGGGAACCGGATTCAAGCAAGGTGGGAGGGTAATCGGGTTTGAGTAGCGAGCAGACGGACCAGGCACCGCTGGCGGTCCTGAGGCGTTTGCTTCTTAGCTTCGCCGGGATCGGCGGTGGAAAACGGGCTGGCTCCATAGCAACCGGTTTAGCTTCCGGTCCGGAGCGGACCCGTTTCTCATGAACCGGACCGGGTTTGACGTGAACATTGCGGGTCGGACACGCAAAGATGTCCTCGGAGAGGGTGTCGTCCATCAAATGCGACCACAATTCAAGCTCCTCCATATCATCGACCTGGAAAAGATTAATGTCATTTTATTTTATTTTTTTAAATTGAAATATATAACTAGATAAATACACGGATTTTTTATTTTTTTACAATTCTTTGTAAGAAAATTCTAATTATACCTAAATATCTTTGCATATTTGATTTTTCTGGTCCAAAGAAAGTCAAAATTAATTAGGCAAATTTTTTTAATTATGATTTTATGAAATAAAAAAAATATTTACATAATTTATTTTCAAAGGAAAATTAATTTAAAAAAAATTACACTTTACCTTAGTCTTTTTTTTTTAAAAAAAAATAGACCATATAAATATAACTAAATAAAATTACGATTTTTACAATATTTTGTCAGAAAATTATGACATGCGGAAAAAATTGAAGGATAAAATTTAAAAAAAAAAAGAAAAAAAACTCGAAATAATGGAATTAGCTCTTACCGGGATAGCCAACACGTCGGCGCCGGAGAGGAAACCAGAAACGGCGGTACAGGGGAATCCGGCAGAAAAGGAGCTTCCCTCGTCGATTTGATCCTGAGAGGTGAGACAGGACGAGGACGAGGAAGAGGATGAGGACGAAGACGAGGTAGAGACCGAAGAGCTCTTCTCTTCTTCCTCCTCTCCTTCATCCTCAGACAAGCCCTCAAGGTCGATGAATTCGTCGATAGAGAAGTCATCGGCGGCGACGGTTGGCGAAACAAACAGAAAATCTTCACCGACTCCGAGCGCCTGAGAATTGACTGGCTTCATGTCTAACTCGGAGAAGGAGCTGGACTTGAAAGCTTTGGCTACCATAATCTCCATAATCGAACCAATTTCTGAAGAAATCAAGCAAACTGAGAAACCCTAGGCAGGAAACTCGAGCAGGTGAGAAATTGAGAGTCCGTTTAAGCTAATTTACTGCATGAAACACAGAATAAATGGAAGCGAGTGAATTAATTGGAGCGTGTACAGTTTGAATTCAATAAGCGGTGTGTAAAAACTAAAAAGGAGAGGTGAGTTCTCCGGGAAACAAAACTTCCGAAACCGGAGAGAAATGGAGGAAACGGGGGAATTGAAAGGGGAATAATAAATTACCTGAAATAAGAGGAAAATCAATCAGGGAAGGCAGAAGAGGAAAGTGGAGAGAGGAGAGAGAGAGGGGGTGGGCACTAAAATGAAGGCTAATTCGAGGGCGGGACAGGTGGGGTGTGTTAATGGTTTATCTTCTTCTTCCTTCTCTCTGCTTTTCAACCCTCTCTCTCTCTTTTTTTTTTTTTTCCCTTTTCCTTTTAATGATTCACACACCAGATTTGATTTTTCAAATTTTTTTTAAGGAAATTAATTATGTAACCGTATTACCCAGTAAACGGTCAATTTTTCTGGTTAAACGTTCGATTATTTTTGGAGGGAGTAATTTCCATGGAGTTTTTAAAAAGGAAAACTTTGGTTGTTCTTAATTGTTGAATTCAAATTTAATACTCCCTCCATCTCAACTTTTTTAAATTAAGATTTTAAAATAACCTCTTTACGACTTTACCCATTACTAATAATGATGCTGACTCCACCTTGATAAATATATGTGATAGTATATTTTTGTAGAAATGATGGAAGACCAATAAGGTACTGTAGTATTTTATGTAAATATCAATTATATTATGTGGTACTCTTATATAATTTATTATTCTCGGAATAAATTTATTTGGCTCTCAAAATTATATATGCTATATATCTTAATACCATTATATATTGTAAGTCTTGTTTAAATCTAATTTATGCGATCAAACTATATGTTGTATTATTAAATTTGTCGGATATATTGTTTAGCCAAATAGATTTTGTTGTTATTAAGATTTGCTTTAAAAACAAACGTGTGCAGGTTCTTAATGACTTCAAATATTTGTTCCACAAATGAAGCTTCAATTTAAAATTCAAATTAAGTCTCAAGTCGAAATAAAAAATCAGGGAGAAAATCTAAGTGGTTACTCAAACGCCACTATGATATGCTAAAGTTCAAATTTGAAAGACGGTTCAAACAAGTGAAGATCAAATGGCTTCAAAAACAGCCCTTGCAACCTACAAAAGGGAAGGAGCAAGTGGTGAAAAGTACAACAACACAAGCACGGTTCTACAACGCAAAGACTTCACCAATGTCATCGACTTCTCACTAATTTATTTTCTTTCTCTCCCTCACTGTAATTGCTTTTATTTCTAGTTGAGAGAGAAGGAAAAAACACGAGCGATATAGGTTAAATCATTCTTGTTATACTAAGAGTATCCCTATACTCAAACATATACACACGCCGGTGTGGTTAAGGCTATTATTTCACGAGCGTTTTGGGTTGACTAGATAGTAGCAGATAAGGCTACAAGTTGAGAGGGGAAGGGTTGTTCTTCTAAGTTATATCTAGGACTCTAAGGGATATGAGTTGACTAGATAGAAGCGGGTGATGCTTCGAGTGTTTAGAAGAAGGAAAGATCTTAGTGGTTTTGAATCCTACGGGTTGGATAACCCTAGACGGAGACGTAGGCTGGTTATAGCCGAACTTCGTTAACAATTCACGTGTTCTTTATATTTTATTCCGCACTTATAGTTAACATTTTGTTTTCGTTCAGCAAAGCAGGTTTCTAATATATCTCTTGACATTCAGTTCAAAGACCTTAATATCAGGTTCAAGACCCTTGAAGTCAAGCTTGCAAAAAGTTTACAAAAATTACCCATACTCTATTACATCCCCCTTCTAGAGTATTTATATTATTATTATTTACATTACCTACTCCGGTCTTCAAATGTGAATATTTTTTAAAAAATTCATATTTTATTGAGTTTTTAGCTTCTTAATAAATGTTTTAAAAAGTCAAACGGCAATGCAAGTGAGTAGCATTTTTTTATAAATTATTTTGTGTGCTTAGTACTCTTTGATCACCACGAGGCCCTTGAGATGTGTGTTTTTCATGGTTTTCTATTTAGATATTGGATCTTCGATATACAGGATCAACCCTAAATTGCGAGGATCCGAGATTTCTATGGAAATTATGCAATTAAATGAGGGATTTTCTCTATCTCATTTTTCTCTGCATCCACGCATGCAAAACAGTGTGGCTAACTTCAAACTTTTTTATATGCCTAATATATGCATTATATGATGTAGCTTAAGGCTTGTTGGTGTAGACACATATGCCAGCTTGGTCAATTGGATAATAAGTTGTTGGACCTCTTCAGAGTCAAAATGGCAACTAGGAGTGTTTGAATGCTGCATTTTGACTAATTGAATTATCACCAAAGTTCATCAATAAGTTGTTGTATTTAAGCATGCTTGTACAGACCTTTCTCGATTCTTTTACAATACAATTTTCCGTTATAGATATTTTCCTCTCTCCTCCAATGTTGTTTACTTCCTCTTGGTGATTACAACCTCTGGTTGTTGTAGTTTAAGATCTCCTTTCGCGATCTTTATATGGTATCAGAGCTGCGGTGATCTTATAACAAGTCAGGATCTATGGCGTCGGCACAAGAACAACTTAATTTCTTCTTCGAGAAGGTAGAAGATAGCTCAGGCGTGGAGAATAACGCACATGTCAATCCTCTATATCTTTATAGTTCTGATCATCCGGGCATAAGACTCGTTGGTACTTTGTTTAATGGAAAGAACTTTTCTAGTTGGACTCGAGTATTAGAATGGCGCTTGGAGCGAAACTTAAGCTAGGATTCATAACTGGAGCTTGTGTTAGACCTTTGGATGACACATAGGAATTAGTGAAATGAATCCATTGTGATTACATGGTGATGAGTTGGATAATCAACTCCATGACCTAGTAGTGAAATTGCGGAGAACTTCATGTTTGTGGAATCTTCCAAGGAACTTTAGGATGAAACTAGTGTAATACCCGTGCCTTGAAGGCACGGGAGCTTGATCCATTTTAATTTGAACATCATTTTATATATCTATATAATACTATATTAATATATATATATATATATATATATATATATATATATATATATATATATATATATATACGTTTTTACAACAAAAATATGTATAAATTTTTTTTTTATAATTTATAAATTAGTTGGAAAGAGATACGATACAAATTTTGAAAATGATTTAATAAGTTAAAGTAGTAATAATACTCAAACACACCATCTAATATAATTTGAAATAAATATATAATTATTATCATTAGCATAGATCTAAAAAAGTAAAATATAAGCTCCCGTACAAATATTAAAAAATCATAAGCACATGATTGTGTGAATAATTTTGAAGTTAAATATGTAGATGTGCATAACTTATTGATTATTTTCATGAGAAAGATGGTTAGAAAGATAGAGAAATTAATAGTGAAAATAAAGGTAAGATGGTAAAAAAAAGATCCTTAAAGGTAGAAAAGTGATCTAAGAAGCCTCATCCAAGATGTAAAATAAGCATTAGTAATGCTTGTGCGTCTCTTTTTTTTTTTACATGTTCGTTGTATGTAGACATTGTGGGGAATATTGCAATCGGTTAAAAATGATAAATCAACAATTTCAATATCCAAGAATAAAATCAGCCAAGAATTGACGAATGTTCAATGTACGTAGACGATTAAAATAGATCACAAATTGACATACAACATATCAAATTATATAATATTTTAGTATAAAAATAGGAAAAAAAATATGTTTAAAATAGGAAACAGATATTTTAAAATTTCAGCAATAATATTGACCAATAAGAAAATACCATTTGAATAAAAAATTCAAGTTTAATTGTGAGCGTGACACATCAGCAATATAACCAAAAAGTTATTGCAATCGGGAAAAAATGGAAACATGTCTCAATATTTACGACAATATAACCGAAAATAAAAAAAAGGAAATGGATTCAAATCATATTTAAAATAGGAAACAAATATTTTAAAGTTTCCATAATAATATTGACCAATAAGAAAATCTCATTTGAATAAAAAATTCAACTTTAATTGTGGGTGTGACACGTTAGCAAAATGCTAGCAGAATTAGTAATATTAATAGATAATAGATTGTTGAGAGATTTGTTGCATCAAATCCTCCTTTGATGTATCAATTGCACAAGGAATTGTGCAACATCAATTCAAGCACGAAAACCTCTTTGTTGTTTACTACGACAAACTGAAGAAAATATGGGACGGGCTTTAGATGATTGAAGTTGTTCCTACTTGCAATTGTGGTGGAAAAGCATTGTGGTTGTGCACCGGTGAAGAAGATCTTAGATCAAGATGGTACCAACAAACTGCTATAGTTTCTGATGGGTTTAAATGATGTGTATGATAATATTCGGAGAAACATACTATCATGTGATGAATTGCCTCTAGTTAGTAAGGCTTTTCATACAATTGTCCAAATTGAGAGGCCAAATGAGATCATAGGGAATCCGTCATTTGTTAGTGCTAGCAGTATATTGTCTGTTAACAAAGAAGGCAAGAAACAACAAAGCTTTCTTGGTAATTTTGGAAATTTTAATGAGAAAAAGGACTTCAAGAAGGGAAACTCTGATAGGATTTGTAGGTATTTTTATGAGAAGAGCCATCTAAAGGGATCACATTTCCATCTGATTGACTATCATAACTGCTATGAAGGTCCAAAAAGAAAGGGACCTAACAAGTTTGTTGCAAATGTGGAGGATATGGTTATGGATGATTCCCCGCCCGATGATGTTAACAAGAAGTTAGCTAGTGCTAACAATGTTTTTGCAGGGCTTGATCCCCGTATGGTGAATGCATTCTTCCAAGAAGTTATGAAGACAATTAAGAAAGGGAAGTCACATGAAGTTGATTCATCTTTCGATCAGGTAGTTCGACCATCATAGCTAAGTCAACTTGCAAGCCGTATTTCTTCTTCACAATTTGAGTATAAGATCTAGATCATTGATCACTTAGGTGCTACAGATCATATTGCCACACTTCTTCAGTTTTCTCTAAATTATATGATATGAGTAGACCTATCTATGTTGGACTCCCTAATGGTTCCATTAAGAGAGTACTAAAGTGTGGAACTATTATCATCACTATAGATTTTTAATTCAAGAATGTTTTACTTGTTTATGAGTTTAAGTACAACCTGTTCTCTATTTCTAAACTGCTTAAGGATAGAAAACTATTAATCAGTTTCAATGAGTATTTTTGTATTATCTAGGATTCTTCAACTAATTGCTTTGTACGTAGTAATGGAGCACCATTTGGGAGGACTGTATAAGCTGCAAACAGAACAGTGGCATGAAAATCAAGATAAGTTTTTGGATCTTGTTTTACTTCTTTTAACGCTCTTAGTTTGCAAACTGAAAATAATAGTACATTTGTGGATGCTCAAACTATTGATGTTGATTTACAAATTGCTCATGTTAGACTTGGACATACTTCCTCGTCCAAAATGAAGCAATTTTTTTAGAAGAAACGTTCAGGATTAAGTTAATATTTCTTTCATACTTTTGTGATGTCTAAGCAACATAAACTTGCTTTCAGTGATAGTTCTTCTCATGCTAAGTAGGTATTTGATCTGGTTCACACTGATTTTTTTAGGCCTTATGAATCACCTACTATTTGTGGTGCAAAATATTTCTTGACACTAGTTGATGATTATTCTAGAAGCACATGGACTTTTCTCTTGCAAAATAAGATGCAAGTCTTTAGAACTTTACGAGAATTTATTTTGCTTATGTGCAAAATCAGTTCAAAACTAAGATCAGAGTGTTCAGGTGATCAGATAATGGGACTGCGCTTGTCTCATCCCAGTGCAAATATTTATTTGCTCAACAAGTTGTTATTCACCATAGATCTATTCCTAGGGTTCCTTGGCAAAATGGTCATATAGGAAGGAAACATAGGCATTTTGTAGAAATTATCAAAGCAATTAGGCTTCATGCTAGTCTTCTTATTAAGTGTTGGGGTGAGTGTATTCTTACAGCCACTTACATCATTAATAAATTGCCATCAACTGCTTCACTGGAAATCTTCATCTGAAGTTTCGTATGGTTTTAAGCCATCATATGCCGAACTTCGAGTTGGTTATTTATGCTATGCTCTCAAGTCTAGAGTTCACATAGACAAGTTTCTTTCTACTACCAGATTGAAAGTGCATTTTTCTTTCTATATTGTGGGTCAAAAGGGTTACAAACTTTATGATTTGCTTGATCATTTAGTTTCATCAACAAAGATGTTTCCTTTCAAGAATCTACCTTTCCTTTTGCATCATCCTCTACACAAGACACTGACATCTCCAGCTCTTCACCTTTTCCCTTTTTTGATCCAATATGTGATTTCTTGGATCCTTCTATACACATTTCATCACTACCTGCTCACGTTGCTAATTCATCCTCGTCTTCTTTGATGTCCACCTCTCTTGTGCCTTCTTTTCACCTTTCACTTGTACAATCTCCGGACAATCCACCCATACTTCTCATTGTTCGTTAATCTACTTGTACTAAACATAGATCATCCATTCATTTGACCAGTCATTGTCACAAGCTTTTTTCATCTTAGCTACAGAAGATTTTTCTTCTTTCTCAAGTGACTATGTTGCTTTCTTGTTCAATACTATCATTGTCTATGAACCAAGTACCTTGTTCAAGGTATGAAGGACATCAATTGCAATAAATTCATGGATGTAGAGATTAAAGCTCTAGATTTCGACAATACTTGGTAACTCGCTAATCTTCCTCCTAGTCATAAACCCATTGGTTGCAAATGGGTATTTTGGGTGAAATACAAGATTGATGGCTCAATGGATCACTATAAAGATCTTTTAGTTGCTAAAGGCTTCATCCGGGTTAAGGACAAAGACTATAAGCATACCTTCTCTCCTATTGCCAAGTTCCTTACTTTCAAGGTGTTGCTGACCCTTGCAACTGTCAAATGTTGGCTATTGCATCAGTTGGATATCAAAAATGTCTTTCTCCATGGTCAACTTGATGGTGAGGTTTACATGGTTTCTCCATTAGGTTAATCTACGCAACTTGGTAAAGTTTGTTGTCTTGTGAAATCTCTTTATAGCTTGAAGCAAGCCACTCGTCAGTGGAACATTCACCTCAACAATCTCCTTACTCAGCTTGGTTTTACAAAATCAAATCATGATCATTCTTTATTTGTTAAACATCACAATGGTCCATTCATTGTTGCTTTGGTTGATCTATATGGGTGATATGCTCATCACGGGTGATTCTCCAACTGAAATTTCTACTCTTAAAGCTGCATTGGACTCTGCCTTCATGATCAAGGATCTTGATCATGAAGGCTTGTTATTTCCCTGGTATGGAAATCGATAGGTTTGATCAAGGGTTGTTGAATCAAAAAAAATATGTCTTGGACATTCTTTTGGATGCAGACATGTTGAATTGCAAGCCAACCTCTTTTCCTATGCAAAAGGGTCTTCATCTGTCTCTAGCTGATGGTGACATTTTAGCACATCTTGAGGTTTATAAGCGTTTGATTGGTCGTCTTCTTTATCTCACACTTACCAGACTTCATATAACTTTCATAGCGCAACAATTGAGTCAATTTCTCCATTCTGCTCATCTTCCCCATTGACAGACCACTATTCATCTCCTCAAGTATCTTAAGTGTATATTTCATCATGCATTGTTCTTTAGAGCTCATTTAGATTTCCCATTGCAAGCCTTCATCGATGATAATTAGGGCAATTGCTCCTTCACTGGTCGTTCAATCACAGGGTACTTTGTCTTTCTTGGATCTTCTCTTATTTCTTGAAAGATTAAGAAACATAAAACTGTTTTTAAATCCTTTGTTAAGAGTGAGTACCATGTCATGTCCACCATTGGTAGTGAGCTTGTTTGGCTCGAGGATCTTCTTACAGATCTGCTTGTGCCCGTTTCTCTTCAGATTCTCTTCCACTACGTGATAATAAGTTTTCTTAACAACTTGCTACCAATTCTATTTTCCATGAATGGACAACGCATATTCGTATCGATGGCCACTTCATCAGGGTCGATGGTTCAACAAGGTTTTCTCTATACTCAACATGTTAGTTCTTCTGCTCAGTTGGATGGTATCTTGACAAATTCTCTTGGAGCTGCTCAACACTAGTTTCTTGCATCCAAACTTGACCTTGTTTCTTCTAAGTCCGCACATGCCAAGCTTAAGGGAATGGAGGGGGTAAACATATATGCCGCTTGGTCAATTGAGTAATAAGTTATTAAAGCTCCTCAGAGTTGTAATGGCCCGGGATTAGAAATCTCGGGTTATGTTTCGAAGGATAGGATCCTTCATTCAGATCTTACGCACTGAGTACAGGTTGAAGTTTTGAAAATGAATATTAGTGGCAGAAAGTGGGATTTCGAACCCAAAAGTCGCGAGTCCGTTGGAGACCTGGGGTACGTAATACCCCTATACCTGCCCTATGGTCTAATTTGTGAAAACCAATTAGCACACAACCCACATAAGTCTAAAACAAAATACATCGGTGTGCCACAAAGGGCCGTATCAAAACATAAATCCAGGTATCGAAATCGCAAAAACAATCATAGTTTGGTGAAGTCAAAGTCTCAAAGCTCTCTCTCTCTCTCTCTCTCTCTCTCTCTCTCTCTCTCTCTCTCTCTCTCTCTCTCTCTCCGACACGCAAAATTCCTATCGATCATAGAGTCAAACATCATCATCTAACACACACATCACATACCTAAAAACATAAGCGGGCATAGGATCAAATTGAGGCCTGCACTTGGCTGGTCCCCACATATAAGCACACATATACGCTATACCTAATATCATGATTCTAATGCAAGACAGAATTTAACACACAAGCATGCTCGCAGTTTATATATAGGCAGAAATAGTAAATTAAGGCCCTTGCACAGAATGCCAAATGGCATATCCCACTCCTACCTCCACCCTCCTTTCCGATAGGGCGAAGACTGGCCAGCTCGTGAATGCATTCCATTTAACCATACCATTTATTCGTTCATCATGCTCATAATAATCATCATGCTCATAATCATTATAAAGGTGTTACTCATGACTCAAATGACTCAGGACAAGACCCGAAGGGACTGGGCTCTCCTATGACCCTAGCAAAGACTCTAATTACTTCAAAGATAACGACCGTTCTATTTACAAACGCATACAGAATAAGAATGAATGGTGCTTCTGGAAGCTCCGGGGAGGTATGGTGGTGGTGCTTCTGGAAGCTCTTGTTCACAAGGAGGAGGAAGAAGAGAGAGGTGATGGGTAGTGTTGGTTGTTTCCGGCTAGGGCCGGTCCTAGCATTTTATAGGCCCAGGGCGAACTAAAATCTAAAGGGCCCGATTACTTCGTAAAAAATAAAAATTGTGTATAACTTCAAAAAAAAATTCATATTATTTTTATATTTGAATTATTTTTCCAATTTAAGAAAATAAAAGTAGGTCAATGAATAAAAAATAATATATATTTAAAAAATTCAAAAATATAATTGTAGTGTTATTTTTGCTTGGTATCCAGTAGAATATGTCTACAAGTATGTAAGTTGTTGTGTAGAGGAATATTAAAAAATTGTCTAACAATACTAAATATATTTTTGTTCTAACATATCACATATGTGACCTCCTATGACATCACCTATATATGAACTAAAACAAAAATTTTAAAAATGGGTTTTTTATAAACAAAAATAAAAGGGTAAATTATATACATCGAGCATACATGAAGAAATAAAAACATTACATTTTTCTCAAATAAAATAGAAAGAGTTATATTTGTAAACAATATAGCTTTATTTGTTACATAAAAAAAGTGTTTAATATTGTGTTGAAAAGGAAAATGTACAAAAAATCGTGTCTAAATTAAATGGATATAGGCTCCTTTATAAAAACATTAAAAAAATACAAAATTTAATGGATATAGGGCCTCTCAAAAAAATAAAAAATTTAATAGATACATGGTCTCTCTATTATAAAAACATAAAAAAATACAAATAGAGAGATTTGAACTCTAAACTTTTAGGAATCCAAATCCAAATTTTGTTATACCATTGAGCTAAACTCGTATTTTATTTTATTTCACACACACACACACACACACACACACACATTTTTAATGGGCCCTTACCGAAAATGGGCCCTGGGCGGTCGCACCTCTTGCCCATGCCCTTGGGTCGGCACTGTTCCCGGCAAAGGGAGAAAATAAGGAGTAGTGACGGTGGAGTGGTAGTGGCGGCTGGAGGTGGTGGTGTGGTGGTTGATGGTGGTGGCAGCAGGGGGAGGGGGGGGGGGGGGGGGGGAGGAAGAGGGGTGTGATGAGAACCCTTAGGGTTTTGGGTTGTGTTTTATCTCCAAAGTTGGATAAGGTTTTCTAGGGTTCTTTGTGTTTAGGTTTTATGTTTGAGTGAGATGGAAGGAGTCAAGCTTGATCTCTTAAGGGATAAGATTGATTGGAGAGAAGTGGATGGATAAGAATGGGGTTTGTCTCCTTCCAAAAGTGGAGTGTGCAAGAGATGAAGAGAGGAAAAGTGATTTGTGGGTGTCTCACCCAAATAGGAAAATGGCATCTTTGACTTGGTTTGAAATGGTCTCATGGCTCCAACATGGGTTAGGGTTTTTGGGAATTTTCGGTTAGGGCATGGGAGAGTGAGGCGAGAGTCTTCAATCCCAACACGCGGGTTCGAATCCCGAAATTAGTTTCCGAGAGTTAGTTTCTCAATTCCCACTCTCTCGGTCAATTAGATTTTGAAAAATCCGAGGAAGATGTCGTCATTCCAAGTTAGTTATCAAAATTCGATTTTAGGCCAGAAATCCGCTTTATGAGCTTCGAAGCCAATTTGTTAGGTTGAAGACGATTTTTTCCTTGAAATATCCGATTTAAATCCGTTTTTTCAAAAATTAAGATTTGAAAATCCGAAGTCTTTACAAGAGTCAAAATGACAACTAGGAGTCTCAAAACGATGCATTTTAACTAACTAAATCAACACCTAAGTTCGTTAATAAGTTGATGTATGTAAGCATATTTTTACAGATCTTTTTCGACACTTTTACCATACAATTTTCAGTTACAGATATTTTCCTCTCTCCTCCAAGATTGTTTACTTCCTCTTGGTGGTTACAACCTTTGTTTGTTGCAATTCAAGATCTCCGCGATTTTGGATTGTTGAAGGATTTGAAGTGATCTTTGATCCTTTATAAATGGGATTGGGTTTTTGCTAATGTTCTTTTAATCTAAAGTTTGATGTTGAGATGCTAATGCTTATCTTTGGGAGTTTGCTAATTCTTTAAGCGAGTTATATATGTGGCTTTGATCATTACTTGTTGTTCATGCATCTTTTGAGTATAAATACTTTAATCACCATCTTGCAGCGGTCCAAATATGGACCAAATCGAATTTATGAATTTTTTGGACTAAAAATATATCGAACCTAGGTAATATCTTAGATTTAGTTCGCAGTTTAGTTAGGGTCGTATTAGGTTTGAAGAAATCCTCAAAATTATAACTGCATAACTAGTGGAGAACATATTACACAATTGTCAAATATTTCAATCTAATATATTGATTCAAAACTCTCAGGTTTAATTATATATGATATATAGGTATGACACTTAGAAAAAAGATATAAGCAAATGATTTATGAAAAATACATATATAGCTACTAAAATTATTTTTGTATGGTCACCTCTAACCCATGAAAAGATCCGCCACTAGTGTTTTACATATGAAACTTTTAAGTACATTATTTGGAATTTAAAGCCGAAATTAAAGTTAAGTCATTTTAAAAAAATAAATTAAAAATAGATGGGAGATATTTGGTGGAATATATTGACGAGTGTGGAAGTGTTTGACTGAGTAAAGAATTGACCCGTTTTTTGGTTATGTATATATATGGCGGAATTGTCTTGTGTGGGCAACAATGCACGTTTAATGGGTAGGCCGTAGCCGTAGGCGTCGCCTCTCGGAGTCTTATCTTGACGAATGCAAATGGACCCAATCCACTCCGCTATCTTTCATTCAATCATATAGTCAGCGGCGGATCGATATTGGAGGGTTTGGGGTATCTAGGGTTCCTCTTGCTCTGAAAGAAAAACCGAGTAAATAGGCTTTAAAGATAAAACGGTTTAAAAGGGGTAAATGATTATAAAGAATTTTATGAGTAGGGACAAACGGGGAATGAAAACGGAATAGATGATTTGAACTCGAGCTAGGATGGGCACAGGGCGGGAGATAGTACAGGGGTGGAAATGGGACGGGTGCGGTTATGGGTGGATGAAGTCATTTGATTCCCCGTTCCGTAGGTAGATAATTTCACTCGCCCCACCCATCACCTGCAAATCTTTTCATCCTCATTCGATCCGCGCGGGTGAAGCGAGTGCCCAATGGGTGAAATAATGTAATTATGATTTGTTTTGAGAAAATTGAAAGATAAATAAAAACTTAAATTATAACTTACAAATAGTAGAAACTAGTGTAATACCCGTGCCTTGAAGGCACGATAGTTTGATCCATTTTAATTTGAACATCATGTTATATATCTATATATATAATACTATATTAAGATATACTTGTTTATAACAAAAATATGAATAATTTTTTTTTATAGTTTATAAATTAGTTGGAAAGAAATACAATACAAATTTTTAAAATGATTTAATAAGGTAAAGTAGTAATAATACTCAAACACACCACCTAATAGAAATAAATATATAATTATTGTCATTAGGATAAATCTAAGAAGGAAAATATAAGCTTCCATACAAAGATTTAAAAAAATCATAAGCACATGATTGTGCGAATATTTTTGAAGTTATATAGATATACATAATTTATTCATAAATATAATATTGGAAACAAATATTTAAACTTCCCATAATAATATTGATTAATAAGAAAAGAAACTTTTGATTAGTATGAAAATAGGAAATAAATATGTTTAAAATAGGAAACATGTATTTTAAAATTTCAGCAATAATATTGACCAATAAGAAAATACCATTTGAATAAAAAATTAAGTTTAATTGTGAGTGTGACACGTCAGCAAAATGCTAGCAGAATTAGTATTAGTAATAGATAGATAGATATGAGTTCATGGAATTTATAGATCGAGTTACAAAATGAAACTAGAATATATGAGGCGGGTTATGTATGAAAAATCTTTATCCATAATCTATCTATCATCCGCTTCACCCCTCACCCACTTTTTTACGAGTTTTTACCTGCAAAATTAATGCCGGTGAAACAAATGAAGCGGGTACCCGCTGATTATTTTCAGACCTAATAGCAGATTTGGCCTTAGCTAATTTCCCTACGTTAATTGCGCCGCCCTTCATGTACCTTTCTCATTTCGTGAGTGTAATTATCTAATTTTCTCGATTTATTAAAAAAATTGTGTACTTATAACACGCGTTATAAACCACCAATCTTTTTTGTGGTCTTGTTTAGTAAAGTTTGACAATATTTCTATAAGTAAATTTAGAAAATACTCTCACAAACTAAGAAATTCTAAAAAGTAAAATTTGGTTTCGTAAATTAGAAAGAATGAAAAGAACCTTTAATTGAATTATTATCCAACGATGAAGGTTTTAATAGATCGATCGAGTACATAACACACCAAAGTTGTACGAATAATTAATTAGTCACATCAAATACCAATCAAGTACGGAGTACTCCCTCCGTTCTAATTTATTTGTCGTTAGGACAAAAAGCTCATGAAACAAGGAGTACTCCGTAATTCTCTTACTGCTGGTAACTCCCACAGTACACTTTGTGAAATTTTCAAACATGTCCCTTGTAAAATTAGGTGGGATGTACTTGTGGAGGTGACCTACTTTTAAAAATTCAAAGGGTATTTTGGACATTATCTTGTAACATATGACGAACATTTAATGTATGTACTTTTTTTAAAATGGTCCTTCTAGTGTTAATCGTTTACTGTTTGACAGTGCCAAAAAACATATCCAATCAAGTACTCCGTATGTGTCAAGTTTGATTCACATATAAACCTTGAATTGTATAGGTCGATTTTTATTTTTTATTTTTAATTTTCAGATTCAGGAATACTCCCTCCGTTCCATAATACATGTCCCTTTCCTTTTAGGCACGCTTTTTAATAAGCGGAAAACTCTATAAAATATAATTTTTTTAATTGATTTTTTTATAAGATATGATACTTATTACTAATGAGTATCATATTATATAAAAAAATTAATTAAAAAAATAATATTTTATAGAGTTTTTCGCTCATTAAAAAACGTGTCAAAAAAGAAAAGGACATGTATTATGGAACGGAGGGAGTATGAATTTACATACTTGCACGATTTTTCAATTAAATTAATATATATTGAATCTTAATTAAGAAGTTTGAATTCGTAAGTCAAGGTTAGATAAAACTTTGAAATGTTCGAGAACATACAATGGGACCGGTTTTGCATATACAGTACTGTATATATTTGACTACTACTTAATTAGCAAGGTTAAGGGTCACCAAAAAAAAAAATAGCAAGGTTAAGTTAAAGCTACGTACATAAGAAATTAAGAACCCTTTTGAAAACTATGAATCTTAAGCAATCAATTGCAGAATCAAAATGTGTTTGAGCAAAATCGGAAAACCTCCATTTTAGGAGCTTAATTGAGCTTGCAATTGAAAAGAAAGTTTGTTAACCAATCACAAGTTGGTGTAGTGGTTGTGGGGCTACATCCCATGTCAAGAGGTTCGAAGTTCGAATCCCCTTGGAAACATGGAGTCGCTTGTGAGTGGGAGGGTCAACCCCTTAAATGGGTCATACAGTACCCGATCCAGATGTAGAGCGACTGAGTCGATCGAACTGGACTAAGATCAAAAAAAGAAAAGAAAGTTTGTTACAACCTCCAAACAGAATTCCCGCCTTTTGTATCAATTGGAACCTTACATGAAAAGACCTATTTGCCCTTCTGTAATGTGTTTTTGATCAATTTGTGATCAAATTGTAGAATGTCCATACACACTCATAGGCCCCCCTCAAGCTGAGCCTAGTGCAGGAATGACGAGGCCAAGCTTGGCTCTGAAAAATTCATGTTGCTTTGCTCCAAGTGCCTTGGTAAAAATATCAGCCACTTGTAAAGAGGTTGGTACATGGACAGTGTTGATGAAGCCATTGGCAATCATCTCTCGAATGAAATGGGCATCAATCCTCACATGTTTAGTGCGCTCATGGAATATGGGATTGAGGGCTAGCTGCTGAGCTGACTTATTGTCACAATACAGAGGCATAGGGAGTGCAATGTTGATGCCAAAGTCAGAAAGTACTCCTTGCATCCAGACCAGCTCACTGGCAACATAGGGCATGGCTCTATACTCACTTTCAGTGGACGACTTAGACACCACTTTTTGCTTTTTAGTTTTCCATGACACCAAGGAGGAGCCTAGGAATACACAATACCCAGACAAGGATCGTCCAGTATCTAAGCAATTTCCCCAATCAGCATCTGTGAAGGCATGAACTTTGAGATTTGAAGTTGCTGGATATGAGAGAGCATAGTTGAAGGTGCCTTTAAGGTATCTAAGGAGATATCTGAGTACATCCCAATGTGGTTTTAAAGGAGACTGGAGGAACTGGCTTAGTTGTTGGACAGTGTAAGAAATGTCAGGTCTGGTTAAGGTGAGGTAGAGCAACCTCCCAACAAGTCTCCTGTAATCTTCAGGATTTGGAATAGGATCACCTATAGAGGCTGAGAGCTTGACTCCATGTTGCATGGGAAAAGAGGCTTCCTTGCAACCATCCATCTGAGCATCAGTAAGGATGTCAAGCACATACTTTCTCTGGTTTAATAGAATGCCTGCAGATGATCTGGATATTTCCATTCCTAGGAAATACCTTGCAATACCAAGATCCTTGATAGTTAATTGCCTGTGTAGAGCTGTTTTGGTAGCATCAATTTCAGAAATTGAGCTCCCTATGATGAGCATGTCATCCACATATACAAGAGCTATTGTCAAGTGGCCATTTGTTGTTTTGATGAACAAGGAGAAATCATGAGATGACTGAGCATATCCTAGACTGATCATGAACTTGGTAAGCTCATGATTCCATTGTCGACTAGCTTGCTTCAGTCCATACAAGGACCTAGTCAGTTTGCACACACGGCCTGTAGGAATCTTGTAACCAGGGGGGCTCATATATACTTCTTCCTCCAAGTATCCATGCAAAAAAGCATTGTTGACATCCAATTGATGCAACTGCCAACCCTTGCAAGCAGCAACTGCAAGGAGAATTCTTACTGTGGACAGTTTGGCAACATGTGAGAATGTTTCCTTGTAGTCTCTGTCATTGACTTGGTTGTACCCTTTAGCTACCAATCTGGCCTTGTATCTCTCAACTGTTCCATCAGGTCTGTATTTGACTTTGAATATCCATTTGCAACCAATAGGTTTCTTCCCTGGAGGAAGAGCAGCTACATCCCATGTGTGGTTAACTGTTAAAGCTTCCAGTTCCTTGGACATGGAAGTCTCCTATTCTGGAATACCCTTAGCCTGAGAGTATGAGTTGGGTTCAAAGATTGAACATGCATTGACAAGGGAATGAACATATTCTGGTGACAGATGGGATAGATTGGTGATGGAAAAGACAGCAAAGGAGTCTGACTGAGAGGAGTCAGGGCTACCTCTGAATGGGAGATGAGAGTATGTGAAATCTTGGAGTCTAGTAGGCCTAGTGATGTGTCTCCTTAGATTCAAGTGAGGGTGTTCAGGAGAGGCAGGTGTGTCAAGAGGCTGGATATGAGGTATGGAGGCTGATAATGGAGAAGAGTGTGGGGAGTGGGAGGTCACAGGTGACTGAGTGACAGAAGGTGAGCTGTGAGGTGAATGTGCCTCTATATGGTTGGGAGATAGGTCAATAGAGGAGCTGCCAGACGTGGGAGTCCACTCAATCATAGAGTCCAAGAGATCACTGGTTAGAGAATCATTTGGACGAGCAAGTGGTTGAGCTTCTGCTTTGTGTTTGAATGGAAACACATTTTCTTCAAATTTTACATGTCTACTGATGATGACAGTTCTTTTCTCCATATCATATAGCTTGTAGGCCTTTTGATTTGGTGGATACCCAAGAAACACACATCTCCTGGCCACAGTCCCCAGTTTATCTCTATAGTCATTTGGTTGAACAGCATAGCACAAGCATCCAATGACTCTCAGTTGATCATATGTTGGAGATGTATGATATAGAACCTCAAAAGGTGACTTCCAGTTGAGAGAGGGAGTAGGCATTTTATTTATGAGGTGTGTAGCCCCAAGAACACAATCTCCCCAAAACTTTAAAGGTAAGCCAGCATGCATCCTAATTGCCCTGGCAATTTCTAGTAAGTGCCTATGCTTTCTCTCGACTCTTCCATTCTGTTCATGGACCCCAGGAGCTGCTCTTTGGTGCACAATTTCTCTTGAATCAAAGAGCTCCCTGCAACCTTTTTGAGTGAACTCTGTCCCATTATCAGATCTCACTGTCTTAACAGATACCTTGAATTGAGTTTCAACCATATTTAGAAAAGCAGTGATCAGTCTCAAAACTTGCATCTTATAGTGCATTAAGTAGACCCAAGTGCACCTAGAGTGATCATCTAATATGGTGAGGAAGTACTTAGCCCCACACATGGCTGGGACCTTGTATGGACCCCAAACATCCAAATGAAAAAGCTGAAATACACTCTCAGCAATAGAAACACTTCTGTTAAACTGTAATTTGTGTCCCTTAGTCATGGCACAAACATCACAATGTAAAGTCTAAATATCAGTAGTAGTACATCCAGGAATATGTTGGAGCTTTGAAAAAGACATATGTCCCAATCTGGCATGCATTAAAAGCCAGTTATTACAACTAACAGTATTCAAATAAAATGACTGCAACTGAAACTGTGGATTCACACCATTCTTCAACACATATAATCCTTTGTCTTCAAACCCTCTTGCAATGATAGCTTTAGTTGTAAGGTCCTGTAACCAACAACTCATAATGTCAAAGCTAAATCTCAACTGTTTCTCATGCACACACTTAGAGACAGACAACAAATTATGTCTGAACTGGGGCACCAGAAGAACATGTTTCAACACCAAGTTAGAATTCAACTTGACTGTACCAAACTGTGTCACTGTGATGCAATTTCCATCAGGTAACCCAAGTTTGATAACAGCCTTGAAATCAAAAACTTCTGAGAAAATGTTGCAATCAAATGCAATGTGATCTGTGGCCCCAGAGTCCACAATCCACAAATCATTCTCGGATTTATTCACACCAATTAGAAAGGAAGAACTTAAGGTACCTGCAAAATGCACCATGGCTTGATTGGCATTGCTATAAGTGCTCTCCACCTGAGACTTTCCTTTCATGAGCTTCAAGACTTCCTGGAATACAGCATTCACAACTGCCTGGTCGGGTTTGTTGGTTGTATAAGCATCTTCTTCAAAAGGACTCTCATGCTGTGTTGATTCAAACTGAGCTGCAAATTTCCCAGTGGGTCTAGCAGTGTTCTAAAAATCGCGTCTAGGCGCCGCCTAGGCGCTAGGCGGGACGAGACCTAGGAATTTTTAAGCCTAGGCGGACCTCTAGGCGGAAATTCGTCCAGGAACCGCCTAGTCCCACCTAGGCGCCGCCTAGGCACCGCCTGGTCCCGCCTAGGCGCCGCCTGGGCCCGACTGATCCCGCCTAGGCGCCGCCTGGGCCCGCCTAGTCCAACGATTATTCAATTTGCGCTTCTAAGTATATGATTAGTTGACTTAGGGTTTTTTATCCCCCATGTCGGGATGCATTTGTTTTTCAGTCGAACTTATAGTTTTGGATTTTAGTAGGTTTAGAGTTGTTAGTCAGACATGTACTTTTGCGTTTATTTACTTTAGTGTTAGTTAACTACTACAAATTTGGATTTATGAGTGATATTATGGATTATTATTACATTATATGAATTATTGACAAGTATTATTCGTCAAAATATAAGGAAATAATCAAGTTTGTTCTAAGTCCGCCTAGGCACCCGCCTAACCGCCTAGGCGCTAGGCGGCCACCCACCGCCTAGCGCCTTTTAGAACATTGGGGTCTAGGCTTCACTTCATCCTTGGGCCCTCTAAACCACTCAGGGTACCCTATGATTTTAAAGCAAAATTCCTTGAGATGACCTCTCTCACCACAATGGTCACATTTCCTTTCTAGCTTGGCTCTCTTATAGTCTCTGTAGCTTTGTTCAGAACTCTTGTCAAAATACCTAGACTGATCACCATTCCTGTAATCTCTATATCCCTTCACAGCATTGGCCTCACTCTCCAACTGATAGCTCTTGTCAGTCTGCCCAAATCTGTCCTGTGGAAACTTATCAAACTGCCTTGACACATTCAAGGCATTTTGTTCACCTTGAATGGCATTAGTGACTCCCTTAGACCTCTCAATCTGTGTAGCCATCTGAAAAGCCTTATTCAGTCCTGGCATAGGATCCTTAGACAGGATATTGCTTCTTAAATTCTCATAAACATCATTTAATCCCATCAAAAACTGCATTACTCTAGCTTTCTCTTCTCTGTCAACAATCCTTTTTAATAGTGCACAACTACAACCATTCATACTACCACAGTTGCATATAGGAACAACATCTAAGGGTTTTAATTCATCCCAAATTTTGCTCAATTTGCCAAAATAAGCCCCAACAGATAAGTTGTCTTGCCTAAGGTTGGCTAGATCCCTACGCAGCTGGTATACTAAAGGATCATTAGATTCAAAGAATCTTTCCTTCACTTCATCCCAAAGTTCCTTTGATGTCTCAACATACATCAAGCCTTCTGCAACTTCTCTTTTCATAGAATTAAACAGCCAACACATGACCATCTGGTCAGCTCACATCCATTTCTCAAACTCCTCACTATTTTCTAGAGGTTTAATGCAGCTTCCAGTTATAAATCCTAACTTGACTTTCGCTCCTAGTGCCATTTTTATACCTCTACTCCAACTAGTGAAATTGGCACCATTAAAAGGATTCGAGACAAGCACCATACCTGTATGATCTGAGTTTGATAAGAACAAAGGATTGACATGCGCATTGGCCATCCCGTGCACCACTTCTCCAAACTGGATGCCTTGATTTTGCAAATTCCATCATCTTCCAGCTCCTGCCCCCGGTGCTGGAGGAGTCACATACGTTCCTCTTCCTTGTCCAATTGCATCACCTCCGACGCCAGATGACTGTCCTGCTCCTCTTCCAACCGTACTGAATTTGGCAAAGCTAGGTCTTAACGAAAATCGCCAGAAATCGAACACCAGAAACTAGTTCTCAAAATCTCACTTGAATTTCGAAGCGAGATCACACGCAAAGCACAGATCGCAACTCAGCGCTCTGATACCATTTGAAAACTATGAATCTTAAGCAATCAATTGCAGAATCAAAATGTGTTTGAGCAAAATCGGAAAACCTCCATTTTAGGAGCTCAATTGAGCTTGCAATTGAAAAGAAAGTTTGTTACAACCTCCAAACAGAATTCCCGCCTTTTGTATCAATTGGAACCTTTCATGAAAAGACCTATTTGCCCTTCTGTAACCCAGCTGTGTTTTTGATCAATTTGTGATCAAATTGTAGAATGTCCATACACACTCATAACCCTTCTAAAGGTTTTAAGAGCATTTCCAATTCCCCATGCTAGAAGATAAGGTTGGAGAGTAAAGAGCTTGATGCTCTGCAGATTTTGGTGTTTGAATTCATTATCAAAGACGGTGGCAATACATGGTTTTTGTAGACGAAGTTCAGAGAAAGACTACCATCAGATTTTGTCTGTTTCCTATACAAAAGGAATAGAATTGAATACATCAATGGGCCTAGAATGCTACTGAATAATTTGGGCTTAGCCCATACTCTACTACGCCCCCTCGGTCCGAGCTGGGTAGAGGCACAGCTTGGGACGAAGCAGAAGAAACCTTGGTGCAGGCAACGGCTTTGTAAGTGGATCCGCTAGTTGCTCTTTGGATGAGATGAACGCCACTTGTAGGCTTTGTCGTTGAACTCGCTCCCGGACAAAATGATAATCAAGAGAGACGTGTTGGATTCGATGATGGAGGACCGGATTGACAGCCAAATATGTCGCTCCCAAATTGTCACACCAAAGGATAGGCGGTTGGGGGAGATGGATCCCCAGTTCAGTCAGTAAGAGTTGCAGCTAAAGCGACTCACATGTGGCATTTGCAAGGCTTCGGTATTCGGCCTCGGTGGAAGACCTGGCCACGGTGTCCTGCTTTATGGAGGACCATGAAACAAGATTGGACCCAAGAAAGATGCAGCAAGCTGCCGTTGAGCGACGATCATGCACGTCATCAGCCCAGTCGGAATCCGAGTACGCCTGGATACGAAGAGTGGACTGGGAGGAAATATGAAATTGGAGTGACGACGTAGCATTGAGATAACAGAGTATCCGTTTCACAGCCTGCCAATGATGAGTTTGAGGGTTGTGCATCGCTTGGCAAACCTTGTTGACCGCAAAGGATATGTCCGGTCTCGTGAAGGCTAGGTATTGCAGGCTGCCTGCTGTACTCCGATAAAGAAGCGGGTCGGAGAAGGATGAACTTTCAGGCGGCCCAGACAGTGACATCGGAGTGGAAACAGGGCTGGAATTCTGCATATTAGTGCGAGTCAGGAGGCCCTTGATGTAGCGGGATTGAGATAGGTGGAAGCCGGCATCGGTCCTGGTGACCTCAATGCCAAGAAAAAAATGCAAGTTACCCAGGTCCTTTACTGGGAATTGTCGAGCCAGAGCATCAATGAATAGGCCAGACTGCCGAGCATCAGAGGAGAAGACTAGGATGTCGTCCACATATACAAGAACATGCACAAGATATCCACATTGGTGATAGGTGAACAACGAAGAATCAGCGCGGGACGGAGAGAGGCCAAGCTGAATTAAGGCATCACTTAATTTTGCAAACCAAGCACGAGGGGCTTGTTTGAGACCATAAAGCGATTTGTGGAGTTTACAAACAAAATTAGGATAGAGAGGGTGAGCAAAACCTTGAGGCTGGTGAATAAAAACATCTTCAGTCAAGTCACCATGAAGGAAGGCATTTTGCACATCGAGCTGTCGTACCGACCATCCATTCATCGCAGCAAGCGCAAGAAACAGTCGTATAGTGGTGGGCTTCGCAACTGGACTGAATGTCTCAGAAAAATCAAGACCTGGGATTTGGTTGAAGCCTTGAGCGACAAGCCGAGCTTTACGCCGCTCAATTTGCCCATTGGAAAGACGTTTTGTTTTGAAGACCCATTTGGTGCCAAGAACGTTGAAGGAGGGATGAGGAGGAACCAAGGTCCATGTCTTTGTGGACAAGAGTGCATTGAATTCGGTTGTCATGGCATGTTGCCATTCAATATGCTTGGAGGCCTCCGTATAGGACAATGGTTCATCCGGGATATGGGTAATTGGAGACTATGACGAGGAGGGAAGTTGAGTGAGTGTGCATTGTGGAGGAGGAGGCCAAGGGACCGTTCCATCACTACGAACAAGAGGTTTAGAGATGGAGTCCTTGGATCGGGTTACCATGGGGTGGAGATTTGGGGTAGGAAGCAACGTCGGAGCTATTGTAATTGGTGATGGAGGCGCAGAAGAAGGAGAAAGTGAAATCTGTGTGGATGGCTCAATAGGGGAGTCAAGTTGATGGGCTGAATGGTGGGAGTGGGTTGGGCTAGGTAGGGAGGGGGAGGATGGAGACCCATCAAAGGAGGAGTTTAAGGAGGAATGTGGGTCAGCCTGATGAAGAGGGTAATGAATTAAAGGAAGAGTGTGAGCTGGGGACGGGGCTACTTCTAGGGGTCCACTAGTTTTGGAAAAAGGAAAGGTGTCCTCGTGAAATATAACATCCCGAGACACATAAACTCGAGAGTGAATCCAGTCAAAACAAATATAACCTCGATGTTGGGAGCTATACCCAAGAAAGATGGTAGGAGTAAATCGAAAGGCACGTTTGTGGGTGTTATAAGGGCGAAGATTCGGGAAGGCAAGGCAACCGAAGACCCGAAGAAAATCATAATTTGGCAACTTGTGAAACACAAGTTCAAAAGGGGACTTGTTTTGAAGGACAGGGGTAGGAAGTCGATTGAGAAGGTAGACTGCAGTTTCAAACGCATAGTCCCAATAGGAGAGCGGAAGTGAGGCATGTTTTAAAAGGGTGAGACCCATGTCGACAATGCGTCGATGACGAGACTCAACCGAACCATTTTGCTGGTGAGAATAAGGGCAAGTGAGACGATGCATAATGCCATTATTTTGGAAAAAAGCTCGGAGGGGCTTGAATTCGAAACCATTATCGGTTTGGACACTTTTATAGTGGTAGAGAAAGCATTTGTAACTAATTTGGAAAAATTAATGAAAGTTGATGCAACAACGGATTTGGTAGCAATTGGAAAAAGCCAAATGAATCTAGAAAAATCATCAACAATAGATAAATAGTATAGATAACCATTCTCGGAAATGTGTTGAGCAGGACCCCAAACGTCAACAAACAAAAGTTCCAAAACACTAGTGGACCTACTAGAGGAAGCCGGATGAGGAAGTGAATGGGCCTTGGTCCATGAGCAACTTTGGCATGGAAAGGGGGAAACTGGGACTGGAGAAGTGGGCTTGTTAAGCCTTGCTAAGACAAAACGGGTTAGGGTTTGGGAGGGGTGGCCCAACCTTAAGTGCCAGTGAGCGAGCGAAGGAGCGACGACTGCTGAGCAAGCTTCTAGCGGTGAGGTAGACGTTGAGGAGAGGTGGATAGGCAGCCGATAGAGCCCCCCTTCAGTAGTGCCTCGAAGAAGTGGACGAAGAGTCCGAGAATCCTTCACAATGAAAAGATGGCCATGAAATTCAAAGAAAACGTTGTTATCTAAGCAAAATTTATTAACTGAAAGAAGATTTTTGGAAATAGATGGTGTGTGGAGGAGATCAGAGAGATAGAAGGTACGGTTTTGAGATGAAAATTGCGCTGATCCTTGGTTATGGATGGGAATCGAAGACCCATCACAAAGGGATACCTGCTCCGTTCCGGCATAAGAAAGCGAGTCCAGCCTCAAGTTCCCGATATCAGGGGTGAAGTGGCAATTGGTTGCGGTGTCAGGAAACCAAATTGAGGTGTGATTGGCTTGGATCGACGACGGAGGCGGCGACTGATACGCCTGATCGAACCTGTGCCGGCAGGAGGGTGCGATGTGCCCGCGTTTGTTGCAAAGTTGACAAATTGGACGATTATGAGGCATACCATTGAAGATGGTGGAGAAGGGGCGATTCGGGATGGGAGATGGATTGAAAAGAGCATCTCTACCCCGGCCACGCCCCCGGCCGCCATCACGACCGCCGCCTCGAGGGTAGCCACCACGACCTCGGCCTCCGAAGGTGTAGTTTGCCTCTGGGTTAGGAAATGGGTTACTGATTTTTTGATGGCTCAGTGGGATGGGTAAAATTCCATTTGAAATTGAGGGTGAGGTGAGCCTGGCTTCATGGTTTAGAAGGTGGGAAAGGACCATGTTCGGATCTGGTGTAGTTGGTTGAGTGGATAAGGAGGTAATAAGAGATTCATACTCAGCTCCAAGGCCGACAAGCACATAGGTAATAAACTCAATGTCGGATACCGTTTGTCCAACAACAGATAGAGAGCTTACCAAGGCTTTTGCTCGATTGAAATAATCAGTCACATTCTCGGATCCTTTGCGGAGAGACGCAAGTTGAAGGCGGGCATGAACTATTTGCGCCGTCGACCTTGCCGCATACAACTCGTGGAGCAAATTCCAAATCTCAACAGACTTCTCACAAGCAATAACTTGAGCGAGTACCTTCTTCGAGAGTGAAGAGGTAAGTTCAGCCATGACCAGAAGATCCCGGGTGACCAATTCTTGGTACGCTGGGTTGGGAGTGCTGTAAAGGCCGGAAAATTTTAGAATATTAAATTATTAAAATAGTGATTTATAATCATCCCGATTTCTAAGGTTTGGGAGGTTTGGAAAAACTCGTCCTTGAGCATCAGTTTTGATTTTAAAATCCTTCCGGCATCGATTTAGAATTTGGATTTTGACGGAATTTGATTACGCTTTCGAGCTATGAATTGAGAATTTAATTCGATTTCGATGGTCTTAAATATATAATTTGAAAGTATAATTTAATTCGATTTTAAAATCCTTCCGGCATCGATTTAGAATTTTATTATTTGGTGCGGTTCTAGAATTTAAGTTATTCATTGAAGTCGATATTAACGGGTTTTGAGTTTGTATTTGCGTGATTTAAATTTGTCATTGTGAGACCACTTCCTACTTTATTTTCCTCTTTTATTTCTTTTCCTTTCCCTCTCTCTCTCTCTCTCTCTCTCTCTCTCTCTCTCTCTCTCTCATTTCTTTTGAGCAATTCCCCCACCTTGCAAATTGTACAGCTTGCTTTTTTGTTGTTTTGTGATTTCACCATAAAACCCACTCCCCTTTTGGTTGTCAGCTCTGGACCGCAGAATTGTAGCTCAGCCTCTCCCATTTTGAAATGGATCCCAAGCAACCCTAAACCTTATCCACAAATCACCCTCTCTCTCCCCTTTCTCCTTATCTGCAGAGCAAAACAAAACCCCAAAATCACCATCGCCGAGACCACCATTCCTTCGCTCCGTTGTCTCCCCCCTCCGTTTCTGATTCCACTAGACAACCACCTCCCTCCATACTTTTGCCGCTGGTGATCAAGCCATCGCCAGGCCATCTTCTTCCATCCTCCTCCTTCTCGTCGTTTGTCGCAAACAAGCGCCCGGAAGCCGCCAGGAGCCACGCGGAGCTGCCCTTTCCATGCCTAGCTTTGCCGACGGGCACCAAGTGCGACGAACATCACACAACACCTCCGAGCTTCCACTTCTCCATCTTCGAAGCAATAGAGCAAAAATTCCCGACCTTGACGGAGTACGCCGGCGCCACCGCGAGCTCCCTCCCATGTTCCTTCCGATTCGAACTCGGTAAGGCTTCATTCGTTTCCGAATCGATTACCTGTCAAGCTTTGCCTTTACACCTCCTACAATCTCCCCAGGCTCAAAGCAACCCCTCCCTCCATCATGGACGCCGGTTGCAGACCCTCGTCGGAAACGCTTCCCCGTCGCTCAGTAAAACTCTCCTCCTCCCTTCCTACTTACTCTCGCTTCTTTTCTGTTGAGTGGGTCGGGGTCGGAAATAGGTTGTCGGTCTTTTGGGCGGGGCTTGGTCGGAGACGGGCCACCGGAGGCCTGGGGCTCCTCCCCTCTTTTCTTCCATGTCCTTCCATCGTCGATTGCTCCGTTCGTTTTCCGCAGGTTCAAGACAGGCCTGGGAACCGGGTTCTCTTCCTTCCCTTTTTTCTTATTTTCTGGCCGGTTCAGGGTAAATTAGGCTAGGAGCCGGTTCACTTAAACACAAACCTGAGAGTTGGATTTGGGCCTATTTTATTTTGAATCCGGGTTTGGGGATTTGGCTTGAGCTGGGCAGGCTTTGGGCCTATTCTTTCCGGGTTGGGCTAGTTCTGGGCTCGGGTCTCTTCCAATTGGGTTTTCTGTTTCCTCCTTTTCGGTTTTGGGCTTGTTGGGTTTGTGTTTTGTAAATTGTTGTTATTTCTATGTTATCTTGTTAGATGTCACATATATATTATCTTGTTATGTCGTTATTATACAATTGCTATTTAAATTAGATTATTATTATTATTATTATTAATGTATTATTTTATTACATTATGAGATTTATGATATATATATTCCGAAGATTATTGTATATTATGAAATGGTTTTAGAAATGATATTATTTGGACTATGCTTTTTTATGTTGTTTAAAAAATGTAGTCTTAGGAATTTTAAAGTGATTTATTGAGGTCAATTTATAAAGTAACTTATTTAATATGTTTTTATAAATGGGGATTATAAAGATGTGAATGTTCGATAATGTAAAACTAAGTAATATAGAAATACTCTAGAAGGGGGGTTGAATAGAGTATGCCGGTTTTTCGCAGATAGTCTCAAGACTTTTGAAGCTCGTGCAAAACCCTTTGAGACTAGACATAGTCTTTTCTCTGAAAACTTGAATCACAAAGTTAAATAATCGAACCAAGTGCGGAAATAAGGTAAAGCAATAAAGTAAAGAACTCGATGAGTTGTTTACGAGGTTCGGCACGAACTTGGCCTACGTCCCCGCCTAGGTTTCTTCCACAACCCTAGGATTCAACCGGCTTTATTGATTCACAAAGCTAAGGATCCTAATAGCTCACCGAGAAGCCTCTTTCCTATACAATTGCAATCTAGTCAACTCACGTTCCCTTGGAGTCCTAGACCAATCTAGAAGAGCCACACCTCTCTCAGCTATCTAGTACAATCCTCTTACTCTCGAGAATCAAAAGCCTAGTGTTCACTTCCTGAGTTACAAACTCTCGAGTATAACACTATGAATGAATATATCCTATAAGCTCATTGTGTAACTCTCAAATGATTTGAAATGAAATAAAAGACTCTTAGGACAAGCAGAGAGCACACGAAGACAGATTTTTCTTGAAGGCTTGGAGTGTATGAAAGCTCGTGTTCAATGAATGTGTATCTTCTGTCTTCATCTTCCTTCTCTATATATTGAGACAAATCGGTGCCAAGGATCTTCTCCAACGGCTAGTCGAGATCATGGCTTGAGCTGGATCTTCTATCTTTGGAAACTTCGAAGCCACAATCTTTTCGATTTTGAATCTTCTCAACACGTATCACAAGGAAGGAAATAATTCAAAAATACTTCATGAAAGGTTAGTTACATATATAATAATATAATGGAAGTATATAATAATATTAAATAATATTCGAACAATATATCATATAGAGCAGGTTTTGGATTTCGTCAACACTGTTAAAGCTCCAAGACCTTTGACACAGACATACTGTCAAGGCCTTTGAAACTTATTCCAATTTTCATCAAGGGAGGGAGTTATCAATCTCCCCCTTGATGAAAGACAAAACCTGTGCATCCCTGCAACTTAGTCAATCATAAATAATATAAGTGAAATCGGACTAAGTACCTGCAAGGGTTAGACAAATGTTGGATCAAAATTTTAAAGCATGAAAAGTCATCCAACTGAAAACTAAAAGAACAAAAACCAAGGTCTTTCAAGACCTTCACAACAAAAAGGCTTTCAAGTCTAAACTACCACATGTCATAGATCATCTCCCCATTTTTGTCTTTCAACAAAGAGAGGAGGTAAAACAGTCACCAAAAGTTTTGAAATTGTTTCCAAAAACCAGCAATGTATCAGATTTGGGATAGGGATGGGATAGGATAGGGTTAGGCTTCATCGTCCGGAGCATCATCAGTGAACCTCGTCCACAGACCTTGCAGCATCTTGGTTATCCCGCTCATCTCCGTCATAACCTCCTTGTGCAGCTCCTTGATATCCAGGCGAACTTCCTCCAAGCCCAACTCCAAGTTGTCCATGCGTTCATCAACGGCTGAGGCAGTGGGAAGAGCTTTTGAAGGAGTGGCAAGACTCAAGGTCCCTTGGGGAGACCGAGTGATGCCAATCTTTTCAAGGCTCTTGGAGTCGAACTTACCCATATGACGCTGTTGTTCTTCATTTTTAAAATCAATTCCAGAAGCTTTTGAAGGAGTAGCAAAGGGGAGGGGAGTTCCTTTCCTGGCTTTTCTTGTGTGAGCCATGGATCCTAAAATGGTGTTGGCCAGATCAAGATCAAAGTCATTGAGGATACGGTAAAGGAGGACCATGGCATTGTCAGTAAGGAGCGAGCCAGAGTTAAGACGGGGTAAGAGGCATCGAACAATGATGTTAAATATAATTTTTGCCTCAAGGGTAAGGGATGAGTGGGTGAGCTGCTTTGAGGTGTTGTTAGATGCTTCGGGTAGGAGGTACTTGGCTCGGGCAAGGATGATACAGTTTTCTTTTGAGGGGTGTATTTCAGAGGGTGGACATGGGCTAGGTAGGCCAAGGAAATCTGCAAAGTCATTGGAGTTGAAAGAGATTCTAACCCCTTTGACAACAGATTCCAAAGACCAACCTATGGCATCGTGTTTGGCTTTTAGGTTTATGTAGAACAGGCAGGTAAGCTGGGGATAGTAAACGGTTTCAAGATTGAGAAGGGTCCAGGCTGGAGATTTTTTTAGAAGATCAATGCAGGAAAACTTCAAAGCTTCAAAGAACTCGATATCCAAAAAATCAGAACAGCATATCCTACGAGTTCGAAACTCATCTACCCACTTACCAGCAGTCTCAGCATTTTCAAACCAAGAGGAGGGCAAGGATTGGTTTACCTGGATGTAGGCAGGTGGATCAGCATTCTTCCTGCGAGCAATCGTTGGAGCAGCTTTCTTGACAGGCGCCTCAAGGCTTCTGAGGGTGCCCTTCCTGGTGCGCTTTGGGGATGGATGCTGACTGCAATTGGAGCTTTCCGCTTCTTTGGAGACGGGGGAGGAGGAGAAGGAAAGGGAGATTCTTCCTCCTCTTCCTCAGACCCCGAGACCTCACCGGACCCCGCTTCATCTCCTTCAGCTTCCTCGTCTTCTCCAGATCCGTCTTGCTCTTCGTCTTCTTCCTCAGGCTCCTTTTCAGATGGAACCTCCTCGGCTTCGGCTTCCTTCCGAATCCTCTCAGATTCCTCCTCGGCAAGTTTCCTTGCAAGCTCGACCTCCTCCTCGGCCTTTTTCTTCAAGGCTTCCTCTTCGGCTTCCTTGGCAGCATCTCTTTCCAGGATGGCGTCGAGATCATCTTCCTTCTCTTCCTCGTCCACCTCCTCATCTAAGATCTTTTTTTCCCTTTCTGTTTCGCACTGAGGGGTTTCTTAGCAGAGCGTTTTTTAGAGCCCTTGGTAACAGTGGTCGTGCTCTCAACGATGGTGCTCTGGACAACAGTTGGGACAATGGCTTGAGGAGTGGGAGAGGTGGCAGTGACCTGACGTCCCTTGGGGGTAGCGCCAAGTCTTTTGGGTGTGGAAGCTTTCTTTGATTTGGGTGCCATGGAGGAAATCGGATAGGGTTTTCTTAGAACAGGTTGAGAGGTTGAAGAAGGAGAAGGTGAAAGGGTTTGGATAAGTTTTGAGTTTGTGATGGAAACGGGTACAGAATTGGGTTTAAGTAGAGAGAGATGATGGAGTGATGGGACGGGTTTAGAGTTCCAAGGGGAGTAATCATAACATTGCTTAATTTTGAAAATTTCCAATTCAAAATTCAAATCCTTTTCTTAACCAAAAATAAGAGGGAAAGAATATCCGAAATTATTTTGCTCCAAAAATATCTCAACGGTTAAAAATATAACATAAATAGAAGATTTTAAAATCCGATAAAAATATACTTGATTAAATATCTAAAAAGATATTAACCAAATATATGTGATCTGATATATGTGATCTACCATTTAGTTCACAAACCTTGACATAATTCTCAAGGGTCTTGACACTAAGTAGATTTTATCTTTCGTAAAGGGAAAGCTCCCCCTACGAAAGTGCATCCTTGTTAAACATCCCAATCTCTCGTCTTATGAAGGTGAACATGTCCTCTGCCAAAGGCTTAGTAAAAATGTCAGCCCATTGATAATCAGTTGAAATAAACGAAATGGACACATCACCTTTTTCAACATGGTCTTTAATGAAATGATGCCTTACATCAATATGTTTGGTTCTTGAATGTTGAACATGATTCTTAGTGATGGAGATGGCACTTGTATTGTCACACTTAATGGGAATGCCTTTGAGGTTGATGCCAAGATCTCGCATTTGTTTAGCTATCCAAAGGATTTGGGAGCAACAGGCTCCAGCTGCAATGTATTCGGCTTCTGTAGTGGATAGAGCGACTGAGTTTTGTTTCTTTGAGTGCCAACTGATCAATGATGCTCCTAAGAATTGGCAACATCCTAATGTGCTTTTCTTATCCACCTTATAGCCTGCAAAATCTGCATCAGAATATCCAATTAATGTGAAATCCTTTTGCTTTGGGTACCATAGTCCAAGCTGGTGAAATTCTTTAGGATCAGCTTGAAACCTAGCACACATACAAACACTAAACATGATGTCAGGTCTACTAGCCGTGAGATATAATAAAGATCCAATCATTCCTTGATACTCCTTTTGATTGACACTTTTCCCATTCTTGTCTTGATCTAGAGATAATTTTGAGCTCATGGGAGTCTTGGCTGCTTTGGATTGATCCATTTTGAACTTCTTCAAGAGATCCTTAGTGTATTTGCTTTGTGTTGTGAGCCTAATCTGCCATGTTTTACAGTAACTTTTATATCGATTTCTGCATACATTTCATGCATTTGGGCTAAGATAGTACAGAATCTATGTGGTTTATGTTTATTTGCCAAATCATAGAATCTACACCAGTTTCTGTTTAATTCACAGAATTCGAGGCATTTTACAGCAATTCTAAGGAAGGTCGGAAAAGCTCGGAAATCCACTACAGAAGTCTAAGGTCAAAGCAGCAACGGAACCAGTCGAATCGAGCCGAGAACCCAGGCTACTCGATCTCGAGTAGCTCTTACTCGATCTCGACGAGTATGTCTGAGAACAGCCTTGTCGACTGGGAGCAGTTTCGAGAGCCAGACCAACCCAGCTCCGGAAGTCTACTCGATCTCGACAAGCCCTAGTCGAGATCGACGAAGCCCAGTGCTACACCTGGAGTCGACGAGGAGAGGAGTTGATCGAGAAACCGAGGACGAAAACGCCGAGCAACTCTACTCGATCTCGAGGAGATCCTTGTCGAGGTCGAGTAGCCCAGAGCACCTGTCCGAGTCCATGCCGAGGAGGAGTCCTCGACACCACTAGAGAGCCGTCTTCGACCACACTCTACTCGATCTCAAGCCCTAGTCGAGATCGACGAGCCCCGAGTCCAGATCCAGGCTTGTCGAGCACACCTACCCGAGAGGACCTAGTCGACGGAACAATTCTACTCGAGGTCGACTAGGGCTACTCGAGATCAACGAGCGCCAGGAGCCAAGTCCGAGCCACATCGAGCACCAGTTAGCCGAGACGACGAATCCTAGTCGAGGTCGACGAAGCCCTTGTCGATGTCGAGTAGACCAGTTTGCAGCAACGAGTCGACTTGAGCAGTCCGAGTAGACTTGGAATCCTTGGGCATGAAGGAATCCGAGAATGGCCGAGATCTATCCAAATTTGATCAAGATCTATCATCATGGAAGGGAGATCTATCAAGACATGAAGACTTACCTATTTAGATTTATCTTTTCCCTTTTTAGATTTATTTCCCTTAAGCAATTTATTTATCTTTTATGCTTTTAGATATAGATAGAAGATTCTATCCTTGATTAGCAAGGAATAGAAGGCTATAAATAAAGCCCTAGGGGCTCAGTTTTATTCAATTCAATTTCAGAGACAATTAGTTAGTTACAAAAAAAAAAGGTTGTAAGTTTGAGTTTATTTAATGCAATTTAGTTCCTTTCATCAATCAGTGTCTGCGATTGCGATGAGGCGTGAGTAGTCCACCCACTTCTGGGGCTGGGGTGAGCCCGACGGTGGCCATGTGAGGCGATGCGGTAAAGGTCAGATCTTGTTATGCAATTCGTCTTCTATCCCTATAAGCATGATTCTTTTGCGAGAGTTGAAGGTGATCCTTGTTTGTGTTATTGAAGCGAAAGTGATCTTAATGCAACTTGGATTAATTATGTGAAAAGGGTTAGTAACAATTAGGGTTTATGCGAAAGCCTCTATTTGCCTATTTGTTAATAACGAAGATTATTTGATGGAAAGCATGATCTTTTATGCCTTTATGTGTTACTTTGCATGGTTATCATTGTGGTGTTGATACCCTGGCTTTGGAAGTTCTTTAAAATATTGAGTTTATTTTCATCGGAAATCCGAGTTTGGGTTCGAGAATTTGCAATTTAAATTTCTGCATTCTAGTCGATACAAAGGAGAGCTTTGTTGAGATCGAGTACAGCTTTGTCGATCTCGAGTAGGGGCTTGTCTAGGTCGAGTTGAGTTTTCTTCTGTTGTCGTCGATTTTCAGTTTCTGCCTTTGTTGTTCCTTGTCGATCTCGAGTAGGTGTGGTCGAGATCGAGTTGATTTGTCTGCCTCGAGTTGATTGCTTTCGTTTCTGTTTTCTGTTTTCATCACTCTTCTTTGTCGATATAGAGGACTGTTACTCGAGATCGAGTAGCTTCTGTGTCCTTGATTTAGTTTCTGCTTTGCTTTGTCTTTTCTGTCTTCGTTCAGTTCATTGCTTTTGTTTATTATTTTCTGTTTTATTTCTGTTTCTTTCCTTGTTTCTGTGTTTCTGTCTTTCTGCTGCTTTGTCTGTGAGGTTTACAGCTACTTAAGAACTGCTGACGTGCTTCCTCGTGGATTCGATCCTGACTTTCTCTTACTACAACGGGAGGAAGTCTTGTATTTATTTGCTGAGACAGGGAAGTCAGTCTGATCTATACTTTATATTTATTTCATACTTGACCATCCTCCTGCAACAACACTTTGGTTGACAAAGATCCCTTTCTTGGATTGATGAACTTGTAATCCCAAAAAGAAGTTGAGTTCACCCATCAAACTCATCTGGAATTCACTGCACATGATGTCAGAAAATTCCTTGCACAAAGATGTGTTGGTAGCACCAAATAATATATCATCAACATAAATTTGAATAACCAAAATGTCCTATCCTTTGGTCTTGATAAAAAGAGTCTTGTCGATCAACCCCCTTTTAAATTCATTTTCTAAAAGATATTTTGACAAGCGCTCATACCAAGCTCTTGGGGCTTATTTCAAATCATAAAACGCTTTTTCAAGTTTATAAACATGATTGGGAAATTCCAGACTTTCAAATCATGGGGGTTGAGCCACAAAGACTTCTTCCTCTAAGAAACCATTAAGAAAAGCACACTTGAGATCCATTTGATATAACTTTATGCTCATGAAAGATGCAAATGCTAATAATATGCGAATAGCTTCAAGCCTGGCTACGGGAGCAAAGGTCTCCTCGTAGTCAATACCTTCTTCTTGATTGTAGCCTTGAGCAACAAGCCTTGCCCTTTTCCTCACGATCTTACCATTCTCATCTAGCTTGTTTCGAAACACCCATCATGTGCCAACGACTGATTGATGCTTTGGTCTAGGCTTCAAGGTCCAGACTTTGTTTCTTTCAAATTCGTTAAGCTCACTTTGCATAGCAATGATCCAGTCTGGCTCTTGAAGTGCCTCATCTACCTTCTTTGGCTCAATAAGAGAAACAAACGCGTGAAAAGCACAAAGATCTTTAAGTTTAGAACGAGTTTGAACACTAGAAGTATGGGTCAGAAATGATATCCTTTAGTGAGTGTGATGAGGAGTATTTGAATTTCCTTTTGCTAGTCTCAGCTCCTTGATTTGTCACACCGGTAGGATTGACTTGTGTTACATCTGACTCTGTGGTCCTGTTAGGTTCAGTTACAGCAGTTTCTGACGCTTCAACTCTGTTGGATTGGACACTAAGGGCTTTGGACGAATCTTCAACACCTTGGGCCAATTCTTCAGTGTTGAGAATATGTTCCTGCATGTTCCTCTTCTCTGTGTTCTTGGTGGCAGCATCATCACCTTCCTCATTCTCTGCATGGATGTTAAGATCTATATCTGCAACACTTTCACTCAAAGAACCGTCATTGCATTCATCAAATATAACATGTATACTTTCTTCAACTAGCTGGGTCCTTTTATTGAAGATTCTATAAGCTTTGCTACTCGTGGAGTAGCCAAGAAATATACCTTCATCACTACGCGCATCAAATTTCCCAAGGCTATCTTTTCCATTGTTATGAACAAAACAAGTACAGCCAAAGGGTTTAAAATAAGATATAAGTGGTTTGCGGCCTTTGAAAAGTTCATAAGGGGTTTTCTTTAAGATGGAACGAATAAGACAACGATTCAAAATGTAGTTAGCTGTGTTAACATCTTCAGCCCAATAGGTTTTAGGTAATGCATTTTCTAAAAGCATAGTCCTGGCCATATCCTCTAAGGTGCGGTTCTTGCATTCCACAACCCCGTTTTGTTGAGGTGTCCTAGGAGCAGAAAAGTTATGGGAGATGCCATATTTAGCACAAAACAAATCAAACTGAAGTTGATCAAACTCCCTACCATGATCACTCCGAATTGACACTATGGGCTCGTTTCTTAAAGTTTGCAACTCCTTACAAAGTTTTGAAAACTCAAATAAGGCCTCTGATTTTTCTTTTAAAAATGCAACCCAAGTATATCTAGAAAAATCATCAACAACAACTAGCATGTACTTTTTATCATTGGAAGATTTGACTCGCATAGGACCACATAAATTCATATGTAAAAGTTCAAGGGGTCTAGAAGAACATACAACCTTTTTGGGTTTGAAAGAGCTACGTGTTTGTTTACCTCGTGTGTATGCATTGCACATATCAATACCTTTGAAGTCCATCTCAGGTAGCCCTCTTGCAAGCCCTTTGGACACAAGCTTCTGTAGTGTATGTGGGCTCACATGACCGATTCTCCTATGCCAGAGCTTTGGATCATCCGTCAAAGCCTTTAGACAGGTTAAGTTTCCTTGTGCCACTTGATCAGCATTTACATCGTATATATTGTTGTAACGATATGCAGTCAATATAACTTCACCTGTATCTTCTCTGCATACTAGACATCTTTTCTTGTTAAATCTGACAATGTTGCCACTGTCACATAATTGAGAGACACTAAGCAAATTATACTTTAAACCATTAACAAGATAGACATTTTTAATACTATGGCTGGAACCACTTCCAACACTACCAATACCAACGATGTCACATTTTCCTTTGTCACCAAGAGTGATTGTTCCCGTGGATTGCTCCTTTAGATCATGAAAGAGAGAACTATTTCCACTCATATGCATCGAGCATCCACTATCAATGATCCATTTATGTTCCTTCACCTTGGTGATCTCCTCTTTTGGACTCGCCATAAGTTCTCTTACAGTAGCTTCAAGCTTTTCATCGTGGGATTCATCTTCTGAGGCCATCCAAGTTGCCACCATGGCTTTCTTCTTCCATTTGTCACCCTTCTTGGACTGGCTCTTTGTCTTTTGAGGGCAGTCCTTCACAAGATGATCTGTTTCACCGCATTCAAAACAAGACAAAGGTTTAGTCTTCTTTTCATACTTGTTGTATTGAGACTTACCTCGAAATTTTGAAGACTCTGATCCATCCTTGTTGTTGAATTGCTTCTTCATTTTGAGAATTCGAGCAAGGCCTCTTGTGATTAGAGCAAAAGGATCATCCTCATCGTCATCCTCATCTTCGGAATCAGATCCATCTTTAGGCTCATCCTTTTTAGACTTGAGTGCCAAGTTCTTAGTGCTAGCTGGAAGTTCTCCATCGTCTTCATTAAGGATCATCTCATGCGTGATCAGCTTCCCAAGCAGGTCATCAAGGGGTAGAGTGGTGAGGTCCTGTGCTTCCTCTATAGTTGTTACTTTTGGACCCCATTTTTTTTCTTTTGGGAGGCACCTCAGTATCTTCCTTACTTTCTCAACGTTGGTAAAGCTCTTGCCGAGAGAGTCAAGGTTGTTGGTGATTTCTGTGAATCGTGTGAACATGGCCTTGATTGACTCATCAGACTTCATTTTGAAGGGCTCATACTTTCGAAGGAAGATGATGATCTTGGTGTCTTTCACTTGGCTCGTTCCTTCATAGGTGACGACCAGTTTGTCCCAAATCTCTTTAGCTGACCTACAAGATGAAATACAGTTAAACTCATCAGTGCTAAGACCACAATAAAGTAAGTTGATAGCCCTGTAGTTTTTGGAGACGAGTTCAAGATCCGCTTCGATGTATTCAGACTCCTTCTTTGCGACTTTGGTTCCATTTGGTCCGTCTTTCTCTGGAATCTTCGGACCATTCTCTATAATGTTCCAAAGTTCCAGATCTTGGTCTATAATGAACATTTTCATCAAGGATCTCCAGTGGACAAAGTTGTTTCCTACAAAGAGTGGTGGTCTGCTCGTTGACCTTCCCTGTGCAAATCCTCCGCTTGCTTCACCAGACATGATCGAAAACTCACAAGATTGTTAGATCAAAAACAGTGAGTAAAGCTCTGATACCAATTGAATGTTCGATAATGTAAAACTAAGTAATATAGAAATACTCTAGAAGGGGGGTTGAATAGAGTATGCCGGTTTTTCGCAGATAGTCTCAAGACTTTTGAAGCTCGTGCAAAACCCTTTGAGACTAGACATAGTCTTTTCTCTGAAAACTTGAATCACAAAGTTAAATAATCGAACCAAGTGCGGAAATAAGGTAAAGCAATAAAGTAAAGAACTCGATGAGTTGTTTACGAGGTTCGACACGAACTTGGCCTACGTCCCCGCCTAGGTTTCTTCCACAACCCTAGGATTCAACCGGCTTTATTGATTCACAAAGCTTAGGATCCTAATAGCTCACCGAGAAGCCTCTCTCCTATACAATTGCAATCTAGTCAACTCACGTTCCCTTGGAGTCCTAGACCAATCTAGAAGAGCCCCACCTCTCTCAGCTATCTAGTACAATCCTCTTACTCTCGAGAATCAAAAGCCTAGTGTTCACTTCCTGAGTTACAAACTCTCGAGTATAACACTATGAATGAATATATCCTATAAGCTCACTGTGTAATTCTCAAATGATTTGAAATGAAATAACAGACTCTTAGGACAAGCAGAGAGCACACGAAGACAGATTTCTCTTGAAGGCTTGGAGTGTATGAAAGCTCGTGTTCAATGAATGTGTATCTTCTGTCTTCATCTTCCTTCTCTATATATTGAGACAAATCGGTGCCAAGGATCTTCTCCAATGGCTAGTCGAGATCATGGCTTGAGCTGGATCTTCTATCTTTGGAAACTTCGAAGCCACAATCTTTCCGATTTTGAATCTTCTCAACACGTATCACAAGGAAGAAAATAATTCGAAAATACTTCCTGAAAGGTTAGTTACATATATAATAATATAATGGAAGTATATAATAATATTAAATAATATTCGAATAATATATCATATAGAGTAGGTTTTGGATTTCATCAACACTGTTAAAGCTCCAATACCTTTGACACAGACATACTGTCAAGGCCTTTGAAACTTATTCCAATTTTCATCAAGGGAGGGAGTTATCAAGATGGATTGATTTTAATGTTTAGTTTAGATAAGCATTGTTGTTAAATTATTTGGAAAAGGTTTTAAGTCGTCCGAAAATGATTCTTAAAGGATTTGATGTGTTGAAACCAAAATGCTGGAATAAATTTTATAATATGATTTTGAGGTATTGGTTTTAAGGTTTAAATGTTTAATGTTTGTCTTGGTTTAATGATGTGGTTTTGAGAAGGGAGTTTGAAAATGGTTTTACCATCGATTTGTTTTGAAGATGTTGAGAACTTGAGTTTCGTGTGTATGAATGTTGGTCCGGTGGCTTATGGAAATGGCTTGATGATAGGTGTGTATTGCTTTTGGATTGCTTTGGACTTGCATTGGGCCCTTGCTTGTATTATCTTGTTGTTCTGCATCTTCAGGTAAGTTCCCTAGGGGGCTTACTCAGGTTGGACATTCATGCATGTTGTTGCATTTTATGTTAGGTGTTGTATATGCATAAAAGCATGAACATGTAGTATCCTGTGTAGGTTGCACTAATTGGATGAGCATCTGCTTACTTTATGCGTTTGAAAAGAGAACGGTCGTTATCTGAGTCTTTAGAGTCGTTGCTAGGGTCATTGGGACATTCGTGTTTCATATCATTTCGGTCCTAGTCGAGTCTTATATATGATCTGGCTGCGGCGGTGACGGAGCGTCCTACCTAGGCTGCTTCGGAGTGAGGTACGGAAAGATAGGCTACGACACCGACCGAGCGTCCTACCTGGGCTGCTTCGGAGCGAGGTACGGACATATATGCCCAAGAGTGGGCACATATCAGGGGATATGCCTTTTGGTATTGTCTTGTGCCCTTTACAGTATTTCTGCTTATTATTACAACCAGGAGCATGCTAGTGTGTTTAACCTTCGTACTGCATTAGAGCATCTTTATTAGGCATAGCACATACTATGTGGCCTCAGCGAGGACTGCCGGTCCCGCATGAGTGGCTCGATCTGACTCCTTTCCCCGTTCTTCTTTTAAAGGTATTTTCTGCAGATTTTGAGTGCTCGATGTCTATATGACGGGGTTCCCTTTTTGCGAATCGAAGAACCTAGCTAATTCACTAACTCGTTATAAATGGTAATCACCCACTTATGATTTGGTTTTGACCCGACTCTATCGTGGCACCTTGTATCTTAATTTTGTTTTCATCTTACTTCCGTTTGAATTGATTTTCGCGACATAGCCCATAGGACAGGTTAAGGGTACCCAACGACCCTACGATACTTTCAGGGTTTGAAATCCCTCTTTATTACTGACCTTAAAAATGAGTTTGAAACCTCGACCCGTACCTGAATTGCAAGATCCGAACAAGGGGTTTTATCCCTTGAAACGTAAACCGGAAATCATAATTATGGGTCGTTACAAGTGCCATCTGGGTTCATCGGTGAGGGTCGAGGGTGACTTCCATCAACAAACCGAAGCAGTCCCTAAGAACCCAGGTAAGGGCGCACTTGAGTCTTCCAAGTGATAAAGTTGGATTCTTTGAGTTTAATGGGAATGAAACTTGAAAAGGCGGGTAGAGCAGAAAAGCCAGAAATGAGGGGAGCTGGTTGTATGGTAGATGCAGAGGGATTGGGGGTTACTGGTGAAGAAGAAGGAGAAAGAGGATCAGCCATTGTTGATCTTTGGTGGTGTTTTTGGACGTTTAGTCCTCTAGGGCTCTGATACCATGCTAGAAGATAAGGTTGGAGAGTAAAGAGCTTGATGCTCTGCAGATTTTGGTGTTTAAATTCATTACCAAAGACGGTTGCAATACATGGTTTTTGTAGACAGAAGTTAAGAGAAAGACTACCATCAGATTTTGTCTGTTTCCTATACAAAAGGAATAGAATTGAATACATCAATGGGCCTAGAATGCTACTGAATAATTTGGTCTTAGCCCATACTCTACTACCCCATTCTCTTATATAATCTCTATTTTTCATAGTAGAAAATTTGGGGGAAAGTAAGGTTTTTTTTCACCCAACAACAAACAACTCCTCTATCACATTCTATGAAATAGAGATATAAGAGGAGAAATGAAAATAATTCTCTATATTTGTAGTAATGATAAAAAAAATTCAATAAGACCATATATCTCCAATAGTTTCTCCAAAATTTATCAACAATGGGAAAACAAAATACATACTTTTTAAATTATTTTTTTACTTCAACTCCAACAGTTTCTCCATTTCGAAAATTTGGAGAAACATTTAGCTTTGAAGAATGATACAAATTTAGATAAACCTCTCTATTTTTTTTTTTGTTCCTTCTCCATTTTGGAGAATGTGATGGGGAATCTGTTGGGCCAAAAAACGCTTTAAAATTCTCTAAAAACTCCCCTTTTGGTATGAGTGCTGGAATCGGAATCGGAATGGAATCAAAAAATCATAATGACCCATTACTGGAGTCTGGAGCTGGTTGTTTGGTATGTTGTCGGAATGAATCATTCCTGAAATAATAATAATAATAATAATAATAATAATAATAATGATAATAATAATAATAATAATAATAATAATAACAACAACAACAACAACAAAAACAACAACAACAACAACAACAACAACAAAAACAACAACAACAACAACAACAACAACAACAACAACAACAACAACAACAACAACAACAACAACAACAACAACAACAACAACAACAACAACAACAACAACAACAACAATAACAACAACAATAATAATAAATAAATAAATAAAATAGTGATAAATATTATTATTGTTATTAAAAATTAACAATTAAAATAAAATATATATTAGATAACAAAATAGTGACAAAGTAATACTAGTAATAGCAATATAATAATAGTAATAATAATAATAATAATATAATTATAAATATAATATAGCATAATTATTAATAATAATAACATAAAACTAATATATATGTGTGTGTGTGAAATAATAAAATACTGATAAAAATAATAATATTAATAGAAATATATTATTATTATTATTAAAAATAAAAATATAATATAATATATATTAAATAATAAAGTATTGATGGTAATAATAATATAAGTATAAATATAATAATAATAATAATAATAATAATAATAATAATAATAATAATAATAATAACAACCCTACACCATCAATTTGCCCCAACTACTGAGTTTCAAAAATCAGAACCCTAGCCCCTTGATTGCACTGTTGTGTTTTTTTTTTTCAGTAGAATTCGGGTTCGTCTGGCTTGATTTGCTGCCATGCCGGTTCCTAAGGAACGTTTTCTTTGCCCTTTTGTTAGCCTCCATAATTGCCCCAACGGTGGTGGCCGTGGACTTGTCAGAACTGCCTTCTTGCGTCATTTCAAGGATAGGCATGGTTCCGTCATCGCCGTCGTTGATACTTGTTCACTTATGTCGTCTTCTCCGGCCGTCTATGCGCTGATGAGGCTACTTTACGAAGGTTGAACGTGTGGTTATGTGGTGTTTGTTGTTCCCTTCACACATTACGTTCTCCATGTCGTCATCCCGATGGAGTTGTTGTTTCCCCACCGAACGATGATGATGGTAATGCTCTGTTTTTCATTTTCAATATTAACTGCCCTGTTTTGCCGCCTACTATGCCTGCGTCAGGTTCTGTTTTGTTGTCCCCTGTTTCGCTAAATGGGAGTGCTCCACGTTTAAATGTTGCACGTGTGGATTCTTCTGATAGTGGGGCCGCGCGGGTTGATTTTGGATGGGATTCGAGTACTTTTGATCGTCTTTTGGTCAGGGGACTACGTACAGTTAAGTCCGTACCGCCACGTTGTCGTCTTGGTTTTGCTCGGGCTCTTAAAGGGGTGCTTGACTGTGTTATTGTCACCCTTGATGACATTGATGGTTGGGTTCGGTTTCTGGCTATGCCCATCTGTGTTTTGCGTGCTTTTGTACCACGGAGTAGTAGCGATCGTCGATCGGGTGTTCGACGTACTCGCCAGGAGGAGTCGATTGCCAGTGCTCTTGTTGATTGGAGCACTCCGGGGGTGACATTGGGTTGCTTGGGGCTGCCTTGAAGGCAACGCCTGTGTCATTCAGCGAGGGTGTTGGGGATGATGATGAACCTCACACACCGGAGCTCAACCTCCGTCAATGCCGTAAGAAGATTTTTTATGGACATTTCACTGCTGCTATGCGGGTTCTCTCTTCTTTCGGTGTTGCTCCTTACTCTACTTCTACTTTGATTGCGCTTTGGGACAAGCACCCTGATGCCCCCCCTCCCTGTTTTGCCTTGTGGTTTTGCCCCTCAACCTTTTATTATTGCTTTCCCGCCCATTGTTTTGGATTCCATTAGGAGTTTACCGCGTGGTACTTCTTGTGGTAGGGATGGGCTCAGGGCCCAACATCTGTTGGATTGTTTTAGTTGTGCGGCAGTTTCTGTTTCTGCTGAGCTTCTTGTTTTCATTACAGGGGTGGTGAACATCTTCTTGGAGGGCCGGTGTCTGTCTGCTCTCGGGGAGTATGTTGCTAGTGCCCCTCTTACTCCCTTGGTCAAACCAGGGGGTGGTATCCGCCCTATTGTTGCGACTCGGGTGGCCAAGACCGTTGAGCTTATGGGTCTTGTTGCCAAACTTGAGGATCCGTAGAGTGAGTTGTTTTTTTTTCGGGCTTGTTCGGGTATCTCTAGACTCTACTTCACCTTGTGTACTTGTCCGCCGGGTGCCATTGTCCCAGCTCAGTCTACTTTTGACAGTGCCCTTCGTGTCTGTTTAAAGCGTATTGTGGCTGCTTCTGGACCCGGGTTTGGTGATTGACAGTGGAGATTGGCTACTCTTCCGTTTCAGTACGGTGGGCTTGGTGTTTATGTTGTTGGTGACGTCATGCATTATTCTTTTCTGGCCTCTCGCATGCAGTCTTCTGGGTTGCAGTCCTCGCTCCTCCGCTTTGCTGGGCTGCCCTTGGGTGAGGGGCCCTCTTTCGATCCTGCACTGTGTGACTTCAATGGTCTTACCGGTTCTGATTTCAGTCGTGATTCTTACGAGTTCACTGCCCCCAAACTTATGAAGAAATTGAAAGATGTGTACTTCGCCCGGGTTGTGGCCTCTTCTGGGTTGGTTTTTTCATTAACCCTGCGATAGGTGGTGTTGTGGAGGTCTCAGCATGGGCCCCATTCGTCTGATTGGCTCAGAGCTGTTCCTATTTTGGGGATCGGTCAGACCATGAATGGTAGGACTTACAGGTTTGTGCTCTGTTATCGTTTAGGTATCCCTTTATTTTGGGATGGTCTTCCCTGCTCTACACGTGGTCAGGTTTTTGAAGGTGATATTTTTGGGGATCATGCCGTGTCATGCTCGAGTTCCGTTGGGATCAAACATCGGCATAATCTTGTGTGTGACACCCTCTTCGACATTTGCTTCTGTGCTGGGATCCCCTCTGGAAAGGAGGAGGATATTGGTGTTGTTGACGGTCTTGGCGGACCCCTTAGGCCCGCTGACATTCTTCTTTACTCGGGATCGGGGCCGGGATATGTGTGTGGATATCACTGGTTCATCCCCCCTCACTTAGACTTGTTTGGCTTTCTTCGCTCCTGGACGGTGTGTACTTGACGCTGCGCGGCGTAAGTTCACCAAGTATCGGGATGTGTGCTCTACTGCTGGTTATGGGTTTTTTCCTTTTTCTTTCTCTTCTTTTGGTGAGCTGGATGTGGATGTTGTTGCACTGCTGGGACGGATCCGCTCTTTTTCTTTAGCCTTATATTCTAGTTCTCGTCTAGCTGCTCATATTTTTACCAGAGTTTCTTTTTTCCATTGCTAAAGGGGTTGGTGCGCAGCTTGTTTCTCGGTTGTCTGCTAACTTCTTGTAAACATTTGATTGTTTGTTTTCTATACTATTTGGAGTTCTATAAAAAAATATAATAATAATAATAATAATACTCCATCCGTTTCCTTTTAAGTGACTTTTTCAAGTCATGCACGTAGTTTTATAATGATAAAAACTATATTAAATATTAATATTTTAATAATATTTTTTTAATAATATTATACTTATCACCAATAAGTATGAGATTATCGAAAAAAATATTTAAAAAAAATATTATTTCATATAGTTTTTTATACCTTAAAAAACGTGCATAAATAGTAAAAAATCAATTAAAAGGAAACGGAGGGAGTAATAATAATAATAATAATAATAATAATAATAATAATAATAATAATAATAATAATAATAATGAGCTACAAAATTTGGGAATGGAGGATTACCTAGTATTTTGATAGGAATGAAATGGGCTACAAAATTGGAAATGGATGATTCCCGGGAATCATTATGGTTCCATGTTTCTATCATACCAAACACTTAAATCGGGAATATCCATTACAATTCCTAGTTTTGATTCCTGGAATGGATACCAAACAAGCCTAAAATCCTCAAAATAGGTAATCTATTGGAATTGCTCTAGACGATCTACATTGAATGTAAGAATAAGACTAAATGAAATGCTCTACACGATCTACTTCGTCGTCGACCACTGCAACAACGTTGTTAGATGGTAGGGCTTGCTCCTCTTGTGGCTGCCACTGCTTTTCTTCCATACACCCCGGAGAGAGAGAGAGAGAGAGAGAGAGAGAGAGAGAGAGAGAGAGTGGGACCGGCATCTTGCGGAAGCACTGAGAAGTTGAGCAGCTGATGATGAGAAGGTCGGTGGCCACCAATGATTGCTCGATCTCTCCCCCGCAGATCTGAACCAAGCTCTAGACTCCTCCCTCGCGATCTAGACCCCTCTCTCTGTCTCAATTTCTTTGTCGCCTTCGAGATTTGGATTACAGAGCGAAGAATCGGGGGAAAGGAAGGAGGAAAGGAGCGGGGCAAGGAGGAACGGATCTGAGATTACGGTTTACTAGATGAACTTTTTACCAATAAAATAAATCTGTAGACAGTCTTTTAATTTGGTCCAAAAAAATGGTCTGCGACGCAAACTTATTATTTGATATATTATAAGCTCAAATTCAACACTAAGTAAAAAGTAATAAACGTTTGTATAAATTATTTTCTAGATTATTTACCAAACTGATATACTTCTATTGTAATTATCGTTTGTTAAACTTCGTACCTTAATACCATAATTAAAACTAAAAACTTCAAATTAGTATAATATATTAAAATATTGAAAAATTGTGAAATAAATTATGCACGATTTTTATTTTTATTCTAGTTACACAATCAGAATATTGATGATTTTTTCTGTTTAATTTTCCACCCCCTCAACTTACATATGATTAGGGCTAGAAAACACCCGTGGGTGACCGACTCACCCGACCCGATTATACGGGTGAAAACCCGAAAAAAACCGGGTGATGGATGGTTGATGGGTGGGTGAAACGGGTGACGGGTTGGGTGATGGGTGATATGTTTTTCATCCATTACCCGACGGTCCCGACCTATTATCCGACCCGCTTAACCACCCGTTAACCCACCCGATTATTTTAAAAAATGATAGTTTATAAAAAAAATGTATAGCCTGACATAACTATATATTTCTCCTTTTTCTAATTCTAGCTTCTCTATTCTCTAATTGTTTTTGTGCAAAAAAATCTAAAAGAATATAAACTTATTTTATTTAATCCCACAGCACATTTTTTTTTAAAATATATTTTATCTGTTTTGCATACACTATTAGAGTGTTAGCAATTTCAGTCGTTTCAACGACTTGGTTAGCATTTAGTGTGTTAAGGCATGATTTAGCCAAATTATTTTTTTCTATTTTTAACTATGAATCTAGCAACGGACTAAAATTCATCTCATTTGATTTGATATTAAACTTTTAATACTAACATTTTAAGATGAGGATAGTGGCCTCAAGATGAAGACATCAACATGAACCCGAATGATCCAGGGAAAAGAAGAGATGAAGAGGATCAGGCAGAAATATCATCCCCTGCTAACAAGAAGCCTATGAAGAAGAAGATGTGATGATGATTGATCAACATGTGAAGCTGTTTGGTCATGGGATGTCTACTACTACTTTTAATCTAAATAATCACAGCTCTTCTAGTACTAAGTTTCTTAAGATTTATAATGTTCTATGTCCCAATCATGACAGCAGTAATTGAAGTGCAAGCAACATTGGCATTGCTATTTTGTATGGGAGATCTCATCCATTTTCTAATTATGCTGAACTCCCTTCTAGTTTAAACAACATTATTAACGGCAAGGCTTACTATTATATTGTGTCTCCTACTGCTTTTATCTTTCTTTGGTTTGGTACTTGCTGGTTTGCTCTGCTTCTTCTCTCTTGGAGGGCTGTCAATGAGTGGAATGGGACTTCTTGCAAGCTGTTGTCCCTTGTTTATGGTATTGCTTATGATCTGCTTGGCTCTGTCGACTGGTCTATGTTTGGTATGCTTTCTCCCCTTCTTTACTCTACTTTCCTGCAAACTCTTTGGTCTATCCCCATCAACCCTCCTGGTTGTGTGGCTAGTGATCCAAAAAAAAAAACATTACTACCAACCATTACTTCCAACACTTGGATTCACAAATCTTTATCAATCTGAATCCTTCATAGGAAGCACTATGAAAGTAAAAGCAAAGCTGATACTCTTTGTACTATTAGCCTTGATGCTGCAACATACAGGAAAGATATTGACACACGGTTTCTTATTCAACCATCTTAAGATTAGCTGCTGGTTGATCTGGGCCAACAGAATTCAGTTAACAAGCCTTACTGAAAAAGAAACTAACTACAAATCCACTTTTAATACAGAAGAACATAGAGATCACCCAAAACAGCCTCTCAACTGGAAGATTTACATGATAATTAATGATTAATATAGGCTATTGGAACATTAGAGGTTCTAGGAGGCCAACTCTTTGGCCAGAACTGAAACACATCCACATAAAAAAATAAGTTAGGCATTCTGGCAGTGTTTGAAACTAAAGCAATGTCTCCCCCCTCGGACCAGCTTCTTCGTGAGGCTGGCTTCCATAAACTAATATTCATTCCATCCATTGGTCTTAAAGGAGGAATATGGATCCTAAGCAGAAATGAAAAACTTATAGAGGAGAATTGTATCCTAGAAAAAACAGATAGACTAGTAATGATTAAACTCCTCATTGACAACTTAACAATATTACTCACCATAATCTATGCTCCAACTAATGAAGCTGCTAAAAAACACTTCTGGTAAGAAATATACGCCAAGGCCAATCGACACAATCTCCCTATTTTGAGTATTGGGGATATGAATGACATAGAAAATGACAATGAAAAAATGGGTGGCCCTAGACCATCCAGTAACAGATTCAAACGTTTAAGGGATGTGAAAAACGAACTAAATCTACACACCATCCCCTTCCAAGGCTCTCCCTTCACTTGGAGGAAAAACCAAAACAAGATTGACAACACCTATGAGAGACTTGATAGAATACTAGCTCATCATGACATTTATACGAAATTTGGAAATTTGGTTACTCGGCATCACTCTTTCTCCTCTTCGGACCACTATCTAATTACCATAAATTTGGGTACCCCCTCCTCTGACAAAGGGTCTCCCTTCAGATTTGAAATGGAATGGACCTCTAATCCATGCTATGAGAAAATTGTGACAAATGTGTGGAAAAATAAGATGATGGGCTCATTTGGCTTTAAGCTAATGCAAAAACAGAAACTCCCCAAACAAAACACCAAGAATTGGTGTAAAACAAATAAAAACAACTTTGACAAACAACTCCAGATGGTCGATCAGAAAATTCAAGAGCTCCAACAGGCGCTTCCATGGGGTACCCTCTCCTTACAGGATGTTAACAAGTTGAATAGACTAGAGAACAAACGACTACATATTTTGAATTACAGCCATCAATTTTGGAAACAAAGGGCAAGAATTAGACATCTCCAACTAACTGACAAAAACACGAGATACTTTCAAACAATAGCTAAGGTGAGAAACAACCGTAGCGTAACTACGAGCTTCACAACGAAAAATGGTGTGATTATCTCTGATAAATCTCAGATCAGAGATCACATCACCAATGAGATGACGGAGCGTTTTATAACATCTAATAAGTATAGGGTAGAGCCTAGTCAACTAACATTCCTGCAGCCAGAAATCTCTCAAGAACAGAATGTCGACCTTATAAAACAACCAACAACTAAAGAAATTAAGGAGACGATGTTTAGCATGGTTGAAGACAAATCACCAGGACCTGATGGTTTTCCCCCAGAATTCTACACGAAATATTGGCACATAGAAATAAATCAAACTTTTGGTCGATATTATTAGAAATAAATCAAACTTTCCTAACTCTTATACCAAAAATAGAAAACCCTATGACCATCCACCACTATCGACCTATAAGTCTCTGTAACACAATCTATAAAGTTATCACAAAAATACTAGCAAACCGACTTAAACCTATCCTTCCGGATATTATTAATCCTTTTCAAGGTGCTTTTGTACAAGGAAGATCTATTCAAGACAACACCTTAATAGCGCATGAGATTTTCCACTCATTCCACAAACATAAGGGTAGATCTGGTTGGGTGGCACTAAAACTGGACATGGAAAAGGCATATGATAAACTTAGTTGGAGATTCATTGAGGCTTCTCTCATTAAACTAGGATTTCATCCCCAGTGGATCAATTGGGTGATGAAATGCATAACATCAGCAACATTCTCTGTCCTTGTTAATAATAATCCTGGTAAAACATTTAAACCTGAAAGAGGGCTCAGGCAGGGTGACCCGCTAGCCCCGTACATATTCATTATAGTCATGGAAAACTTGGCTAGAGGGCTCCAAATAGAGTCCCAACAGGATGATGCTTTCGTTGGGATCAAAATAACACCTTCTAGTGACCCGATTCCACTCATAACCTTTGCGGATGATACGATAATCTTTGCAAAGGCATCCTATAAAAGCCTCGACACTATCAAGAACATCCTTAACCAATTTTCTAATAGATCAGGGCTAACTATAAACTATCAGAAAAGCTCAATTCAATTCTCAAAAAATATAAACCGGACCAAAGCACTTAATCTGGCGCAACAAATGAACATCTCCATAGCTAGAGGTATGGAAAAATACTTAGGAATCCCCATAGTTAATGGTCGAGTTAAAAACGAAGTGTTTGAAGACGCAATCCAGAACCTCAAGAAGCAACTCCCAAAATGGAAATCTGGATCAATCTCTCAAGCAGGCAGAGTGGCTTTAATCAAGGCTAATCTCAGCTCAAAAACAAACTATCTAATGCAAAGCTTTCTTCTGCCGAAAAGGGATTCTAGCAAAGATTGATCAAATAAATAAAAACTTCTTCTGGAACAAGACACAAACACAAAATTACAGATCTCTCATCAGCTGGGAGAAGATATGTGCCACTAAAAGTAATGGAGGTCTCGGCATCAAAAAAGCGGAGGAACAGAACATTGCTCTGCAAATGAAACTCTTATGGAAAATCTATACGAACCCGGATAATATCTGGGTCAAAGTCATAAGACAAAAATACCTTCAGAATCACAAGATAACTATCTAAATATACACAATACCTCATGGCAATTCGGCCGATTGCTACAACTAAGGGATAGATTTCATAAAGGATTACTTTGGCTTATCGGAAATGGTAAACATATAAATGTATGGACCAATCAATGGCTTAATAATATAAGCCTTGCACAATATAAACAGGACCACGATCCGGAACTTAAAGTTGCGGATCTAATAACTCAAACAAAGGCTAGGATTGGAATATTGGTTTGCTAAACCATCTATTCCCCTGTACAATTGTCCAACAAATTATTAAGACTAAAATCCCTTCTTGGGATGCCGAAGATAAATTAATCTGGCAATTTGATAAGGATGGTACATATACCACTAAATCGAGTTGTAAGGTTCCAACTACTTCTAACCCAAACAATAAGGATAGCTCTTGGATATGGAAACTTAAGTTACCACCAAGAACCCAAAACTTTATATGGAAAATCACCTCGGATAGTTTGCCGATATCGGAACGCTTAAATAGACACTATAATAGGGTTCCTAACCACTGTAGCCTTTGCAATTTAGATAATGAGGATGCGGATCACCTGCTCCTCAAGTGCCCAATCACGACAATGATGGCGGTCAAATATGAACTCTTGGGGGGTGGGAAGCTTTTCGGCTTTTCTGACCCTATGGCATCAACCATTGATCTGCAATACATTAAATTAAATAACACTCACTTCGAGCACTTGTGTATTCTATGGCAACATATCTGGGAATTCCACAACTCAGTTATCTTTAAGGGGATCAATCCGGACAAGTATGAAGGAACTGTTAGAAAAGCGATTCAGAGCACAAAGGAATGGACAAATCTCCAAAATGAAACTAGGAAACCTAAGGACAAAAGAAGAACTAACAGCAAATGGACAAAACCCCCAATATTTGTCTACAAGATTAATGTGGATGGGTCGGTCAAGCCATCGGGCGATTGCCATATTGGGGGTATAGTTAGAGACTGGAATGGTCAAATTATCGATATTTTCTATGAACAGGTTACTAAGGGATCTGTAATCCACACAAAATCCCTTGCTTTCTGCAGAGGGTTAGAAATAGCCCGCACTAAAGGCTGGAGTAAGATAATTGTCGAAGGAGATAGTCTGGGAGTTGTCAAGGCAATAGAAGACCTGAAATCTGCCCCTTGGGAGATACTAAGAGTAGTCGAGAAGATTCAAGTGCTTCAGAAAGGATTCATCACAGCCACGACCCAACATTGCTATAGAGAAGCTAACCATGCTGTTGATTATATTGCGAAGAATAGTCATATTAATAGTTCTAATCTCCCTTTCTATATGGATCTTTGTAACATCATCCGCCAGGATGATCATGAATGCTCTTAGTTTAAGACATTCTAATGGTTGCCCACTGTAATAAAAAAAATTAAAAAAAAAACCTTTTATACATTTAATAAGATTTCCACGTTGACGTGATTTGCGAAATTATCGAATATGATCGATTTCTAAGTATGTCTTTTGACTCATTTTCTTTTAATTTACTTCACCCGATTACCCACCCGACCCACCCGACGGATGGGTGATCGGTGAAACATTAGATGGACGGGTGATGGGTCGGGTGAAATTTTTTTATAACGGGTCGGGTGGAAAAATGGCTCCACCCACCCATAACCCGACCCATTTTCACACCCCTACATATGATCCAAATGTCATTACAAGCTTGCTTAGGTCAACTTGTGTTGAAGGAATTAGAACAAGTCATTGCAAGTTGAACTTCATATTATTATGTATTTGAAGATTACATTACAATGTATTTAATTAATTGAGGAGCTCCATATGTTGAATTGCGTGCTATCCCCTTGGATTGGAAATTGGAATATCTAAAGTTAATTCATACATATTATGAAAGTGTAACGGACAACATCAAAAGGTAAGTTTTATATGTCAGAAAAGTCAACGTGTGAGCTCAATGATGTTTTATTATCTTTTTAAAAATTAATTGACAATATAAAAATTAACATATCAACTTTATAATTATATTAGGCTTCATGTCAACATATATTTGATTTTAAAAATGCTTAATTTTAGGGTGATTTAGGCAATTAGGCTATTTGGAACTTTCAATTAGCTAATTAGAGAATAAACTTATTTAATTAGATCACCTAGTCCATTTTCCAAATGGGGTACTAAAGTCAATGGTCAACTGTTTGACCGTTGACTGGTCAAGCAGTTGACCGTTGACCGATCAATGTTGACCAACTCATGTGGATATTTTTTTTTTATTTTTTTTTTAGTGATGACATTTTTTTACCGTTTTGATTCCACTTTTTATTACATTTTATTTTCACTTTGATGTCACTTTTTAATGACATTTTTTTCAAACCTTGATGACATTTTTTGTGTACTGTGATGCCACGTCGACCATAGATGCCAAATTTTTTTTTACTGTTGACTACACTTTTTTAAAGTCAATTTTTTGATTGCCAAATCATTTATTGATGTCTTTTATTCATTGATGACATTTGTGATGACTTTTATTCATTGATGACATCTTTTATTGATGACTTTTATTCATTGATGACATTTGTGATGACAAATCATTGATCTTAATCATTTGTGATGACATTGTTTGTTGATGACATTTTTATTGATAACATTTTTATACAATTGATAACATATGAGCTTAAAATTTGATTACACTTCATTGATGACATTTTTATTGGTGACACATTTGTGATGACATTTAAGAATCTAATAACATGAAATACCATGTAGCAGGTCGTCCCTCCCCTTTTTTCCGAGCTTGGGACCAGTTATGTACCAAAACATAAGTGGAGTTAAAAACATTGTTGAGTATTGGTGTTGAAGAACACACTTTCCATTGATTCACAAAGAACGTATAAATAGAGCAATACAATGATAATGGAGAAGATGGGGAGAGAGGTGGAGAGAGATTTTCTCTAACCAACATTGACTTATTCTAACCCTAAATATTAGAAATAATTAAACTAATCAAATCCTAAATAATAATATTATAAATAACTATTATTTTCCTAATATACCCCCGCAGTTAAAGCGAGAGATATCTAGACTGAAAACTGGATAAAAATGCTAATCGGAAGGATCTCCGGGCGAGGTTGTGTGAGATCTTCGTTCCAATTCCAAACCGGGGGTGCCAGGGTTCGGGGAGGTGGTCCCGGACTCCCGTGGCTTAGTCTTGGCTGAGGAGGGAGTGAAAGCGACCGGGGTGGTTGTCGGAGCCTGCAAGCGTCGTCGGTCAGGCCACACTCAGCATCAGGTGACCGTTCCAGCCTCTAGGACCTCGACGGCGTCGATCGCAGCAACTTCAGGTCCGAGAGAGGGAGTGTCCCTGACGATTCAGGGATCGAAGATGGTGGGGGAGGTACGTACCTCCTCCGTCGATGGAGAGGATCTGATGCCCCTGTTGCAGGCCGCTGGAGACCTTGACGAAGGCGAGATGGTCCGATGCCTCCCTGTTGTGCTCGGCCACGGAGCGTTTGGGTAATTGCTTGTGAGCAGCACTTGAAGGCGATGAAGAGAGACAGCGGAGGTGCACCGGGAAGGCGTCGATTTGCTGAAAGCGTCGATTTGCTGAAACAGGATACGGATGTTTGGTTTCGGTGAAGACCGATGTTGGGTGAGATGGTTTTAAACCGACGTCAAAGCAGATCAGACGAGGTTTGAGTTTGTTTGTGTAGGAGAAGGCCATGGTTGATTAGCCGAAGGTGGTTTTAGGGCGGCATAAGCCGAAATTGGATTAGCCCGAGGGCGGTTTTGTGTGGCCAAGAAACAAGAACAAGATTGAAGGCCGACATGGTTTTGGCCGAAATTGGAATGGCAAAAGCCAAAATTTTTGGTTAGAGCGGAAGCGGTTTTGTAATGGCCGGAGCCAATATTGGATTGCCGATAGGCGGTTAGGGAATAAGGAAGAAAGACCGACATGGTTTTGGCCATTGAAGAGTTTTTGGTTTGGCGGAAGCCATTAGTTTTGAGGATCGGAGCCGTTAGGCTAAAAAGGCTCGGATACCATGTTGAGTATTGGTGTTGAAGAACACACTTTCCATTGATTCACAAAGAACGTATAAATAGAGCAATACAATGATAATGGAGAAGATGGGGAGAGATTTTCTCTAACCAACATTGACTTATTCTAACCCTAAATATTAGAAATAATTAAACTAATCAAATCCTAAATAATAATACTATAAATAACTATTATTTTCCTAATAAACATATTATCACCAAGTTAGCAAAACATATTGATTACAAATTAATTGAATATTTGATGAAATAACATTAGTTCCATTAATCTGAAATTTAAGTGAACATTTGATGAAAGAATGAACAAATCAATTTCCATTTCTAAACTAAGAAATGACGGGAAAGAGTTGATTTACAACTCCAACTCTCCCAACCCATAATACATAACCAGCTTAACTTAATAAATTAACCACCCTCATTTCAGGATAGTACCCCGTAGAGCAGCGGCTTCAAGAGCTGCAAGAAGTTGCTAGAGGACAAGTTGGAGGATGAATCTCATCTTGATCGAACTTCAGGGCCAAATTCAGGCGAAAAGTCCACAATCTCAACCGTCTCTTGGCTGAGCACTACTCCGTCTTGTAAGAGTGCCGAAAATCAGCCACTGTTTTCGGCTCTGGAGTATACCAAGAACCTAAAACAAACAAAGGTAGGTAAAAGGCACTGGACGAGTATGACATGAGAAGGTCAAAGAATGTCTTCTAAAGAAATGGGGGAAAAGCCTAAATGACAGCCAAAGTACAAGATAACAGCACCCAGAAAGAAATGGAGGCCCAACCCCAACAGACAAGTAAATGGCAATCAAATATACTATTTAGAATAACAAAGATTTGTTAGTGTGAGATTAAATCAAGTTTTTAACCAAACGGCCCTGGACTAAATTACACTATCTCTATTTCCTTTCCCTTTCAAAAATAAACTACCGAAAGGGCCCTAGGTGCAATTGCGAGAGTGAAATCAAGTTCAGCAAAAACTGGCCTATACCATGAACATTCTTTAAATAACCAGACCAATATACATAATGAGTGGATGACCAACACACTACATGTATTTTAGTATTAAATTATAAGTAGATAAAACTAAGCAACTGGACTATTTAAACATACTACTAGTAAGTAACAGACATGATTACATTAAATTTCAAAAAATCCAAATAAAAAATTATGAGATGCAGTAAGTGTAAAGTTCTAAAATTTCAGTACCAATTCGATATGCCTGAACAAGCCTTGCTATTGCCTGTTTGCAAGTAGGGTCCTTCTTCAAGATATCTTCATAGCAAGAAAAAAGCAGTTCATGCTATTGCGCAACACACATATATAGCCCCTTTTGATTCCAGCCTACAACTTCATCATATATATAATTAGTCACCATACTTAGCACTTAGCAAAGAAGCAAATGTTTACCACTTTAAGAAGAGTAGCACCCTCCCTGAGTCCATCATTCTCAGCAGAATTTCTAGCAAAAGGAGCAGCTGGATGATCCAAATTCTGCCTCTCTTTTCTAATGAGGTCCTACATTACAAGAATCTTTTCTAGTTATAAACAAAAAACAGACTCAATTCATCTAGGCATTTCATCGAACACCTTGGATGCACTCTTACCTCACCCAATTCAAAGCTATTAAGCACCTTCAAATTTCTCAATCTTGCCTCGAGTGGAAGGAGATCCCAAATTTAGTCGGTTCCAAAAAAATGGAGGTGGAACTGATCAATTGATGGAGTGAGTAAATAGGAACAAAGAGACTGGAAGCAAGTGGATTGCATCAACAACAAATGAAAACAGAGTCCAACCCCTAACCATCAGTTTAGCCACAAAAAAACTCCTAATTTCGAAACCCTAACCATAATCACAAAAAAAAAAAACTTGAAGCGAGAATGTCATCAACACCAAATTAAAACAGATTACAACCTCTAACCATCGATTTATCAACATAGGACCCCTAATTTCGAAACCCTAGCCAGAATCACAAAGTAACCACAGATTCTAAAACAACAAAATCAACAACACAATCGGAAGCTACACAAGGAAAAGAGGTAACAGATTATAACGAAAATAAACTTCAAACATGAAATAACTACCTGAAGGCGCAACCATTGGAGACGATTAGTACTAAACCACGAAGAACAGGAAGAAATTTTGATAACCGAGGAGGATGAAGCAACAGAAGGAAGGGTGAGGAAAGGAGATAAACTGAGAGCCTGGAAGGAGGACGAAGAAAACGAGACGGAGGAGAAAGAAGATCGTCGAGCTGAGCACGGATCACGTACATATCGCCGGCAGGAAGCGAGGAGGAGATGAAGCGAAACGTCTGGAATGAGCCACGGGAAGGGAAAAACCTAAAAGTTCAAACCCGGTCATAATTACTAAAAAAAACTTTTTAATTAGCTAATAAACTAATTAGAACATTATAGATGGCCAAAAACGCAAATTTTCTCTAATTTTTACCCTATATATAAGTGGCCAACACTGATTCATTTTGATCATCATGGAAACTTGACACATATACAACATTGCATTTATTGGGTTTAATTTACAAAAACAATAGAAAATGCGTTAGCTTAGAAGAAACTAATAAGTTTTGCAACTAGAGTCCATATAAGTAACGGCCCTAATAGCCAGGCCCAAATTAAGATGAGACAAAAAAGCAAAATGAACAAGAATATCCAGAGATTATTTCGAAGATTATTGGGAAAAAATAATCTATCTATATAAACTCTTAATTTAGAAGAGTTTAGAATGATATGTCAAGCTTAGAGGAATTTTAGGAGTCTTGACCAATCTTTTTTTTTTTTTTGGCCATTTTACTTTGATTTTCTTTAATCCTATTTTTTTTCTTCTTTTTTCTTTAATTCTCTTTTTGATTTAATTTTACTAACTATTGGGCTTAATTCAAAAAATTGATCTTAGCCTAAATTATATTTTAAGTATTTTTTTTCCTAAAAAAACAATATATAAACTCTTAATTTAGAAGAGTTTAGAATGATGTGTCAAGCTTAGAGTAATTTTAGGAGTCTTGACCAATCTTCTTTTTTTTTTTTTGCCATTTTTCTTTGATTTTCTTTAATCCTAATTTTTTTCTTCTTTTTTCTTTAATTTTCTTTTTGATTTAATTTTACTAACTATTGGACTTAATTCAAAACATTGATCTTAGGTAAAATTATATTTTAAGTATTTTTTTTTCCTAAAAAACAATGGGATTAATTCAAAACATAAAATTAATAATTAGAAAACATAAAATTAATATTAGTAATCTATATATATACTACTTTAATCGTTTTCTGAACCCATGAGTTTAATTCAAAATATTTAATTATCTGAACTTTGAATTATACAATTATGTTATAATATTAATTTAATATATTAGTAAGATTTTACTTATAAAAAATCGTGCCATGGCGCGGGGATCATACTAGTTATAATTATAAAAAACTTTTTTTTTTTTCAATTTAAACTAGATTATAAGCTATATCCGTCCGGTGCTAAGGTTAGAGGACTTAAAATCCCACATTTTAACCCTATTTTATCTTCGGTAATGAAAAGGCTACAAGATTAGAGGAATCCATGATGAATGTGTTTGATTTTTTAGAAATTCTGTTAGAAGCTAAAAATTATATAAAGTTTTTTTATATATAATTTTACGCTTATTTAAATTATATATAAAAAATTAATTACAAAGCTAATATTTTATATAGATTTAACTCCTTATAAAACGTACTAAACGGTCACGCGACATCTATTTTTGAACGGATGTAGTATGAAATTTAAAAAACAAATAGCAGTTGGAGTACAAATAAACTAAGGTGCATATATAATTGCATTAGCTTAATTTCTTTGAATTGGTAAATAAAGAGCGGTCATTCCGGGGTTCGAACCGGGGACCTATGACTATTATCCACAAGTCCTTTTCGGTGAGCCATTCCAGAATGGTTCATTAGTTTAATTTCTGCATATGCATTACAAGCTCTATTTTCTTTCCTCTCGACTCAGTTACAATATTAATATATGTAAACAATCAGTAGGGTTTGATAATTGTGATTCTTGATTTCTTTCATTAACTTGGAATGAATATATAGATACAATGCTTGAGCTCCAAGGCCTATTGGATATGCACAGCGGATATGGAAAGATATACAAAAATACAAAAGGATAGAAATATATCCTGAATAATATTATATCCTAATACCCCCCCCCCCCCCCCCCCGCAAGCTCATGGAGGGTCACGAACATGGAGCTTGGAGCGCAGGGAGAGGAAACGAGCTGTACCGACCGCTTTGGTGAAGATGTCAGCAATCTGATCCTGACCGCGGACATGACGAACAATCAGAGAGCCATCCTCAACTTGCTCGCGAACAAAGTAGTAATCAATCTTGATGTGTTTAGACCGCTGATGGAAAACTGGATTGGCGGACATGTAGGTTGCACTCAAATTGTCACACAAAACTATGGGAGGCCGAACAGCTGGAGCTCGCAATTCAGAAAGCAATTGTTGAATCCAAATGAGTTCTGTAGCGGCGAAGGCAATGGCCCTGTATTCAGCTTCCGTACTGGATTTGGCGGCAACATTTTGCTTCTTAGATGCCCAGCTGATAAGATTACCACCATAGTAGATGGCAACCCATGCTGAGAGCGACAGTCATCACCATCAGATGCCCAACCGGCATCAGAGAAGGCCACAAGACGACTGTCAGTAAGGGGACGGAAGACAAGGCCAGAGGAAAGAGTACCTTTCAGGTAGCGAAGGATCCGCTTAACAGCTGACCAATGAACCTCAGTAGGGGAGTGCATGAACTGACAAACCCGGTTGACAGCATACGAAATTTCCGGCCGAGTGATGGTGGCATACTGAAGGGCACCAACAATGCTCCTGTAGAGGTGTGGATCCGAGTGAGGATCACCGTCACGAACTAACCGAGAGGCCGGCTCAGCAGGAGACGAAATGGGGGCGAGCATCTTGCATTTTACTTCGCAAGAGAAGATCGCGAATATACTTCTGCTGAGAGAGGACGATCTGATTTGATTGGCGGGTTAGTTCAATGCCGAGAAAGTAGTGAAGATCACCTAAGTCGCGCAAAGAGAAAGTCTGATTGAGAAGCCCAATGAATGTATCAATCTCTGCAGACACAGATCCAGTGACAATGAGGTCATCAACATAGACCAAGACGAGGAGAGTGGATGACCCCTGACGCCGAATAAATAGCGAGGTATCTGACCGGCAAGGACGGAATCGATGCTGGAGGAGAAATTGTCGAAGCTTTGTGAACCAGGCACGGGGCGCTTGCTTCAGGCCATAAAGAGCTTTGCGAAGCAGACAGACAACATGAGGAGAAGACTGATCAACGAACCCTGGAGGTTGTGCCATATACACCTGTTCAGAAAGATCACCATTCAAAAAGGCGTTATTAATGTCAACCTGTCGGAGAGGCCAGGACTGATGGAGAGCCAGGGAGAGCACAATGCGAATGGTGGTTGGTTTGACAACTGGACTGAAGGTGTCAAAGTAATCAACCCCTTCTTCCTGATTAAAGCCCTTTGCAACAAGGCGAGCCTTATAACGCTCAATGGAACCATCAACGCGACGCTTGATCCTGTAAACCCACTTACAACCAACAATGTTAGCATGCAGAGGGCGTTGTACAAGAGTCCAAGTCCCATTACGTACGAGGGCATCAAATTCAACTTGCATGGCATTCTGCCACTCAGGGGATTTGGAGGCTTGAAGGAAGGTTTTTGGTTCATCATACAAATCAGGAACAGAGGGAAGAGGGTGATTGGTGGTGATAAGAGCTTTGGGTTTCAATTTATTTGTTTCTGCTCGTGTGAGCATGGGATGTGTGCTATCAGCGGCAGGGCGAAAATAGGATGGAATGATGGGTTTCTCAGAAGAGATAGGAGAGGGAGACGTACCTTGAGATGGAGACACTTGAGCCGCAAGCTCCTCCTCTAAAGACCGTGAGACCGAGCCGGGAGTGGTCGACGTGGGCGCGCCAGGATCCAGCGTGGGCGCGCCAGGATCCAGCGCGGGCGCGCCAGTGTTGGGAGTGGTGGTGGGGGTGTCGGCTGGAGATTGTTGTGAGGGTAGGGGCGATGGTAGCCAAGGGGAGGAAGCTTGCTGTAATAGGCTTAGGGTGGGGAGACACGAGTCGGAGGATGGTGAGGGGGAGTGAACGGCTGTATGAGATGGGTATGGGAAGGTGGCTTCATCAAACATGACATGACGAGCGACATAGACTCAATTTGTGGGAACATGAAGGCACAAGTACCCTTTGTGTTTGGAGCTGTAGCCAATGAAAATGCAAGGGGATGACCGAAACTCCAATTTGTTGGAGGTGTAAGGGCGCAGAAAAGGATAACAGAGGCACCCAAAAGTCTTAAGGAATTTATAATCAGGGATTTTGCCATAAAGACTCTCAAAGGGAGACTTGTAATGCAACACAGGAGTGAGAGTCCTGTTGTGAAGGTAGACTAACGTGTGAAACGAATGCTCCCAGAAGCTCTGAGGGAGTTTAGCGTGAGAGAGCATGGCAAGACCCTTTTCAACAATGGTCTTGTGACGACGCTCAGCAGCCCCATTTTGGGATTGGGTGTGAGGACAGGAGACTCTGTGTAGAATACCTTGAGACTGAAGAAAGGAGGAGACATTTCGATATTCTCCTCCCCAATCTGATTGGGACTGTTTGATTTTGCTAGAGAACTGGGTCTCAACCATTTTATGAAATAACTGAACATGATGAAGGACCTGAGATTTATGAGTCAGAAAATATATCCATACAAATTTGGTGTGATCATCCACAAAAATTAAAAATATGAATTGCCATTAAAGGATGCAAGAGGAGCAGGGCCCCAGACATCAGAGTACACTAATTCAAAGGGATGCTGACTGGACTCATGTGGACTATTGAGAGGGAGTCGATGACTCTTCCCAAGTTGACAGGACTCACAAACTCTTTTAAGATTATTCAAAGAAACTGGTAATTGAAATCTAGATACTAGACGACGGAAAACAGACTCATGCGGATGACCAAGACGCTCATGCCATGTTTGAAGGCTTGTCTTTTCTCCAAGAAAGGCTTGATGGGGTGGCCGAGATGGATCAGGTGGTTGGAGATGGTAAAGCCCATTCTCAACGATTCCTTTGAGGAGGGTGCGGCCCTGCATGTCCTTCACAAAGCAAGCAGATGGGTAAAATAACATGTAAACATTGTTGTCTTTGGTCAATTGAGAAACACTCAAGAGGCTTTTTCGAATTTGAGGAACAAATAGGATGTTATGTAAACGAATGGGTTTAGGATTGGCAGGCAAGGAAGAAGAGCCCAAATAAGTAATAGGAAGGGACATACCATTGCCCACCTGCAGACCTTCATTGCCAGTGTAATCAGAGTGAACAGAAAGATTACCGAAATCAGCTGTCACATGGTTGGTTGCACCAGAGTCAAAGTACCAGTTGGGATCAACTAGTGTGGACGGAGGAGCATCAACGGTGAAGGCATGGCGCTGTGGCGAGGGCTGCTGAAACTGCTGCTGGTTGGAATGCTGGGGTGTGCCGCGGCCGCCGCCAGATCTGCCTCCACGACCGCCTCCTCTACCACCGCGACGACCGCTGGTGTTGTTCGTGGGAGGAAAGTCGTTGGTGTTGAGACGCTGCCAGCAGTTGATGGCCTCATGACCAGTCCTGGAGCAGATCTGACATTGAGGACGTGGTCGAGAGGGATCATTAGGGGGCTGTTCGGGACGCCCTGTGGATTGGGAGGAGCGACTGCCACGACTTGCCACATTAGCCGAGAGGGCCGAGTCAGAGGCGGGAACAAGAGACGCTGCAATGTGCTCCTCCTCCCGAAGAAGAAGACCAAGTAATTCATCAGAGGAAATCGGATCCCTCTGCATGTTGTAGGATGTGAGAAAGGCCGAGTAAGATGCTCCAAGGCCGTTGAGAATGCATTCGACGAAGTCGGCATCAGAAACAATGTAGGCGCATTCCGCTAAAGCATCAGAAAAGGAACGCTTTTTCTCAACATACTCGAGAATGGTGAGCGAACCTTTCTGAAGATTTTGCATCTGCTGTTTGAGATGCATCTGACGAGCACGAGTCTGAGCAAAGAACATACGCTCAAGGATTGCCCAGGCTTCATGGGTGGACTGCGCGCGAGCAACATGAGCGAGGAGCGGTGTTGTGAGGGTTGATCGGATCCAAAGAAGAACCAGACGGTCCTTCTTCTTCCAATCGGCATAGGCGGGGTTGGGTGGCGCGGGCGCGCCAGTATCAGGCGCGGGCGCGCCAGTATCAGGCGCGGGCGCGCCAGTGTCGGGAGTGGTGGTGGGGGCAGCAAGGGTGGCTGTGGGAGCGTTGGATTTGAGAAGAAAGGGTTCAAGGTCAAACGCCTCGAGGGCAGATTTTCAAGGTCAAACGCCTCGAGGGCGGATTTGATTGTGTGTCGCCAGAGGGTATAATTGGAGCGATCAAGGCGAACATTGAGATTGGGAAATTGGAGAGCCGGGAGAGGGCCGGTTCCAGAGGCCGCTAGGAGGATGTTGCCTGAGTTCTTGGTGCCGTCGGTGGGGTTGGGTGTGGTGTCGGAAACAACGGCGCCGGAGGGTGGGGTTTGGTCGGCAGACATGATCGGCGGCGGCGAAAGGGGAAAAGATTAGAAGGATCGGGTTAAGGCTGATACCATGTAAACAATCAGTAGGGTTTGATAATTGTGATTCTTGATTTCTTTCATTAACTTGGAATGAATATATAGATACAATGCTTGGGCTCCAAGGCCTATTGGATATGCACAGCGGATATGGAAAGATATACAAAAATACAAAAGGATAGAAATATATCCTGAATAATATTATATCCTAATAATCTCAATGCTCATTAACTAAAAGAAAACCTCTTTTATGTATTAATTATATGCAACAAACGACAAATAAAAAGGAAATGGAGTAAATAATGCTCCGTAAACATTAGTTGAGGTCTGGTTTCCCTCCTCTCCCACCTTCATGCTTAGGGTTGGGGCCTGGTTTCTCATAATCCAACATCACATCCACCTCCATAAGCTTCCTTGATCTCTTTATCACCCCCTTCAATGCATAAACACAATTTTATTTTATTTTATTTCACTTTAAAATAGGACTGAAGCAACTAATATTATGAATTTGTAGAAAAAATATCTACCTTGTTTGTGAGAAAAGAATTAAAGGGGTGATGATAATCATCCTTACAAGCTTGAACTCCACCTGCAGGAAGGCCAAAGAAGATCAATTCATACTCAAAAGGCAATATACATGTGCCCTCTCATTTGATTTTCGCGGCTTTCATTTGAGCTTACCAAGGAAGAAGGCGAAAGCAAGGAGGAAGACGAATGCCATGGTTAATGGAAACCTATTGATCTTATTTGAGATTGACATTTTTTTAGCTATGAGAGTTTGTGAAGTGTCTTTAAAACTCACAAGGGTGAGAGGTTCATGTGGGTGGGTGCAAGGTTTATATATAGTAAGGTGCAAGGTGGTGGTAGGCTTTGACATATTTCTTCAATTATCAATTTTTTTTTAAAAAAAAGAGTCAAACAAAGCACTCAATTACAATATGGAAATTCATATATGAATGAATGTGGAGATTCTTCATATGGAAGGAGTACTTCATGAGCGCCACTCTATGAAAGTCAACTGCACATATATGCACCAAAGTGTATGCAGTATAGCAGTCCTTGCACTAAAATTATGTTAGCATCAGATGTCAAAATGCCATTTTTAATCTGCTTAGATTCCTTTAAAACAAATATACTTGAATAAACACTGAAGATCCCAAATTTCAGATATGAGATGGGCTACCACTGATTTCGACCAAAACTGAACATAGATTTGAGATGGGTTTTACCTGAAATCAAACTCAATTAATATGCCATGTTTTTGTGGGGAATGCATAGATTTCGGAAGCCAGAAGTTTCCAGATTGCTAGCAATGGTGGAGTACACTTGTCCCTTGAACATATACCCAGATTAGGTCTTGCTGCTGATCCCTGAATGCCCCAAACCCAATGAAAGTGAATGCATCATTATTATACCTGTAGACTTTAGTAATTGTAAGAAAATGTGGGGAAAAAATCACATCTTTAATGGGTTGATTTTGTGTACCAGTTAAGTGGGTTACTGTTGCTGTCATTCATATAGTTGAATTATCTTTTTACTGATTAGACTGATTCAATACTAATTAAATACCATTTATGTAGTTGACATCTCACTCTCTCTATTCATTTGAAGTAACAGATTTTGATGAGAAAGGAAGAACTTGTAGTTGCTGGTTTTTCCAAAGTTAATAAAGAGCACAAAAAGTCCAAATACATATAAATTCCTGATGATATGTTCTGTTCATCTTGCACATGGTATGTGTTACTTATTTTAATTTTACAAATTGGTAGATGAAAACAAAAGATTGATGACAGCCCACTAAAAATAGTTATGGTGACCTATCAACAGGGATGTGGAAGGTACCCCAGCATATATGTGAAGCCTTTTTGTTCAAATCCAAAAACCTAATTTATGAATTCAACTTGACCAACGTATGTGGATGTCACATTTCATTTTCACAGCAATTCCAAACTGTCACTTTTGCTCTTCACAGATGTTAACAGCTTAATTAGGATTTAAGACTCCAGAAACTACTTGTTTACTGTGAAGAAGTTCAGTCTCTAACCTTAATCTTTATTCTTTACTAGGTCTACGTTTCTAATCATATACCTATTAAAATGGAATAAGGATATCAATATGTGACCGAACTGTGAAGGAAAAAGAATCATCCACAAAAGTCACCATCAAGTTGATTAATTGATTTTCAAATGTCAACACGGCTGTAAGATCAGATTTGGCATAAAACTCTCATGGAATGAGGAATCTAATGCAGTTTCAATTGGAGAAAAAAGAAAGGCTTTGTATACACAATAAAGCAAAAGCAAGGATGAAAGAAAGGGCTTACTGAGAAAGACCTTGTATTTGCCTAACAGAGTCGGGTAAATCTGACCAATCTTGGCATTCAAACACGGTCTTGGCCATCCTGAGATTGAGTGCACATTTGACATCCTCGGTACCTGTTGACATTGTTCAACTTCAGGGTTGATAGCAGATCATTCGTAATGTGATCAACAATGAGCATTATTTTCTATAACAAAAATTATCCGGGTTTACAATCAAATGCAACTGGAATACAAAGCTTATTCATTTCAGATTAATAACCAGCTTCTTTATGTACAAAACAATGGAAGATAAAGGTAGATAGGTGATCATTTCCATCTTATTCAAGTCCGTTAAATTTACTCAACAGAAACATACAATTAGTTGTACATCAGTACATGAAGTTGGAGTGATTTAAAGGCCAACGTTAGGATTGCCTGCTCCTGCTGCTGCCACGCCCATCCCACCAGCATGATTAGGCGAAACTCCAGAGTTGTTTTGGTTGGTTGAATCAAGAAGTCCGAGTTTGCTATCCTCCAGCTCACGTACAAGATTGTCAATCTTTCTGAACTGATATGGCCACCTAGAGTTGTAGAGGAACTGCCAAAGATCAAACCTGTTGTCCTCTGGAGAGTAACTCTGCATAGGATCAGAACTCAGAAGTGTTCAGTACTGTGAAAGAAAGAGTATATTTCCCACAGATCAGAAAAAGGTGAGGTGAAGGGAACCCTCTCATGATATCAGGAGGGTGTTTACCTCTGCATGGTAGGAAGGTGTCAGAACAGTCATTTTATGCCGGTTGATGGAGTGGTACTTGAAGAAGAACTTTACTTTCTCCGCAATTTCAGAGGGTGTCAATTTTGATCCCCATTTGAAGCACAAATTCTGCATCAAGAACAACCACAAGTTAAAACTAATGCATAGTTGGAAAGTTGTTTCGTTGTGTGATTATCTCTCCCAATGGGTTTTTTTAGCAACTCTTCCGGCATATTTTCCTAATCTAGATAATTTTGATTACGGCGGAATTACATTTAGACAACTATGGACGCAGAGAACTAACAGCTAACCAAAAATTGTCATAAATATTTTCCTAATCTAGATAATTTTGATTATGGTGGCATTACATTTAGACAACTATGGAAGCAGAGAACTAATAGCTAACCAAATATTGTCATAAAATTGAGGTGTAGGCTGTAGCCGAATTTTGGCCAAATGAGGGAAAAGGAAGGTTGACCAACTGCAGATATGAGGTTTTTGGCCTGCACTGCACATGTTGTCAATGTTATTGTAGTTTGTACGTATCTTTGATTTCGATTCCATCAGTACATAAGGTGAATGAAAATTCAACTATAAAATGAGCAGACCTTAAACATAGATACTGGACCACAGCGGAAGATCTTGCGCAATCTTCCATAGACTGAGAGCTCCTCATATGTCATTCCCATGTCTACTTCATCAAGCTATTAAAAAAATCTATCTATATCTATATATCATATATCTATCTATATATCTATAATATCTATATATAAACCTTAAAAGCTGTGTTCATGGGTAATTTATTGTCATTATTAACTCCACAAAAATTTTGGTATTTTTTCTTTTATGCTCAATTTGCATCAATATAATTTCTTTAGCCCAATGGTAGTAGTTGTTGTTGAGAATCCCTTCATCAAAGGTTCAAGCCTCAACAACTACAGAGTCTGCAGCTGCGCACAGCGGATGCGCGGATGTGGGGCCCGCGTCTGCGCAAAGCGCGTGCGCCGATGGACAGGAGCGAAGCGACGTCGATTGGACCACACAGTCACGGGCGAGAGAATCTTGCTGTTGCGTGTTTCCGGAAATCCCGTTGCACTCGCGATTCACGGAGATACGATGCTCCATCTCCTATAAAATCCGACCCCAAGCATATACCCTTCACCACACAGCTTTGCCCATTTCACAAAACTTTGTTCTGAAATCTTATGCTTTTCATTGTGTTCATCAAGCTGTTCATCCCATCTTCATAAAGGTAAGAGTAATTTTCTTCTTTATGTATTATCTTCACTAATTAAATTTACATTTAGTTAATCGGAAATCATTTATTTTCCTTAGGTTTGCATATGACTTACATTAATTAAATTTATGTGTAGATAATCGGGAATCATGACATCCAAAATGAAGAAGGTTGCAAGTAGTGCCATGGGTTGGCTTCGAGGGGATCGATCTTCACAAGATAAGGATGAGCGTCAGAGAGCGAGAGGAGTAAGTTCATTTTAGTTTTGATAAATTTTATGATATTTATAATGTTTAGTGAAAAGAAAAAAGTTCCATGAAATATTAGAAATTGTAAGATGTAATGATGATGAAAAAAGTTCCATGAAATAATAGGAATTGTAATAATATTTAGTTAGTTCATTTTAGTTGAAAGAATTTTTTTATACGAATTTGTATGTATCGTTTATGTTGAAATAAGCAACCGAAAATATATGATCAAAATTCTTTATGTCATGAGTTAGATAAAATTACATTGACAATAGGTCAGCGAAATAAAGGTTTTTAGGAGTTACAAAGATAGGAAAAATTAATTTCGAAATATATAAGAACCAGTATAGTTAGCGTCATATTAAATGTTTATGAAAGAAATGTAAATGCTAAAAAAAATGTAAGATTTCACCCTAAACCCAAAAATAGGTAAATGAAATACCAATGAAAATAGGTAAACAAAATACCATTTAAAATAGGTCACTGAAATTAGATAAATGGAAAAAAAAAAGTAATTCGTATTTATCAATTATAATCTTATAGGAATAGATAAACATAATTGATGTGTACGGACTAGTTTTTGGATATTTGTACTCATAACAAATTGTAACCTTGTTTATTTGTTATGCAATATGATAGAAAATTTCTACGGCATTGGAGCGGCGACGGCCCACGGCTTCGGCCCGTCGAGGTGAACATGAAAGGGCTGAGGAGGCGCAAGAGAAGGCTCCAGCTACCGCCACTACTGTACCCGCTCGGGCGAGTACATCAATTATAAGGGATAGGACACGGTCGCCTGGGCCGAGTCGACCTACTCTGAGACGCTCCTCCTCAGAGCGTACACCGTCTCCTTTCCCGAGCGGGACACTAGGGCTCGAGGATATTCAGTCGGACGATGCAGCTGGGTCAGATGCGTCCGATGAAGAGGAATTTGAGGACGCCAACACGGATGATGGCGATAATCAGGAGGCATTCGGTCTCGAACCGTATGACTACCACAATGTGGCGACGGATGCTGGTTATGACTACGAGCACTATTATGAGCAACAAGAGCATCCACATCAGCAGCCGGTCCATCAGGACCCACCACAACAAGGGGCACAACACATAGATGAGGAACAACTACAACCACCAGTTACCAATGACGGCCGACCACTAGAGAATCAACCATTGACGTGGTATAGGACGCACAGATGTAGACTTATTTGGATGGGTGAGGTATGTATTCATTTATATTTTCTTGTGAAAGTTCTTACTTAAATTAAATATTTAATTATTACCTAAAGAATTATGTGTTTTTCCCCTGTAGGAGGACAATGTAATTCGATGCATTCGACGCAACACCCACATTCAGTTCCTCAGAAGCTTGCCTCGTGTTGTTACCCCTATGAGTTGGTTCGGGCTTGCAAGACTAAGTGGCCTTACAGATCTGGAGGACGTCGAGTTTGGCACGGTGGATCATTCTTTGATCCAAGCATTTATCTGCCGATGGCACCCCGAGACGAACACGTTCCACTTTCCCTGGGGTGAGATGACTATCACCCTCCATGATGTAGCCATCATACTTGGCCTACAGATTGACGGAGTTGCCCCACGTACACCTATGACCGATGCGCAACGCCGGTCTTTCCTCACCACCAGACTTGGCATATCCACTGCAGACATGAGCAGTCGAGGGGCGCGCTTCAGTCAGGCAAAGTTAGAGGAGATGATGAAGACGATGATTCCTAATGGCGATGCTTATGCCCAATCTGTTGCGACCGGGTATCTATTGATAGTACTTGGGGCGATCTTTATCAATGATAAGTCGACTACACACATACCCTTGTGGGCAGTTGACTTAGTCTACAATCATGCTATGACGGGGCAGTACTCATGGGGTGTTGCCATGCTTGCCCTCTTGTATCGAGCCCTGGGCATCGCGAGCAGGGAAGGGGTGGGAACCATGGGTGGGTGTGCTGCATTGGTTCAGGTATTTTTATAACGTTTACATACAAAATTCCTGCTTTCAATCAATTAGACTAATTTGTTTTTCTGAGCAGGGAAGGGGTGGGAACCATGGGTGGGTGGGCACATTTTCCGGCATTTGCCTCTAAAATGGCTGAGGAGCGGACCCGCCAAATTGATCGTAGGTGGGCTTGTCGGTGGACGCATAGAGTGACACCACCGCGTACTCTGGAGAGGGTACACAACATTACCACTCAGCTGGACACGATGAGAGCCGAGGACGTAAGGTTCATGCCGTACGAGGATAGGTTCATTAATTTCGACGCTGACTTTCTAGTTTCTCGATATAGAGGGGTTTTGTCCATTTCAGATATCCAAGAACCATACATGCCGGACCGTGTATTAAGACAGTTCGGACGTGTGTAAAGCATACCCATGGACCGTATCCCACCCACTATTGAGACTCGGCCTACTGGTACAGCCCGCTTGAAGTTGACCTTTTCGGATATGTTCGATGTCTGGGATCAGCGACACGGCCCCGCTAATTTGCTGAACCTTCACAACCTGCCTGTTGCATATGAGGGGTATCTGGTTACGCCCGGTACCCAGTGCACTCCGCCAATCAACGCCATTGCAATAATATCTGTCGGTGGCCTTGCGGTCGTTGTAGGTGCCATCATCGGGATACATGTATGCGGACCACCCTTGCTAAGGACGGCCACAATAACTTGATATCGTGTCGCGGCTGCCAAAGGAACCAACGGCGCCTCCATCCACCTCGTCGGACTACATTCACCGGGATCCTTGATGTCAACATTACCGATAAGCCCTTCAATATCGTTCAACAGCGATGCTGCTTGATACAAATCCTTGTTCTTACGTAGCTCATCAGTCATCTCTTGTCGGACCCTCATATACTGGTTCTCCCCATATCCAAGCAACACTGCAAGCGTTCGATACCCACAATGCCCATCTGAACTCACATTTTGAACGCGATCAACATAGCGTGGGACAAACCAGTCCACATGGACGGACAAAAATGTCGTGGGGTCAAGTGTCATTGGCTCGCCTCGACCGCTTCGACGACCTCGACCACTTGGACGACCTCGACCGCTCCCTCGACCTCGGGTGGCTGACCGTCGTACTGCATGCTCAAGTGCCGTTGGTTCGCGCATCATTGATCGCCTCCCTGTTGGTCGACCTCTAGGATTGCTTATAGGTGGTGTTGTCATGTTAGTTTCTCCGGGATTCTCCATGTCCATGAAAGATGTTGCAAGAAATTTAGCTTGTTGAGGAGTGAGATCATCTGCCTCAAGCCTTCTCTTCAACCTGAGCAACGTTAACCTGGTCTGGTCTATATCTTCCACAGGTTCGCTGCCCTCCTCTGCCATAATAGGTCCACTCCACATCACTTGCCTCCAAAAGGGATGAATTTGACTCAAGCTTATCGGCGTACGGGTGGATATGGCTTCTAAAAAATCATGAACACATGGCACGCCATACACATCTCGCCAATACCTGTCCCGGCAGACCCCGTCATCAGTGGGTCTACCTATCGCCGTGGTGTAATTGTTGAGCAATAATTTGAAGCACTCAGCTGTCACCTTCATAACGAGGGGAGCCAATAGTGGGTTACTAGAAACACTCCTAAGAACATTCATGCGTGACATCTCAAGGGAACCCTTTATTTGCTTGATCTGCCCGTTGACCATTCTGTCAATGCACTTAACCACGTCTTCAAACCCCTCTATTGACGTGTTCAACATATCCTTCAGCTTCCCATGCTGCGACTCACAACTGCATGGTTTTCAATAGGTTGGCGGGTAAACATCTATTTATCCAAAATAACATTCAACCTTAATTCACTAGTACAAACATCCAAAATACTTACCAGTTATTTGTTCTAGTCCCAAAGTGAGGATAGCAATCAACCCAAGCTCTAACAAGTGCCTCCTTAAAGTCCTTGAGCCAAGTGGTTTCAAGGTATTCCATGAGGCCCCAACGTCCTTCCCACTTGGTCTGCATTGATTGAAGACGTCGTTTGTAGCTTAATTCTGATGTCGACTCTACCAAGGCATAACAATCACGGTAAAACTCATTTTCTTTAGTTTTTTATCGTGTGATCTTTGCCTTCACTTCGATATTTGACATTACATGCCACCTGCACAATAAATGCTTCACGGTTGGGAACACTTCCTTGATGGCTTTGATTACTGCCAACTCTCGATCTGTAATAATCACATCTGGCATTCTATGTTTACAGAGATCTCGGAGCGTCTGCATCACCCAGCTGTAGTGATCTGTGGTCTCCTTCGTCATGAATGCAAATGCTATCGCAAATGTCTTTTTTGTGCTAGTGAACCCAACTATTTGCAGCAATGGCATCTTATACCTACATGAAAGGGAGATAGTCAATAAATCATGAGCAACTAATTAGACAAAATTTAAATCTATTTGTACAATAAACAAATAAAAAAGGATACACGTACTCATTTGTCTTGTATGTTGCATCCATCATGATGACGTAGGGAAATAACCTCCATAAACGTTGTGAGTCTGGGTGAGAAAACATTAAATCACTCAGTTGATTAGACCCGTGCACTCTACGTACGAAGAAAACGTACTGCTTTCCTTCGAGTGAATGCAATGCTTGTTGTATATCTCCACGACCCTCCGCCTCTACCCTCTTCATCTTCTGAACAGAGTTGTACACTTGACGGATACTCGTCACACATTGGGAATCTTCATCTTCAAGGATACTCAACAACTGTCGAGGTTTTAACCCAATCATTGCACCGCGTCGTACCTTATGATGTTGTTTATCAGTCAACCTTCCGGCAAAGGTATGTCCATACAAGTTGTCCGGAAGATTATGGTTGTGAGAACCACATATAACAAACATTCTCCATTTACCTGTCTTGTACTCACGACCCTCGAGCTCAAATGGACATCCAATTTTCTTCGATGGTTTCTCTCGGTGTGTTGATGGTGGAAAATCTTTATCCACATCGGCCGCATCTCTAGGATAGCCATAGTAATCGCAAACCAAACGAAAGACACCTAACCCGTTTCGCCTGTTCTTCCAAGACCTATGAGTTATTAACACCGTATTTCTAATTCTACCCATAAAACGAGCCCACTCCTTTGCATTCCTGGAGTCAAAGAAATATCCATCTATCCAAAACATATCTGAATAATCGGTACCCTCTTCTAGAGAAAAGTCGGCGAGATCCTACAATTCGAAACATATTGATGATATAATACACACACATTGGAAACAAAAACATTCAAAACATATAATCCATCCGTTTCATAATACATTGTCACCTCACTTTTTTTAAAAAAAAAACATCATTATTCTACTAACTTTTTCACAAAGATTATTATTTTTATATACCCACTACACATTTTAACCGATTATAATATTTTCAAAAGTAAACAATACACAAAACAATACAAATTATTACAATCACCTACCTATAAAATATCTAACATCATCTAATTTGAAGCAAAAATTACCATCTAAAATACCCAAGTATTGTGAAATCGATAGAGTAGATGTTAAATAAATCTCTCTAATATTGACATATACAACTATATATTCAAAAATATTGGAAACATGGAAGATATATACATGAGATTTTATTACAATCGTATTTAGACTTACATCGACATGAGTTAGAAGTTCTTGCGGATTGCTGTAATCGTATGGGTTGAATGGTAGATCATCTTCAACTGGCGAAGACATATGGAGAAATTTAGGATCTTCGAAATATTAGCTTTACTAGAGGTGTCAAAATTTTCATATTTGTGACCTAAACATGCATTGTATATATAGAGATCATCATCTTTTATTATTGGAAAAAAATAAATCTATTGACATTATCTCCAAATATATCTATATCTACATATATAGGATAAATCTTTCGATTATCTGTCTTATTTTATTCCGGGTACATATCATTATCTATCCTATTTCGATTCGTATATATCTTATTTATTTTCGGTAAAAATAAATATATCCGCGTCCGCGCATCACGCATACGCGGATTTAAAAAAAAATATATTTGCGTTTGCGCACTGCGCATGCGCGGATTAAAAAAAAAAAAAGCGCGACCGCGCATTGCGAGTGTGCGGATCCGCGCACTCGCAATGCGCGGTCGCGCACCGTGTAAATGGCGAGATATCGACCGTGCATATAACAACCCCCTCATTTATATATAATAACAATAACCTCTTCATAACCTTAGCAATTACATCTTTTATTTTATTTTTCATGTTCATTTTATTGACTTAATGATAATCTAATATATATATCTAATATATAATATGGTTCAAGAGTCATTTTGTAAACTATCGTGTTTGTAAATATTCTTTGAACAATTATGATCCTAATGATACATATCTTATTATTCTATAATTATTATATTTATTATAAAGGTATATATATACATGAATTAGTTATTATATATATATATATATATATATATATATATATATATATATATATATATATATATATATATATATATATATATATATATATATATATATATACTAATTTGTTTAGGAATTAAAAATACTAATAATGCACTATTTTGTATAGGAATTAAAAATAATATGTTTTACAGTATATTTTATGATTAAATCTCAATAAACTATAGATATATACATTGTCTTCCAATTAGAAAGGGAAAACGTTGTATTATATATATACAGATCGAAGTTTCCCCAAAAAAAATTAAATATATGAATGATTCTTTCTTGGCACCAGCTAATTCAACGTGTAGGAATTAATGATGCCTTCAATATTGACGTCACCATTGATTAGGAATAGGTGAAGAATTATAACGGTTAATTTCATCAATTAATTAGGAATATGTAAAGGATTATAACTGTTGAAATTCATCATCACTACATCCGTTTCCACTCTTAAAGAATCGTAAATGTTAATGTAATCACTAATCAATATAAATCATTTACATTACCCAAAACAACGTACTATTCCTCCATTTCCCACTCACCTTCGGTTGCAGACATCATGAGCAATCTGTAGTCTTGAAAAAAATGAAAAATTATCATTGTTCATCAGTGATCTTATGGAAGACATGTTGAAGAAATGTAAGTTTGCATTTGCTGCAAATGGAATGTGAAAATGTTTTTGGAAAATCTATAAGCATAGGTTTCATTGTCTCCGACTCCAAGGTACATATATCTATTATTTATTACGATAAAGGCACGCTATATCAATGATTATGGAAATATTGTTGAATATATGTGTGATCTTACAACTAACAATTTGTATTTTGACCCGAAAAATCAATACTAATCTATATATTCCTAACACGCTTGATTAAGGAAGCGTTATTCATTGCACGGCGTAAATTAGTGTTGCTCACTCTTTCACCAAATTAGAGGAAGGATCGGTCTATTCCATGAAGAAAATCATTGTTGTCCCAACTCTCAACTGACTTTCTTCGATTCCATATCAAGTCGATGAACCTTCTCCCTCATATTTGTTTAATTGCCTCTAAATAATCAACAATATTTCCTAATATAATTAACTTTATGAAACAATTGTTCCCCTTTATTTGTCTTCGGTGTTGAAATATATTAGCCCTTGGTTTGGTACTTACTGGATACATGTGTTGATTTAGTTCTCAACATAATAATGAGATCTACAAATTTTCCACTGATTTTGCCCAAAAATAACCCAAACTGCTACCCACTATGCACACTTAGATCAACTCCTGACTCAAAAATAAATACCCTAGACCAGATAGATAGATTGAAGGCGTTATAGTGGTATTCGTCCGTTATTTCAAACACACCAACAAATCACAATGAACCCGACCATGGTCTTAGACTATTATTCGGTATAAACATGTTTGTGGATCAATAAACATTTTTTCTGCATGTGTACATATGTTTTATTTTATTGGTACTTATTAATACATGGCTAATTAACAAACGTTTAACTCTTTTATCATCTAACTCCACATTTCCAACCCTCTGCATTTAAACAATTAAGTTTATCTAGCACATTGTAACGGAAACCAAAACAAAATACAAATATATGATTTTTATATATATTCCATTTTGCAAAATTAAAAATAAGTAAAATTAATAGTAGATGAGACGATCTGAGTCAAAACTAATTAATATATTCTAATATAACTAACACACATTTTTAACCCTCTATCTTCTACTATATAATTTAACAATTATATATTATTCCATAACACCTCTTTTATTATTTTTTGGTCAATAAATTTATATCTATTTATATTCTGTATGCATGTTCTATATCTATATCAAATAATTTCACCTCAAAACCCCAAAATGGAAAAAAGAGTTCAGTATATTTAAATTAGAATTTCCTAAAATAAATTTATAAAAATTATAATTATGTTATAAATTTGATAAAAATAAATAAATAAGGTAAACATTACAATAGGAATATATTCAGGAAAGGATAAAGTTATGTGTGATTGGTCTCATAAATTCATGCATCATTCCTCTCAATATTATATCAATTCAAATTGCAAAATTATCCTTGAATTACTATTTAATTGGGTGATTTAGGTAAGTAGGCTATTTAGAAATTTCAATTAGCTAACTAGATAAAAAACTTGTTAAATTAGATTAGGTAGTTCATTCTCCAAATGGGGTATTAATTGGTCAATGGTCACCGTTGACCGGTCAACGTTGACCACTCATGTGGATTTTTTTTTTTTTTTTTGTGATGACATTTTTGTGATGCCATCGTTTTGGTGCCATTTTTTATGACATTTTATTTTCACTTTGATGAAACTTTTCTAATGAAATGATTTAATGACACTTTTTGAAAGCCACTTTTTCAAACCTTGATGACATTTTTTTGTTTACTATGATGTTGGGTTGACCATTGATGCCATTTTTTTTACGAATGACTATTGATGACACTTTTTATGTCAATTTTTTGATGATTTTTTCCCCGTGATGCCATATCTTTTCAAAGTAGTGTTTTGATGACATTTTTTTCTTTAATGGGATGTCACTTTTTGAAAGTAGTGTTTTGATGCCATTTTTCTAATGTAATTATTTGATGCCACTTTTTTAGTCAAATCGTTTGATGCCATTTTTTTTAATTTAATCAATTGTATATCGATATATTTTCATCGATTATACTTTTATTCACTGATGACACGTTTGTGATTACACTTTATTGATGCAATCACTTGTGGTGACATGTTTATTATATTTTTATTCATTGATGACATTTGTGATTACACTTTATTGATCTCAATCTTTTTTTTTGATGGAATATTGAACTCAAATCTTTTTTTTGATGGAATATTGAACTCAATCATTTGTGGTGACTTTGTTTGTTGACGACATTTTTATTGATAACATTTTTTGTTTACTATGATGTCACTTTGATAAGTGGTTTAATCTAGTCGATTGTATATCAATAACATTTTTTTATTAAAAATGTTTTGATGACACATTTGAGGTGGGTATGGGACAGGATGAGATTGGGGTCATCCAACGTTTCAAAGACTAGAAAGCCATCTACTATTCTCAGTCCTGTGACGCTGTGAGCTTTACAATGAATACAAATACGATCTATACATACATTATAGTTATCTGGTAGTTCATCTTGACCTCGATGATTCGCAAGCAATATTGGATCTAAATTCCATTGCTAAACAAATTCAGGTTGAGCTTAACAACTTCTAACCTAGAAATTATGTAAATGATCCACACTTGCACCAAATTCATTTTTACAGAGCCTTGCAAGTTTGACAACGGTTTCTACTGACATCCCCGCGCGGCCGCGCCAATTTATCAAACCCTAAACGCCTAATTTCCGATTTCCATCATCATCATCATCACTACACTGTGATTGATTCATCCAATTCCAAAATGAAATCAGCCGATTTCTACATTTTTACTCTAATGTATCATGTATATGTATGTATTTTGATCGAATTCATGAATTTATAACTTACAGTGAGCGCATCTCACACCTTCCGATCGCAGGCGTGTCCTATGAACGCGCTTCGGAGCTCCCAGAACGAATCCTCTACCGACAATTTCAGCCTCTCGACGGAGACGTCATCTTCCTGGCCCTCAACCACGCTGTTCCTAATCGCCCAAATCTTATCGAACAAGCAGGCGAGAAACAGAAACATGTCCCCCTCCTCCTCTAGATCGAACGCCAGGAATCGGTTCGGATACAGCGACGCCTCCACCCAATTCCACGTCGTCCAGCCCACCGTCGCCTCCCCGTCTGTCCGGATCCCCCAGAAGTCGTACCAAAGCGCCCTCGCCGCCGGACACAGGAAGAACAAGTGCTCCGTGGTCTCTCCGGCGCCGCCGCAGATCGCGCAGCGCCGCCTTCGGCAGACCGGGAACGCGCCGGAGAGTACGCGGCAGACGTGGACCTTCAGCCAGAGCGGCGCCTTCTGCCTCCAGAAGTGGGCCCACAGCACCTTCGGCGGAGTCCCCAGCGTCAACGGCTCTTGATTTTCTCCCTCCGGCGGATGATGGTTATAACTCCTAAAAAAAACATTTAAATTAGTTAATAACCTAATTAAAACCTTCTAGATGGTCAAAAACACAAATTTTCTCTTTAATTAATGTGGGTAGAAGAAATATTATTTAATTAAAAAAATTATGAGAGTCTTTTTGCAATAAAGGAGAAATTCCAAGTAGAAGAAATATTAATCATTCTTTTTGCATAATAAATCGAGATATTCTTTTTTTAATCTCATTAATTTGGTTAAATATATTGTTCATCATTCAATTGATAAAGTAAAATTTATTAAATTAGAAATTATATTCAATTATAATAATTTTTAAAACCTAAAATATTTTTTCATAGCTAGTTAATTACGAAATTTAATTTTTATTAAAAAATATTGTATACTCCGTAATATATAATTCACACTAAAAGTAGTCTACGCACGGGCCAATACCCTAGTGATCCATACATTAATGCCCAATATTGTGGTGCGCTGCTGAAGATACATGTATTCTTACAGGATTATAGGGTTTAGGCTTAAAGTCAGGTTAAATAACAGGATCATAATAAATTTTTGGTTAGACAAAAAAGAAACATATAGAAGTGGGTGTTCATTGAAGATAATAAGGAGTCTATGGAAAGCAGGTTTCACATTGGTTGGGAACTTGGAGATGATACCTACCTTCGTTAAATAACCACGCAATCCTTCATCCACATTTGAGCTTCCAAGAACAAGATAAAACCCTGATTTTCCGTGAACCCAAGGCATCAATGATGCCACCATGAAGGCTATTACCATTCTAATTCGAGCTTGGATGTTTAATTTGCAGCCCCAAATTTTCAGCATTCGATCCTCCATCAACCTATGCCCACAACAATGAAATGATGAGTGTTAAAACATAAACAGGAGTCTAGTTGTGACAAGAATAAGATAGACCAATGTACGTACAGTGGACCAGTGGTGTAGTCTTGATGACGAGGTGCTTCCCAGTCAGCGTCTGGAATAATTAAAGTAGAGCTGATATGACACTATCAATGCACACATCAAGATGCCATGATCCAACTTCATCCGCCAACACTTTGGCACGGGACTTTGTGGCTGCAGAACTGCAAAACATACCTTCCAACAATAAGATGGCAACTGCAGATCAAGGGTTCAAGGATACACTTTGATGACATAGGAAGAAGATATCTAGGGGAATAATTTATTCATAGATAGCAGTCAGAACCTCAAGGTTTTAATTCATGTCCCAAATATTCTTACCTATTTTCAGTTCCCATGAACACAGTATAAAATATTCTCTTTGCCAATTCCTTGCTATCAGTTGGAAACTGTCCATCAGGATACTGGCCAATCCGTATAGCATCAGCCTTCACTTGCTCGTCTCCTTTCTGAATGTCTGGTTGCCAACGTGCATAATTGATTCAACAATAGAATTTCTCAAGGAAGAGATTTGATGTTATGTATTTAAGAAATGAGCAGCAAGTAAAATGAATATACCAAACTCTATACTCTGCATTTCCAGTTGCCCCAACAGGAAACAAAGATGAAAAGACAAGAGGGGGAAAATGTGTCTATTAGGAAAACACATATGGCCGTATACATAGTTGTTGCAGGTATTGGGATAAAATGCTGATGTGGGAGAACAATTTCAGGAATCGAAGAACAGAATTAGAGGAAGGAGAAGGAAGCCATTAAAACCCACAACCAAAAGCTCTGAAATTGAACGGAGAAGAGAAAGAAGAAGTAATTCGGTTACAACGGAAATTAGGAATAAATACTAACAGCTCCACGTGGTAGGCACGTGTTGCTCAATCTAATATAACAGAAAAGAGACACTCGGGTAGACATACTCGACTAATCAATGAGAACACTCGACCGAGTGATCTTGTGCAGATGAGTTGTGTAGAATAACATCCCCCTCAAACTGGAAGATGGTCTTCAAGGTCCATGCCCAGTTTGGAAAGAAGCTCTTTGTGATGCATAGCAGGAATGATCTTGGTGAGTACATCTGCAAGTTGATTCTCAGTAGGAAGGTAGCTGAGTTGTAGCAATCCTTCCAACACTTTTTCACGAGTAAAATGGCAATCTATCTCAATGTGCTTCGTCCTCTCGTGAAATACAGGATTTCTTGCAATCTGGAGAGCTGATTTATTGTCACAATTGAGAGTGACTGGCCTGAGATTAGATTCACCCAATTCAGCCAGCAAGTTCACCAACCAAGTTACTTCAGCAGCTGCTTGGCTCATAGCCCTGTACTCGGCTTCAGAGGAGTTTCTTGAAACTGTTGGCTGTTTCTTTGACTTCCATGAAATGGGATTGCTGCCATATAACACCACAAAACCAGTGACTGATCTCCTTGAAATGGGGCAAGAAGCCCAATCACTGTCTGACAAGGCTTGTAACTTGATGGAGGTCCCTTTTTGTAACTTGATCCCATAGTTCATTGTGCCTTTGACATATCTGATAAGATGGTGGAGAGCATCTAGATGATTGATGTCTGGAGCTTGTAAGAATTGACTTAGAACCTGTATAGAAAAAGAGATATCTGGCCTTGTATTGGTTAAGTAACTCAATTTTCCAACAAAACTTCTGTATGTAGTGGGATCAGATATTAAAGCATTATGATCAGAAGAATGTAATTTGAAATTTATAGGAAGTGGTGTGACACAAGTCTTGTTATCCTCTAGCTTTGCTTCTTTGATGATCTCTGAACAGAATTTCCTTTGGCTCTGTAACGGCCCAGAATTATGATTTCCGGGTTACGTTTCAAGGGATAAAACCCCTTGTTCGGATCTTGCAATCCAGGTACGGGTCGAGCTGGTTTCAAATTCAATTTTAAGGTCAATAATAAAGGGGGATTTCAAACCCTAAAAACATCGAAGGGCCGTTGGGTACCCTTGACCTGTCCTAAGACTATGTCGCGGAATCCATTTCAAACGGAAGTAAGGCGAAAACAGAGTAAAGATACAAGTGTCACGGAAGAACCGGTCAAAACCAAAGCATGAGTGTTTAATTACCATTTTACTAAATTAGGATATTAGCCAGATTCTTCGATTCGCCAACAGGGAACCCCGTCATATAGACATCGAGCACTCAAATCTGCAGAGAATACCTTTAAAAGAAGAACGGGGAAATGAGTCAGATCGAGCCACTCATGCGGGACCGGCAGTCCTCGCTGAGGCCACATAGTATGTGCTATACCTAATAAAGATGCTCTAATGCAGTACGAAATTCAAACACACTAGCATGCTCCTAGTTCATAATAATGTGCAGAAATACTGTAAAGGGACCCAAGACAATGCCAAGTGGCATATCCCTCTCCTACCTCCACCCCTTCCGATAGGTGGAGACTGGCCAGCTCGTGAATGCATTCATTCATAATCGGGGGGCACGCATGCCTAACCCGCTCCACAATAAAGCCCGCAGGCATAATATAAGGAAGTTCATGACTCGATTGACTCAGGGTACCCGATGAGGCTGGGCTACCCTATGACCCTAGCAAAGACTCTAGGACTATCACAGATAACGGCCGTTCTGTTTCAAACGCACAAAGTAAACAGATGCTCAATCAATTAGTGCAACCTAAACATGATACTACATGGCATGCTTTTATGCATATGCAACACCTAACATAAAATGCAACAACAGGCATGAATGTCCAACCTGAGTAAGCCCCCTAGGGAACTTACCTGAAGATGCAGAACAGCAAGATAATACAAGCAAGGGCCCAAATGCAAGTCCAAAGCAATCCAAAAGCAATACACACCTATCATCAAGCCATTTTTATAAGCTACCGGTCCATCATTCATACACACGAACTTCAAGTTCTCAACATGCTCAAAACCAACCGATAGTAAAACCGTTTTCCAAAACCTTTTCGATGTGATCAACATCAACCAAAATCATTTCATTTCCAATCAAATCCATCGATAAATCTTACCAACAATATTTCCAAACTCATTTCCCAAACTCATAAATCTCAAGTTAAGTCAACTCAGAAAATCAACAATTCCTTTAAAGTCATACTTAACCAAATTCTGACATTAAACATTTAAACTTTAAAACCAATCTCTCAAATTCATATTATAGAAATAATTCCGGCATTTTTATTTCAAAACCTAGACCCGTTAAATATTTTATCAAACAATAATTGTCTAATCTAAACGCCAAAATAAATCCGTTTTAACAATCCGCATTTAGAGAGCAATAATACTTAACTACGTTATCATGTAATAAACGTCTATTATAATGCCTCATAATACCATAAATATATTTATATCAAATAATACTAATTTTAAACAATTTTATAATATATACTGATTTTTTTTCAGAAAATATATAATCACAAAATCATAATAATAACTGTATATAATAACATAGTATAACGCATAGCATAAACATATAACAATGTAACAACAATTAAAACATCGCAACCCAAAAAGGAAAGCCCAAACCAAGAGATCCGGATTCAAAGCCCAATCCCGAATCCAAACACTCAGTCCAACCCGGAAAGAAAAGGGGTGACCCGCCCACTGAAAGAGCTCAACCCGGATCCAGAAGGGAATAGGCCCAAGCCCGCCCAAATAGAGAACGAAGGAATGGATCTCAGATTCTCAGCAACCCGTCTCTCCCAATTACCTAGAACAGAGTTGCGACTCATTCCGACGGAAGAGAAACGGAGGAGAGAGAGGGGGACAGAGCTTCGTCGGCGACAACTGGGCATCAGACCACTCAACCCGACACCAAGACCCAGAGTTTGAACAAGAAAGGAGGAGGAAGGATGCTCACCGAGAGACGCACCATTGATGGCCGGGGAGGTTCGTCGACCTCGCCGGGGTTCCTTCGTGCTCGTCGGAGGCGGCGCTGCGTTCCTCGGACCTAGATCGAGCGCGCTTGGTCATAAAGGTGTGGCTTTACAAGGTTTTCGGATGGAAAAGGAGAAAGAAAACCTTACCGCGACTTGGGATCGGAAAGTAGAGGAAAGAGAAGGGTGGTCGACGTTAACGGCTCCGGGACTGCTCCTGGGCTGCTCGGTCTCGCCTGGAATGCTGGGGAAGGCAGCTCCTGCTACTTGACGGGGAGAGGAGGAAGAAGTTGTTGGCGATGCTCGGAATCGGAACCAAACGGAAGGGGTCTGCTATGGCGGCAGTGGATCCAAGGTCCGAGGGTGGGGGTGCTTCGGTGGTGAGGGTGCCTCCGGCGGCCTCTTGGGTGGCTGGGTTCCATAGTCGGACTTCGGGGAGGGCGTGTGGCTGCGTTTTGGCGATTCCAGAGAACAAGGGGCTCGGTGGTGCTCGGTTTGAAGGAGAGAAGAGAGTGAACAGATGAGGAGGAGAGTGTTTATCTTGAATTGAAATGAAATGAAAGGATGAGGGGGAGAGGAGGGAGGAAAGGTTCTGCAGGCCTTGGCGTGGGAGGGTGCAGGCAAAGGGACAAAAATGGTGAGCTGCTACTTGCAGAATTTGAAGGTGGGGGGAAAAGAACACAAAGCATGTGAGTCCTAAAAGGATTTTTAAATACCCGGAATAAAAGTTTCGAAACCCGCTCACTCGACCTAATTCCGATTCAATTCAAAACGATCTTCAAATTTCCAAATCCGAGTTTAACAAGAACTCCAAACATTTTATTTTATTTTATGTTTTCTTTGCATATGAGAGCGGGATAAAGCATATTCTAAATTTTCAACTATATAATGCCGGAACTCGTTTTAAAAGATTTTAGTTAACCCGATTTAAATTCATATTTAATTTCTTTTTCCGAGAATTTAGTTAACCCGATTTAAATTCATATTTAAATGCATATGAGAGCGGGCCTTTACATCATCCACCTCTAAAAATAAGTCTCGTCCTCGAGACTAAAATCACTCTAAAACATGGGGATGAAGTTTTAAATTGGTGAGTCCAAGGATCATGTCATTGATTCTGTAAGCATCTCATAGGGGCCCGTATGAGACCCTCACAGCACCCTTGACGTGATCATAACATTCTCAAATGGTCGTAGCAAGTATGTGATATGGGCCCCTATCACACCCTTACCCCGACCTTTCGGTCACATTATAACTCAAAAAGCAATCATAGCGTCTCTACTAGGTCTTAGCAAGCATTTTATATGCGCCCCTATAAAATGTTTGTATCCACTTCGTGAGGCGTTATAATATAAGCCCGGGTGTAAAAATTCTCAAAAAGGGATTCAGCAAGTGGAAAAGATTAGCCTCAAAATCGTTGAAACCGTCGATAACGTTTATTCTTTAAAAACCAGTTATTTCCCTTCTATATCGTTCAAAATCTTCAAATAAGGCGTTTAACCAAGAACTTTGCACCAAAACAAGTCAAATCCCTTTAACTCAAGATTTTGTCAAAAATCTCCCCAAACCAAATCAGTTTCCCGCATATCAATCAATCAAATTTAGAAATCAGGAGGTGGAATCATCCACCTCTAAGGGCTAATCCCATATTCTCTTCCTAGTTTCCAGAATCAAATCAATCCATCAATCTCCATTCAAGCAAGATTCATACGTCATAACAAATGCATAACATCTTAAACCAACCAAACCAACACATCATACGACAAGTCTCAACCATGTACCCACAGAGTGTCACAAGATCACATCAAGCATCTCGAAATCACACTAAAGGTTATAAGGTGCATCTCAACAACATATCAAGATCATAACAACGTCTCGACATCACACCATAAATCATAAAAGGTATCTCACTATCGCATATCAACACCGCAATCATAGTAGGGTCAGTCACAACAAGGGATCTCATTTAACGCATAAATTCACATAGTCATCCTATCCAATTTCTATTCAGCATTATCATAACAGATTTATCACGTCAAACATTTGTATTTGCAAGGTTAGCCACAACAGAATTTCATCATAAGCCAATAAAACAAAACTAATTATAACCACATCCATACAAACAAGGTCATGCTATTAAGATTCACAAAAGGGAAGATCAAGCAGTATATCAACATCAAAATGTCAACATGCTCTCCAGATATCATCTCAATTCGTCACAACACCATATAACGATCATTTAGTTATTAGGCAGACATGCACTATTATCTCATATATATACAAGTCATATTCATGCTCTAAGTCATATTCATCATTTAATATATCAATAACCATGCTTGCCAACCATATAATAACACAACATTATCTCATGTATCATATCACAACACATCCTATCATGCTTCTAAAACAACATAGCAGAGCAGCAATATATCATGATAACATTTGTCACTACCAACTAAATTTCAGTATTGCATAACAACATGTAATATCATTCCATATCAGATACATCATGGTTATTATCTAACATCATGCCAACAAATATAAATAAATCACATCATCAAGAAAATCCTCACATCCTACCAGTCAAAATAAAACAGAATCCCCACTCGCCCATCTCCACTCTCAAGCCAAGACTAATCCTCTTCTAGACTCGCTAACGTCAACTCCAACAAAAATTCTCCGGAGAAATCCCAATTCATCTCGATGCTCAAATCTTACCCCTCCTTCCGCCAATCAATACCACAACATCCACCTATAACAACCCAACTCCTATCTCTAACTGCACACCCGAGTACCCTCTCGTTCTATGTTCTCAATGCTCTCAAAAGTCATTTCTTACACTTCTCTTACTACCCAAGACATCACAAGCATCACCCAAAAGCTCATCGGAAACCACCAAGTATTGTCTCATGTACATCCCAAAACTCACTTAATCTTACCTCAGTCAACATCCCTCTCTCGCGACTTACCTCATAATATCATCGTTCATCCTAACCGCTTAAATTCTTTCACCACTCTACCAAATGACCTCACCCACAGGTTTAAGGGAGAAGCAATCATGAAAATCATCAAACATAAGGTCTACATCATGCAACTAGCATTCATACACATAACATCATGGGTTCATAATCAATTATTGCAACTATGTCAACAAGTCTCAGTTTACCATCAAGCTCAATCATTATTACAAATCATTATATGTGCACATAATCAATTCAAGATAGCAAGTTGCATCATAACCTCAGAAGATAAACAATTCAGGTGTTCAGCATTTGCAGTTCATACTTTTATAGGTACAGTAATTTAGATCATGCTTAGCAACTCAGAGTATCAACACATAAAGGCATCATGGTTCATGGCATATTAGGACTATAAGGCGTAAAATCATACCATCACAGACAACAAACAATCAGACAACAATCCTTACCAAGTCAGCACATCAACATGTAAATCTCATCGTCAGGTTAGTGCAATATCGTCACCAACAAATTCAGAAGAATTAGCAATTCGAACAAAGGACACTCTCGCTTGCAAGTCATGTCGTACTCAGTATCCGCTATTCTTGATGCGTGCTCGTTCCGCCGACATCATTGGTCCTGAGGCCCGTGGGTTATGGGCCCACGCTTCCGCTGCACTGCTCTATCGCTATCTAATTTTTCGTTCCCTCTTCCATGCGGTCGCTTGTCGAATGTATCGCGCAGGGTCCAAGTTAGTGGAGATAGGGGAGTGACAGGGACGGACAACCCAATGTTCATCTCAGAGACAAACACAGATCAATACTAAAGATGACAAGACTAACGACAAGACTCTGACCTGGGAAGAGCAACAACACCCTTATGGAAGTCTATTAGGTTACAATTGTGGCGAGTAAAATGAATTCGTCATGGAGCACATCAGTGACATTCATCCACACTAACACGTACCTATCTCAAGGAGAACAACATGCATATTCATTCCAAAGGACATAATCGAGTCTTACACGGATTCATGCGAGACAAGTTAACGATCTATTATTCCATGGAAGCAGAGACGCTTAACAACTTCAAGCAAGATATGCGGAACCAGTAATGATCATGCAAGATTCAAAGTCATGCGATATTTAATGAGGATGAAAAATGTTATATATATGAACGAATGTACAAGCATAGTGCATGCAGCAACAGGGAAGGTCAACTATAGCATGGCGAGATATGGCATAACGATCAGGCTAAGCGTCATACGAGAACATATAAAAGCAGCATAATAACTATCACATCCGGCAACAATGATCGCATAATAGGTTGAAAACGGCATGTAATCACACAACGGAACACATTTAGAAAGCATAGATCCTACACAATGCCAGCGATACGTGATAAGGCATCATTACAGGGAGTAACAAGGAGGGCATCACCAGCAATAGAGTATAATCATGCTGGGAATGAACTGTTATAGGGCACATAATGGTCCAATAACTATCACATTATAGAACAAGCACGACATGTAATCATTTAGCGAGTAATATTGGAAAACATAAGCCCTACGTGATACTATTAGTACATATCAATAAGAATACAATCAAGGCAATTCAACAAGATCCATTCTAATATTTATTCGTCATGCGTATGCGAAATCATGATATAGTGTGGTGTGTGATCATGCGAGGTGTCAAGTCATACATTCATGTAAGCACGATGTGATATCATGGAGAAATAGGGGAAATACTACCAAGCGATAACATGTAAGCATGCTAGGATCAAGCATCACAGAAATTAAGCAAGACAGTCATCGAATTCAACATTAATCCAATCAGGATGAGTAAAACATTTTATGAGGACAACAAGAGGGAAGAAACACACTATCAAGGGCCTAGCTCGAGAGAGAATCAACAGTAGTGTAGGCAAGGTATAATTCGCACAAGTCATGATCAAAGGCCCTACATGATACTAATGACTCAACATAACACGCGATACATACATGCAACTAATCATGGCGATACGCCAGAAATCAATTCAATCACATTCCAACAATCTAGAAACATGAGGAAGTTTTTACGATGTATAACATGAGTTTAAGTAATGGCAATATAGCTAGAATACGGGGCATGAGCTCAAATCAACACATACTAGGATAAAACATGCATTCCTCGAGACTCAATTATACCAAATATTCTCTCTTCAACACAAGTAACACACAACAATATCAAGTGCAAAATAATCAGCAACAGTTAATCTGACAAATACAAAATAGATAGGCATGCTATAGGTTCTTGTCACAAAAGGAATAAGGAGCGTCGACGCGTCATTAGCTAGTATGATAAAGAGATCATTTACAGGCATTCATACGAAGAAGATTTTATCACACTATCATGGCCCTAACACAGGAGAAACAACTATCATGTAGGTTCATATAATGTGGTTTATGCTTCTAATCAATCACACTATCATGAACCTAGTAGAGATAGATTCACTTCATGCAGCTCACTCTTCCATTCAATCATTAATCAAGTCAACACAATAGGCCAAGTAGACATGTTATGACAACATGTAATCATGATAGAAAGTAAGACATAACACTAGACCTAAGCAATATAACTAATCATATTATGTCATGAAATTCAGAGAGAGCCACCATTACAACCGAACAGAGATTCCTAAGGGCAACCATTGACTTTTCCAACCGACTCATCACCCCTCTTCCCCGTGGGACTTTGGTATGACTCTTCATGGCATGAAGACACTAGTTGATTATACTAAGAATAAGGAAAGACAGCCCCATAAACACCTTACTTCTAACTCAAGTGACATCAAGAACTCCCAACACTCACTCAGACAACTTAATATCCAACCATAATTCCCGACACAATGTGTTTACCAACCCAATTCCCCGTGGAAGACACTGGCATCCAAGAAAAAGCTAGATAGGCCCGTCAATGGGTTAACAACGTAGTGGAAGGGGTTGTTTTACACAAGCTGGGTTTGACAATGTAGAAATAAAGGCACTCCCGCTATCTCGTTTGCACAGGTCAGTCAACACACAACTCATTGTTAGGCATACCAAATCAGATCTCTAGCATAGCAAGCACTCAGCACAGAATCGGTTAATAACACTCATAATGATCTCTTGATTCTCCCAACCCATCTGTAAAGAACAAGCTGATATTTCGCCTACCGTTCCCAACTACACCCAATAGGGGTGGTCTAGCGCATTTACTACCCACTCGCGTCCCCTTTTTGGTCGGTGTTCCTCTTTTATTACAAGTCGAGTTCATTACTTAGTCCAATTTCGGTTAGGCATCTTAAGTTCATTTTGCCCCTTTAAAAGACTTCCAAATCCTTCGAAATTCATGGGCGATTTTCCAAAACATACACTCGATCCTTTTGTACCCGAATTGCACAACCTCGGCTCTGATACCATCTTTGTAACGGCCCAGAATTATGATTTCCGGGTTACGTTTCAAGGGATAAAACCCTTTGTTCGGATCTTGCAATCCAGGTACGGGTCGAGCTGGTTTCAAATTCAATTTTAAGGTCAATAATAAAGGGGGATTTCAAACCCTAAAAACATCGAAGGGCCGTTGGGTACCCTTGACCTGTCCTAAGACTATGTCGCGGAATCCATTTCAAACGGAAGTAAGGCGAAAACAGAGTAAAGATACAAGTGTCACGGAAGAACCGGTCAAAACCAAAGCATGAGTGTTTAATTACCATTTTACTAAATTAGGATATTAGCCAGATTCTTCGATTCGCCAACAGGGAACCCCGTCATATAGACATCGAGCACTCAAATCTGCAGAGAATACCTTTAAAAGAAGAACGGGGAAATGAGTCAGATCGAGCCACTCATGCGGGACCGGCAGTCCTCGCTGAGGCCACATAGTATGTGCTATACCTAATAAAGATGCTCTAATGCAGTACGAAATTCAAACACACTAGCATGCTCCTAGTTCATAATAATGTGCAGAAATACTGTAAAGGGACCCAAGACAATGCCAAGTGGCATATCCCTCTCCTACCTCCACCCCTTCCGATAGGTGGAGACTGGCCAGCTCGTGAATGCATTCATTCATAATCGGGGGGCACGCATGCCTAACCCGCTCCACAATAAAGCCCGCAGGCATAATATAAGGAAGTTCATGACTCGATTGACTCAGGGTACCCGATGAGGCTGGGCTACCCTATGACCCTAGCAAAGACTCTAGGACTATCACAGATAACGGCCGTTCTGTTTCAAACGCACAAAGTAAACAGATGCTCAATCAATTAGTGCAACCTAAACATGATACTACATGGCATGCTTTTATGCATATGCAACACCTAACATAAAATGCAACAACAGGCATGAATGTCCAACCTGAGTAAGCCCCCTAGGGAACTTACCTGAAGATGCAGAACAGCAAGATAATACAAGCAAGGGCCCAAATGCAAGTCCAAAGCAATCCAAAAGCAATACACACCTATCATCAAGCCATTTTTATAAGCTACCGGTCCATCATTCATACACACGAACTTCAAGTTCTCAACATGCTCAAAACCAACCGATAGTAAAACCGTTTTCCAAAACCTTTTCGATGTGATCAACATCAACCAAAATCATTTCATTTCCAATCAAATCCATCGATAAATCTTACCAACAATATTTCCAAACTCATTTCCCAAACTCATAAATCTCAAGTTAAGTCAACTCAGAAAATCAACAATTCCTTTAAAGTCATACTTAACCAAATTCTGACATTAAACATTTAAACTTTAAAACCAATCTCTCAAATTCATATTATAGAAATAATTCCGGCATTTTTATTTCAAAACCTAGACCCGTTAAATATTTTATCAAACAATAATTGTCTAATCTAAACGCCAAAATAAATCCGTTTTAACAATCCGCATTTAGAGAGCAATAATACTTAACTACGTTATCATGTAATAAACGTCTATTATAATGCCTCATAATACCATAAATATATTTATATCAAATAATACTAATTTTAAACACTTTTATAATATATACTGGTTTTTTTTCAGAAAATATATAATCACAAAATCATAATAATAACTGTATATAATAACATAGTATAACGCATAGCATAAACATATAACAATGTAACAACAATTAAAACATCGCAACCCAAAAAGGAAAGCCCAAACCAAGAGATCCGGATTCAAAGCCCAATCCCGAATCCAAACACTCAGTCCAACCCGGAAAGAAAAGGGGTGACCCGCCCACTGAAAGAGCTCAACCCGGATCCAGAAGGGAATAGGCCCAAGCCCGCCCAAATAGAGAACGAATGAATGGATCTCAGATTCTCAGCAACCCGTCTCTCCCAATTACCTAGAACAGAGTTGCGACTCATTCCGACGGAAGAGAAACGGAGGAGAGAGAGGGGGACAGAGCTTCGCCGGCGACAACTGGGCATCAGACCACTCAACCCGACACCAAGACCCAGAGTTTGAACAAGAAAGGAGGAGGAAGGATGCTCACCGAGAGACGCACCATTGATGGCCGGGGAGGTTCGTCGAGCTCGCCGGGGTTCCTTCGTGCTCGTCGGAGGCGGCGCTGCGTTCCTCGGACCTAGATCGAGCGCGCTTGGTCATAAAGGTGTGGCTTTACAAGGTTTTCGGATGGAAAAGGAGAAAGAAAACCTTACCGCGACTTGGGATCGGAAAGTAGAGGAAAGAGAAGGGTGGTCGACGTTAACGGCTCCGGGACTGCTCCTGGGCTGCTCGGTCTCGCCTGGAATGCCGGGGAAGGCAGCTCCTGCTACTTGACGGGGAGAGGAGGAAGAAGTTGTTGGCGATGCTCGGAATCGGAACCAAACGGAAGGGGTCTGCTATGGCGGCAGTGGATCCAAGGTCCGAGGGTGGGGGTGCTTCGGTGGTGAGGGTGCCTCCGGCGGCCTCTTGGGTGGCTGGGTTCCATAGTCGGACTTCGGGGAGGGCGTGTGGCTGCGTTATGGCGATTCCAGAGAACAAGGGGCTCGGTGGTGCTCGGTTTGAAGGAGAGAAGAGAGTGAACAGATGAGGAGGAGAGTGTTTATCTTGAATTGAAATGAAATGAAAGGATGAGGGGGAGAGGAGGGAGGAAAGGTTCTGCAGGCCTTGGCGTGGGAGGGTGCAGGCAAAGGGACAAAAATGGTGAGCTGCTACTTGCAGAATTTGAAGGTGGGGGGAAAAGAACACAAAGCATGTGAGTCCTAAAAGGATTTTTAAATACCCGGAATAAAAGTTTCGAAACCCGCTCACTCGACCTAATTCCGATTCAATTCAAAACTATCTTCAAATTTCCAAATCCGAGTTTAACAAGAACTCCAAACATTTTATTTTATTTTATGTTTTCTTTGCATATGAGAGCGGGATAAAGCATATTCTAAATTTTCAACTATATAATGCCGGAACTCGTTTTAAAAGATTTTAGTTAGCCCGATTTAAATTCATATTTAATTTCTTTTTCCGAGAATTAGGATTTAAAAATCCGGGCCTTTACAGGCTCACCACAATGCAGTCATCACTGTGTGTAACCTGTATACCCAAAAAGTAGTTGAGTCTCCCTAAATCCTTAATCTTGAAGAGGTCATGTAGGTGACTCTTCACAGCTGTAATTTGAGTGACATCATAACCTGTGAGGATAATGTCATCTACATATATAGCAGCTATTGTCAAATGACCATTTTTATGTGAAAGAAATAAAGAAGGATCATACTTTGACTGAGTAAAACCAAAATCCAGTAAGGTAATGTATAGCTTATTAAACCATTGCCTTGCAGCTTGTTTCAACCCATATAATGTTTTTTTCAAAAGACAGGCCTTATTAGATGGGTTTGAAACACCTTGAGGCATAGTCATATACACTTCTTCATGGAGATCTCCATGAAGAAATGCATTATTGACGTCCAGTTGGAATAAATCCCAACCTTTGTTTAGAGCAATAGAGAGTATAACTCTTACAGTGGATAACTTTACCACTGGTGAGAAAGTTTCATCATAATCAATCCCATATTGTTGAGTGTATCCCTTTGCTACAAGTCGGGCTTTGTATCTTTCAATAGATCCATCTGCCTTGAGCTTGATTTTGTAAACCCATTTGCATCCAATGGGTTGCTTATCTGCAGGAAGATCAACTAAAATCCAAGTTTTGTTAATTTCAAGAGCATCAATTTCTTTATTCATGGCCTCAATCCATTTGGGATCTTTAGATGCCTTTGTGAAAGATCTAGGCTCAATTAAGGTATATGTGCAAGGTAATGTAGCTGAAAGACAAAGAAAGGAATCAGTGAAACCAGATAGAAGTGGAAACTGTTCTTGGTGAGAGCCAAAATTGCATATGTAATTTTGCAGGTGAGTTGGTGCTCTGACAGTCCTTGTTGATCTCCTCAAACCTTGTGAAGTCTGTGAAGCAGGAGGAACATGTGGTATTTGAGGTTGCTCAATCACAAGATCAGTACCTGAATTATCCTGTGGAGCAAAATTCTCTGCAGTAATCTCAGCATTAGGAAAGAAAATATGCTCAGGCAAATCAGTGGTGATGTTAGGAAGTGGTGATTGTGTTTCAAAGTTGACTTTGTGCAATGGGAACTGGTGTTCATAAAACTTGACATCTCTAGAGACAAAAATTTTGTGAGATGCCAAATCAAGCACCTTATACCCTTTCTGCCCGTGTGGATATCCAATAAACACACAAGGTAAATTTCTAGGGTCAAACTTTGATCTATCAGATTTCAAAGTGCTCACAAAACATAAACATCCAAAAGACCTTAAAGCTGAATAGTCAGGAGATGTATTGAATAAAAGTTCATAAGGAGTTCTGAATTGAAGAGATGTCAAAGGAAACCTGTTAATAAGGTGAGTGGCAGTGAGAAGACATTCTCCCCAATATTTGACTGGAAGCTTGGATTGGAATAAGAGAGCTCTAGCTGTTTCTAATAAATGCTTGTGCTTGCGTTCAACCACCCCATTCTGTTGAGGAGTATACACACAGGTAGTTTGATGAAGAATTCCTTTCTCTGAGTAAAATTGTTGAGCTTCAGAACTGCAAAACTCACTCCCATTGTCTGTCCTTATGATCTTTACAGTAGCATTGAATTGAGTAAAAACAAACTGAACAAAAGTCTTTAATATAGAAAACACAGTACCCTTAGCAGCAACAAGGTGAGTCCAAGTTGCTCGTGAGAAATCATCCACAATTGTAAGAAAATATCTAAATCCATTATGAGTTGAAACCTTGTAAGGTCCCCATATATCCACATGTAGCAACTCAAAACAATGCAAAAACTTTATTGAACTAATAGGGAAAGAGTTTCTGTGCTGTCTTGCACGAGGACAAACATGACATACATGAGGTTTAGAATTCCTAGTTAGATCTTTAAGAAAGCTAAAATGAAACATTTGATCAAATGGAACATGTCCCAATCTGCAATGCCACATATCCAGAGAAACGGCACTTAAAGCATGAGTACTCAACATATTTCCAGCAAGATCATCATGTACAGCTGAAGACAAGATCCTAGAAGCAGTTCTATCAACAATTTCATGACTGGAATCCACAGAAGTCAAGTAGAGTCCATTGGACACCTCACCAAGCACCTGTGGCTTGTTCATGGAAGGGTCCTGGATCAGACAACAAGAAGGTGTAAACAACATGTATGCATTTAAATCATTAACAAATTTCCTAACAGATAGCAAGTTATATGCAAAATCAGGAACATGTAACACATCATGAAGTACAATCTTGTTTTGTAAACAAATAGAACCAGTATGACAGATTTTAGATTGATGACCATTTGGGATAGTGATATAACTGGGTAAATTAAAAACTTTATAAGAACTAAACATAGAAAGATTAGGACAAATGTGATGTGTAGCACCACTATCTATCACCCAGTTATACACACTACCTTGTACACCAAAACAAAAACTGTTACCTACTAACATATTATTGTCTTCACCATTGCTTTGCTTACTCAAGAAGGCCAAGATTTGATCATACTGCCCCTTTGTTAAAGCTGGAGCTGTAGCAGACTCAGTAGCTTCATCCACATACACATTGGCAGCAAACCTTTTTTGTTTTCCCCCTTTGAAATTTGGTGGATAACCGTGGATCTTGAAGCATCTGCTAATTGAATGACCAGCTACATTGTAGTGGTCACAAAAGTAATTTCCTTTAGGCTTTGGTCCATTCTGTCCATTATGAATGTTGGACTGATTTCCAGAAGAGCCATATGATTGAGAGCTCTGATTTCCTGACTGAGAGCCTCCCTTTTGCCCATTGAAACGAGAAAACTGACCACCATTGTTACCATTATTCTGGTTATTCCTCTGGAAAGCATTGAATGCAGCTGCATTCTCATTGATTGAACTGGCATTGTTCGATCCTCTCTGACTTTCTTCATCAAGAAGCATCCGATAAACCTCCCCCATAGTAGGAGTAGGCTTTATACACAGAATATTGGTTCGAATGCCATTGTAGGAATCAGGCAATCCAACAAGAAATTGAATGACTTGCTGACTTGCAAGCAGTTTAGACACAGTATTGATAGAACCACAAGAGGTACAGGTAGGCATATAGACAAGATCTAAGTACTCATCCCATAGCTTCTTGAATTTAGTAAAGTACGAAGATATCGAAGAACCACTCAAAGAAATGTTAAACAATTCCTTCTGTACCTGATAGAGTCGCGTGCAATTCAGAGATCCAAATCTTAACTTGAGCTCTACCCACATCTCACGCGCAGTTTTGAAGTAGATTAGAGTCTCAGCAATTTCTTTTTCGACTGAGTGAAGAATCCAGGCGACAACCATTCCATTGCATCTCTTCCATTGAGGATATTGCGGAGATCCAAGATCCGGAACTGGATAGCTACCATCGACGAGCCCCATCTTGTTCTTTGCAACCAACGAAACCTCCACAACTCGGCTCCAATGGTTGTAGTTCGTCTCGCTCAGCAATTGCGTAGACAAGTTGTAGCTTGGATGATCTGAGTGATGCAGGTACAGAACATCATTCGGATTTTGTTGATTTGCTTCGTTTTGATGATTGATTTCGTTTGGATTTAGAGGATCCATTCTTCAACCAAGAATTGGATTTTGCGGAAAGCGATTTTTCGAGCGGAAAATTGGACGATTGTCCTAACAGATTCGACAACCAAAAAGAAATTGGAGCTACAGAAGCTCTGATACCATTTCACAATATGGGAATCGAAGAACAGAATTAGAGGAAGGAGAAGGAAGCCATTAAAACCCACAATCAAAAGCTCTGAAATTGAACGGAGAAGAGAAAGAAGAAGTAATTCGGTTACAACGGAAATTAGGAATAAATACTAACAGCTCCACGTGATAGACACGTGTTGCTCAATCTAATATAACAGAAAAGAGACACTCGGGTAGACATACTCGACTAATCAATGAGAACACTCGACCGAGTGATCTTGTGCAGATGAGTTGTGTAGAATAAAAAACAAGGACCTATCTATACCTTGGATTATCAAAGATAGGCCTTAACAGTGCAAAATATTGTCTCAACTGACCTTTGACAACAAGCTGACACATGCAGCCAACAATGGCAGCTACAGAAGAGCTATCTGCACCACCAGAAAGGGGTAGCAAGAAACCTGATGCTCCACTTCTTCTCAAGTAATCCCACAGCCAACATGCAGGTCCAAATGCGATCTCTTCCTAAGGCACGTGATACTTGATCTAAATAAAACACACACCTGAAATGAGCAAATTTAACCAGCACTTGATAGATAAATGAATATTGGCATTTGTTTGGTCATGGTATATACAAGAAACCCTTACATTATGTGGGATAGAAATTGGAGCTTGCAAATTAAAAGGTTGGCACAGCTTGTACGGCATTGACACTGACACAACTCTTGTTTTGTTACTTGCTTGCTCTTGAAAACAACTTATGGAGCCTCTAAGACTAGCAACCTGGCAAACAGGAAACCTAACACTTTTACAAGCCATAAGAGTGGGCACCATAAAAGACCATCAGCGGGAGGTGTAATATGATTTCCATAGGTGGATCTTTGCAATGGATGACTTTGATGTCAACATTTGGAAAAACTAAGACAACCTGACAGTGCATAAATATTCTTAACCTCTTATGTTTCTACAGCAAACAGCAGTTGTGTACTTGTGTTGAAAGCATTTGATTAATTGTTTCTCATGCTAGAGTAAGGAATTTAATCCAATACGTCAAATTGTATGTTTGGTTTAATATTATACTCCCTCCGACCTCCGTTCTAAAATATAAGTCTTTTACCGGGGTGTTGAATTTCTTTCCCTTTTTTTTTATGTTTTGTAAAAAAAAATCTAGAAACAATTTTTTCCCAATTCCATAGAAAATTGAAAAACAAAATTGCACCAACAACAGAAGTTGGTCCTTCCTCATCTGGACAGACAAATTCGATATCACAGCCCCGCGGCTTACCATCAACTGCACTGCAGCAGCATCACAAATAAACTTTCAAGCTCCATCTAATTATAAGAGTCAGAAAACTAGAAACATGTATCGAGTCCTAACTCAGGGAGGGCTATATTGCATCCTTTTAGTCACCTCCACTTTTCTTGTTTAATTAACATTTCCTTGGGGTGAGAAAAAACAGCAGCAGCGGAAGCCAATTGAAAATGTCTCCCTTATTGGGGACTTTGCCTGTATGCTTAGACTTGAGGGGGTTGCGAGTTATGTTGTAGTTTAATTACTGATCAATTATCAGAGAGATTGTGATTGGGATAAATGAGTGAATTTCGGTCTTCTGTCAATGAGCTTGGTGTCATTTTCAATATAGGGACATGTTTTGTAAATTCTCTTTGTACCATAGGAAGAGAAAAATACTAATATGAATTCCATGGATTGTCTTAAGAGTGTTTCACGTCCATATATATGGAATGGAGGTGTTTGGGATGCACAACAGAAGGTGGATGATTCTTGGTTATGGAAGTATGTGCTGGCTATCCGGGATGAGACGAGGGAAGCTTGAAGCTTTGCAGTCTGAGGGTGCATTGGTTGACGCTCTCGACCCAGTGCTTGCCCTGGGCGGTGGGGCGTCCTGCTCCAACATGTATAATCTGTTTTGGGACAAGAACCAAATGGTTGCTTGGGGTGATATGATCAATCTGGGGAAGACTTCAATGTCGGTTTATAGTTTGGTTGACTGCGCGGCAACGCCTCCATACCATACTGGGACAAGAGTAAACATTGGAAAGGGGAGGGGAGGAAGTTGTTGAGTGTTTGCTTTGTAAGTCATGCGAGGAAAGTGAAGACCACTTGTGGTTTGGTTGTCCAGTTATCCGGGAGGTCTAGGATATGGCTACGATTAGTGACTGGCTTCTCTGGTTTGCACGGGAGCCGCTAAGGATTCAGAACTCGCAGCTCTTCCAGGCAAAACTCTTGGTCTTTGAAGAGCTAATATATCGGAACAATTTCAGCCGAAAGTGTGTGCAATGCATATTGTGTCTAGCCGTCGTTCCTAGTTTGTCGCAAAGTGGAAGTGCAAGTCACTTGTGGAAGCTTGGAACCGAGTTAGTTGGGAGGATTAGATGGTGGTTAGGGGACCTTAGAGAACCTATTGAGCCTCGTAGTGAGGTTCTTTGAAGTTTTTGGGTAATCTTTTGTGGGTATAAGATTCCCTTATACATTTTTACATAAGACCCATCTTTTGTATCTTGGTTTCACCACCATTGCACCACATCTATATATTTAGACTGAATTTGGTAAATAAGGAGCGACCATCGAGAGTTCGAACCGGGGACCTTTGGTTACTATCCTTTAGTCCTTTCCGGTTGAGCCATTCCGGAATGGTTCATCTATATATTTATATTTCAAGGTAAATGACATGGGAGGTCTACTTGTCAAGCAATGCAACTTGTACGCGACGATTCGATTGCTTCAGCTGCAGAAGATCAAGCAATATCCGAGAATGGGCAGACGTAACTGCAGGCTATAGTAAACATCTGTTGAAAGGATACAGGCATACAGCAAAAACATTCTTGCAGAAAACAGGAGCTGCAACTGGCAAACGATTATAGATATGGTTAAGAAGCCTTATTAGGTCCAAATCACTGGATAAATCCTTTTTATTTCGAAACACTATCACTAGTTCTTATCGCTTACACGTCTATCTCTTCTCCTAAAATACAATGGGATTCAAGCATAGAACTACAGACACAATGTTTTGTTGCGCAGAACATGAGCAAGTCGAGGTACCTCTAAGCAATCTGCATCTAAAGCTCCATGCCCAAATTCGCAAACCCAAGTGATTACACGTCAATGCCATGAAATGAAATGCAAGAGCTGGCGATGAGGGGAAAATACCATAAGCCTAGAAGACTCTTGTGCCACAGGCACAGCCACGGTCAACGGGATTTAATAGCTTCAACAAACCCACTACTAAGGAGTCTTTCCACGTATTTTCCGAGTATATCCACCTCCAGATTCACCTTCTGGCCAACTTTCTTCAATGCTATTACCACCTTCTGCTGAGTGTATGAAACCAACATGAAGTTAAAGCAATCTTCTTCGTCAAACACATCCACTACCGTTAAACTAGTCCCGTCAACAGCTATGAAGCCTTTTGGCACAATGTATTTCAATAACTCTGGCGATGTCTTCACCTTCACCCACAAAGAATCATCCTCTGGATCAAGTGACACAATCTCGCCTGTCCCATCAACATGTCCCTATAATTAAATCAACACAAAGAATCAAAAATGACAACAAGCTCACAACACCAAGATGAAATTCACACAGCTTCTACTTATCCTTATTTATCTTACCGAACATCCTTTCCCTATCCGTTTCTGTGTAACATAGCCTCTAAAACAGAACAATCAGCATGTATACTTGTATACTACAAACCATAGACGGCAGACCATATGACTATATGAGATGTGCTTGATTCCAAACATTGTTATGTTACTGGATAAATTATCAAAAACTATGTTTTTTTTATATATAAAAAAAACAGCTATCCGGCTACAAATCACAAGCTTCTGAGATCGGATTATCAGAATAACAATACTAATGGATTATGTAGAAGAATTGTAGATTCAGTTAAAACAGAACCTGAATTAAGCTAATCCAAAGTCCCAATTAACAACATTTAGCTGTAACAAATTTAAGAACTCCACAAGAGAACCCACCTAAATTGAACCTATGCAACACTCTAAGAGTTGAAAGCCATTTGATTAGTCATTTTCATCCATCATGCCAATCTTATCATAGGTTGCAACTTTGACCAATTTCTAGCAAGTGTGACAGAAACATCACACTAGAATTTACAAAATCATTAAATCTTCATCACAATGCAGCAATAAAATCACAAGGACAGAGTCAAAATGGAGAGAAAGGAAACGGTTTTACTTGCACAAAATGGCCACCCATCCTTGTAGAAGGCTGAAGAGCTCTCTCCAAGTTGACAAGCGATCCGGACTGAAGCTCAACCAGCGACGTCTTCCTGAGCGTCTCAGGGGCCAATCCAACCATGAATTCCGACGAATCCAGGTTGAATTCGGTTACCGTAAGGCAAGTCCCGTTAACAGCAATGCTATCGCCAAGCTTCACATCTTCCAGAATCGTCGGCGCGCGGATTCTCAGGTCAAATCCACCGTCCTTGCCGCGCCCTATTTGCTTGACTTCCCCCATCTCCTCGACTATCCCGGTGAACAGGGATTGGACTCCGCCTGAGCGGCGCCTGAATTTGAGAGATTTAGGGTTTGGAATTGGATTGGTGAAGAGACGCTTAGAAGCAGTGAGGATTGGGTTGAATCTGAGATGGGAAGTTGAGGGTAGGCCATGGCGGTTGAAGATTGAGGGGTTTGAAGGGTGGTACATGGAGCAGAAGGAGGAGGTTGAGGGTTTGGTTGTGAGATTATGCATCATCTGGACGTTGGGCGGACAGACTTTGGTAAGTGATCTGAAGAACAGAAGACGATGACTGATATGAGTCGAGGGCTTTTTAATTTAAACCCTCCCGGTTCGATCATTTACTTTGTTTTGTATTGGGTTCGCTCAACCCGGTTCAGTTTCTTTTGTTCGACCCGACCCGATCCGACCGACCTAGATAATTTTGTTTTTGGTATAAGGCGAGGATTTGGGGAGGCCGGCGGGTCAACAATCTCGGCTGATGGACGACGTCAACAATCTCAGGATTTGGGGAGGGTCAACTAATGGACGACGTCAACAATCTCAGCAGGACCACGCTCAGTGACAAACAGAGCCGATCCTACAATTATGGAGGTCCGAGGCGAATAAAATTTTTGGGCCCTAATAATTTAAATTTTGATTTATTATTAGGCATAAATACATCCAGGTCATCAATAGACCTGGGCAAATGCGGGCGCGGGCCGGGCTTGGGACGGGTTTTACCCGAGATTTTGTCCCGGTGTTGCGGGTCGGGCTAAGCCCGCTTAACGGGTTGGATGTCGTGTCCAAGCCCGTCCGGAATTGCGGTCGCGGGCTACCCGCGGGTACCCGCGATAATTTATGTATACGTACTGGAAATCTGGAATATATACACTAATATATTTATGTGTTTGCATGTATACAAGTAGAGTAATATATATGTGCATATATACACTGTTTTTTTTTTTTTTGGTTAATGCATATAATCCATATATACTCTATAATATATACACCGTTTGTGTATAGTACTATTTTTTATATATATATATATATATATATAGAGAGAGAGAGAGAGAGAGAGAGAGAGAGATTAGGTAACTTGTGCACACCCCTTAGGGTGTACTTTGTGCACAATTGTGTGCCATTGATCGGATATAGATGGATGGCTGAGATTAAAAAGGATTTTTTATTTTTTTTAATTAAAAACAGGTGGGTCCCGCACCCAATTGATGGAGAAACCGGACCCTACTCTCATCATATAAGCGCCAAAGCGCGTGTGTGGTGTTGACAGAAACCCTAACTCCCACTCTGTATTTAATTTCTTCTAATACGTTTGAGCAGCCAGGGAGATCCAAATCAAAATCCATTGATGGGGCTTCTTCAATCGGCGGAACGACGAGGAAGATGGCGATATGGGCATTCCGACGACGAAGAGAGCGGCGGCGATTGCAGGAGGACTTCGAAAGTGCGACGGCGGTTGCAGGAGGAAGCGAGTTCGAGTGGACGACGGAACGGTGGCCGCCTTCTTCTTCGTCGAGCGAACCCAGGTGAGGGGCCGTGAGGCAGTGAGCGCGGACCCGTCCCTTCAGCCGGTGAGCGCGGACCCGAATCGGAGGATCCCTGCGCAGCCGGACGATTGGGCTAGGTCGGGACAGAGAAGGTCGACGATGACGGTGAATCTGTTTTACTGGTGAGTCGCAATCCGTTTCTCCCCTCCTTTTCGATTTCCATGGTTGTTTTCATCTCCTTTGCCTGGTCCTCCGCCCAGATCTGAATTTGTGGAAGCAGTTGGCGACGAAGACGAGGAGCCCAGGCGAGTTGCAGACCAGATGCATATGATTCTGAAGCAATTGGGCAATTGTGGGCAACCGATGCATCTTAATCTGAAGCAATTGGAAGCAATTGGGCAATTGGAGACGAAGACTAGGTGGATGACGAGGGGCTGGATCCAGCGCGCGGCAGCAATGGTTGGGGCGGATCTGTGGTGGAGGTGGATCTGTGAATGAGGATGATGATGATGAGGTCCAGCGGCTCCAACTGGAGACGATGATGAGTAGGTCGGAGAAGACGAATCCGACGAAGGTCGATCTTCTTTTGAAATCGATAGATTGTTCGTCCAATACATCGGTGAATTATTCGGTGGAATATTAATATTATTCGGTGAATAGTTAATAATTATTCAATAGAATATGCTCATTTTGTTATTGAGATATTAGATTTTCGACATTATTCGTTGAATTCTGAATAATTATTCAATGAAATATGTATATTTTGTAATTCGAAATAAAAGTGTGATTGGGATATGATCTATATTTATTCGTTGAAATAAGAATACTTATTCAATAGAATGTGTGTATTTTATAATTCGAAATCAATGTGTGATTGAGTTTTGTTCGGTGAAATATGTGTAATTTTTTAAATAAGAATACATGATTCAGTAGTATGTGACTAATTTATTCATTGGAATTGGTGAATTTTCATCTAAACTGGATGAAAAAAAAGATAAGATAATATTATTCGGTAGAATGTAACAAACTATTCGGTTAAATTGATGATTTTTTACGATAAACGAATTGAGGGCTGTTTAAAAAAAAATTATATATATATATGTTGGGTGATTGAATTGAGTAAAAAAGCAATTTAAATTAAAAAAAAAAAGAATGGGGATGGGATGGGTGAGATTCACGTGAGAATGTGGGAGAGAATTGGGAGAGAGTGGGAGAGATTGAGTGGTTTATGGAAAGAGGGGCCCACAAATTAAAAAGCAAAAAAAAAAAATCACTTTTAATCATGGTCTTCCATCCCCTCTTCATCAACGGTTTAGAATTGTGCACTAAATACACTTTAAGGAGTGTGCACAAGGGAATCACTCCCTATATATATATATATATATATATATATATATATATATATATATATATATATATATATATATATATATATATATATATATATAGAGAGAGAGAGAGAGAGAGAGAGAGTGAGTAACTTGTGCACACCCCTTAGGGTGTATCTTGTACACAATTGTGGGCCGTTGATCGGGTGTAGATAGATGGATGAGATTAAAGGAGGGTTTTCATTTTTTTTTAATTAATCCCAAGTGGGTCCCACCCACAAACTTTGCAAAAACCGGTCAAATCTCTTCATTGGCGCGTGTACGGTAACGGTGGGAGATGAATGTGATGAGATTTGGGTCCCACAAACTTCAAATTGATACGGAACTTTGACTTTTATATATATATATCCTTTTTTATTTTTTCTTATTTATATTTTATTTAATACTATCTCCGATCCAAAATATATGTCGTTTGACTTTTCAACACGTATTTTAAGAAAGTAAAAAATATATATAATATCAACTTTTTTAAAATTATTTTTTTACAACTTAATATTTGTTTGTAATAAATATTAAATTGTAAAAAAATAATAATAAAAAAGTGAATATATTATATAGTTTTTAGCTTTTTAAAATGCGTGTTAAAAAGTCAAACGACATGTCTTTTGGATCGGAGGGAGTATATTATAACCATTTGTGCACAATCAGGGTTAGGATTTTTTTTTCTGCGTTTTTAAAAATATATACTCCCTTCGTTACAAAATACACGAACTTTGACTTTTCAAACACGTTTTTTTAAAGAGTTCCACCGAATAATGTTTCACATTCGACCAGATAATGTTATTTTTTTTTGCATCTTGTTCATATCAAAATATACCAATTCCACTTAATAATTAGTCACATGCTACCAAATAATATTTTTTGGTTCATCAATTTCAGATAAAAGAAACGTCGTATCCCTAAATAATACTTACGATTTATAAGAATAATGTTTCATATTTCAACGAATAATGTTTTTTTTTACTTTTTATTTATTAAATAAACGCTAGTTGAAATATGTGTTGTGTTTTTGTTCGATTTTTTTAATTAAACACTAGTTAGAGGATATGGATGAACACAAAATCAAGATATATAGTGCATATCCAAATCTTTTTTTTTCTTGTAAAGATTTATATTGAGATGAACACAAATCATTAATTTGATTCACAAAATCGGTTGTGATGCACCCGTAGCAATTTTATTCGGTTTAATCGGTCGTTTTCAAGATTGCATAGACCTGTAATATGGAGATTTTTCAGGAGAGTCTTTATATTTATACGAATAATGCTTCGTATTTCAACGAATAATTGCTTAACCGTTGTAAATAAGTATATTTTTATAATTATTCAGTTGAATCGATCGATTTAACACGTATATTGAACGATAATTGAAAGAATATTCAGTGGAATCCTTAATTTTACCGGTAAACAGAAGCGATGAATAATTCCATAGTTGTTGTGGATAAGTAGATTTTTAGATTATTCGGTTGAATCAGTCGCTTTAACGTGTACATTGAACAATAATTGGGAGATTATTCGGTGGAATTCTTATTTTTACGAGATACACATAAGCCAATTCCACCCAAAGTCTCAGATTTTTTTATTTCCCTCCTTGTATGTTCTATTTTAATCCAAAATTCACACATTCATAGACCAATTGCCAATCAAGTTGGTATTACAATTGCCTCATTGATAAGAAGAGAGTGGAGCTACCGAATAGCAGTTCCAGGAGTGATAACAGATCTCCGAAAAGAGTTCGAATCCTTGAAGGGATTCTTAGCTGACGCTCGTGATAGACAAGAAGACGACTTGGTGGTGAGGAAGTGGTTGTCTGACATTGCAAATCTGAATTACGAAGTTGAAGAATTGACGGAGAAACACCTGCATCGGATTGCCCATTATAGGCAGATCCAGCACAGGCGCTGGAATGGAACCGGTGACTACTTTCACCAATTACACAAATAAGAGCAAAAACACATATTTAAAACTCTCGATTCAAAAATCCAAAAAACCCTAGAAATTTGGTGGCCTACCCATCTCAAATCGAACTGTAAGTTTGATGGCCGCCGGAGTTACAGGCAGACGACCGATTGGGAGGACGGCGAGTGGCGGAAATGATGGGAGCGGCTAGAGGCGAAACTCTCGATTTCGCGAATTTGCTGAAAACAGTGGAGCGCCGCCGCACAAGGGGGGACAGCTACTCGAGTCGCGCACCCGAGTCGCCGGTTGCCGCCGCTCTGGTCGCCGGAGAAACCGCAAACGCGGCGAAATCGGGGCCGACGGATGCTGTTGGGATTGGTGGCGATGTTGACGGGGGAGTGGGTTCCGAATCTTCCAACGTACGCTCTTTGGTTTTTGTGGTTGAAAATGATCCAAGTTGGTCTTTTAGGTTTTAATGGAGAGGGAATGCACGCGCCAACCATCAAGCAATTGGGAAGGCCGGCCTAATTTTTATTTTTTTTTACAAATCCACGTGGCGTGGTATAGGCCATCCGATCCATCCATATCTACGGCCAGGAATCGTGCACTAGATACACTATAAGGAGTGTGCACAAGGGAACCACTCCCTATATATATATATATATATATATATATATATATATATATATATATATATATATATATATATATATATATATATATATAGGGAGTGGTTCCAGAGTGCACACCCCTTACAATGTACCTTGTGCACAAATCTGAATCGTTGATCGATAGAAGATGGAAGGTCATGATTAAAAGGAGTTATTTTTAATTTTTGCTATAAAAAACAGGTGGGACCCACGAAAACCAATACCCACCCTTTACCTACGCGCGTGTACACGCTTTCACCAATTCAATTTGAGTTTTTTTAAAGATATATTTTTTTTTATTTGGAAAGATCAGTTGTGATTTTCATATCGGATATTAAAAAAATTTATTCCAATCATGTGGGCTCCATAGGGGGAAAAATCAATACGATTGATTTTAGGAAAAACAAAGCTCGCAACAACGGATTTTTTTTATTTTAACCCATAAAATAAAATCATATCAATTTTTTTTTTGTGAGTACTCTTTTTTTTAAACAATGGATATATATTACTCCCTCCGTTAATTAAAACTTGACGTTTTACTATTCACGCACGTATTTTTAGGTGTTAAAAACTATATAAAATATTAACTTTTTTAATAATTTTTTTAAATAATATCATACTTATTACTATTAAGTATGAATTTATAAAAACAAATTTAAAAAAAAGTTAATATTTTATATAGTTTTTATCGTTCTAAAAAAGCGTGCATGAATAGTAAACGACAAGTTTTAATTAACAGAGGGAGTACTTTTTTTGGATCTGATTTCATTGTTTAAATTTTTTACCAATTTCACTGAATAATATTGAGGGAATTTGGTGAAAAAACCCTTTTAGCATATTTGGTTAGCTAGATAGGTCCATTAATTGTTTTTTTAGTATGCTTAGCACATTAATTGTTTTTTTAGATTGCTTAGCCCTCTTGACCGGTCAACGTTGACCGTTGACCGGTCAACCCATTTTGATGCCAACTTTTTTTTTTCCCAGAAATTTCGCGTGGTACCCTCGAGGTATGACGTAATTCACATGGTGTACCAAAGTTTGACATATTTCGCCTGGTACCCTCGAGTTTTTGCTTTTTTTCGCCGCGTACCCCTCCGTTAAATATGTTAACTTTTCCGTTAAAAGAAATTAAAAGAAAACAAACAAAACCTACCTCGTCCCTTCCCTTGTTCCTCGTTCGATCTTGCAGAAGATTCAGCGACCATGCGAGAGAGTAGGTCGACACCAATGAGAGCAGGACTGTGCCAACAAGCATGCGAGAGTAGAGCCGACTGTGCTGACGAGGGTGGAGGTAAGTGTTCTTCCTATTACATTGGTTTTGAGGTTTAGGGTTTGGGGATTTAGGGATTTTTACGAATCAAGGGTTTTTGGGTTGGATTACCATTAGAGGATTTCGATTTGTGATTTGAAGATTAGATTTAGGGTTCAATTTTATGTTAATTTCATCCTATTGAGGGGCTTGTCACATGTTTGGATAATTTTCACAAAAATATTACCCAAAAAAATGATAAAGTAGTTCGAGTTCGATCAACTGAAATTGTACAGATAGATAGATTTCTTTTCTATATGTTCATGACCTACCCGTCCCTACTGCGATGCTCTTTAACTGTTTGATTTGCAAAATAAGTATCATCTGTATAAATCAATCTTGACAACATCTGTATATTTGTACATTATGAACTTCTATTTTTGATAGGAATTGAAGACTTTGCGAATTCAGGCAAATTAATGCACCAATGATCCCAAATGATTATCACTTTAATTTGTGGCTTTACCGTTTGATAGAGGAGGTGTTGCTGCTAACTCAAACCAGGGGTGCACAGAGTGGAAGGTGCAAATTGCAACAGTTAAAAGCACTTCCAGCAGATGGTTGGTCTTGAATGGATTCTGCCATTTTTTAAGTGATTGATATTTTGTTATTAGCTTATAATTTGGTGGTTGCTTTTCAACACATGTGACTGATATAGCTCTTTTGATTTTTGTCCTTTTTTTTATTTTTTTAAGAGATCAGTTGATACTCAACAATTGAAGATTTTAGGCTACTTGCTAGATGCCCATTGTGAGGTGTTTTTTATATGATTTGTGCTTGTGTGTGTGACCTTGCAGTCTTGCACTCTCTTTCCTAAAAAAATCCAGTATTTGGTAGTTTGTTTTAACAAAATAATTTTAAGCCTATTAGCTCAAATGGTAGAGCGATGTGCTCATGCACAAAGACGTGGGTTCAAATCTCACATAGGCTAATCCCAAATTTGTTTGCATTTGTCAATTATTTAAACAATTATATAATGTATCCTTCTTATGATTTTGGTGAGGAGTGCAGGCGGACAAACTCATCTCAAATTGACTACAAAAGCTCTCTCAACAAAAGTCGATGCATAAATGAGTAATGAAGTAAAAAGTTTGCTATTATGGTGGGATGTTTGATGTCTTATCATTCAAGAAAATCACTATTTAGTGAATTAAGCAGATCCAATGTGAGATTAGCCTATGCGGGATTTGAACCCGCATCGATGTGTGTGTGCACATCGCTCTACCATTTGAGCTAATAGGCTTAAATTGATATTGAAGATCAACAAATGTTCGAATATAATAGGTAGTTCCTAAATAGTGCAATGAAGATGAGACAGCCTTTTAGTAGAAAACAATTTGAATTCTATGACAGATAAAGGACTTTTCTATACACTTGCATTACCCGAAATTCACGTTCCCAACAAATTGCTACAAGACTTTTCTATACATTTGCATTACCCTAAATTTATGCTCTCTGCAAATTGAATCAATGTTTCATAAACTAATTTGAAGGCCAAATTAATGTTCTCTTCAAATCAAACAAGTTTAGTTGATGAGCCACATCAATCTAGTAACAACAATAGCAGCTATCAACGACATTTGAATGAATTAATAAATCCAAAAGCCAAAACTAATCTCAACCAATATGCAATTGCTCACATTTCCAAGGGATTGATCATCCAATTCAATTCATAAGCAACGATTTAGTTCAACTGATATCTATAAATCGAAGACCAAGAAATTATACCACGTATCAAAACCAATTCATTGGGCCAAACTGAATAAAAATCAAATCAACTGAAAACTAATTTTAACCGGGATAAGGATAAAATTCATCAACCAAACTAAAAGTTGATTCAAAATCACCAGCAAAGGCCAAGGAAATTATATCTCAGATACGTCCACAGAAAGCTCCGGATGGGCTGAAATTGGGACTGCAGGCTTGGCTCCAATGTTGTCGTCGGGTCTGGGCTTGAAGGTTTGAGAAAGACAAGGAGGGGATGCCTTCATCTCCCCAATTCGAAAAAAAAACCCCAAATTCTCTAACCCTAAATCCCAAACCCATTATTTAGGGAAGAAGACATACATCCACCGGTGTTATCACTGTTTGCTCCGCTCTCGTTGGTGTCGGCCTTCTATCATCGGGGTTTATCTGCTCTGCGCCCTCTGTCTCTCTCCCCCTCAAATTCGCACCATCGAACTGAAGAGTGAAGAGTACCAGGTGAAGTAGTATCGAAAAATGGTGTTTTGTTTTAATTTTTAATTTTTTCTTAACGGGAGATGGGGGTAAATCTAACCGAGGGGTACGCGACGAAAAAAAGCAAAAACTCGAGGGTACTAGGTGAAATATACCAAACTTTGGTACACCATGTGAATTACATCATACCTCGGGGTACCACACGAAAATTCCGTTTTTTTTTTTTTGATGCCAATTTTTTTTTTTTTTTATGCCAACTTTTTTTTTTTTTTTTTGTGATGACATATTTTACTGTTTTGATGCCAACATTTTGTGGTGACAATTTTATATAATTGATGGCATAAGAGATTAAAACGTGGAATCAAAATATTGTCACCTTATTGTCACTTTTCTAATGAAATGATTGGATGACTTTTTTTTAATGCCACTTTTTTAAAACATTGATGACATTTTTTGTGATGTCATATTTTACCGTTTTGATGCCAAAATTTTATTACATTTTATTTTCAATCTGATGCCACTTTTCTAATTAAATTATTGGATGACACTTTTTTTAAACTTTGATGACATTTTTTGTTTACTCTAATGTCACGTTGACCATTGATGCCATTTTGAAAATTTTGTATCACATTAAAGAAAAAAATGTCATCAAAAATACTACTTTGAAAAAATATCATCAAAAATATGGCATCACGGTAAAAAAAATATTATAAAAAAATTGACATAAAAAAGTGGCATCAAAGTGAAAATAAAATATAGTAAAATTTTGGCATCAAAACGGTAAAATATGGCATCACTAAAAAAAAAGTTGGCATCAAAAAAAAAAAAAAAAAAAAGGCATCAAAATGGGTTGGTCAATGGTCAAACGGTTGACCATTGACCAACCCACCCAATTGGGAAATGGGCTAGGGCAAACTAATTAAATTGATTTATGGGCTAGGTGATTAATTGGATATTTAAAAAAGGTCATGTACCAAAATCGCCCAATAATATTTCACATGCTACCGAATAATATTTATTATTTCTTTTTTCACCCAGTTCAAATCAAAATTTACCTATTCAACTGAATAATTCGTCACATCCTACTGAATAATGTTTTGTTTTTTTTGTTCGTCAATTTCAGATAAAATAAACCTCAAATCCCTAAACAATACTTCATACTTCACCGAATAATGTTTCAAATTCCACCGAATAATGTTTCGAATTCCACCGAATAATGTTTAGTTGTGTAATTCTACTCGTGCAATGAATGTTTTTTATATTGTTCGTCAAACCTAAGATTGCATATACTGACGAACAATGATCATATTTCACTGAATAATTGACCAACTTATTATCACTAGTAACCAAAAATCGACACACACTTCTGAATAATTAACAAATAAGGAATCAAATTATGCATGTTGAAAACCCGACACTAAATTCGAATATACGTTTGAATAATTCTTCATTTTCCGCCGAATAATATGGAAATAAGCAATAAATTTAAGTCCTAATTCCTTAACTCAATTTCGCCGATTACCTAATTACTCAAACCAACCCCCTACCCAACCCCCCACCCCCCACCACCACGGCACCACGGCACCACCACCCCCTACCCATCACCTAGCAAATCTATTTCATAGTTTACAAAAAAAAAAAAAGTAAAAAGTAGAAGAAACTGTAGCAGCATCCCGTTAGTGCTCGTGCAAAGGATTCCAGCGAGGAGGAGAGTCGAAGAAGGGGGCGGATGAAGGAGCTCGCCACCACCGCCCAGATCTGGCGACGTAGCCACCATCTCCCTCGTCTTCGGCCTCAATCGGCCCTCTGCCTTCCCGGCTTCCCCGCAGCACCACTTTCCGCTGTCATCGAGGATGTCTTCGCCGCCTCCGTCCGGAATCAAGCCTCGCCTCACCGCTGAATCACCTCCTCGCCTCCGCCGCCTTGCCTCTTCGCCGCCTCCACCAGCGCCCCGCCGACTCTGGCTCTCCTCTTCGTCGCCTCCTCCACCACACACCACCGCCTTCGCCGCTGATAAAAAACGCCACCACACACCACCGTTTCCGGCTCTTCGACTCCAACGATTGAGATTGAAGAACGCTTTCGCCGCCGATTGAGATTGAAGAATGAATCGGCTCCAAATATGGGTACAAAAAAGAACGCCCAGATTTTAGGGTTATATTGATTCTATCACGCGCTTCACGCTCAACTGAATGGGAAAGAAATTAATTTTTCAATTTTTTTTTAAATATCACTCAAGACACGTGGCATCATCCCTCCATTTAGTATAGATCAAAAGCTCAGGTTTGTGCACAAAGTACACCCTAAGAGGTGTGCACAAAGTACCTATACTCTCTCTATATATATATAGAGTATGGATCAAATGTTAACAAGCCTTATTGTGTTTTGTGTTAACAAATCTGAGCCCTTTATTAAGGAAAAACGAAAGGCTGAGATTAATTAGAGTTTTCTATTTTATTAAAAAAAAAATAGTGCGCCCCATCAAAATTGTTCCCACAAATTTCCAATCTGATGCGTGCACCCACTCTCCTATTTAACAAAACGGTGGATTGTGAAGATGAAAAACCCTAGCACACCATGCATCCACCGGCGTCCACCTTCACCCACCGTCACCACCGTAATCCATGGCTGCCTCCACTTCACCATCCCTCACCACCGACGACTTTTCCCAAACCGCCGCCCATTTCGCAAGCGCCGCCTCAATCGCAATAGGATTCGCCATCGCTTCTCAGGCGGCAGCGATGAGGACGGTTTGTTCGACGGTGACCAGCATCCTTCATCTCCCTCGCTTGGATTCGAGGTCGGGGCCACCCAGATCCGGTGAAGGTGGAGGTCCCACGGCCTCCCTCGCTCGGATTCGAGATGGTGACCAGCACCGGAGATGGCAGATTCTTCAACGAGGACGGAGAAATCGGAGATCGAGAGGCGTTGGTTGAGTCGTCCGAGAAGGTGAAATCGGAGATCGAGAGGAGTTGCTCTCGGAACGCCGAATTGGCCATTCGACTCCCATGGTCTGAGCAATTGGCGCCTGTGAGCGGAGGAGATGAGCGACTCCCATGGTCTGAGCGGAGGAGACGAGCGACTCCGGCACCTGTGCTCTCAGAACGCCTTCCCATGGTTTGAGCAATCGAGCGGCACCTGTGAGCTGAGGAGATGAGCGATTATACGAGGTTAGAGATCTGGTCAATCTACTGGGTTAGAGAACACCAATAACAATTCATGGTCAATCTACTGGCTTGAAGCTCCTTCTCCAATGTTGTCTTCTGATCGAATTCCAGACCGACGGGGAGATGTGTGTGGGGAGGTGAAGCGGACGATGTCCGGCGACCATCGGCCATTGTCTGAGAAATTGAAGTCCGGCGACCCGACCCGACCTGGTTCCCTTGCGCCTCTAGTTTTCTATTTCAGATCTATATTATTATAGGTTTGTTCTATTGATTTATTACTATGAATTTATCAAATATTCGGCAAATTCAGGGTAATTATTCGTTGATAATCAGGAATTGTTCATATATATAGGGCAATTAGATATAGGTTTTTTTCGAAATTCAAACTCATGTCTTTATCGACTATTCGGCAAGTTCATAGTCAACCATTCCGGAATGGCTCACCGGAAAGGACTTGTGGATAATAGTCATAGGTCCCCGGTTCGAACCCCGGAATGGCCGCTCTTTATTTAACAATTCAAGGCAAGTTCATAGTCAATGTTCATTGATAATTAGAAATTATTCATTTGTATAGGGGCAATTACATGCAGTCTTGCTGAAATTCAAGTTCGAGTATTGTTTATGAATTGATCGACTATTCGTCAAGTTCGAGTAACTATTCCTTGATAACAAGGAATTATTCGTATGTATGTGGGTAATTAGATGCGGTAGATCAAGAATTACAATTATATATTATTTCAACCTAGCGAATAATTACTATCAACTTAGCGAATAATTACTATTAATTTACCGAATAGTTGCTAAATACGTTATCCCATAAAAAAAAGCGATTAATTTAGCAAATAATTACAAAAAAGCGATTAATTTATGAAATGATAACTCCTCTTTACGGATGAATAATAACGATTAATTTAGCGAATAATTACTATTAACCTGGCGAATAGTTGCAAAATCGACTAACTGTTTTTCTATTATCTAACGAATAATAAGTATAAGTTAACGAATGTTTATATCACCTTATCGAATAGTTCGAATAGTGCACCACACAAAAAACAACGTTAAAAAAATGTAACGCCAAAAAACACGTACAATACACGCACGTTATTTAGCAAGTGGCAAGGAAAGAAGTGGGTCCCATTGATTTTTAATTAAAGAAAAAAGCCAAAATAGCCAAATAATCTCATTCATTCATTTGCACTAAATCAATGGCCTATATTTGTTAACACAAAACACAATAAGGACACACACACGCACGCACGCACGCACGCACGCACGCACGCACGCACGCACGCACGCACGCGCGCGCGCACACACTTTTTTGTATACATATTTATATGTGTATAGTAATATATTTATACTCTACTTTTTTTTTTGTACACACACACATTAAAAATGTATACATATTTATATGTATACATTTTGTACACACACACATAATGGGTACACTGTTTTTTTACACACTATTCTATATATATTTGTATGCACAATAAACATGTATATATACACTATAATATATATTTTTATAATTTTAATATAAAAAAATAGCGGGTATCCGTTGCGGGCACGAGCCGGGCTTAGCGGCCCGCGTTTGCCCAGGTCTAGTCATCAACAGTATATTTAAATTCCTTAAAATTCATTTCGTTTCTACAATAAAATACTGGATACAATGCAATTACGAGTACCTAGTAGTACAATAAGTTAATTTATGACATAATAACATCTAAAGTCATTGACATAACTCAAACAACGTTATAAATAATATGGAGTATAATAATAGAAAATAATAAGCAAATAAGAAATACTCCGTACAAAATAACTAGGATTTTTTTGATAACTGTCCAAAAAATGGGGATTATTTGGCAAAATATACATTTTCATAATGCATTTTGCAAAATGTCATAATTTGACATTTTTACTCCTGCTATTGTTTTTAAAGTCCTGTGTTTCATCCCCAAATCCAGTTTCAACGGAAATCAACCATGGCGCCTTTCTACAGCGGCTCCTTCCCCCGTCACGGCCTCCCTACAGCCGAGCAACCATCGCGGTCCTCCCCGTCGTCACTCCGCTTCCGAGGAGTGCCTCTCGTAACCTTCTCCCTCCCGCCGTTCCGCTTCCCTGCCTACACGCCATTGTCATGACTTATATTTGAACTAGTGTCGCCCTCACGGCGGTACTATTCCGGCTAGCTGCTGGTATGGGGAATCAACAAAAGGCGGGAGTAAGGAAAATCGAGGGGGTATGTGCTCGGATTCGAGAGAAGGGCTGAGCGCGAGTGAATCTATTAAATTGAAGCTCCTGGAGAATCCCCATACCCAGTGGCGGAGCCAAGGGGGTGATTGGGGGTGCTCGAGCACCCCCGGCTCGGAAAAAAATACAAAATTTTTTTTTAATTTTTTTTTGCATATATTTAGTATTTTTAAGGTAATATACATCTTTAAATGATATCTGAAATAAGAGGGTTGCTTAGCTCAAGTGGTAAAGGAAGGAAGGAGGGAAGGTAGGAGAATCAATAGGTCTTAGGTTCAAATCCCAAATGCTTCACTTTTTATTTCTTTTACTATTTCATTACTCTTCTTGATTTCTATCTATATTCTGTTGTTTCTATCAACTATTTCATTAAAAAATGTCATATTTATATTTAAATTAAAAAAATGACAATTTTAGTGTTTTTTCATTAAAAAAAAGTCATATTTATGTTTTACTATATCATTAAATATTCTATCAACTATTTCATTAAAAAAATGTTATATTTATGTTTTACCATATTGTTAATTCTTCTTGATTTCTCTCTCTATTTTTTTTGTTTCTATCAACTATTTCATTAAAAAAAATGTCATATTTATATTTAAATTAAAAAAATCACAATTTTAGTGTTATTTCAATATTTTCTTGGAAAAAATCTTCTTAATAACTATACACCAAAAAAAATTCACAAATTTTTTTTAGCACCCCCGATATAAATGTTGGCTCCGCCAGTGCCCATACCGTGGGCTATGTGCCATACTTCGATACACACACCAAATCTGAGAAAGTTAACCATAGTACCATATTTTAATTTTTGTTTTTATTTTCTCAATTTCTATTATTGAGTAAGTTACAGTAATAGGTTTTATCAAAGGGGAGATGAAAAGCAAAGTTATGTGCTCTCCCTTATTTATATTTTATCTGCTTTGAACTCCTTTTTTTTTTTGATAAATTGCTTCTTCTTTTTTTGATACAGGCGAGAATTTGGGGGTGTCAACTACGGTTGTACCACCGTCCAAGAGCGTCCCTACGGACGAGAGTTTGGAACTCTAAATCTGAAACCCAGGACGACGAGGCGGACTCCAAAGCCATACGAGTAAGTCGGTCAGCCGCCTTGTTCGCCTCCCTGAAAATGTGGGTCACAGAAAATGTCTCGAACAAGCTAAGCAGACGAAGAGCATCCGACATAAGGATTTCGATCTCCCAGGGTGTCGACCACGCACCATTGATCGCATTCACAATCGCGAGACAATCACCCTCCACCGCAACTCTTCGGACTCCTAGCCTTCGAGCTTCCACCAAGCCGAGCTGAAGACCCACAACCTCAGCCTGAATCGCAGAAATTGCCCCGCATCTTCTGGCATCGCAAGCAAGCACCCTGCCGTCATCATCTCTGATAACAAACCCTGCAGAAGCAGAACCAGAAAGAGATTTTGCGCCATCAAAATTAAGTTTAAAGACACCATTCTCAGGCTTACGCCATCTAATGGCATTCCTTTTGCGAGGGTTGCCTCTAGGTTTGATTCTCGTTGTTTTTCCATCTTCTTCATCTGAATCGTCTTGTTTAGTTCTTTTCCAGTTTTTCATGTGATATTTGATTATGGCTACCAATTCGTCTATTGTTCGTAAGTTCTGGTTGTCGAATATAATCTTGTTTCTTTTCGTCCAAATGCACCACCAGGAGAAAGCCAAGATAGCCTTTTGCTCTTGGTTCAGCTGTTGAAATATTTCGTTGGTTATAGTCTTTATACTTTTGTTACTTTTATCAAAACTTACTATTTTTCGTTCAATATCTCTATTCAGAGCTCCAATTGTTCTCAGAGTTGTCGGACACTCCGTGAGAAGATGGATAACGTCTTCCTCCCTAGAGTTACAGAAAATACAATCCATGGGCGTGTGTATCCCCTTGTTTTGGAGCTTAGATTTAGTAGGTAATCCATCCAATCCTACTTTCCATAGGAAATTCTTTATCTTTGGTGGGCATTCAACTTTCCATATTCCAGAGAATAATTCAATCTCATTGTCATTTGATTTCGTGATTAAATTCAAGGCACTTGATGTTGAGAACCAACCATCGGTGCTAGGTTTCCAATATAGTCTATCTTCAATTTCCTGCGAAGGGAGGGGGATACTTGTAATTGTCTCTACAAGGTCCGAAGGTAGAATTTCTCGAATCTTTTGTACATTCCATGTCTTATTTGGTAGGATATAGTTTTCAACTCTTTCTTGATCATCAATCTGGTGGATTAGTCTGTGGTCCTTAATATTTTTATCATCATTTAGCCATTTATCCTTCCAGAATTTAATCGTCTTTCCATTTCCAATTTGCCAGATGAGTCCATCACAGAATTCATCTTTTAGGTTAATTAACTTGGCCCATTGCCAAGACAAGTTTTTCTTCCTTTTATATTCCCAAATTTGGTCTTCCTTTAAATATTTTTCTCGGATTATTCTGACCCATTGGTTGTGGGGTTCCGCCAAGATTTTCCATAATAATTTCATTTGTAAGGCTTTGTTCATGTCTTTAGTTCTGCTAATTCCCAAACCTCCTTGTCTTTTTTATTTGCAAATTTTGTCCCAACTTAACAATGGTTTATAATTTTGATCCTTATTCCAGAAGAAACATCTATTTATTCTATCTAATTCATTGTGCACACTTGTCGGAAGCATAAAGTTTTGCATAACGTAATTTGGTTTAGCCATAAGATTCGCTTTTATTAGAACGGCCCTTCCTTGCTGGGAGAGGGAGCTCGCTTTCCATTTTGTCAACTGCATTTTCGATTTTTCAATAACATCTTCAAAGGTTTCTTTGTTCACCTTGCCGTTTATTATGGGGCATCCTAGATATTTGTCCAAGGCTACTTGGTTCATTATACGGAGAGTGCTTTGGATTTGGAGTTTTTGGTTTGCAGAAACACCTTTTGTTACTTGGAACGGTGATTTGTGGAAATTCACTTTTTGACCCGATATTTGACAGTATTCATCAATTATATTTTTCACCTTAGCACACGATTCCTGAGATGCTTTCGCAAAGATCATGATATCATCCGCAAAGGAAAGGAATGGAATCCGTGATCCATTTGGGGTCATTTTAAAACCAATCGCGTCTGTTGATTCATGACATTCTTGTTGTAATTTTCTGGCAAGGATTTCCGCACCTATGATAAACAAGTAGGGGGAAATGGGGTCACCCTGTCGGATCCCTCTTTGTGGGCGAAAAGTCTCGGTTGGTTCATCATTCACTAAGACTGAGAAAGAAACAGTCTGAATACACTCACTGATCCACCCCACGAATCTAGGAGAGAAGCCAAATTTCTCCAAGACCGCAAGGAGAAACCTCCAATCGACTCTATCGTAGGCTTTCTCCATGTCAAGTTTTATTGCAATCCATCCTGAATAGCTCGATCAGCCACGAAGGCTCCTTGAAGTGGGTGGATAATTTTCCGAAGAACTTTTTTCATTCTTTCTGCAAGAATTTTGGCAATTGCTTTGTAAATCGTTGAACACAGGCTAATTGGTCTATAGTTGCTCGTTGTGAATGGGTTTTCGCATTTTGGTATTAGGGTGATAAATGTCTGGTTTATTTGGCGCAACATCTTCCCCGAAGAGAAGAAGCTTTTGATGGCCTTGGTTATCGATGGTCCAACAATATCCCAATATTTTCTATAGAACTCTCCTGTCATCCCATCAGGTCCCGGGGATTTGTCTTTACCAATGGAGAAAAAAGCGGATTTTATTTCATAATTGGATACTGATTTGGTTAGTTCTTTGTTATCGTCCGTAGTTATCTCTTTGTCTATCAGTGTTAAACAGTTCTGTAAAAGTCGTTCATTGATACTTTCTTTCCTGAATCTTTTTTCGAAATCGCCTTTTATTTCTCTTCTAATATTTTCTTCCCCAATTACTTTTGTGCCCTCTTGCGTTCTAATTTGTCTTATAATCTTTCTGTTTCGTCTGCTTGAGGCTACTCTATGGTGGTAACCGGTGTTTGAGTCCGAAAGTTTTAAATGTTTCGTTTTCGCTCGTTGACTCCAGTATTGCTTATGATACTGCAGAAGCTGATCCTTTTTCTTTATTAATTGTATTTGAAGTTTGGCATTGTCTTGTTGCTGGCCTTGATTGCTATTCATTTGTAGTTCGAGTAATTTTTCTTTTGTTTCTCGTAATTGCCTAAAGATATTTCCAAAGGTTCTTTTATTCCACTCTTTCGTTAGTCGTTTTAGAAGTTGTGTCTTTTTCATAACGTTAAACATGTGAGATCCTTGGTATTGTGTTCTCCACGCTTGAGTCACTAAGTTCCTGTAATCTCTCCTCGTCAGCCACATTTTTTCAAATTTGAAAGGTCGCGCCTTTCTTCTCTCGTCTACTTCTAGTTGTACAGAGATTGGGCAGTGGTCCGATGTCGAGAAAGCATGGTTTCTTGTTGCGATGTCTGGAAACCATTGGATTATTTGGTCTTGGACAAGGGTTCTGTCAAGTTTCTCATAAATGTTATTCACATCAGTTTTGTTTTTCCTCCAAGTAAATTTGTTACCAACGGTTGGAATGTCAAGTAGGTTGCATTGATCTTTGAATACTAGTAATCGCTCAAATCGGGAGGGGTGTGGATCGTTGCCACCACTTTTTTCACTTGTACTTTGGATCTCATTAAGATCGCCCAACAAAATGACAGGAATTGTCAGAGTTTGGATATGGGTAGTTAAATAAAAACTGCCAGAAAACTGCCTTAGATGCCACCTGGGGAGGAGCATAAACAAAACAAACTGCAAAAGTTGTTCCTTTTCCAATATTTTCAATTTTTAAGGTGATGAATTGCTCCTCTTTAGTCAAAACAGAGACTAAACAATCTCGCATAATGTAGTTTTTCCATAGCACGCAGATCCCCCCAGCTCTACCAGAAGCCGGGCTGAAACATATAGCGTCGAACCCAGCACCTTTCCATAGAGCATCTGGGGGTTGGGTCTCCGATTTGGTTTCCAATAGCGCTAAGATTTGAATGTTCTCTATTTTACATAATGTTTCAATTTCTGTCCATTTGTTTCGGTTTCCAATCCCACAACAATTCCAAGAACAAATTTTCATTTTAGACATAGATAAAAGATATTTATTTGGTTCGATCGTTTCCTATTTTCTAAGGTCTTTTCTTTTTGTTTGATATACCATTCGAATATTTTAAACTTTGTCCATGCTTTCGGATTGCGTTTAGTGTAATCATTACTTTCTTTTTTGCTTGTTTTCCTGAATTCTCTTGTTCTGCTCTTATTTTTTCTGTTTTTGTTATTCTTTTGCCTTTTATGGTTTTGGCTTGTATGTTGTTCTTGTTCTTGTAATCTATATATAAGGAGGAGCAGAGGTAGCTTGCGTTCCTGCTTTGTGATTTCTATTTGCTTCATCCATTTGTCGATATTTAGGTCATAAACCTTTTTCCTCCCTCCTAGTTTCTTCTTCTTATGATCCATTGGTTTCTTATGATGTTTTCTTAACGAGCAGAGAGTATGTTTTATTGAGTTCTTTTCTTTCTCTAAAAGAAGAGAAAAATTGTAGAGTGCAAAGTAGGAAGGGTTCGCAGAGTTTCTATGTTTGGTCATGTGCTCAAAAGCACAGTTTGGTTCGGTCATGTACTCAAAAGCACAGTTTGGTTCTTTTATCGAGTTCAAAATGCATATAAGCAACCAAGGATAGATCAACAGCAAGGCCAAGGAACTATAGACGAAAACAATAAAGAATGAAGCACACCTGGGTTCAAGGGGAACGTTACACCTGCCATCTATCTTCCCTTTCGTCTTTCCAACTGCTCTTTGTATCTTTGACATGGTTTCATCCAGTTTCTGTCCCTGGTTTGTGGCGTCGAAAGGAGAGCTGATAGGTTTTAGTTTTAGCCAGCTAGTTATTTTCCTCTTGTTTGTTCTGCCAATGGATTCCTCAGTTTCTTGTTTAATTTTCATTTGTTCATTGGTGATCTTCATGCAATGAAATTCTTTTCTTCGAGGGGTCTTCGCCAAGGGGTTCTCTTGACTCCACTGGATCCTCTTCGATCTGCTAAATTCAAAGTTCCAATGTTCATTTGGGTTATGTAATATTTCAAACCAAAGACAGAGCATAGCGGGGGTCTGAAACAAACCAAAGGCATCATTCAAAATCTGAATTTTTTGTTCAAAGCCATCAGATTTGGCAGTACCTTTTTTTCTTGGTTCAAGAGTGATCTTCTTAGATCCGAAAGTCAGAAGGTTTTGCTTTTCATTTCGGTCTGGATTTCGATTTTGATCATTTTCACTTGTTTTTCCAAAACACCACACATGCTTGGGGATCAAAGGCAAAAACCACAACTTCAAGTACAGAGAACATTTTTCACTTAGCCAAATCATAGAGAGGTGATGTTTTATCCGACATTCGATAAGGTTTTCTATGCATTCAATTTTCACCAAAAAATTCCAAACATATAGTATCACAGGGAGACAAACAGACCTCCAGCAGAGCGAAATTAAATCAACAACTTCCAACCTTTTCTTGGATTCACAGACATTATCAGTGGAGAGCAATAGGTTTTGCTCGGTTAAAAGTTCACTGGGCAGAGAACATAATAGACAGAACTCTTTGCAATGATTGAAAGGTAGAGAGAACCTGGAACAGGCAGATCGGGTCCCCAGCAACGGGATAGATCTCGCGGCCGACAGAAGGGCGCCATAGCCGACCCCTTTTGCCCAACGCCACCAGGAACAGGAAAGAGAAAGGAGAAACCCGCCAGCTCCCCGACCCCGTCGCCAACGAACATCACTCTTCAAATAGTCATGAGATCTAGCCATCGATCGACGCTCTTCGACAAATTCTTCGCGTTTTTTGCTCCAAATCCCATTAATTGATGCAGAGGGGGCTTTGAACAGATTTTTACCACTCTTTTCACTGTTGCTTGTTTTATCTTCATCGGGCATATTGCCCTTGATAGATCGCCACTTATGTTCCTTTTCTTTTGGCGGATGTCGAGACAGAAGCCATCTTGAGTTTGTGGCTCTTCTTTTGGTCGGATCTTCAGGCTGCAGCTGTCGCCGGCGGCGTCGAGGGGGTGCTGGGCTAGGGTTTTCACTTTCTCTCTCTATCGCTTTATCTCTCTTCATATTTTTCCTTAATGGGACTTATTTTTTGATAAATTGCTTTGAACTGGTAGCTTGCCTTCCGCTGTAGTGAGATTTTCGGTGACACAAATAATTCTAGATGATTTATCTTTTTTGGTGACACCATTAATATCATGTGAGATTTTTATTTTATTTTTGGTTTTTCCTATGGGGGAATCCAAACAAGGCCTTAAGTGAAGTGGGGAAATCAAACTAGTGTCATCACCCTTATCAACGGTGACAACTTTTTTTGTTAGCAAATTTCTTTTACCATTTTTTTGGTGATATGTTTGCTTCAAAAAATTTAAATCACTTCCAAAGTGTTATTAGTGGTGTCATCGCAGTGAAACAACTACTGTCACCAGAGGAAAATACTAGGATAAAGGGAGAAAAAACCTTAACGAAAAGAAAATTTGGTTATGTCACCACCATAAAACAGTGGCACCACAAGTGTATAAAGTAGTGTAAAGTGGTGTCACCACCGGTGTAGCAAGAGAAATAATGGTCAAGTGTTATTAGTGGTGTAACCAAAGAAAAGTAGTGTCACCGCTGCTGTCACCAAAAATAAAAACCCTAGGACAAGGAAAAATGTTATTAGTAGAGTCACCACAATTAAAAAAAAGTAACCATTGCTGTCACCAAAAGAAAAAAAATAGTAAGGAAAAATAATGTCACCACTACTGTCACCAAAAAAACAGTAAGGAAAAATGTTATTAGTTGTGTAATCAATGAAAAATAGTGTCACCACAAATGTTTAAAGTGTTATTATTCGTGTCATCAACGAAAAATAGTGTCACCACAAATGTTCAAAGTGTTATTAGTCGTGTCATCAAAGAAAAATAGTGTCACCACAAATGTTCAAAGTGGTGTCACTACAAGTGTATCAAGGGAAAGAATGGTCGTGTTATTAGCCGTGTCATCAGAGAAAAATAATGTCACCACAAATGTTCAAAGTGGTGTCACCACAAGTGTATCAAGGGAAAGAATGGTTAAGTGTTATTAGTCGTGTCATCAAAGAAAAATAGTGTTACCACAAGTGTATCAAGGGAAAGAATGGTCAAGTGTTATTAGTCGTGTCATCAAAAAAAAATAGTGTCACCACTGCTGTCATCAAAGGAAAACAGAGTGTTATTAGTAGTGTCACTACAATAAAAAAAAACAGTGTAATCATGACTGTCACCAAAGGAAAACCCTAAGACAGTGAAAGCACAAACAGTGTAATCATGACTGTCACCACATCGATCTATCGCTTTCACCGCACTATCGATGTCACCACTACTCCTATCGCTGTCATCACCACACCTCTATCACTGTCACCACACCTTGTCATTGTGGTGACACATTTATATATATATATATATATATATATATATATAGGGTAGAGTTCAAGTGAGAATAGTATATACCGGTGAGAAGGAAAGAAGTGTTCTCATTGGTGAAAACGGATCTGAATTTTAAAGGAAAAAAAACCTTCCCACGCGCTTCCTTTCCCTCCTCTTTCGCGTCCTCTTTCCTCGCTCCTGAATCTCGTCTCCATTACCCTCTCTTAATCTAGCAAGTCATCTTTCTCTCTCTGTCTCCTCCACTCCTCTTCATCACTCTATCGTCCGTTTTCCAGAGTTTCTGAACCGGCGTTCTACTTGCCCTAATTCGACTCCGCCGCATATTCTTCATCCCTCCATCCCTCTCAATTCACCTGTAGGGGTTCATGAATTTCGGAGTCGGACGCAAGGGATTGGATGACTTCGGCGACGGCAATTTGCTAATCTCGGCGTGCGAATCCCAAGATCCGGCCAACGGAAGAGATGGACGTACTCTTCATTGAGAAGTAGCTACGGCGGCTAGATTTGGAACCGGAATCACCGTCGCGGTATGAGCGAGCAATCTCCTAGAGAATCTTCAGGGCGGAGGAGCGTTTCCAGGAGCGGGAGGCAGGGTGGATGGGGAGACTTTGGCGAGGCTCGGAGTACCAGAGGGCGGATGAGGAAGCCGACGGCCCCGGCACGGGCAAGGGCCTTGGCGGAGCAGACGTTGTTGTCGGTGTATTGGGCAAGGGCCTTGAATTGGTGGAACACACTTGAAATTGTTACCTCATCCAATTTGCCCATCCCCACACGCTTCTTCAATCTACAACACTTGGCGTCTGTACCTAATTTCAATTTCAATCTGATTTTGTCAATCGGGTTTTTTTTCTACAAGTCGTTGAATTGTTCTATGTTGTTACTTTACCTGGTAACGTACTAATGTATCAACTCATCAATAGCCATGGTGTAGCAGTTCAGTTCGGTTTTGATGGTTGTTTTAGTGATTAGGCCATGGTGATTTTAGCCCCTACAATTACACTTTTATAATGACTTAAAATAATTATGATTACGTCGTGAGTGAAAGTATAATCACGAGGTAAATAAAGGTGATTCATGAATTTTACATTTAATTGTTCAGTGTTTTAATACTAAGTGGTTCAGAGTTTTTATACCAGGTGGTTCAGGGTTTTTATACCGAATGGTTCAGAGTGTTTATATCAAGTGGTTCATCAAATAAATAGACAGTATTGGTTCATCAAATAAATAGTATTGGTTAATGAACCATTTTATTTTAAAAATAAATAAATAATTAATTAAAATAGAATTGGTTCACCAACTAGACACATAATTGTTCATCAAATAAATAGTATTGGCTAAATTACTTTGCCCCATTTAATTAAAGAGAGTGGTTCACCAACTAGACACATAATTGTTCATGAATTAAATAGAATTGGTTCATCAATTTTATAATAACTGGTTCAGTGACTAAATAAAGGTTGGTTCAGTGACCGAATATAGAGTGGTTTAGTGACCGAATAGATAGTGGTTCAAGGACCGGATACAGTGGTTTAGTGATCGAATAGAGATTGGTTCAGTGATCGAATAGAGTGGTTCAGTGACCGAATAGAGAGTGGTTCAGTGACCGAATAGAGAGTGATTCAGTGACCGAATAGATAGTGGTTCAGTGACCGGATAAAGTGGTTCAGTAATCGAATAGAGATTGGTTCAGTGACCGAATAGAGTGGTTAAGTGAACGAATAGAGAGTGGTTTAGTGACCGAATAGAGAGTGACTAAATAGGTTGGTTCAGTGTGTAAGTAGATGTTGGTTCAATGAATAAATAGAGGTTGGTTCAGTGACTAAATAGAGGTTGGTTCAGTGACTAAATAGACGTTGGTTCAGTGGCTAAATAGAGATTGGTTCACGGTGACTAAATATGTTGGTTCAGTGATTAAATAGAGGTTGGTTCAGTGTGTAAGTAGAGATTGGTTCAGTGTGTAAATAGATGTTGGTTCAGTGAATAAATAGAGGTTGGTTCAGTGACTAAATAGAGGTTGGTTCAGTGACTAAATAAATAATTAAAAACAAATAAATAATTAAACATTAAAAGAAAATAAACAAATAAATAATTAAAAAAATAAACATTAAAAAAAATAAAAGAGTAGTGGTTCATGAAATAAATTATAGTGGTTCATGAAATAAAGAGTAATGGTTCATCAAATAAATAGTATTGGTTCATTAAATAAATAATTAAAAAAAATAAACATTCAAAGAAAATAAAAGTGATTCATGAAATAAATTGTACCGGTTCATGAAACAACGAGTAGTGGTTCATGAATTAAATAGTAGTGGTTCGTCAAATAAATAGTATTGGTTCATGAACCATTTTATTTTAAAAATAAATAATTAAAATTAATTAATTAATTAACTAATAAAGAAAATAATTAAAAAAAACACACAAATAATTAAAAACATTAAAATAAAATAAAAAAAGGAATGAACAAAAAAATTAAATAAATTTATACGGACAAGGACGTTGTATTGATGTAGTGGTTGGAATGATGTGTGGAGAAGGTATTGGTTTTGGGTTCAATTCCCAATTAACACATGCTCCGTGTTTTCCATTTTAAAGTGGCTGGGTGGATGCGTGGTACACACGCGCTAGGTCGCGAGTGGGGGAGTATGATCTGCGCGTGTGGGGAGAATTAAAACACGCCGAACGATTTTTTTTTAAATTATTTTAATCTTTGTGGACCAATGAAATTGCTTCTTTCCTTCTCACTTTTGGTGACCTTCTTACCTGAACCTGACCCTATATATATATATATAGGTAAAGGTTCAAATGAAAATGGGGCTTAAGATGAAAATCACTCTTAAAGTGAAAATAGTCTAATTTGGATGTAAATGGGCCTAATTTAAAGGTAAATGGGCCTAATTAAATGAGTAATGAATAAATGGGCCTAATTTTGGTGTAAATGGGCCTAATTTTATGAGTAAATGGGAAAATGGTTAAATGACCCTAATTATGGGGTAAATTTCACACGCCTCCCCCAAACTTTCCATTCATACGAATATTGCCCTTATTTCAATTATGAAAATTACAGATTTTAGCCCGTAATTTTTATTTGAAATAATATTGTTAGGTGCAATTATAATATTAAAAAAATACAACAAGAATGTTACATCACAATTTTTGTCTTTATTTTAAAATGGGAAAAAGATGAGATTACAAAATATAAAGTGAACAAATAATACAATAAATGTTATTATTAATAAATGTGCATTTTCATAATGTGTCATGCCAAAAAAATTCTTTATGGACCGTTATTTTATGATAGTTTTGTACTTTAATGCAACATGTGCCATTAAAAGCCTATTAGCTCAAAAAATGGTATAGTAATGTGCCCATGCACAAAGGTTTGAGTTCAAAATCCCGCATAAGCTATTTATGGTTGCTTTTTTTTTGTGTTCCCGTTCATGAATAAGATTATAAAGTGCAATAATAAAATGATAATGTGCACAAATAAGATGATATAATGCATATATAACATTATATTGTGCAAATATAACTTTAAGTTGTGCAAATATAACACTATGTTTTGCAAATGTAACATTATGTTGTGCATATCTAATAATATAATGTTACGGTGTGCACATATAATATTATGTTGTGCAAATATAACATTATATTGTGCAAATATAACTTTAAGGTGTGCAAATATAACACTATGTTTTGCAAATGTAACATTATGTTGTGCATATCTAATAATATAATGTTACGTTGTGCACATATAATATTATGTTGTGCGAATATAACATTATATTGTGCAAATATAACTTTAAGTTGTGCAAATATAATATTATGTTGTGCAAATAAAATAATTAAGAATATAAAGTGCATGAATAAAATGATAAAGTGCAAGAATAAGATTGTAAAGTGCACAATTAAGATTATAAAATGCATAAATAAAATGATAAAGTGCAAGAATATTAATATGAATTGTGCATGAATAAGATTATGAAGAGCACAATTAAGATTATAAAGTGCATAAATAAAATGATAAAGTGCGAGAATAAAATGATAATGTAGGAATAATAATACGAAGTGCACAATTAAGATTATAAAGTGCATAAATAAAATGATAAAGTGCAAGATTAAGATTGTGAATTGCACTTTTATGAGAAAATAATATAAACTATTGAAATTAAGCAATTTAGCCTATGTAGGAGTCGAACCCACGTCTCTGTGCATAAGCACATTGCTCTACCATTGAGCTAATAGGCTTATATTTTTCATGATTGGTGAAAACAAAGGCAGCTTTAATTGCAATTTTGCTATAAAGTTTGGGTGTTGCTATATACACCGCAAATCACAAGGTTAATATTACACGTCCTTAAGGACGTGCATGATTTGCGGTGTATATAGCCGGAACGTAAAGTTTTAAAGATAAGGGTAAAAATGCAATAATCCAACACTTTTTTTTTTTGCTAATGACGTAGATGGCGAGGAACCCCACACTGGTATTACTGAATCCATCAGCAATGATAACCCTGCCCTTGTGTCCTATGTTGACGATGAGAGGCTTGAGTTTGAGGATGGAGATCTTCTTGTGTTTTCTGGAGTACAGGGAATGACCGAATTAAATGATGGGAAACCAATAATCCAACACTTTACAATCACCATCGAATGCAGCTTGATTTCCAATGCACTACAATATTAGAAATCAGTTGACCGATCAATTTTAGAAATCAATTGACCGATCGAATGCAGCTTGATTTCCAATAACCATCACTAAACAGCAACAAACAATCCAAGCCCTCATCTTGACTCAGTAGCCTCCGATCCGCCGGTAACCAATTAAAAGATTTGATAATGGATAGAATATCTAATCAGATCGGAGGCCGGTTACCAGTTGAAGAAAGCCCCAAAAGCGACGATCTTCAACAGATGAAGAATTATAATGAAATTAGATGAAATCGAAGGAGTGCATAAATTTCAATGGAGATAATGTGATTAAAGGTACTTGATCCGAATAGAAACGGCGAAGGGGAAAGATGAAAACCCTAGGGTCGGATGATTTCAGATCCAGCGGTGTGCTAAGATGAAAGGACGTTGGAGTGGAGATGCAGCGCCGGAGACCAGTAGTCTAGCCTGAGGTGGTTAGTGAACTCCGAGTTGAGAAGGGCAGAAGGAAGACAGACCTGCGTCCGGCGCCGGCGGTGTTCGGAGAGCCTGGGTGCAGCGGCGGTGTTCGGAGAGCCTCCGTGCTGATTCGCTGCAGCCATCGATGAACGAGAGCCTGGTCGGAGGGAAGAGCCGGAGTACATCTAGATCCGTTGCAGCCGTTCACGAACGAGACCATCTCTCTAATCTTCTCCCTCCATGGAAGACGGTAGATCTCAAATCTGGGAAGGAGGAAGGCGAGGCAAGCAAGCGAGCGAGCGCATTGAAATTAAGGATATTTTATTCATTTTCACTTTAAGAGAATTTTCATCTTAAGCCTCATTTTCACTTTAACCTCACCCTATATATATATATATATATATATATATATATATATATATATATATATATATATATATATATATATTCGGACAATTGAAAAAATTACATATCAGATTCAACCTTGCGAATTGAAAGAAAACAACAATACACATGAATTAATAACGCACAATTTTTTAGTCAAAGCTAGAAAATCAAGCACTATACACCATTTTTTCAAAAGAAACTGCAAATAAACAATTTCACAAGCTAATTGACACCATCAATACGAGTAATAAACAAATCTCTCCCTCTTCCTATCGACATATCAAATCACCGTATAGTATGTTCATCCTCGGCGTCACTCGCCGGCGTTGCATCTCAGATTGTGGTCGACGACAATTGACTCAGCCTGTACAAGGTCGTTTCTTTCCGTTGTCCATCGCTCCGACGGTGGAATCGAGGCCTGAAATTCCAGGAAATCCGGCCCTCCTCCCGTCGAATGCAGCAGCCACCATGGAAGGCGCACCTCGAGCTTCGCCTCCCTCCCTCAGATCTGTGCGGGAATCCATTGAAGGAGACCTCTTCATTTCTTCAACTCTCTCGAATTTGCGCGAACAACACAAATTCGATCACACCGGCTATCAAGTTATCCGGAATCGGACTTCTGGCGATTAGCAGACAATGAGGGCGAGAGAAAGGAATTTGGGAGAGGAGGAGATAGTGGGGAGAGAGAGCAACGTCTTATCGGTGTGGAGATGGAGGAAGGTTAGAGTAAAATAATCTAGGGGTAAAGTTGGTATTTTATCAAAATAAAATGGACATTTAACAAAAGAGGAGATTAAGTAGACATTTAACAAAATAGCTATATAAAAATGAAAAAATTTGCGAAATAGGCACATTTTTTGGACGTTTTTGCGAAATAGACGCGTATTTGGACAATTTTGCAAAATAGACACTATATAACCCTAATAAACGCCCCCTCTTTCTCTCCTTTTTCAATCTCTCTCTCTCTCCAATCTCTCTCTCCGCCAGATCTGAAAATTCGGAGGAGGAGCCGACATGGACGGAGGAGGAGCGAACTCGGAGGTCGAGCGAGCGGCCGGTGGCGGTGGCGGAGAGCGAGCGAGTCGAGTCGAGTGGCCGGAGCGAGGCCGGAGCAGAGGCCAAAGCGAGCGAGCGCGAGGGAGCAAGCGCTATCTACGGCGAGGCAGTTACAGATCCGGCCAGATCTATGGCTTGGCCGTCAGATCTATGGCGAGCGAGCGAGGCCGGAGTGAAGGAGGCCAGAGCTTGCGAGCGAAGCCGGAGCCGGAGGTGGTGCGAGGGCGGTGCGAAGCGGGTGCGAGATCCATTTGATTTGGCGAGCGTTGGAATCGAGGAGGGAGAAGAAGTTTTATTAAATTACAAAACTTACCCCATAAATATGGGAATTACAAAAAAATATCTATATTTTATTATGTGATTCACATCTACTATATTTTTATTTTTACAATTGCACAAAATAAAGTTATATTTGCGCAACAAATTGTTATATTTGTGCAACGTAAAGTTATTTTTGCCCAACAAAAAGTTCTGAAACGAAAAAAAAAGTGGAAAAAAATATTATATTTTGCACAATAAAATGTCATATTTGCACAACTTACGGTTAAATTTTCACAACGTACTATTATATTTGCACGACAAAATATTAAATAAAATAAAATAAAAAAAAAAACTCATGCATCGCTCACGATCTGTTTTCCGACAAAATGTTAAATAAAATAAAAATTAAAAATTGAGAGTTGCACGACTCTGTTGTAAGAGTTGCACGCCTCTGTTGTAAGAGTTGCACGCCTCTGTTTTAAGAGTTGCACGACTCTTGTTTTAAGAGTTGACTGAGTGCTTGGATAAGCTTAAGATGATGCAGGGTGGTGTTTCAGTCGATTTTAGTGGGGTTAACATCGACAAATTCGTTGTTAGATACTTGGCAGGTTATTTTTGCACAATAATCGAGACTTTGTGAAATTGTTCTCAACATGATCTTATTTTCTCTCAATATAATTTCATACGTTATCAATGAATTATTGCACAACATGCTCTTATTTTTGCTCAACAATTCTTTATTTTTGCACAACAATCGAGACTTGTGAAATTGTGTCTCCTCATAATCTTGTTTTTTGTAAATATAATTTTATATTTTTTTAATAGATTATTGCACAACACGGTCTTATTTTTGCTCATCAATAGAGTAAAATTGCACAACATGGGGGGATTGGTGGAAATGTGATCAACATTATCTTTAAGAGGTTGCACGACTCTGTTTTAAGAGTTGCACGACTCTGTTTTAAGAGTTGCACGACCCCGTTGTAAGAGTTGCACGACTCTGTTTTAAGAGTTGCACGACCCCGTTATAAGAGTTGCACGACTCTGTTTTAAGAGTTGCACGACCCCGTTGTAAGAGTTGCACGACTCTATTTTAAGAGTTGCACGACTCTGTTGTAAGAGTTGCACTACTCTGTTTTAAGGGTTGCTCATCAATAGACAATAATTGCACTACATGGGGGATTGGTGAAATTTTGTTCAACATCATCTTATTTTTGCTCAGCTCTATGTTTTTTTTGCACAACAATCGAGACTTGTGAATTTATATTAAACATGATCTTATTTTATCTCAGTATAATTTCATACTTTCTCAATAAACTGTAAGCGATTCAGAATAAATTGAAGCAAGTCTAGTTTTTTTTTAAATTTTTTTTTAACATTTTGTCGTGCAAATATAACCGTAAATTGGGCAAATATAATCGTATGTAGTGCAAATATAACATTTTGTTGTGCAAAAATAAAAATATAGATTACGGATCACGTAATAAAATATAGTTAGTTTTTTTAATTTCTCATATTTGTAGGGTGATTTTTGTAATTTAACACAAAAGTCTTTCTTCTTCCTTCCGCCGCTGGACTAGGTGCGCCCGCCTTTGTGTACTGGCTCCTCGCTCTGCCAGGAACCGCGACTGCTGGACCTCGGAAACCTCCAGTCCCTCGTCGGATCTCCGGCGGCTCGACCTCGCTTCGTCCGGATCTAAAACCTCTAGTCCCTCGCTCGCTCGCTCAACCTCAATCGCTCCGCCTCGCTCGCTCACGATGTCGCAACTCCAATTGATCCACCGGCTTCAGATCGGCTTCGAATTAATTGATTCCGATTCAATTGATTTGTCGAATCAATTAATCGAATTGAATTCAGACCTGAAGGAACAATCGGAGGATGCGAGATCCATTCGAGTTCTTCAAATCGAATCCGAAAGCAAGAACGACGGCGATCTGGAGGATGCGAGATCCGGCGACGTCGAAGCTTCGCCTCCAGATCCGGCGACGAGCGAGGGCGAGGGCGAGAGATTGAGAGGGCGAGCGAGCTCGAGGAGCGGCCGGAGAGATCGAGCGGCCGGAGAGATCGCGGATAGGACGGGAGAGAAAGCGCGTAGGAGCGGGTAAGAAGGTTTATATTGAGGCTATTTCTCAAAATTGTCCCAAAACGCGGCTATTTCGCAAAATAGGTCATATTTCGCGGCTATTTTGCAAAATGCCCCATATAAAAATAGACATTTTGCCAAATATCTTCAAATAACTATCGGCACAAGAATTGAATCAATTTTAAAATAATTTTTAATTTGTTTTACTTTTTTGAATCTATTTTAATTAGTTTTTTTTTTAACATAAAGAAGAAACCGTTGGGTAAAATTTAAGAATGGGCCAATCTTGTGGGAAAAAAAATGAATGGGCCAATCTTTTTAAAAGCATTTTTTTTTATCGAAATACATATAACCCTACGTGGGCTTATCTTTTTTTTTTATATATATATGGTAAAAATTCGAGGTCAGATAAATCTAAACCTCGAAGATCGACAAGTCGGCAGACGGTAACCCATCTAAATAAACAAAAAATACAAAGATGGTGCAGATACAAGCAACAACACTTTACAAAGACGAAACAAATACAACCAGACCGAACGGGATGATGACGTAGACGAAGCCAAGCACTCCCCATAAGCAGCACCGCAGACCAGCGGCACATCAGGATATACTTGTGAGCAGTGAAGACAAACCTTAAAGGAAACAGACTTCCGAAAAAAGGAGACATCTCGATACACGTTGTCACGACCCCAGCTTGTCTCGACAACGACTGCCAGAACCACATCACACAGAAAGAAAGACCAATCATGCCACACGCAGAGCCACACATCGCCTGAATCGAACGCACCAGAGACCCAAGCGGGAAATAGCAACCCAACCGGGATTTATTTATTATAGTTATATATTATTATCACTAAAATAACAAAATTGTTTTATTTAATCCATTTAAGCAATTGCCTAGCAATGACCCCAAGATAAATCAAAGGATCACTACAACCGGTTCACCTTATGGCCCAAGACAGAAAAGCCCACCTGCCACCAAGCGAACTCGCAAAGCAGGGAGACGCCAATCCATCAAATTTTTTTTATTAAAAAAATTATTATTATTTTTTAATTATAGCGATGCTTGACCATTGCACTCCAAGACGAACTATAGCAAAGTCCCCTCCAAGCAGCAGGCCAACAAGGTCAATGGCAGCTCGTGAAGCGACAAGACCAAGGACAAACCTCTCGAGTTGTGATTCAATACGCAAATCAATTGGTTCCGTCAAGGTAGCTATATGTTGTGTAGTATCAACAATTTCCACATAAGGCGGTGCGATAATATCTTGAGCAGTTACACACCCAGCCACCCAGGTCCCCGAACAAAAATAGACGCGTCACATGTTCCATATAAATTCCTTCTGAATGACTAGTAGACCCATACCAAGATCCAACAGTCTACTTTAGCATTTAAAGATCTCTTTCGTTATATTATACTATTATTTGGATTACTCACCGTACAAGACGGAATTTGAAGGTTCCTCCTTGGGGCAAAAGTCCAGGCCAACGGCCGCGAGGCGGGTTGAAGGCCAACGCCGACGGGAACACCGATCGAAGACCAAAACGGTGAAAAAAACGATCAGATGTGGGAATCGATTTGGGGGAACGCCGGAGCGAACGAGATTTACAACATCACACCGAGGCCCTGACAAGAAGGACGGCGCTGGCGGAGTGAGGAAAGAGGGTAAGGGCAAGCACCACCCAACACCGATGAAGATGCAGAGCGAGTACTCTAATTAGGGATTTAGGGGTGGAGGACGGCGAGAAGCGAACCACATAAAACTAGACTATGCTGCTCGAATGGACATGGGGATAGATGAGAAATGGAATAGATTCAAAAAACACTTAAAGCCCTAAATTTATTTTGGGTTTTGATAAAAAATCGAAGATCGATTTTTGGATTGGGTTTACTCTTGCTTGTTCTACTAGGGTTACTCTTGCTTGTTCTACATCAGGATTAGCGATGGACCCAAGGTGTGGCGACACTGCGATGCGAAGGAGGCTGGAACCCGGGTAGAGGCGGCCGAAGCTGAGTTAGGGATCTCGAAGGAGATGTGGACTCTCAAAGGAGGTTTTGAACTCCCACGAAGAGGAGGAGTAAGCCATTTTATTTTAATTTTTCCTATTTTCCTTTTTGTTTCTTCCTTCCATCACCGAGACCAAAGAAACACCAAAACTCCATGTGATGAACAACACGACTACAGCAAGCACCGACCCTCATCTCGCGACGTCGATGGCCACACCACCAACACACACGGCTCCACAACCGTCAACACCAGAAGCTACCAGGTGCTACACCGCAACCACACTAGAAGGCCCGCCACTTGGGCGGACAAACACCGCTCGCCGACCCAAAAGCGAGAGATCTACCGCAACAGGAAGAACCAACTTGACTTAGGTGAAGGTGATTTGGGGGAAAGTTACTTAGCTCCTCCACAAATCGGACGCAGATTCAAGGAGAAGCGGAAGCGTTCTGAGCACGATCGGAGGGATCGAAACTGAAATGGGCGATTTGGGGGAAGAAAATGGATTGAGGAAGGGGTGTACATGCTAATTTGAGGAGGAGTAAATACTTTTGCCTTAGGCCCGAAGCACAGTCCGGAAAAAAATCATATATATATATATATATATATATATATATATATATATATATATATATATATATATATATATATATATATATATATATATATATATATATTTATACACATACATTTGTTTATATGTATATAAAAAAAGACAAAACATATATATTTTTGTTCTCACACACACACACAAGGGATTTAACCAATTCACGCAAGGGATTGACTAAATTCTTGTAGGCAAAATCTTGTTGGCATTTTGTTCGAGCACCGTGCAACTCTGCTTCTGACGTTTCTAGGAGGTCTGTTGGGGGCATGGAGTCTGGAGTCGGGACTGGCTGGGGTCGAGGTAGTGCGCTCAGGACGACTCCGTATCCGGGATTAAGCTTCCTTGGAGTTCATCTGCACTACCCACATACGTCCTGCTGCACCGGCCCGTGGTGCCACGCTTCGGTGGTGCTTGACTTCGTTCTTCGCCGGCGTCTCAGCTTTCTTGGGTCGTCTTTTTATAGAATTTATTTCTGCTTGTTTCATTTCGCTTGTTGTCTGTTTTTTTTTTCTTTTTAGGTTTTTAGGAAGAAGGTAATTATCAAGAACTCCATATTAATTCGATTTTTTTTTCAAAATATTCACTAAAAAAATTATTTAGTAAAATATTCACAAGTTTAAAATATTTACAAAAATATTCATTCTTGTCAGTCAGAGAAACGCTGATTCAACCCACGTTTTTTGTGCAAATTATCTAATTGAACCCGAGGTGAAAGGGGAATAATATTTTGAAATAAAAACGCGGGTTAAAATCGCGTTTTATGTCTAATTTCGGATAAAACGCGGTTTTAATCTGCACTTTTTTTTAAAAAAATAAACAAAACAAAAACAAAATTGTAAAACGCGACCTTAGGCTGCGTTTTGCTTGTAAATGCAGGCGCCAGTGGATTGGAGCACCAGCAGGCGCCAGTGGTGGCGTGAAGGTGGAGGAGGAGGCGGAGCTTGGGCTGCAGGGAAGAAGGAGTCGGAGAGGGTGGTGGTTGGAGAGGGGCGTGGAGGTGTTGGCGGAGACGGAGGTGCCGGAGATCGTGGGGGAGGCTGGGAAGAAGCCGGAGACGGAGGTGCTTGAGATCTCTGCTGGTGCTCCGATCCGTTGTAGGGAAGAAGGAATTGGAGAGGGTGGTGGCTGGAGAGGGGCTTAGAGGTGTTGGCGGAGACGGATGCGCCGGAGATCGTGGAGGAGGCTGGGAAGAAGGCTGGAGACGAAGGCTTTGGAGATCTGCTGGTGCTCCGATCCGCTGCAAGTAACACGCGACTTAGTGCCTCGTTTTACACTTGTTGTTTGGTTTTTGTGTTTTTTTTAATGAAATAAACGCAGTTTAAAACTGCGTTTTACCTTAAATTAGGGCTAAAACGCGGTTTAAAACCGCGTTTTTGTTTTAAAATGTTATTTCCCTTCGACGCCAGTCGCCAGGTTTAAATTGATAATCTACCCAAGAAACGCGATTTTAAACCGCGTTTTTCTGTAAAAGCTGAGAAGAATGAATATTTTTGTAAATGTTTTGAACTTGTGAATATTTCAGCATTTTTTTTTGTGAATATTTAAAAAAAAAATTCGATTAATTCATCTTCTCCAATAGCAAATAGAAATATGGATTGACTCCTTATTACTAGCAGCTAAACATTCTTGAATTCAGGCATCCAAATATAGCCTCCAAACGGATGATTGGAACGACCAGATTAGCAAGGCGAAGGTAAGTCAGAAGAAGACTCATCCAAGCGGCTACCACCGTCGCTTAAGGTTTGCCAGATGGGAAAAACCTCCGCTGAATTAAGTTAAATTAAATTTTGATGGTTCCAAATTGTCACGTGGCAAGGCCTCGTTTGGTTTTGTTATCCGTGACCCAGATGCCCAAATAGTCTCCGTTGGTAGGGGCCTGTGCTCATATGCCTACGATTTATGTAGAAGCTTTAGGTCTTCGCAACGGCCTTTTGCGAGCTAAGGATTTGGGTCTCTACAACATTTTCATTGAAGGAGATAATCTATCTGTTATTAACGCAGTTTTGGGTGATTGGAGTTGCCCATGGAATATTGAAATTCTGGTGACAGACATAAAACATTCATGTAGTTTTTTTAATTCAGCTTCTATTCGTCATATTTTCAGAGAAGGGAATACAGTTGCAGATAGGATCGCTCATCTGACTTAGAGTATCCGTGCCGATGAGAATTTGGAAGAAGATATATCTCGTCCATAAAGACGCGCTAGGATAGAATTAGACCGAATGTGGTCTGCCTTCCTAATTTATTTCCCTGTATTAAAAAAACAAATATGGACTGACAAAAAAAAAAAAAGTCATTCGCTGTTAAAACTTAAAATTAAAATTTGATTTGTTTCAAATTCTCTCACCTCGCTTCTCCTTCAGCTCTCCGGCGTTGGGAAATCTGGAATCAGTTTTCGATTCGTTAGTGTGAATGGATGCAATCAGGAAGCAAGCTACTAGGCTTCGCGAGCAAGTTGCGAAGCAACAGCAGGTTTTTTCGCTTTCTTAGCATCTCTGTTCCCAGCTTGATGAGATTCAAACCCTAATTTGTTCGTTGCATTGGTTTATTTGATTCGAGTGGTTCTTCTGACAGAGATCCAGCTAGTTCTTTACGATTTCGTTGTTTGATTTTGATTTTGTTGCCAATATTTAAATTTTGGTCGATCTCGGGCCTTCGTAATTGTCCGTGCTCAAGAAACATTTTGAGTTTTAGCCGATCTGGAAATCCCGGTGATTTGGAAGATTTACTAGCTTCCGTTTGTTTGATTTGGATGTAGGAGGTTGATTTAGTTGGCGTTGTTATGACCTCGTTTGTTTCTTAGGTTAATTGTCGCATTGCTGTTTGAATTCTCATTAGAGTGGAATAGTGGATCACTTTATCCGTTGGAATCTTTAGTTTTCTGATGTAGAATCCTTTTTTTTAAGGCTCAGTTGATCTCTTTCATAATTGTGGATCTGAATGATATTGGTAGACTCGGTTTGTGGCCTTATTTTTTTTATTCGTTTGCCCTTTGGCATATGTTCTTGTCAAGCAAGGGAGAAGTTAAGACTCGGTTTCGGCAATATTATCTTAGGGATTAATTCTGTGCACCGGGGCCTTCTTGTGGTGGGAACTGCCCGTAGTACTTTACAATAATTAGATAACTGCATCAAGGGTTATTATCTTCTTATCCTGAATCAAAGAACCCTAGTGAGTATATTGCACATTGTTAATGATTTGATGCATGACCATCTCGTTAATCAGCTAGTAAGGGGAGCCAAAAGATAACTTACTGTTAGTAAAGTCCGGGGACACTAATCTTTCTGAGATCATTTTTTTTAAAAAATCTTTTCATTGAAGAACTTTCTAGTTGAGGATATAGAAATGCATTAAGGAAATCTCTTGTTAATGAGATTGTTAGGGTTTCTTACATGCGCCCAGTCACCAATTGTTGAATTGTTATTTATTTATATGGTATGTGCTCACTTGTGTACATAAATGCTCTTTGCTTGGCTATCTAAGATTGAATATTTGAAACTTGAAAGTAGAGATTTGTTGATTTTTTTGGTTGCCTACCTTATGTCTTCTCAGGCAGTCCTCAAACAGTTTGGGGGTGGATATAACTCTGATAATATAGTTACAGATGAGTTTGAGCTTCAGCAGCATCAGAAACTTGAGAAGCTTTATGTATCAACAAGGGCTGCCAAGGTTTGCCTGATTCCTGCATGTATCCTGGTCCCTGGATCTTTATATAACGTGCCTTTACTTAAACATAGTCTTTGTGCAGCATTTTCAAAGAGATATTGTCCGTGGTGTTGAAGGATATATTGTCACCGGTTCAAAGCAAGTTGAAATTGGTAAGCACATATTCAGGGATACAATGCGGATTTCATTTCAGAGAGTTAATTTGATTTTGATTTAACAATATTTTTGGCTTTGCAGGAACAAAGCTGTCTGAAGACAGTAGGAAATATGGTGCTGAAAATACTTGTACCAGCGGGAGTACACTATCAAAAGCTGCATTAAGCTTCTCGAGAGCCCGTGCTCAGATGGAGAAGGAACGTGGAAATTTATTAAAAGCTTTGGGTACACAGGTTGAAAGCCAGCCTATAAATTTTTATCTTGTTATAAAATATAATTTTGTTTTCATATTTTTGACACAGATTTTTTTTCCCTCATATTATGGCATGTTATTCTTGCTACATCATATTAGTGATTTTTTAAAAAATTTCCTTTAGAGCGAAGCAGTGTTGGCTGGGGAATGAATGTAGAACACCTCCTAATTAATTTAACATTTTACTGTAACTCCTTTCTTAGGTTGCAGAGCCTTTGAGAGCAATGGTTGTGGGAGCGCCTTTGGAAGATGCTCGACATCTTGCTCAACGCTATGATAGAATGCGGCAAGAAGCTGAAACCCAGGTTTGGCGAGTGTGGTGGCATACGTGTTGTTTAACTTCATTTTATATGTATTTTGCAACCGTGTTAATCTGATGCTATTCCTCGACTAACAGTATACGGAGTATATGTTTTGCTAAACAGATGTATGTAATTATTTTTTATTTTTTATTTTATTTTATTTTATTTTTTATGTTATGGTGGTGGAATGGTTTTGTGTTAAAAGTTGTTTATTAGTGTTGAAGCTGCTATCTGGATCTTTACATAAAAAAAAATATAATGATTATTATTATATTTGCACTTGCATTTGGGCCTGGACAGGCTATTGAAGTTTCAAAGCGGCAAGCAAAAGTTAGAGAATCACTAGAGAATCCAGATTTAGTTATGAAACTGGAAGCAGCAGAGGCGAAGCTTCATGATCTGAAATCAAACATGGGAATATTAGGAAAGGAAGCAACTGCAGCAATGACTGCTGTTGAAGCTCAACAGCAGAGACTTACGCTTCAACGGGTTATAGCCATGGTACCTCCTTTCCCCCCTTCCACCACCACAAATGGGCATAGATGTATACAAAACTTGAACTCCCTAGCTTTGTTTCTTTTAATGGGACAGTTTGAAATAGTGAGAGAAGTGAGAATGTGAGATGAACTGACTATTTTGCTCCGTCAACACATTAGGTGGAAGCAGAACGTGCATATCATCAAAGAGCACTCCAGATACTTGAGCAGCTTGAAACAGAGGTATCATATTTTATGTGTGCCTTTTACCGATAATTATATGTTCAGTCTTCATTTTGTTGGCAATGAATTTATGTCCAATTGTCCATGATCACTTCTGGTGAATAATAGATGATCTCAGAACGACAGCGCATTGAAGCATCTCCAACCCCAAATGTTGAGAACAGTATGCCTCCACCGCCATCATATGAAGAAGTTAATGGTGTTTTTGCTGCTCAATCAGAAAATGGATCAATGGATAGTATGTCATATTTCCTTGCAGAGGTAAGGCGTAAGCTGCCTTAATCTTGTTTTTGAAATTTTGGTAGGAATATTATGCATGCTATCTATTTTTGGGACTCTTCTTTATACAGCATTGAAATAGATTAAACATCTTCAACTAGGAATATGCAGTGGAACTTGTAGTCTGCATGTAGTTATAAATAGCAAGGTATCCTTTTGGCACATTGATAATTGAAACAGTATTGAATGTCTTACGACTTTACAACATTGACATTTAGAATAGGTAAAGAATATGATAGAAGAATATGATCATATGTTTGTATATTCATATCTTGTGTTTTATTTTATAAGCCAGTGTAGAGAAAAGTATATAGTTTCCTGTTATTTTCTTGATATGATAGTGCTTATGATTGCTTTGCAGGTTATGTTCCCATATCGAGGTGGATCTGATGTGGAACTAAATTTATCAGTTGGTGACTACTTGGTTGTCCGAAAGGTTCAAACATTATCTTTGTATCGCTGCTGATGCGTTTTTGCTTGTTCCTGTTTTTTAACTGCCAAGAGTATTGATGTTAACAATCTCAGAACTATATACAATTATTCTTTATTCGTCGTATATGTCCATGTGAGAACCTACTAGACATTAGTTGACAATCGAACCTTGATTTTGTGCAGTGTTTTCATGTCTTGGCAGGTCTCCGGCAGTGGTTGGGCTGAAGGAGAGTGCAAGGGGAAAGCGGGATGGTTCCCATACGAATACATTGAGAGACGGGAACGCGTACTTGCAAGCAAAGTGGGTATTGTGTTCTAAATATTGTCCACTTCTGGATCAACTCGAGGGGCAGTATCTGATGGCAGCAACGCATCGTTCCAGTGCAGGGTGAGGTGAAACTTGGTAATTTTGTGATATATGTGGCATTTTTTGTGTTTTTTCGAATGACTGACTTGCGATCTCATATTGTTTTGTCATTCTCATCTTAAACGGGAAGGGAAATGGTGGGTTCAAGAATGTCATATACGAGTGCAAGATTGGTTGGTTTCTGTTCATTGTAAAATAAGAGGCCTATTCCTATATACTATATGTTAATCGATGAATTTTGATGATTTGAGTGATGAAAACAAGCTCAAAACTAGGAATTGAAGCTAAAAATCATGACTTACATAGGGAGAAAGATGCAGCGAGGAGGAGAGAGAGGGAAAGATGGATATCGATTCATTCATGATTTCAGCAATGTATCATGTTAGTTACAACCTCTTGAGTCTTGACCTTATATACAAGCTGCCAAGGTCAGTTATACGAGATCTAATCCTCTACCAGCATGTCCAGTTTGTCCACACACAATCGTGTGCACCCTCACATCTAGCTTAACAACCCCCCTCCAAACTCGGGGAGGGAACAACCCGAGTTTGGACAAAAGTACATTTTGCTGATGTGAAGGAAGAATTTTGGTAAGGACATTAAATAGCTGAGAATTGGCGGGGATACCGAACATAACAAAGATCTAATAGGCCATCCAACACTTTTTCACGTGTGAAATGGCAATCAATTTTTATATGCTTCGTTCTTTCGGTCCAAAAATACATGGACTTTACTATTCACGCACGTTTTTTTAAGGAGGTAAAAACTATATAAAATATTAATTTTTTTATTATTTTTTTTAATAATTACAAACTTATTATTTTTAATAAAAAAGTTAATATTTTATATAGTTTTTATCTCCTAAAAAAGCGTGCATGAATAGTAAAAGTCCATGTATTTTTGGACGGAGGGAGTATAGGATTAGAGGCAATATGGAGTGCAGAAACATTGTCACAATAAAAGTGACATGTTTGGTTGGGTTGATATTAAGCTCATCAAGCGACCAAACAATCCAAGTAACCTCTACAGTAGTTTGAGCCATGACACGATTTTGAGTTGAGCTGCGAGAAACAACCCCTTGCTTCTCCGACTTCCAACTAATAGGAGATTGTCCAAGCCATATCGCAAAACCTATAACAGACCGACGGGTGAAGGCACAAGAAGCTCATTCAGAGTCTGTGAACGCAGCAACACAAGGGGAGTCAAAACCTTTTGAGTGTAATCCTATGCAAAAGTGTCCCAGCTATGTATGTAACGGTGTGATGCAGAGCAAGGAGATGAGGAACACGATGGGCTTGCATAAACTAGCTAAGTGTTTGAACATCAAACGAAAAATCAGGGCGAGTATTCGTAAGGAAATTCAGTTTCCCCACCATCCGTCGATAGTACAGAGCTTTAGGCAACAAATCACCTTCAATAGGATCAAGCTTGGATTTCATAGGAAGAGGAGTTGGTGCAAATGTCTCAATTGGAATAGCAGCATCAAGGAGTTCCTGACTGGACTTATGTTGGAAAAGGTGAATCCCATGATCACTGTAACTGACCTCCAAACCCAAGAAATAATGAAGAACTCCATGGTCCTTAACACTAAAACTAGCATCCAGGAATTGCTTCAACCGAGTAACTTCATCAAGATCAGGGCCCTGTAACTAAGAGATCATCCACATAGACAACAATAATGGTGATATGAGCACCACTCCTTTTGATGAATAAAGAGTAATCGAGCTTGGACGGTACAAAATGCAAAGACTGAACACGTGCCTTGTAAGCTTGGAGAACCATTGTCCGCTTGCGTGCATGAGGCCATAAAGCGATTTCTGAAGCTTGCAAACCATATTACGAGGGTTGGGAATTCCTTCAAGAAGGGGCGGCCCCAAGGTGTAGCTAGCGTAGGCGGCTGCTCCACCCTTCGACCCACGCGCCCCCGGAGTTTGGAGAAAAAATTAATTTATTTATATATGACATTGTTTGTACATGAATTCTATTTAGAGCAGGATATTTTTTTTCCTTTAGCGCGTGATCATAGTGACCATGATTGCAACAACCACAAGTGGAGTTGGTCGCAACGACCATGGGTGAAATGGGTTGTAGAGACAAGTATTGTCGAGCATGTGCTAATGTGTTCGCAACGACCACAACTGAACCTGGTCGCAACGACCAAGGACTTTTATCTCAGTTGTAAACTGAACCGGGCTAAAAAGGTACAATGAATATAAAAAATACCCAACTGGACTGTGCAACTGACGACTGTGCTATCAATTTATAAATTATGCAGCCGCACATAATTGCATGAGGGCGAATTGCGTTCTTCTGGCTGCCGCTGCGAATTGCATTCTGCGCTACTGGACTGGACTGTGCTAATTGCATTCTTTTTTTACATTTTTTTTGATGTGCTGTCATACTCATTGTGTGCTGTCATACTCATTTTTTTTTACTGTGAATTGCATTCTTGTTTTACATTGTGTGATGTGCTGCCAGCCCCCGCATTGTTTCGATTGAGGATCCGCCACTGGCCACTGCCTTCAATCATTGTCATATAAACATCTTCATAGAGGTCAACATGGAGAAAGACATTGTTCACATTCATTCATCTGGAACAATGGCCACGATTTTGCAGCAGCAATAGCAATGATAATGCGAATGGTTGACATCTTAACACTATACTATGATTACTATCTCATTTTTCTTTTCTTTCTTTTTGTTTTAAAAAAAATAAAGCTTATATAATGCATATCGGTTTCTATATATCGATCGTTGTTGGTTCCCTTTTTCCAAAATACTTTTTGATGCTTTCATAATGAACTTGAATTTAAAAACAGTTGGGTCGTGTAAGGCACGTTCCGAACGGATATGTCCTCTTGATCATTTATATAAATTTACATTTGGATTACAAAATAGTAAAACTTTGCCCTCAAATTATTTTGATCAACTTCAGGAGTTGTATGGAATCTGATAAATTTAAATATGGAAATCGAGCACACAAATTATTTTGGGTATTTACTTGGAAAAAACTCGATTTCATAAGATAAGTTTTTTGTTGCTCGCATCTTGGAGTAAAAATTTGCACAGCAAAGAAAGTATCAAAGAAATCTGTCACACAGGCTTAATTTTTGACACTGCACATTAAGGAATTACACGCATCCATTGCCATTTCAAGATTCAGTAACTTGAGGCTACAAAATTAGGAGGGTCGTTTGGCTGTCCACCTTCGACTTTGAAGAAAATACGTATTAGAGTCGTGATCATGCACCACAACCACAAGTCGCACAAATGCAATGTAGAAGTCTTCAAACAAAGCTTCCTTGCCACTTAAAGCTAGTCTTGGATTGGCCTCATACATGCTATATAGCAAATCGTCAAATGAGTGATTGGCAAACTATTGCCGAGTTTACTCGGACAAGATTTGCATTGTGTATGCATAAGCACGCTGAAGAAGAAGAAGAGCAACAGTTTACTCGGACAAGATTTGCGTTACAAATTGATTAGACAAACAGACAAACAGTTTAACTTGTTTGATATGAAAAATGCACCACTCGATCTCCATCAATCTACTAAACTAGATTATAGATTCGGAATTAGGATCCTATAGAATAGTCAAGATGGTTCTCTTCCTGGGTTTTACGACATTTGAAACCCTCCTTCCTTGTCATTTATCTTTCTTAACACATTCCTCTTCTTGTTGCTCAAAATAGAGCAGGAGGCGATTTCCTTTTATCAACTAGTACATCCATAGTTATGTACAGAGTGTAGCTTTAGTTCATCTTCCTCAGGTTGAAAACTTGATTGGGTAGACGAGCAAGAAATACTGCTAGGATGATGAGTATAACGATCATCTGGATAGAGAAATGTCAGGCAATCAGAATAAGCATCATGGCTTTCATCATCAAACGCGGGGATAGAGGGAGAATCATATAGATGCTCACCAGAATTGGACGGTACTGTGGCTGGTTCCTCAGTATGTATAGTTTCCTGAGGACAAGTGCAAGCTAGTTAGTTAAACTTTGAATAATCTTTGAAAGGCAAGCAGTAGGCCACAATACAAACCTTTTGCGTAGAGTTCCCGAGTCCCTGCAAATCTTCTGAATCCCTTCTATCATACTTAGTGTTGTGGTAGCATTAGGATCATTCTCATCGATCTGAGGCCATGAAAACATGCAGTCTTAGCATCACAAACACACTTGTTTTAAATGGATAACTTTAAGTTGCTAACCATACTGGGTGGATCTTATGCTTTCCAATCATTGCTAACCATACTGATCAGTGGATCTTATGTTTTCCAATCACTTCATCAATTTCATGCGTCAGTCTATCATAGAGGCTTGAACAAGGGTATCCTAATTTTCACTCATAGAGGTGTGATTAGGTACTGATAAGGTAAACTAGCGGATAAGGCAGGCAAAAGGTCTTTTTTGGCATGCCAGGCATTATTTACTCATAAAACAGCAAAATGGTGCCAAGAGCAGAACTTACCTTGGCCTTCAACATGCACGAGAAGTCAAAGAAGGCACCATAAACATCAGCCATCGTCTTTGTACGGTCAAATACCATGGCAGTAAGACCTAGAGGAAAGAAAAGGAGAGGGAAAGGAAGAAGAATTATGAACCACCTTGAAACCCGACAAATCATGGGTCTTGATGTCGAACGTTTCCAAACCTCATATTGTATTAGTATGAAATTTATACGCATCATGTGAAAACAAAAGTGCAATGTCCAAATTTTCACCGAAATAGTCAGGAATTCGGGATATTACCTCGTCTCATTTTGACTGCACCTCTGAAGACTTGAATATTGTTGTAGCATAGAGCCAATGTTCCCATCGCCATGATCTAGTAAAGAGCAAATAGCAAATAAGGAATGGAAACAGCATTGGCTTCGACCAGCTAATCAAAATGCAGTATGGAGTCACATGATAGTGTAAGAAACATAAAAATCCATGCAGATGCCTAAAAATTTCGTGCATATAGTAATGTAGTGGGGTTTTATGCAAATGACCCATGATGTATATGTTTCTTTCTAATTACATGGCAGTTCATGAGTCCTGACTCTCATGACCTTATTTTGAAGACCTAATGTACAGCTTTATTCCTCCTATGATACCATGATAAAGGGACATAAGAAATGGATGCTTTAATGGTGGAAGGAACAATAGATGGTTTAACTAATGAGATGATATGAAAATCTGCCTCGTCAGGCATAACCAGGTGCACTATGAAAATTTGTCTCTCTTTCGATAAATGGCACAACAGCTGCAGAATAGATGAAAAATATTCATAACTTTATCAGTTCCGGTTTAGATGTTTATATACCAGTGGGATGGCACAAGATCTGAAGATCGCTTGATCCCGCAAAGTTGATATACATTTAATGCAGTCTTCCACGTTTGTTAAAGCGTTTGTCACCATATCATTTAGGCATTCAACTGCTTTCTTTGAATTCTTCTCATATTTCAAGTCCTACAGAGGCATTTCAACAAGATCAATATGTAAAAATAAGAGGTTGAAATTAAGGCTTCCATGTCTTTTGCAATTCAGCTAATACTTTGAAGCAAACAACTTGAGAAAAGATGTTTGGCCTTGGGCTAATATGCGGGAATTTTTACCTCAAGTTTGTTCACATATTTACTCCAGATTTCTCGGGGCCAGAACATACGTGATTTAGGTATTTCATTTATGTCTTCCAGGAAATCTCGAATAATGTTTGCTTTCTGCAATCAATATTGTAGAAGTTAGAAAATGACTTAATGTGGTTTGGGGAAAGGGAAGAAAAATAGATGACGACTCACTAATGGGACCTACACTGTATGGTTGCTTTCCCTTGGGGAAAAAGTACCTGAAGAAACAAACCGATTGAATTAGAAACATGGTCAGGAGCCAGATCTTCCAAGCCAGAGGCATGAAAAAGCTTAGACAACCCCAATCCAACAAGTCCAGACACATAGTGGCAATATTCATCATAGTCATCAATGGATTCCACCTGCCAAGCAAGAAAAGAATATCAGATTGAATCTCGAAGCTCAGGACAAATAAAGCTCCCATCATGAAATCTAACTTGTGCATTCATAGACTATAGATTCCTATATTGATACATGATTACTTGGTATCACCAGGGATCTGCATTTTAATTGCAGGATCTTAAGGTGATCTGCAAACTTGAGGCTTGGGATACGAAATCATGTATTTAGGAGTGGATTACCATGTTTGTAATTTTATCCTGATATGCATCAAAGTAGAGGCAGCAATATAGCATAAATGTTGATGGTGGCAAACCTTTTCAAAGACATATAAAAGACATATGCCAACTAGGAGATCAGTTAAGACTTAGGAACCTAATTCAGAGCTTTCCTATTACTCTAGAAAGCAGCGGAATTATTTGGTCAGAAATATGAATAAAACGGTCCATTGGTGAAACAATTTTGGCTATAGCCTACAGCAGAGTTTTATTCCATATGTCACTAAACCATTTTTATCAAAGAAAACATATTCAGTAGTATGTCTTTATTTAGTCATGACAAACCTCATTGCTGATAAATTTTGCCATTCCTGCACCCATCCGTTTTGTGGTATCTTCTATTGCTTCCTGGTAACTACAAGATGAAATAAATCCTTCTAGATAAGCAAGTTAATGTATCAACCCAGCCTGTCATGCAAATCATATTTTTTGGTTTCCAAATTGGAAAATGAGCTCTTTTATTTCTATCATTGTAATCAAGCAGATCACTTCTACATTGAGCCAAAATCACGTCTAGATACACCCACAACCCCAACTCAACATCAGATTCCTGAATACCATAAGATAACATTTTGGAATGAGAAGCATACCCTCTGTCAAGCTCCAAAAATGAAGTTGAAATGTGATGAAATTGATCCATAAGAACCTTGTTGTTCTTGGTGCCACCTTCATCAGAAACATACAAAAATAAATGTCAAATGATATATCACTCTTTTCTATATCTTTTTCTACAGACCAGGTAGTATGTCAATACTCAATGGATTGCAAAAAAATGATGAGCAAAACACCGAGTCCAGGTTACTCAAAGCGGAAGCAGAGATACAAAACCATAGTTTATGGATATTGCAAGAACATTCTGTTAATTATAAAGTCTGATCTTGGAAGAAAGCACACAAAAAAAGCAGCTAGACTTATTCAGGTCAATTCCATAGAAAGAACATATTGGGATACAAGAAGCAAGAAGATATGTAGAGTGCTCACATGAAAAACGCCAGCCACGATCATATATGTGCTTATGGAAGTCTGTCAGGATAGGAACTTTTGTATCTGCAGGTATGCTTGTATCGTCCTCTGTAGGCAGTCAAATAACCTTGTAAGATTTATTGTTGGTGTATCTGGTTGGTAAGGGTAAGGAACACAACAAAATACTATAAAGGTTCTGAGTTGATAAAGCATTAAAATACTCCCTAATCCCTATATATGTCAACAACACTTGGTCAATATTTGAAAAGACAATGCACAACAGAACAAGATAATGGAACGAACCTACAGTGTCGAGTGCTCGAAGGACTAAATAAAATACGCATATCTGCAATGAAAGATTTTTGCGTATGTCATCAACTTGAGCACACAATTTCGAAAGAGATGAATTGAGGAAGAAAACATTCATCATACACCACATGAAATTGAAATCTAATCACTGGTAATTAAGAAACGCAGTCGTTTGGCATCACAGAAACTTGATACGGTGTGCATCCACAGATTCACTGAACAAAAGATTCATCAGATAGCTGATGTTGTGATGCCTATATATAAGCTTCTCAAGAAAGACGATTAAATTTATTTATTTTTTTAAAAAAAAGAGTTACAAAAGAAAGCAAGAATTCAATCTACAGATCATGATTCATGAACAACCAATTAAATGAATCTGCTACTCGGAGATTGAAGATAGTAGATTTGCAGGACCTGAAATCGAAATTAGTTTAACTGAATATTCATCTCATGATTCATGAACAAATAATTCGAAATTCTAAGCTCTCAAAGTGCAATTCCATCTTTCAACAGGCCAAATCCGTCGGAAGCAAACAAAATCATGCACCGAATTTCCCCGATTTCAACAAACGAAAACCTAAAACAATCGCAACGACCGAGGAAGAACTCACAGCATCGCGAAGCTCAGAGCGGAGCTGATGAATGACGAGGGCGAAGCTTCTGGAAACCTTGTGAAGCATGGAGTAGCAGAAGCGCCAGTGCGGCGAATCCGAACGGATCTGCTTCTCGGCGCACCTCACCGCCATCAACAGCTTCAGCAGCGGGTAGAGTTCATCCGGATGCTTCAGAATCGCTCCCAAGCTCGCCATTATCGATCTCTCTAGTTGCTGAAATTCACGGCAGCAAGAGGGGGAGACTGGAGAGAGATAGGGGGGTCGGTGGTGGTTGTTTCCAATCGAGAAAATGTTTAAATTGGGAGGGAAACGTGAGAGAAGAGGAGAGAGTGATACAGGGGGAGTAGGGGATAAGTCACCTTGCTTCGTGGGCCCTCTACTGTGGCTGCCAGGCCCAGGTGGCAGGAATTTACGCACTAAATCCGCCGACGCCGAGCTATATGGTTGCCGAATGTCGACGCTTCATTATGCATTGTCTACCCGTAACCCGCCCACTCGTTTACCCTTCAACCTCTAAACCGTAGTCGCTCATACTCTAAGGGCATGTTTGGACGTAGCTTTTTAGGGCGTTAGATAGAGCGTGAGATAGAGGGTTTTCAGAAACGCTCTTCCAATTGTGTTTGGCAAGCCAGAGCGTTTTCAGAAACGCTCTCATCAGCCGCTCTGGAACCGTTTCTTCGACCGCTCCCATTTGAAAGCGTCGGATGAAATTTGAGAGCGTTCGACGGTGAAGAAAAATCAGAATCCCTCTCCTCTCTTCATCATCGACATCGCCTTCCCTAGTGGCGCACGACAAGCTCGGTAAGATCTCTAATGGAGTCTATTTCGGCAGGAACCCTAATTTCGATTTCATTCATCGTTTTGCCGGTTTGTAGGGGCTCTTCCCAGATTCCAAATCGTCATCTCCACCAAACTCTTTCCCTTTCACGCTAATACCCCTAATTTCGATTTCGATTTCAATTTTGATTTGCAAAACCTTGTTATCATCAATTTCGGATTTAATTGTTTTGGGGTTGCTTATGGCCGATTTTAGATGATTCGTCAACTCTAGTTACTCAATTTCTAAGAGGGTTCGCTGAGTTTTAGGGCTCCTATTTCACGAGTGTGTGTGCTTTAGATGATTTTGCAATGTATTATAACAACAGTATGATTTTGTTAGGTGGTAAACTTAAGATGGTGACTAATGAGATAGCTTTGATGTAAGAAGGTTCATACAACTGTATATTGGACCGAGCTTAGCTTGTTATGAGTATAAATGAACAAATAAATAAACACTTTGACAGTCCAAACAAGCATTTCAGTATCTACAATAGAGAAAGATGGATTGGATGGTAATTGGTACTTGTTGGTCAATCTGATAGCTGATACACAGCAGATTAGGATTGTCCCACTCCATTGTAGTGACTAGTGACACTTAATGGGAGATCACTCAAGGGAATATATTTATTACAAGTTAAATGGAGTACTATATAGACATGTGTGCATCCATTTGTTCAAGGGAAATCAGAATTTAAACAAATGCCATATATTATGCAAGTCCAAGATAAGATCAAGTAAGACTAAATCTCACCATAAAATTAGAGAAAACCAACAACAAACTGACCAGATTGGAAGCTACAATTCAATATCCAGCACGTAAAACACACCAATTCTTCACAGACATTGATATATTGGTTCTTTATTACACATTACTGCAAGGAAAGTAAATAGGGGGAACTTAATTAACTGATGGAGGGCAATATAGACAGTGATGGCATGCTATTTATCATACACTCCGTTGAAATGTACTCTAACCAATTCAAGTATATAAGTTGTGTATATATAATGTCATGCACCAATGCAAACAGCTATAACTGATAATCTAAATTGATTAGTAACATTCTATATATATGTATGTTGTCAAAATGTAAGCTATTCTTGAGTGATGTGTTTGCTTAATTTCAGTTTTATTATCTTTGTGTGCTGATAGAAATAAATGGTTGGTTCTATATTATACATAAAGTGTACATTTGTTATTCAATCTTAATTGTTGTAATCTTTTTTGTCTAGAGTATGTTGCTTTGTCTAGAACCATAGGCTCCAGTATATCCTGAAAGCACAGACAACAATAGCATGTTTAGCACACCTAGGAAGACTAGTATTTACAGCACTAACAGATAAGAGGAAAAAGGCATTGAAAAATCCAAAAGCAACTATCAAAATTTACTAAGACAGAGATTTCAACAAGTCAGCTAGGGAGAAAGTTAAACTATAACTACATTATTTATTTAAAACTGAGAGTGGGAAATTCTGGATGTTGTAACCTTCACCCATGACAGTAGACACCATAGCCTGAGAAGATAGCATGGAGAAATACAGCCCGTAACTCTTCAAGCATAAGAAAAAAGTTTGTACAATATCCAGCTACAAAGCATGAAAATTTGGGAATAGCAGCAAAGGTGTCTCGTTTTCAGGTGATGATCAGTTTGTGCACAGTACATCTCTGTTCTGTGTGATTTGCTTTTAATCCCTTTAATTTCCCCCTTTAGCTGTGCAACCCCAAACTGGCTTATTTTTTTACCAAACCTATATAATGATGATGATGATGGCAGCTTGCTAGCAATTGCTGATATATATAATGAGGTTGAAGGGGGATTTGAATGGGTTCCTTTTGAGTCTGTTTAGTTTCCTCTTTTGAGGAGTTCCTCTCAAGCAGCTTATGATTGTTTCTTATTGAAATTCCAATCCAATGATTTTGGTGAGACAGATAGAGAGAGGGGAGAATGAACTGCTTTTTAGAAGACCACATTTGCTGGTTTTTGTATCTTTTAAAAGGCGCGCTGATGCTTCCGTTTCACCGTTGAATCCGTTTATATAAGTATATTGTTCCAACCTCTTAACTCTATTTTGAAGAATAAGTATTTCTGCTTTAAAAGGGATCCTATATAGTACTGTAGTATATAGTTTGCTGTTATATTTTTTCACCATAGCTACCCTTGTAAGGTAAACTGCACCAAATCCTTGTGATTTAATTAGGTCATTTTATTTTAAAAAAAGATCAATTAATTGCATTACTATATGATCATAAAGAATGCCTGAATCTATAGTCAAGGAAATTTTATTCCAGGAGAAACTTCATATACCATAATCTGTTATTCTGACTTGCTAAAATCTGTATTTAATACAGGTTCCATTTGACCAGCTGAATGCCTGAATCTATAGTCAAGGAAATTTTATTCCAGGAGAATGCAAGTCACGAACAATATAAGTGAAAATTAGTTGTCCTTTGCTGGAGACCCAGAAACCGCATATAATTTGAGAATATTATAATAAAAACCCAGATAATGTGTTCTCCAATTCAGGGTATTCCTATGTAGTTGCTGTTCTTGGTTAAAAACCTTTTTATTTAATGTTCATTTTCCTGAAAATAATTTATCAATGTGTAGCACATCTTTGATACTGTGTTTTCTGCTTGCTTTTATTTTATTTTTTGTTTTCCTAGAGGGCCCCAAATACAATTAGTCAAATACTGTATGCACCAAATCTGTCATGTTTTTTTCAAGGTTTATGCTCCTATGTAGTTGCTGTTCTTGTTGGAATGCTTTCTTAAATGGCACTTCTGATATAGCAGCTTCTGAATATCTAATTACCGGATTTCATAGAAAACAAATCTATTTTTACAGAAAACAGATTTTTACAGAAAACAGATTTCTGTTTTTAAAATATGTTGGATTTCCTAGCTGTTGTACTCATTTTCCTCCTTACTCTATTCCTTTGTTACATGATATTGATATGTCAAGATCATGCTATATATGCCTAAACAGTGAGAGAATATTGTTCTTATTGTTGAAAACAGATTTCTGTTTTTAAACAGGGAGCCTCTCAAGGGTCTGCTCGATCATCCTCCTCGACCTCCCAGGAGTCATTCCTTCGACTTTGAGTTTTATCGTGTTTGTGTCGTCGACTGTGCTGATCAGACTCGCTTTTAACCCAATTGTATCGATGGTATCGACCAGTTCATTGTGGGTGATGATGTCAGGGTTGTAGTGGATCTCGGCTTCCTCGGTAGCTAAGGCAACTCGGGCCTTGAGCACTCCTTGGAGGTCACGGAGGACGAATTCGATAGTGTTAGTGCAGTTGGTGCAAGTCATGCCTTTGATGCTTATCCTACAAGTTTTGGTGGAGGCTTCTTGTTTGATCAGCTTTGCGTCGAACCCTGCATCTTCAATTACCTCTCGGATTTGTTCCTCCTACATATATACAGTCCAACATTACATGTAATTCTTAATATATAGATACATGGGTTAAAAATGAGTTGAAATAAGCTTGAAAATGAGCTCAAAGCGATCAAAATGAGCAAAATTGACAAAACGAGCATAAAAAGAAAAAAAAACGAGCATAACAAGCAAAAACGAGCAAACGAGCTCAAATTCAAGCTCAAGCTCGAGCTTGTCTAATTACTAGCAAGCCGAATATGATCACAAAACCAAGCCGAATATTGACGATGTATGATTTTGGTTTTATAGCCCGGGCTTGTTGCTAGGTTATAAAGTCATGTAATTTTTCTCTTTTATAAAGGAACTTTATAGCTCGGGCCAAATATGACCGGACTCTAAAGTCATACATCAAATAAAATAGATCCATTTTGGTAATTTGAAAATTTAATCTGCAAAAAGCTTGGATAATCAAAGGCATGCCAAACAAGATGTTCAATTTTAAGCTAGATTATAATTTTGAGCTAGATTACAATTTTTATCTAGATTATAATCTCAAGCTAGATTATAATCTTAAGCTAAGGGCATGCCAAACATGCCCTAAATCGTTCACATTTTTTTCACGGAAATTTCGCGAGGTACCCCTGAGGTATGGGGTATTTCGCGAGGTATACAAAACTTTGACCTATTTCACAGGATAATCTTGAGGTTTGTAAAAATTTCGTGTCGTACCCCTCCGTTTGTTTTTTAAACTTCACCGTTAACTTTTATTAAAGAAAAAAGAAATTAATTAATAGAAAGGAGAACTTACCCTCTTCCTTTGGGCTGCGTTGGAAAGAGAGGGAGGGAAAGGTAGCAAGGTTACCTTATGTATAAAATGGAACCCAGAAAACCCATTTACCACCAAAAGCGCGTGCTCAGACCACCAAAAGAACGCGCATGAGCACGCGCTCTACTTTTCCACAAATCCCACCTTTCCCAAACCAAACCCTAGAACTCGATCTGCAAATCTATTCGAAATTCCAGTAAATCCCACTCTAAGACTGCTTCAAAATCGAAACCAGAGTTGTAATCTCAAATCAAAAAGCTTTCTTTTTTGGATCTGGCACAAAATCTGGATCTTGGAAGGGATTGACGCGCTCTCTCTCGCTCTAGAGTTAAAAGTCTCATATTCTCTCAAATCACTGCCATGGAGGTCGATTGCCTCAATCTTCACTGCAATCAAGGGTTTCTTCTCCGCCACCTCCCCCTACGGCCACTCTTCTCGATTCGATGTTTCTTTCTACAGCGGCCACTCGGTTCGAGTTCGTGCTTGAATCGTCAATGGCTGGGTGCTACAGTTCACTGGGTTCCGAGGAATCTGTTCTCATCATGGCTTCTGTTGGTTCTTGGACCTGCTGGGTCTTCGTTTTGGCAGGTATGTCTACACAACCCCTCTCTTTCTCTCCAAAATCCAGAAGTTATCTGAAATCTGCTTATTTAATCCTTCCTTGTGTTTGCTTGATTCCTATTTAAACTTTTACAATGTTCAATCAAATGCTCCTCTTCCTATCATCCTCCATACTTGCTCTGTAATTCAAAAAAAGTGGTTTGCTCTTACTTGGTTTGCTCTTACTGCCTTGATTTACTATAAGTCTCACTGTTTTGCCTTTATGGCTACCAACCAAAATACTAAAGGGAAGGGGATCCTCAATGAGGTTCCACCGACACCCACCGAAAAACAGCACAACGGGATACCTTCGGGTGACACCCAAAAACCCAATACCCCATCAAAAACACTGAAAAGTGACAAGGGAATGGCAAAGCTATGGTTTCTTGGTGGCTTTGGGTTCTGCTTGTCGTATGTCACTGATTCACCTTGCACTGATCATGATATACGGCTTTCAATGCCTATTAAGTGCTACCTTTGCTATTATAATATTATGAAATTAGGTTTTATGACACTCCTTTCAGCACCTTACTTGGTGATTGTAACAGAGCATTCTGATTTCTCTGGCTTGTACGATCATTGTGTTGCTTTAATGGCAAACAAACAACCTAACAAAGGGAAGGGGAGCCCCAGTGGGGATCCACCGACACCCACAATTACCCAACCTAAAGGGAAGCCCTTGGGCGACACCCACAAACCTCCAATCCCACCTAAACCACACAAATATGTCAAAGGTAAAGGAAAGCTTGTTCTTTCCTCTTTCTTTGATCAGCTGTGCTATTACAATCTCTCTTATAAATGTGATAACTTAACTAGAAGGAGTAGCCTTTTCTACTCTTTGTCAATTACCTACCAGGTTCAGAAATTAAACAAAGCATCCAAGATTACAAAATCTGATAACACTCTAGTAAGTTATGCTTCTTCACTCATACACTTCCATCCTGCCTTACTAAAATATGCCAATCATCATAATCATTATCATGACCAATGCATTTTAGGATTTCTCACTCTTCTATGGACATCTCATCCTAAAACCACTACTTTACCTATGAGGAAAATTATTTATGATCATTATAAAATGCACTACTTAGATTGCCTGACTACCTGTTGTATGATCTTATCTAATATAAGAACACCAGATCACGTTTACTGTTGGTGTTCACATCACTATTACTATTACAATGCTTGTAACCTATCCTTTGTTATGAATCAAAATCTATATTATGAATTACTGTATTGTGAGAACATGCTTTTATGGTTGTTGGTTGACCAGTTTTCTAATTTGTTACTTATAAGAATGTTACAAACCCATCTTAACTCGACTACTGTTTTAAACCATCCTTGTATAACTCTACTTAGTTTTAACCTTATTTCTTCTATGGATGTGTGCATTGGCTTTGTTCATGGAGAACCCTTAGTTAAATCTTCTGTTGCTGGCTTTCTGGCTTCATACTATAATTGTTCCAAGTCCCATTCTCAGACTAGCCATACTCTCTTAATACTGGATACTATCTTTGTCATGTTGTTAATCAACTTAGAACTACACCACTGTCTAATACTTGTTAGAATTAACCTAAATCATTTATCTAATTCCAAACATGAACCGATTCACCCTAACTGCCTATTCATTACCCAATTTAATGAAATTATTTATAAAGAACCCCGAGTGAGCCCCTGGCTACTACTTGATTATTTGATTTCTATCCAGGCTTCTGTTTTTGGGCTCTGGCTGAGTGACAACTCTTACTTCTTCAATCTCATTTTTTCTTTTACCAAAAGTTACTCATTATCAATTGTGAATGTGTTTGATTCCAATCTGATCTCCTTTTTGCCTGTTCTGAAAGACATCTTCCTCAAAACTAAGGGAAATACACACTTAACTTCTCCTATATGGTTATCCAACTGCTGCTGTCATACTTACCATAGCATAATGAGACTTGCATTTTTCATTAACTATATTCAGTACTTTCTTTTCATTTCTGTTACAAGTAACCAATTAGATAAAAAAAATTACTTTCATAAGCCCACTCCTAAACCCTCTACTAAGCTTGCTCGAGGGATTTCTTCTCTCGAGCACTATGTTTGTTTACAATCTATACAGCATATCAACACAACCATCAGGGCAACAACAATGGCTAAGGACACAAAGTGGACTCAAGCATATGAAGACCCCAGCTACACAACAACAACACTGATCGAAGGCTATAACTGTAATCAAGCATGTGAAGGACTCAGCCACCCTTCATCATCACAGTATAACTCAATCAATAGGGGCATTTGGAAGGTTTGTAGCTGCTGTCAATTTTTTTATCTTCCAAGTTCAATTACAAACACCAATCACATGTATTGCTTCCATTCTTTTACTTGGGATGACTTTGCTCTTTTGCTCAGTGCAACAAATTTTAACCTTGTAAAACAGAAACATTGGATATTCCATAATCTGTATTATTTGGATCAATGGATTGAATCACCACACCTTATCAATCAATTAAATTCCTCTGTTGTGAGTAACATATATAATATATGTAATTTTTGGTACTTCATAAGGCCGGCTGGACCATGTATTATACGTCAAATTCCTGAAATAAACCCAGCTATTGATTTCGACAATTTATGGAGTAAAGAGTATGCCACTTCTTGTTTCCATGCTCCTAATTCTAATACTCTTATAAGCCATCTTTCATAACCAAAAGCACTACAAATCGATTACAACATTTTAACACTAAATGTCACCTCTTTGTTTAGATTAATGGATCTTGAAACAATCAATAAAATTAACACTAAAATCCAAACTAATATGAACCATTTTAGTAAACACACCTACTGCAAGTATGGTCCTAACTCTTCAAGGTACCAAAACCCCCAATTTATTTTTTTATGAAATTTAGCTTCTGGAATGTGAGGGGGCTTAGTAGGAAAAATGTCTGGACTCATATCGAATCTACTGCTAAATCTGAACACATCAAAATTTTAATGCTAGCAGAAACAAAATTAACAAACCCACCTCCGGAGAAATGCTGGAGAAAACCCGGGTTCGACAAAATGTTCTTTTGTCCTTCAAATGGTCTGTCCGGAGGCCTTTGCCTCCTTTGGAAAGAATCACAATTCCAAAATGAAACCCTCACCATTAGAAACTCAACTGACCGTATTATTCAGGAAGATTATACTAACACCAAACTCAACATTACAATAGAAATCTTATTTATCTACGCGACTCCTTATGCAAACGAAAAAAATACTTTCTGGGCTTCCCTATCTGACTACATAAGCAAATCTAAGGACTTTCTCATCGTTTTGGGAGATCTAAATGAAATTCTAGAACCAAATGACAAGCATGGTGGCCGAACACCATCTATAAACAGATTTACTAGACTTAAAGACATAATTAGCACTCACAATCTAGTTGATTCTCCAACCTGTGGGAATAACTTCACTTGGAGAAAACGTGAACATGGTAGCGATAACATTTATGAAAAATTGGACCGTGCGATAATAAGCCACTCTATCCTAAAAGAATTCCCTAATCTTTGTACAAAAAATCACGCTTTTTTGAAATCTGACCATGCGCAAATCACCCTTGATCTCATGGATAACCAAAAACCAAAATTACAACCTTTTAAATTTGAAATGGCTTGGACAACAAGACCGGACTATGAAAACATTGTGCGCTCCGCTTGGAGACTAGATTCTCCGGGCTCGCAAATGTTTAAATTGACAAAAAACTGCAAGAAGTCAAAAGAAAGAGTAAGCTATGGAGTAAGGTAACTTTCGGGAACGTTTTCCGCCAAATAAAACAAGTTGAATCACAACTCTTAGAGCTACAAAACACGTTGTGTAATGCTTATAACTATGATCTAGACAATAAAATCAAAAGGCTCACATCAAAGCATGCTTCATTATTAACCTATCAACAGAAATATTGGGGGCAACGAGCCAAAAGAATACATGTAAAATCAATTGACGCTAACACAAAGTATTTTCACAAAATTGCTACTGGAAGACGTAACAGAAATATAATAAAACAGATCCAAACCACGGCTGGTATAACAATCAATAGTGAAGAAGAAATAAGGAAATTAATCAAGCAAGACTTCAGCCAAAGATATTCACTACAACCAAGGCAACGGGTACCGAGCAATTTACTAAACTATGTGGGAAACGAAATTTCGAATGAAGATAATAACTGGCTCACTCGACAAGTCACAAACTCCGAAATTAAAAATGCGGTCTTCAGCCTAGCCAACGACAAATCTCCAGGACCGGATGGGTTTTCTGCGGGATTTTTTAAGAAATACTGGCATATTGTTGAACCATCTATAATCAAGGCAGTCAAGAGTTTTTTCCTTAGTGGACGGATCCTAAAACAAACAAACCACACGTTTATCGCTTTAATACCAAAAATAGATAATCCTACCACAACATCCCACTACAGACCTATAAGCCTCTGTTCAACAACTTACAAGGTTATATCCAAAGTATTAGCATCAAGACTTAAAAAAATCATCCCTAAAATTACCAACCCACTACAGAGTGCATTCTCAGCTGGTAGATCAATGCAGGATAACATTTTAATTGCAAATGAAATTTTCCACTCCTTCTCTAAGAAAAAAGGAAACACGGGCTGGATGGCGGTTAAGCTAGACATGAAAAAAACATTTGATATGGTGGACTGGGATTTTCTTTTTTCCACTATGATCAAATTTGGATTCTCTACCAAGTTCACAGAATGGATCAAGGAATGTATAACTGGTACTGGTAAATAATGAACCCACTGATGTTTTTTTCCCCAAAAGGGGGCTACGTCAGGGCGACCCACTCTCCCCATATCTATTCCTAATTATTTCTGAAATCCTTGCTAGAGGCCTTCATAAGGAATCTGTCAGGCCTTAGAGTCATCTAGGAATCAAACTAACACGAGGAGGAACAAAGATTCCTTTTTTAGCCTTTGCGGATGATATTGTTATCTTTGCGTCGGCTACCAAAACAGGTTGTGACCAAATTAACCAAACATTAAGGGAGTATACTGCGTTGTCAGGACAACGTGTTAACCGACATAAATCCCAATTCCAAACATCCAAAAACGTTTTGACGACAAAAAAAAATCTTATCCGTAATGAATTAGAAATAGCGCACACCCCAAATTTGGGGTGCTATTTAGGATGTCCGATCATTGAGGGAAGAGTAACGAAAGATGATTTCAAGGACCTTATAATGAATACTAAATGTCAACTGCACAAATGGAAGGCAAACTGCCTTTCACAATCTGGAAGATGTACTTTAATCAAGACAACGCTATTAGCAAAACCTTTGCATATAATGCAATGCTTTATGCTACCCAAATCTGTTCACACGGAACTGGACAAAATCAATAGGAATTTCCTCTGGAACAAAGGCCCAAACCATAAACCACTCATCAGTTGGTTTGAAATATGTAAAACAAAGGAAAATGGAGGGCTCGGTCTCCGTTGCTCAGAGGATATGAACAAGGCATTACAGATGAAACTGCTCTGGAAAATACTCGCGGAACCTACTAGCCCGTGGGTTACCCTAATAAAAGAAAAATACCTAAAAACCAGCAATATCCTAAACTATCAAAAGTGTGGTGGGTCCTCATGGCAATGGGCACAACTAATAAAATTAATACCTTTATTTAAAAATGGTCTCCAATGGTCGATTGGGGATGGTACATCTATTAATTTTTGGAATGACCTCTGGATGGGCTCCTCGCCACTAAAAACACTAATCCCAATTACACAACAAATTGACGAATCAATAAACATAAAATACTTCATAAAAGAAAACAAAATATGGGATCGGAACAAATTATTTGAAAAATTACAACGGATGCTACCTAATGATTTAATAGAGAAAATCACCACAATACCATTACCCCAAAACATCCATGTTGACAGACTATATTGGAAATGGAGCAAGAACGGTTGGTTTACGACAAACTCTGCAATTGATATGATACATAAATACAAAAACCACACAAGCTCGGATATATGCTGGGTTTGGGAGCTAAATGTTCCACCCAAAATAAAATCCTTTCTATGGAAAATCCTTAAAAACGCAGTACCAACTACTTTTAGATTAGCATCTCGACGGCTAGGTATTCCGACTAATTGTCCACACTGTGACTCATGCTATGAGGATTTAAATCATCTATTATGGGATTGCCCCATTACTAAGGGCACTATGATGGCAAATGATCCAGGTTCTTTTATGAAAGTGCATGGTTGCTTTGATAAAGGAGACCCATTAAACGACACAATATGGAATATCAAGAACACAATTGGAAAAACCAGATTTGAAGACCTTGCGTTTGTTTGGTGGGGTGTCTGGTTCTCCAGAAACAAAACGCTTTTCGACAATTTAAACCCAGACATAAGGAAGATATTAGCTTTCAAAAAGGATCAAAAATTTATCTGGATAACTTCACAATCAAAGGAAAATACAAAAGAGAAAATATTAGCTACACAAAACGGCTCACAACCCAGATTGACTTCAAAAAGGAAAAGAACCAAATGGGAACCCCTCCACATGACACTCACAAACTTAATTTCGATGGCTCTTTTTCCTCGAATAATAGGGGCACTTTTGGGTTTATCATTCGTGATTCCCAAGGTGCTCCTATTTCTTGTGGTTGGGGACCATCACCTATCGATTCTGTAAGTGGATGTGAAAGCCATGGACTTTCGAGTGGTATATTAGCTGCAAAGAACTTGAACATTACGAATTTGATCGTTGAAGGAGATAACTTAACAGTTATTAAAAGTTTAAAAGGTTTGGGGAAGCCTACTGGAGACTCTGATATGATTGTCTCGGACAGTCTAGTCTCGCTTAGCTTCTTTGGTTTTGTTGAGATTCGTCATGTCTTCCGAGAAGCAAATCTAGTGGCTGATCGCTTATCACGTCTCTGTTCCGCTTCACATGGATCTATGACTACTGATGATTCTCTATTGCGTAGTCTCATCCGTAAGGATGCTCTTGGCTGATAGAGCTTAGCTCTATGGTCAAATTATTTTCGTTTCAAAAAAAAAAAAGAAAAAAAAAAAAAAAAAAAAAGAAAGAGAGGGAGGGATGGCTATTGGCGAGCTTGGGCGAAGGGACTTGGGGGACGGCGCGGAGCGACGGTGTCTGGTGACCAAATCGACGAAGGCCTTCGATCTATTCAGGGGAGCGAAGCTCGAGAGGGAGGGTGACTCAAAGAAGGCGACACGGTGAGGACGACGTTCGAGAGGGTGGGCGACTCAGAGAAGGCGACACGGTGAGGATGACGCTTGAGAGGGTGGGTGACTAGAGAGGAGGACCTCGCCCGACGCAAGCACCAGTGTCGGCTAGAGTCTGGAGGTGGGGTCCGGTAGGTGGATCGAATTCCGGTGACAGGGGCGGAGAAGGTATGTCTTCTTCGAAGGTTTTTGAAAATTAAGGTTTAGGTTTTGTTTTCTACTCAATTTGGAATTTGAGGTTTCAAATTTGAAGTTTGAGTTTAAGTTTGGCGATGAATTGCTGAATTTGGTTTGCATTTTGTGGTTAATTGGACTGAATCGGGGGGAAAAAGAGGTAATTTGAGCCTATGACAGCAAAGTTGAAAAATGCACAGGAGGGTTGACAGTTGTGGGTGCAACCAAAGAGAGAGAGAGCTTTGATTGAAAAGCACTCTTATGAAGGACCAACCCCAGCAAATGCAACAAAAAATAGAGGGATTATAGTGAGTTGTACAGAGAAACATGGTGTAATAGCTAAGTAAATCAATGCAGCATATCAGAAAAGAGGTAAAATGGTTAAAAAAAAAAAACTACTGTAATAGCTTAATTTATGCTTATAGCCGAGCACACATGGATTGGGTTTCGATTTGTGGCATTACTTGTTAAAATTAATAGCTTAGTTTATGTAGAAATTCATGCAGTAAAGCTATGACATCAATTATATATCATTTGAAGATTAATTCAAAGCTATGACAATAAGTGTGTTGCTTTTAGCCTATTAGCTCAAAAGTAAGAGCATTGTGCAAATGCACAAGGACGTGGGTTCAAATCCCACATAGGCTTATTGAATTCTTTAACCATTTAAGTACTTTGTTCACTTAATTTGAGAAAATAATTTGACATTCTTTCCCAGATGATTATTAAGGAAATGAGTGTGATTTAAGTTGTCAAATTTCAATGTGTTTATTGCCTTATATCTGAGATACAATACATTACCCCATTATATATCATTGAAAAATGCATTGCTTGTGATTACCATTGTATTTCTAAGCATAAATTAAGCTATTGTAAAAAATATAAACAAGGTGCATTACTTCAGATTTTCATGCCTTGCAGAAACTGCAGTCAGGTTCGTGATTCCTTCGTAAGATTATTGTTGTATCAAACTCAACTGAAGTTGTTGAATAAACTTTCACATTAGCCTATGTGGGGCTTGAACCCACACCTTTGTGCATGAGCACATCGCTCTACCATTTGAGCTAATAGACTTGAAGGTTATATGAGCTAATAGGCTTAAAGGTTATTAGATACAGTATCAAGGACCATGAATCAGAAATCCCAAAAAAATACCTCTTTTGGCATAGATGCCAATAGTGCTGACAAAAGTAGCCGTCCAGATTCTTTCTCAATACTTACTAAACTTGGATTTCTACTAGATTTTGCCAACATTTTCTTAGACACTTCAAGCACTGATTGGGGAAACCTGGACATGATTATTTCATCATATTATCCTTCTTAAGAAGCAACTCAAGCACCGACTAAATTATGTGTACATCTAGAAACAGTAACATTATGTGCCTCTAACAAATCCAATATTCTTATCTTCTTTATCATAAGAAAATGTTCAGAGACCATCTCATGCATATATTCAACAGCAAGTTTGGAAATTTTGAGTACAATGACGGAGCGTTAAACATCTGCTCCTAGCACATAGAACAAAGATAGCTTGCTGTTATCAGCAAGTTGACGCTGATTGCAATGTCATAGTTTAGCTAGAAAGATTAGTATATTGATGCTTAACATGTTAATCTTTTAACAAGTTTATGGAAGAAAAAAGCGGGGCTAATAAAAATTGAAAATCCATTGATGGTGTGTAAATCTAACATGATTGTTGATGCTATACTCCCTTCATTTAATGCACATCCATCATAATCCCTTCGATAACTATTTTATGCATTACCTTTATTTGGGGATTTTAAGACACATCATTCACCCAAGAACATCAGGAAATTGTCCTAGCTTGTAAGAATATCAAGAAGCTAATAGCCAATGAGTCCTAGCTTGTAAGAACATAGACAACTCCATCCCTTTACAAGTAAATAAACATAAATTGCTCAAGTATGAATGATCAACCACTTTGAAGCCATAAATTCCTCAAAATAACAAATCAGCCTAAAAAATTATCAAATCTATAACACAAGTCTGGTAGCAATCGGTAGGAATCACTGAATCCATTTACACAATTGAAATTAGCAGATCTTTAAAACTAATAATTCATTACAGAGTGGTATGTCAACTACAAATTCCAGCAATATAAGAAAATTGAGTACAGGATTCCCAAAATTGAGTACAAACTAGAAACTAGAAATAATTTTTCACTGATGTAGCAAAATTTTAAAATGAAAAATCCCAAATCAGTAGAAATCCCCAGAGCAAAATCTCAAACCCCTAAATCCACTCATAAAATTACCAATCGATCGAAACAACTAAATCGAAATCTCCAAATCCCTAACCCCCAAATTTCAAATACACTTACTTGCTTCGAGTTACCCCCAACCATGTATGCATGTCGGCTCCGCCTACCTCACGCCACCTACTGATGCTCGCTGCCTTCGTTGTCCCAAGTTGTCGGCCTCGTTCTCCCTGGTCTGTATCGACAAGGCTTGAAGGACGAACAAAGGAGAGAAGGCGTGCTCTATGATTTTTTTTAATTCAATTTCTTTTTTTTTTCTAAACAAAACGGATCTGTTAGTATTGACGGGGGAGGGGCACGAGACGAAATTTGCATAAACCTCAGGGGCATTGTGCGAAATATGTCAAACTCTTGTACAACTGGCGAAAAACCCCTTAAAAACCGTTTTTGTATCTTAGTACAACAAAACGTCGTCGTAGAATAGGCAAAACAACAGTAATATACTTGACACTGAAAATTACATATAAGTTGTATTTATTGTCACCGACTCTTGAAGTTGTAGTAAATCTGAATCGAAACGTCGTTGTAGAATAGGCGAAACAATAGTATTAATCCCTCCGTAACAAAATAATTCATCGAAGAAAGAGAGAGAATTCATCGAAGAAGAAGCAAGTGGGCCTGGGTTCAGTAAACGGTTTACTTGTACGAAGCCACTTTTCACTGGACAGTTAAATCGTACTCACTGGACACGTGTTGGAAGTTACTAGACATTCCTCTGGTCGGACATAAAATGGGTAGGTGTTCTCTCTATGTTTGGTAAGTGTTGTTCATATGTAAATACCGTCGATACAAATTAATTTTTGTCTCCCTATGCAATGCAACAGGGGAAAAATCATCAGTTTGTATCACTGTATTGTTTGGAGGATGGTGGGCGTGTGAAGGCGGCACTTGGGTCTTCACGGGAACAAGGAGCCAGAAAGCCATGCTGGTGGACGAAAGGATTGACTATATAAAGATGAAGAAACAGGTGATGGACAAGTTTAATGTCGATGAGAGGAGGAATGTTGTGGAGCTCACATATGTAAAGCCAAAGAAGGAAGGGTCCAGGCCGTTTGCTATCGGGGATGACGAAGACTTGGAGGCCTACAAGTTTGTAAACGGGCTGTCTGGAGAACGAAATTGGCCTATCGACCTCAATGTCTCCCTGCGACGCAAGGTTGGTGGAGACGTGCCCAAAGCACAAGGATCGACAACATATGACTTAGACGGTGGTGGTTTGTCTCCTGTAGGCTTGGAGGATGTTGTAGTGCCGTTAACTGATCCGCCCGTGACCCAAGAAGATCACCCAAATACAGATCTCCCCGTGGGGCTTGACGGAGAAGACGAAGATTTGGGAGAAAAAATTGTCGAGGTAAACAAAAAGGATGTCCAGTTGGAATCATCGGATGTCCAGTTAACACAAACAGCCGTCCAGTTAAAAGAGACTTCTGACCAGTTAGGGATAAGTGAGGAGTTGGAGTTGGAGTTTGCGAAGAGGGAAAAGAATGTCGACGCAGTTGAACGTGGGAAGCAGGTCATATATGTCAACAGTGACATGGAAGATGGAGCCATTGACCTTGGTAGCTCCTCCGACGAGGATGATGCAATCCCAAAACTAGTTAAACCTGAACACGGTAGTTCTGGTCCGACGAAGTCTTGGTCATGGGATTATGAGGCGGAGCGAGCGGTGAGGGCAGTCGAGGAAGCATACGAAAGACGAAAATGGAAGTCGACCACTTCTCCGAAGCCTGCTGAAAGTGAACCAATGGTGGAGGGGAACCCATTGGATCCCAGCCAGTGTGGTATTAAGCTCCGGGAGGGACAAACGTTTCGGAGGAAGGAGGATGTGCAGGAACTCGTAGCATGGGCGGGTCTGACTCGCTGCTTCACGACGAAGGTGAAGAAGTCAACGACGACCTTGTATGTTGTAGGGTGCACTGATCCCAAGTGCAAGTGGTCATGTCGGGCTTTGACTTACAAGAGAACGGGGTTATGGAAGATCCGAAAGCTTGTGGACGAGCACACGTGCTCGCTGAACGAGGCGGTCAGCCAAAAACGCAGTGCGTCATACACGCAGCTGGGACGGCGCATTGTCGAAAGGTATGTGACCCAATACGTAAAACTTAACTAGACTCTTGCATAAATTCCACTGGACATATATATATATATATATATATATATATATATATATATATATATATATATATATATATATATATATAATAGTAACTGGACAACAACCTATATACACTGACTATACGTTAATTACAACTGGACACACAACTATCTTAACTGGACACACAATTATATTAACTGGATACACAACTATCTTAACTGGATACACAACTATCTTAACTGGACACATGTGTATGTGAATGGGCATGTGCAGTTTCAGACGGTCAAAGAAGCCCCTCAATCCGGATCAAGTACAGAGGATGATGGAGTCGCAGCTGGGAGTCACATGCAGCTACTGGAAGGCGCGTCGAGCCCGGTTGAGTGTGAGCGACAACGTGTACGGAACGGACGAGGAAAGCTATCGGAGCATGTACTTGTACAAGTACATGCTTGAGCAAGCCAACCCTGGGATGTACACGAGGATAGAACGCGACACGGAGGGGCGATTCAAGTATGCGTTTGTGAGTCTTGGAGCGTGGCGGAGGGCTATCCCCTACCTACGGAAGGTCAGTCCTTCCTTAAATTGAACATGACGCTCATTTACTATAAACATGACACCCATACGAATACGACATGACATATGTTTGAATAGACATGACACCTCTAACGCTTCAAGATGTTTATTCTCCAGGTTATATCGGTGGACAGGAGCTTCTTGAAGGGGAAATTTTGAGGGTGCTTGCTATTTTCTACTGTACAAGATGTCGACCACCACATTTACCCCGTAGGCTTCGCCATGGTTGACGGCGAGAATGATGGGTCTTGGGGGTTCTTCTTCAGGCAGATGTTGCGTGTCGTTGAAGACACGATTGATCTGGTGTGGGTATCTGACCGCCACATGAGCATCCTGAAGGGCGGGATAGCTACATATTCGCGAAGCACGGCATATGCACATATCACTAATCTCAAAACGTCCGTTTCCGGTTCAAGTGCGGGGGCTTGCAAGAAGATTTCATGACGATGTGTAAAGCTTACACGTACGAGGAGTTCCAGGTGTTGTACGCGGAGTTCTGTGCACGAGTTCCCGAAGCGGACCAATATCTGAAGGAGGTCGGGTTCAGCAACTGGGCAAGGGCTTTCTACGCTGGGAATAGGTACAACATCACAACCACTAATAACTCCGACTCTCCGAGTGCTTGGACTCGGTGTTCAAATATCTATCCTAGGGATTTGCCGCTAACAACCCTTGTAGATGCCATCCTTGAGACCATCGGCACGTGGTTCGTCAAACATAGGAAGACAAGCGGCGAGCAGGGGAAAGTCGTAAGCGACTGGGTTAGTAACGCCATCAGAGCAAACTTCGTGCAATCCCTTTCCATGGTCGTCAGACAGCTGAGTGCACATGAGTTCGAGGTACGCAAGGGAACCTCCACCTGGCTTGTAAACCTAACATGACGATTATGCAGCTGCATACGCTTCAACGTCGACCAGTACCCATGCGCGCACGCAATGGCAGCATCCCAATTGCACGGGACGGATGTGTACTCGCTCGTCAATGACTTGTACAAGGTAGACGCGTGGCGTGCGTGCTACAAGGACGTGATCTACCCAGTCCCGTCGCGAGAGAATTGGAGGGTACCCGAGGCAATCGCCAATGAGACTTACCTCCCCCCACTTATCAAGGTACGCCCTGGCAGGCCGAAGACATCTAGATACCTATCTCAGTGGGAAAGGAAGTTCCCGAAAAGGCGCCGCACCTAGTAACTGGGCAGTAGGTATTTTGGCATGACGGGTACATATTTTGGCATGCCATATAATGGGTAAGACATGACGGACACATATTTTGACATGACATATTATGGGTAAGACATGCCAGTAGGTATTTCACGCGTTTTGTAATCAGGGCTCACTTATTCGGAAACGTTATCGCTCCCCCTTTTACATTGAAGTATGAACTTCGCCCGTGTTTTGTTATTAAGGCTTGTTGGGCCTGTGTGCAGCTATTTCAGTTTGTACATGACATGCATTTCTATTAACTTGTCAGGTGATATTTTGGACATGCCATGTTTTAATTGTGCATTTTTCACTGGAAATGCGGACGACGTAAATATATAAGTGTCAACCATCGTACGACCTACTGGATAACAGAGTTTCAAAAACAACTTCACATCGTAGTGTCAAACCCTGATCCCTAGGTTTCCCAAAATGACATACCGTCGATACCAAAGTCAACCAAATTAAATCCTACAAAAGCACAAATGTTCAACCCACCAACAACATGTCCAGACAACAGTACAACCAACAATGTTCTTGTAATTGGAGACGGAGGCAATGACTAATGAGGATCGGGGCTGGGTCGGAAGGCACCGTGGTAGATGGCGACACAGAGGACTAGGCGGTAGGCATCGATAAAGGCGTCGTCCACCCTTTTGAATACGCGGTCGCCTGATGCGAGCATCTGCATGAAACGGATAGCGTAGGGGCCGGAGTCTCCTCTGCGTCGCAAAAAGTATATGTGTCAAACCTAATTCGCACCAATTACACTATAAATCAAAAGATGGACAACGACGACTTACGATTGCTTGTTCTGAGGGATCCCCTTCACACAGTTGTACTTGAACGGCTGGGGCAGTTTCCCTGCATGCTTGGCGTGCAGCTCTTGGTGGCAATCCATCAGCGGGGGAAGGGTGTGCGTGATGGGCTTCAGAAGGCCGGGCAATTGTCGCTCAGGAGTCAGACGAGTGTCCGGATTATACACACGGACAGTCCACTCGGCCAGGTCGATCTCCAGCGCTACCCAGTGGTTGTCCTTCAGATTCCATGGGGCCAACACACGGTCGACGCTGGCCCAAGGCTTCGGACACCTCTCAGGCAACATACCGCCGAAGTAGTACTCTAACTCCTTGTCGACGGGCATGCCGGTTTGTCTCCTCAGTAGTACCCCGAAGTAGGGGTCGACGCCTGCGACGCCTGCGTACTTCGACTCGCTGGCTACCTCCTTTCGGAGGATGCCGCATGCTTCGTCGATATGCTGCAAACAAGGAACACGTGTCCAGTCAACCACAAAATTGTCATGTTATCGGAGCACGGGTGGGTGGACTTTACCTCTGAGCCCACCACTTTCATTGGTGTTTTTAGGTCCCCGAAGAAATCCCTCTCGAGGCGGGTGCCCAGCATTGTACGTGCGGGTTCAGTCCCTTGGGCGTCGTCGGTGGTCAACCACACGGTGAAGGCGTCCACGTCGGCCCTGGTCATCAGGCCCAAGGCCACGACGTCAACCCCCACAATGATCTTCTTCCCCTTGGCGGCCCGCGGCTTCTTCTGTCCCTTCGTCACGTCCTCAACCACCTCCTTTTCCTTGTTCCCCTTGTCGACACGCGTCTTCTTCACCGACTGAGTAACTTCGTGGCCCTCAAACATCGCAGGCGCTCGCCTCACCCTAATAAAAGAAAAATACCTAAAAACCAGCAATATCCTAAACTATCAAAAGTGTGGTGGGTCCTCATGGCAATGGGCACAACTAATAAAATTAATACCTTTATTTAAAAATGGTCTCCAATGGTCGATTGGGGATGGTACATCTATTAATTTTTGGAATGACCTCTGGATGGGCTCCTCGCCACTAAAAACACTAATCCCAATTACACAACAAATTGACGAATCAATAAACATAAAATACTTCATAAAAGAAAACAAAATATGGGATCGGAACAAATTATTTGAAAAATTACAACGGATGCTACCTAATGATTTAATAGAGAAAATCACCACAATACCATTACCCCAAAACATCCATGTTGACAGACTATATTGGAAATGGAGCAAGAACGGTTGGTTTACGACAAACTCTGCAATTGATATGATACATAAATACAAAAACCACACAAGCTCGGATATATGCTGGGTTTGGGAGCTAAATGTTCCACCCAAAATAAAATCCTTTCTATGGAAAATCCTTAAAAACGCAGTACCAACTACTTTTAGATTAGCATCTCGACGGCTAGGTATTCCGACTAATTGTCCACACTGTGACTCATGCTATGAGGATTTAAATCATCTATTATGGGATTGCCCCATTACTAAGGGCACTATGATAGCAAATGATCCAGGTTCTTTTATGAAAGTGCATGGTTGCTTTGATAAAGGAGACCCATTAAACGACACAATATGGAATATCAAGAACACAATTGGAAAAACCAGATTTGAAGACCTTGCGTTTGTTTGGTGGGGTGTCTGGTTCTCCAGAAACAAAACGCTTTTCGACAATTTAAACCCAGACATAAGGAAGATATTAGCTTTCAAAAAGGATCAAAAATTTATCTGGATAACTTCACAATCAAAGGAAAATACAAAAGAGAAAATATTAGCTACACAAAACGGCTCACAACCCAGATTGACTTCAAAAAGGAAAAGAACCAAATGGGAACCCCTCCACATGACACTCACAAACTTAATTTCGATGGCTCTTTTTCCTCGAATAATAGGGGCACTTTTGGGTTTATCATTCGTGATTCCCAAGGTGCTCCTATTTCTTGTGGTTGGGGACCATCACCTATCGATTCTGTAAGTGGATGTGAAAGCCATGGACTTTCGAGTGGTATATTAGCTGCAAAGAACTTGAACATTACGAATTTGATCGTTGAAGGAGATAACTTAACAGTTATTAAAAGTTTAAAAGGTTTGGGGAAGCCTACTGGAGACTCTGATATGATTGTCTCGGACAGTCTAATCTCGCTTAGCTTCTTTGGTTTTGTTGAGATTCGTCATGTCTTCCGAGAAGCAAATCTAGTGGCTGATCGCTTATCACGTCTCTGTTCCGCTTCACATGGATCTATGACTACTGATGATTCTCTATTGCGTAGTCTCATCCGTAAGGATGCTCTTGGCTGATAGAGCTTAGCTCTATGGTCAAATTATTTTCGTTTCAAAAAAAAAAAAAGAAAAAAAAAAAAAAAAAAAAGAAAGAAAGAGAGGGAGGGATGGCTATTGGCGAGCTTGGGCGAAGGGACTTGGGGGACGGCGCGGAGCGACGGTGTCTGGTGACCAAATCGACGAAGGCCTTCGATCTATTCAGGGGAGCGAAGCTCGAGAGGGAGGGTGACTCAAAGAAGGCGACACGGTGAGGACGACGTTCGAGAGGGTGGGCGACTCAGAGAAGGCGACACGGTGAGGATGACGCTTGAGAGGGTGGGTGACTAGAGAGGAGGACCTCGCCCGACGCAAGCACCAGTGTCGGCTAGAGTCTGGAGGTGGGGTCCGGTAGGTGGATCGAATTCCGGTGACAGGGGCGGAGAAGGTATGTCTTCTTCGAAGGTTTTTGAAAATTAAGGTTTAGGTTTTGTTTTCTACTCAATTTGGAATTTGAGGTTTCAAATTTGAAGTTTGAGTTTAAGTTTGGCGATGAATTGCTGAATTTGGTTTGCATTTTGTGGTTAATTGGACTGAATCGGGGGGAAAAAGAGGTAATTTGAGCCTATGACAGCAAAGTTGAAAAATGCACAGGAGGGTTGACAGTTGTGGGTGCAACCAAAGAGAGAGAGAGCTTTGATTGAAAAGCACTCTTATGAAGGACCAACCCCAGCAAATGCAACAAAAAATAGAGGGATTATAGTGAGTTGTACAGAGAAACATGGTGTAATAGCTAAGTAAATCAATGCAGCATATCAGAAAAGAGGTAAAATGGTTAAAAAAAAAAAACTACTGTAATAGCTTAATTTATGCTTATAGCCGAGCACACATGGATTGGGTTTCGATTTGTGGCATTACTTGTTAAAATTAATAGCTTAGTTTATGTAGAAATTCATGCAGTAAAGCTATGACATCAATTATATATCATTTGAAGATTAATTCAAAGCTATGACAATAAGTGTGTTGCTTTTAGCCTATTAGCTCAAAAGTAAGAGCATTGTGCAAATGCACAAGGACGTGGGTTCAAATCCCACATAGGCTTATTGAATTCTTTAACCATTTAAGTACTTTGTTCACTTAATTTGAGAAAATAATTTGACATTCTTTCCCAGATGATTATTAAGGAAATGAGTGTGATTTAAGTTGTCAAATTTCAATGTGTTTATTGCCTTATATCTGAGATACAATACATTACCCCATTATATATCATTGAAAAATGCATTGCTTGTGATTACCATTGTATTTCTAAGCATAAATTAAGCTATTGTAAAAAATATAAACAAGGTGCATTACTTCAGATTTTCATGCCTTGCAGAAACTGCAGTCAGGTTCGTGATTCCTTCGTAAGATTATTGTTGTATCAAACTCAACTGAAGTTGTTGAATAAACTTTCACATTAGCCTATGTGGGGCTTGAACCCACACCTTTGTGCATGAGCACATCGCTCTACCATTTGAGCTAATAGACTTGAAGGTTATATGAGCTAATAGGCTTAAAGGTTATTAGATACAGTATCAAGGACCATGAATCAGAAATCCCAAAAAAATACCTCTTTTGGCATAGATGCCAATAGTGCTGACAAAAGTAGCCGTCCAGATTCTTTCTCAATACTTACTAAACTTGGATTTCTACTAGATTTTGCCAACATTTTCTTAGACACTTCAAGCACTGATTGGGGAAACCTGGACATGATTATTTCATCATATTATCCTTCTTAAGAAGCAACTCAAGCACCGACTAAATTATGTGTACATCTAGAAACAGTAACATTATGTGCCTCTAACAAATCCAATATTCTTATCTTCTTTATCATAAGAAAATGTTCAGAGACCATCTCATGCATATATTCAACAGCAAGTTTGGAAATTTTGAGTACAATGACGGAGCGTTAAACATCTGCTCCTAGCACATAGAACAAAGATAGCTTGCTGTTATCAGCAAGTTGACGCTGATTGCAATGTCATAGTTTAGCTAGAAAGATTAGTATATTGATGCTTAACATGTTAATCTTTTAACAAGTTTATGGAAGAAAAAAGCGGGGCTAATAAAAATTGAAAATCCATTGATGGTGTGTAAATCTAACATGATTGTTGATGCTATACTCCCTTCATTTAATGCACATCCATCATAATCCCTTCGATAACTATTTTATGCATTACCTTTATTTGGGGATTTTAAGACACATCATTCACCCAAGAACATCAGGAAATTGTCCTAGCTTGTAAGAATATCAAGAAGCTAATAGCCAATGAGTCCTAGCTTGTAAGAACATAGACAACTCCATCCCTTTACAAGTAAATAAACATAAATTGCTCAAGTATGAATGATCAACCACTTTGAAGCCATAAATTCCTCAAAATAACAAATCAGCCTAAAAACCTTTACAAGTAAATAAACATAAATTGCTCAAGTATGAATGATCAACCACTTTGAAGCCATAAATTCCTCAAAATAACAAATCAGCCTAAAAAATTATCAAATCTATAACACAAGTCTGGTAGCAATCGGTAGGAATCACTGAATCCATTTACACAATTGAAATTAGCAGATCTTTAAAACTAATAATTCATTACAGAGTGGTATGTCAACTACAAATTCCAGCAATATAAGAAAATTGAGTACAGGATTCCCAAAATTGAGTACAAACTAGAAACTAGAAATAATTTTTCACTGATGTAGCAAAATTTTAAAATGAAAAATCCCAAATCAGTAGAAATCCCCAGAGCAAAATCTCAAACCCCTAAATCCACTCACAAAATTACCAATCGATCGAAACAACTAAATCGAAATCTCCAAATCCCTAACCCCCAAATTTCAAATACACTTACTTGCTTCGAGTTACCCCCAACCATGTATGCATGTCGGCTCCGCCTACCTCACGCCACCTACTGATGCTCGCTGCCTTCGTTGTCCCAAGTTGTCGGCCTCGTTCTCCCTGGTCTGTATCGACAAGGCTTGAAGGACGAACAAAGGAGAGAAGGCGTGCTCTATGATTTTTTTTAATTCAATTTCTTTTTTTTTTCTAAACAAAACGGATCTGTTAGTATTGACGGGGGAGGGGCACGAGACGAAATTTGCATAAACCTCAGGGGCATTGTGCGAAATATGTCAAACTCTTGTACAACTGGCGAAAAACCCCTTAAAAACCGTTTTTGTATCTTAGTACAACAAAACGTCGTCGTAGAATAGGCAAAACAACAGTAATATACTTGACACTGAAAATTACATATAAGTTGTATTTATTGTCACCGACTCTTGAAGTTGTAGTAAATCTGAATCGAAACGTCGTTGTAGAATAGGCGAAACAATAGTATTAATCCCTCCGTAACAAAATAATTCATCGAAGAAAGAGAGAGAATTCATCGAAGAAGAAGCAAGTGGGCCTGGGTTCAGTAAACGGTTTACTTGTACGAAGCCACTTTTCACTGGACAGTTAAATCGTACTCACTGGACACGTGTTGGAAGTTACTAGACATTCCTCTGGTCGGACATAAAATGGGTAGGTGTTCTCTCTATGTTTGGTAAGTGTTGTTCATATGTAAATACCGTCGATACAAATTAATTTTTGTCTCCCTATGCAATGCAACAGGGGAAAAATCATCAGTTTGTATCACTGTATTGTTTGGAGGATGGTGGGCGTGTGAAGGCGGCACTTGGGTCTTCACGGGAACAAGGAGCCAGAAAGCCATGCTGGTGGACGAAAGGATTGACTATATAAAGATGAAGAAACAGGTGATGGACAAGTTTAATGTCGATGAGAGGAGGAATGTTGTGGAGCTCACATATGTAAAGCCAAAGAAGGAAGGGTCCAGGCCGTTTGCTATCGGGGATGACGAAGACTTGGAGGCCTACAAGTTTGTAAACGGGCTGTCTGGAGAACGAAATTGGCCTATCGACCTCAATGTCTCCCTGCGACGCAAGGTTGGTGGAGACGTGCCCAAAGCACAAGGATCGACAACATATGACTTAGACGGTGGTGGTTTGTCTCCTGTAGGCTTGGAGGATGTTGTAGTGCCGTTAACTGATCCGCCCGTGACCCAAGAAGATCACCCAAATACAGATCTCCCCGTGGGGCTTGACGGAGAAGACGAAGATTTGGGAGAAAAAATTGTCGAGGTAAACAAAAAGGATGTCCAGTTGGAATCATCGGATGTCCAGTTAACACAAACAGCCGTCCAGTTAAAAGAGACTTCTGACCAGTTAGGGATAAGTGAGGAGTTGGAGTTGGAGTTTGCGAAGAGGGAAAAGAATGTCGACGCAGTTGAACGTGGGAAGCAGGTCATATATGTCAACAGTGACATGGAAGATGGAGCCATTGACCTTGGTAGCTCCTCCGACGAGGATGATGCAATCCCAAAACTAGTTAAACCTGAACACGGTAGTTCTGGTCCGACGAAGTCTTGGTCATGGGATTATGAGGCGGAGCGAGCGGTGAGGGCAGTCGAGGAAGCATACGAAAGACGAAAATGGAAGTCGACCACTTCTCCGAAGCCTGCTGAAAGTGAACCAATGGTGGAGGGGAACCCATTGGATCCCAGCCAGTGTGGTATTAAGCTCCGGGAGGGACAAACGTTTCGGAGGAAGGAGGATGTGCAGGAACTCGTAGCATGGGCGGGTCTGACTCGCTGCTTCACGACGAAGGTGAAGAAGTCAACGACGACCTTGTATGTTGTAGGGTGCACTGATCCCAAGTGCAAGTGGTCATGTCGGGCTTTGACTTACAAGAGAACGGGGTTATGGAAGATCCGAAAGCTTGTGGACGAGCACACGTGCTCGCTGAACGAGGCGGTCAGCCAAAAACGCAGTGCGTCATACACGCAGCTGGGACGGCGCATTGTCGAAAGGTATGTGACCCAATACGTAAAACTTAACTAGACTCTTGCATAAATTCCACTGGACATATATATATATATATATATATATATATATATATATATATATATATATAATAGTAACTGGACAACAACCTATATACACTGACTATACGTTAATTACAACTGGACACACAACTATCTTAACTGGACACACAATTATATTAACTGGATACACAACTATCTTAACTGGATACACAACTATCTTAACTGGACACATGTGTATGTGAATGGGCATGTGCAGTTTCAGACGGTCAAAGAAGCCCCTCAATCCGGATCAAGTACAGAGGATGATGGAGTCGCAGCTGGGAGTCACATGCAGCTACTGGAAGGCGCGTCGAGCCCGGTTGAGTGTGAGCGACAACGTGTACGGAACGGACGAGGAAAGCTATCGGAGCATGTACTTGTACAAGTACATGCTTGAGCAAGCCAACCCTGGGATGTACACGAGGATAGAACGCGACACGGAGGGGCGATTCAAGTATGCGTTTGTGAGTCTTGGAGCGTGGCGGAGGGCTATCCCCTACCTACGGAAGGTCAGTCCTTCCTTAAATTGAACATGACGCTCATTTACTATAAACATGACACCCATACGAATACGACATGACATATGTTTGAATAGACATGACACCTCTAACGCTTCAAGATGTTTATTCTCCAGGTTATATCGGTGGACAGGAGCTTCTTGAAGGGGAAATTTTGAGGGTGCTTGCTATTTTCTACTGTACAAGATGTCGACCACCACATTTACCCCGTAGGCTTCGCCATGGTTGACGGCGAGAATGATGGGTCTTGGGGGTTCTTCTTCAGGCAGATGTTGCGTGTCGTTGAAGGCACGACTGATCTGGTGTGGGTATCTGACCGCCACATGAGCATCCTGAAGGGCGGGATAGCTACATATTCGCGAAGCACGGCATATGCACATATCACTAATCTCAAAACGTCCGTTTCCGGTTCAAGTGCGGGGGCTTGCAAGAAGATTTCATGACGATGTGTAAAGCTTACACGTACGAGGAGTTCCAGGTGTTGTACGCGGAGTTCTGTGCACGAGTTCCCGAAGCGGACCAATATCTGAAGGAGGTCGGGTTCAGCAACTGGGCAAGGGCTTTCTACGCTGGGAATAGGTACAACATCACAACCACTAATAACTCCGACTCTCCGAGTGCTTGGACTCGGTGTTCAAATATCTATCCTAGGGATTTGCCGCTAACAACCCTTGTAGATGCCATCCTTGAGACCATCGGCACGTGGTTCGTCAAACATAGGAAGACAACCGGCGAGCAGGGGAAAGTCGTAAGCGACTGGGTTAGTAACGCCATCAGAGCAAACTTCGTGCAATCCCTTTCCATGGTCGTCAGACAGCTGAGTGCACATGAGTTCGAGGTACGCAAGGGAACCTCCACCTGGCTTGTAAACCTAACATGACGATTATGCAGCTGCATACGCTTCAACGTCGACCAGTACCCATGCGCGCACGCAATGGCAGCATCCCAATTGCACGGGACGGATGTGTACTCGCTCGTCAATGACTTGTACAAGGTAGACGCGTGGCGTGCGTGCTACAAGGACGTGATCTACCCAGTCCCGTCGCGAGAGATTGGAGGGTACCCGAGGCAATCGCCAATGAGACTTACCTCCCCCCACTTATCAAGGTACGCCCTGGCAGGCCGAAGACATCTAGATACCTATCTCAGTGGGAAAGGAAGTTCCCGAAAAGGCGCCGCACCTAATAACTGGGCAGTAGGTATTTTGGCATGACGGGTACATATTTTGGCATGCCATATAATGGGTAAGACATGACGGACACATATTTTGACATGACATATTATGGGTAAGACATGCCAGTAGGTATTTCACGCGTTTTGTAATCAGGGCTCACTTATTCGGAAACGTTATCGCTCCCCCTTTTACATTGAAGTATGAACTTCGCCCGTGTTTTGTTATTAAGGCTTGTTGGGCCTGTGTGCAGCTATTTCAGTTTGTACATGACATGCATTTCTATTAACTTGTCAGGTGATATTTTGGACATGCCATGTTTTAATTGTGCATTTTTCACTGGAAATGCGGACGACGTAAATATATAAGTGTCAACCATCGTACGACCTACTGGATAACAGAGTTTCAAAAACAATTTCACATCGTAGTGTCAAACCCTGATCCCTAGGTTTCCCAAAATTACATACCGTCGATACCAAAGTCAACCAAATTAAATCCTACAAAAGCACAAATGTTCAACCCACCAACAACATGTCCAGACAACAGTACAACCAACAATGTTCTTGTAATTGGAGACGGAGGCAATGACTAATGAGGATCGGGGCTGGGTCGGAAGGCACCGTGGTAGATGGCGACACAGAGGACTAGGCGGTAGGCATCGATAAAGGCGTCGTCCACCCTTTTGAATACGCGGTCGCCTGATGCGAGCATCTGCATGAAACGGATAGCGCAGGGACCGGAGTCTCCTCTGCGTCGCAAAAAGTATATGTGTCAAACCTAATTCGCACCAATTACACTATAAATCAAAAGATGGACAACGACGACTTACGATTGCTTGTTCTGAGGGATCCCCTTCACACAGTTGTACTTGAACGGCTGGGGCAGTTTCCCTGCATGCTTGGCGTGCAGCTCTTGGTGGCAATCCATCAGCGGGGGAAGGGTGTGCGTGATGGGCTTCAGAAGGCCGGGCAATTGTCGCTCAGGAGTCAGACGAGTGTCCGGATTATACACACAGACAGTCCACTCGGCCAGGTCGATCTCCAGCGCTACCCAGTGGTTGTCCTTCAGATTCCATGGGGCCAACACACGGTCGACGCTGGCCCAAGGCTTCGGACACCTCTCAGGCAACATACCGCCGAAGTAGTACTCTAACTCCTTGTCGACGGGCATACCGGTTTGTCTCTGCAGTAGTACCCCGAAGTAGGGGTCGACGCCTGCGACGCCTGCGTACTTCGACTCGCTGGCTACCTCCTTTCGGAGGATGCCGCATGCTTCGTCGATATGCTGCAAACAAGGAACACGTGTCCAGTCAACCACAAAATTGTCATGTTATCGGAGCACGGGTGGGTGGACTTTACCTCTGAGCCCACCACTTTCATTGGCGTTTTTAGGTCCCCGAAGAAATCCCTCTCGAGGCGGGTGCCCAGCATTGTACGTGCGGGTTCAGTCCCTTGGGCGTCGTCGGTGGTCAACCACACGGTGAAGGCGTCCACGTCGGCCTTGGTCATCAGGCCCAAGGCCACGACGTCAACCCCCACAATGACCTTCTTCCCCTTGGCGGCCCGCGGCTTCTTCTGTCCCTTCGTCACGTCCTCAACCACCTCCTTTTCCTTGTTCCCCTTGTCGACACGCGTCTTCTTCACCGACTGAGTAACTTCGTGGCCCTCAAACATCGCAGGCGCTCGCCTCACCCTTCCGCCCTTACGCTGAAGGGGAAGTACGGCCTCCTCATGTGCCTCCTATGGTTGATTACATGACACAGACTTAAAATAACATGACACATACGTGATTTAACATGACAGTACCATTAACACGACCTACCTCAGGGGTTGTCTGTGTCGTGGGTGCTTCTGGCTCGGAGATGGTTGACGTGGCCCCAGGCCCTTTGGCCATAGTCTTAGACCCCTCAGCTAACACCTCATCCTCATTAGCCCGGTCCTCCTACATGACAACAAAAGATTTTTGACATGACAACTAACAATCTTCACATGACACTGGGCGGCAGATGGCTTACCTCAGCGGTTGTGACTTTGGTAGTGGCTGCTACTGGCTCAAGCCCGGTCGCCCTTACCATTTCATTTGGCCATGTGCTATCAGTCTCACCCTTTTCCTTCAACACTTCAGCACCCTGCGCAAATATGCGAAGGAACTTAGTCTATCGACACCTTTATCAACAGTCACATCGTAGTACGACAGGGATGACTTACCTGTGTGGTGTGTGTTTCTTTGGGGGGTTCTTGTGGATCAACATCCTTCTCCATTTCGGTCTCCCCATGGACTGGTCCCTTACTCTTACCCATCTCCTACAGATTATGAGTTCGTGTCACCGTCATTCACAAAACTGACATCACGGTTTCAGTTAGGGTACTTACCTCAGAGGTTGTCTTGGTGATTTCATCTTCACCTGCATCAGTCCCCGATTTCTGGCCCATTTTCATTAACAGTTTCCTCAGCCTACGCAATTATGGGAAAGGTATGTTACCATGACGACTATATTGTTATACATGACGCCTATATTGTTATACATGATGGTTAAGGATACTGACATGACAAATTGAACATTTTACCTCCTTCGACTGCAACTCAACATCTTCGGTTTCCTCACTGTAAGTTCCATGCCTGTCATGCAAGCGTGTCACCTCGTCCTCGCCTCGCTTCTTCCCCCTCACCTTCCTTCTCAGCTCCTGCATCGCCGCCTCAACCCTTTCCATCCTCTCGTTAAACGTTGCCAATAAGCTCGTCCCCAGATCATCCATCTTAGACAAAATCTTTGACACATCCACTTGGGTAGCCTTCGTACTTCCCTCAGCCTGCGTGCCTGACTCGGATGCTTCCATCGTGCTCGGCGCATGTTTCGCTTTATACTCCACCACGAGGTCGTCGAAGAACTTATCCGGCTTCTCTGTCGCGAACATGGCGCCAAGGATAACCCCCTTCCTGACCTCCTCGGCATTCGGGAGCAGAACTGTCTGAACAACGTCCACCTCGTCGAACATGCCCAACTCGTTCTTCGACTGCTGGATGAGGGAGGCAAGAGAACCGTACATGATATTGTTCTCTTTCGACTTATATCGCAGGCACTGAGGGTAGGTTATGCTTGTGCTTGTGGTGGTGTCAGCAAATTGTCTTGCAACTGGCCGCAGAGCCTCGTACACCCACAACTACAAAAAAAAAAAAAAAAAAACCAGGTGATGACATGTCGACACTTTGCATTTAATCGTGTTCAGTTTGCATTTTTCAATGCACAGTGCCTATGTCTAGTTACCACGAGTCAGTGTCCAGTTTAAATCATTATTTGTCATGTGAGATTTATGTCCATACTTGGAATGCAAGGGGGAAGCCGCCTAACCAGTACGACGGGCGAGAGCTGCTGACCCTGTGTTGGAGCTTGCGCTCAACAGCCCGGTAGAAGAACTCGTGGGTTCGTTTGTAGCACTGTCGCCCCCACGGGTAATGCAAGAACGCCTCAGTGTCAGACACCATGTTTACAACCCACCCGTGAATAAAGTTGCGGGGTTCCTTCGCAAAGAGCACCGCCTCCACCAGCATTATGAGCGCGAACTTAAAGCGCTTGGCGGCCGAACGCTCTGACTTCATCGCCACTTTGTACTCCGTCTCGAAGACCTCCATCCTCATCTTCTCCGCCCCTAAGAACTCTAAGCAGGCAGCCTTGTCCGCCTCAGTGTCCACGGTCCGCAGCACGTTTGTCGAGCACTTCAGTCCGTTCACTAGCACGAACTCCGCGATGGAGAACCGGACTATGGACCCCTGGATCATGTACCACGTTTCATTTTCCTTTTTCGACCGCAGCTGTCGCTGCAGGACGTAGTGGACTAGCTGTGCTGAGAACTCAACTTTGGCACCGAGCCTCGCAATGCCGCCAAACTGGCATTCACACAGACGCTTCCAGTCTGACGCGCTCAAGTACTGGTCTAGCTTTGCAAGGACCTGGGGCCTGGTGTATTGGTTGCACCTACAGTTGAAATGCTGGTCCTCGGGGACAACATATATCGCATGCAAAGTGGGGTGGAATGTTAGAGCAACTCATCTGTAAAACACTCTACCCTTGATCGACACTAGCCAAACCATACCTCGTCTGTTGTCGGTGTCAGCGTTACCCTTCTTTCTCCTGAACCACCCATGTTGTTGTTTGATACCCTGCAGGTTGGGGAGCAATACTTTAGCATTCTTCAAACATTTGCAGATTTTCATCACACAAGTCACAATGCACATGACGTTAAGTTCATATAACATGTCATGTGACAATTTTAACATGTCAAGTGACCATTTTAACATGTCAAGTGACCATTTTAACATGACAGACACCATTTCTTACTTGCACTTATCACAAATGACGGTAAATTTCTAGTCTCACCATATCTTACCCTATACTTATCACCTGAGCATTGTAACCATTTTATAGCTTCCACAAAATATAAGCCGCGCAATTTTGCATTTAAACATGACAGGAAACCTATTAAACATGGCAACTAAATATTAAAAACATGACATGTTACAATGTAACAGCATTTACATTCAATAACTTGTTCCTGAAATTTTTTTCCCCACATATAGGTTCCCCGATTTTCCTCTATCTATCCAATTTCCCCAATCTCACCAATTTCCCCAATTCCCACATTTTCCCCAATTTCACCAATTTCCCAAATATTCACACAATACATGTATCGATTTCCCCTAATTTGCTTCCTCCTTCAAGGCCTTTACCATATCACCACCACAATGGTACTTCCATTCTCTCCCCGACTCGAACACCCCCGTTCCCACATTTCCACCCATTGTTTTCATACTAGACGCATGTTACATCCCACATGACAGGGGCAGATATTCCACCCGTTCTTTCATCCAATTGCAAACCATGGCAAACAAATTAGGTTCTTCAAATGGTCCCTCATCCTTTCAATTTCTGCAATCAGTACTAAATCGGTAGAGTTAGGGTTTACTTAGTTCAAAACCGTCGGTCTCTCTCTTCTAAACGCCCACAGGGTCGTCTTCTACACGTTGTCGGGTTTACTGGCTTGAAATCCGCCGTCGTCTTCTCCTCCTTACTCCCAGGTTCGTCTTCATCCTTTGCCTTCTTCTTCTCCTTTCTCGTTTTCGTTTCAAGAATGGCGGTTTCGTGCCTTCTGCCCTCCCTCCTCTCTGTTTTACACAGTTGGAAGTGACGGGTTTTTAAAAACTGCTCTCTCTCTCTCCTCCTCCCTCCCACACTCTCTCCCTTCTTTAATGACCCCCAACAACCGGTTTCAACACCCTTATCCCAACCGGCTACCTTGCCATTTTTTAGGGGGGGGGGGGGAGTCTAACCCTTACAATTAGAAACGGTTAGTGGGTTAGGCTAGCAAACCAAACCGGGGCAAGGGTCATTTCCTTTAATTCCCTCTATAATTTTATGTTGTGCAAATTTCATATTGTGGTAAAAAATTTACAATATAAAAATAGCGGACAAATTTTGTAATTTCTCCAAAGTGATCTGAAACCTCTAGGCTCAGATCCGCTTCGCTCGCTCGGATCTTAAACCTCAATTGTTGCCACTATTCATTTTCTCCCTCGCTCAGATCTGAAACCTCTATTGTTGCCACTGTTCACTTTCTCCCTCGCTCGCTCGCTCCGGCCGATTGCAATCGTCGATTGAATCACCGATTGAACACCCGACTGAACCACCACGTCGATCTGAGCACAGATCTGACAATCGACATAGGAAGACATGGATCCGGCGAGACACAGATCCGGCGAGAGAGAGATCCACACGAGACACGAATCGAAGAGATCCGGTGAGAGAGAGTGTGAGGCAAGCCGGAGATCTGATTTTGCAATTGATGAGGAAGACATGGATCTGAAGCCGGCGAGAGAGAGCGAAACAAGCCGGAGATCTGGTGGCATCGGAGACAATTGGGGGAGGAAGACATCGGAGACAATCGGGGGATGATGAACAGAGAAATGGGGCACAAAAGGGGAATTGGGATTAGGTTATTTAATTGGGTGGACAGTTGACTAATTTGTCCCAAAAGTAAGACATTATGCTAATTAGGCTGGAAAAAAGTGCTTGTGGCACAGATTTTCTCAAAAAAATTCGTTAATTTTTTTTTGTGTATACTTATTAAGAAGATTTTTTTATAAAAATGTTGAAAAAACACTAAAATGTAATTTTTTAATGATTTTTGTATTTAAATAGTTGAGAGTGACCAAAAAATAGAAGAATTATTTTTAAAACAATATTAAAATAAAAGGTTAAATACATAATGTAAACATAAATATGACATTTTTTTAATGAAATAGTTGATAGAAATAAAAAAATAAATAGAGAAATCAAGAAAAATTAATGAGATTATGAAACAAATAAAAAGTGAAGGACTTGACATAGATGTTATATTACCTTCAAAAAATACTAAATATATATAAAAAAAATATTGTTGTATTGTATTATTTTTTCTGGCTAGGAGGGTGCTCGAGCACCCCCTAGCTCCGCCACTGGTTGTATTTGACTCTCCATATTTTATAGGGACATATATAGTATGTACTAATAAAAAAAAGGTAGAAATTGAAAATATGGATTCAATTTTGTCACTGCACATAGAGAAATTTTGTTCATTAATTTGTCATTTCAAAAGAAAATTGATACGGAGCATTAATTGAAATTGTCTTGATGTGTTAGAAGAAGGACGGTTAAACGTTAAAGACATCCTTGGTACAATATTCCCAATATTTTCAATCCCACAATGAAGAACCGAGTACTTAATACTCCCTCCGATTGTTGATTTTTTGTACGAAAACTATATAAAATATTAATTTTTTTTAAAAGTTTTTTCCGTAATATAATATTTATTAATAATACATACTATATTATGAAAAAAATTAATTAAAAATTAATATTTTATATAGTTTTTTTGCTTCTTAAAATACGTGCAAAAGTGAAGTGATCTTATATTTATGAACGGAGGGAGTATAAATAAGACAAATACTCTAGAAGAAAGGGGTGAATAGAGTAAGAATAATTTTCACAAAGCCTTCTGAAACAGTAACTTCAAGGGTCTTGAAACCGATCTCAAGGTCTTGAACTGGACATCAAGGGTCTTGAGATAAATCAGTAACTTGTTTAGCTAAGAAAATCACATGTTAATTATAAATGCGGAAATAAAATATAACGAACACGTGAATTGTTAACGAAGTTCGACTCTAAACCAGCCTATATCTCCACCTAGGGTTATCCAACCCGTAGGATTCAAAACACTATTATTTCACTTCCTATGGATCCTAGATACAACCGAGAATATCTTTCCTTCTTCTAAACACTCGAAGCCTCATAGTCAACTCAGATCCCTTAGAGTCCTAGATACAATTTAGAAGAACAACCCTTCTCGTAGCCTCACCCGCTACTGCCTAGTCAACCCAAAACGCTCTTGAAATAATATCCCTAACCACACCAACGTGTGTATACGTTTGAGTATATGGACACTCTTAGTATAACAAGAATGATTTATCCTATAACGCTCGTGATTTTTCTTCTCTCTCAACTAAAAATAAAAACAATTACAACAAGGAAGAGAAAGAAAATAAATAAGCTTGAAGATGATTGATTTGACTTTGAAGTGCTCACTTGAATGATGTGCTTGTGTTGTTATTTCTTCACCACTTGCTCTCGCCTTTTATAGGTGTAGGGGTTGATATGTTGTTGTTTGAATTCCTTGAGAATAATTTTATGAGCCAAATAAATATATTTTGAGAACAATAAATCAAATAAAAGAACCATATAATATAATTGATATTTACATAAAATACTATCTTATTTGTCTTCCTTGAATTGGTAAATAAAGAGCGGTCATTCTAGGGTTCGAACCGGGAACCTATGGGTACTACCCACAAGTCCTTTCTGGTGAGCCATTCCGGAATGGTTATCTTATTTGTCTTCAATCATCCCTACAAAAACCCAACTTACTTTTTTACCCACATCCCTAAAACTCATCTCAATTTCTTAACTTCACTTTCACCATCTATTATATATATTAAAATATTTATAATAATATTATTTTTACATCATTTATAAATAAATTATAATTCACATAAAATAATATAATAATGATAAATAATTAAGAATTTATTCAGTAATTGTTTTACGAAATTAATATAATACTCTGTATCACGCAAAGCAGTACATTCAACATCTTTAATAATTGGAAATATTGCAAAAAATAGCCCAACATTTAGGGGTTGTTGCGCTTATTAACCTAAACTATAAAAAATGCAGAAAATAGCCTCAAGTATTTACTTGGTTGTAGAAAATAGCTTCAAACTACATTCAAATTCAAATAATTAACTTCAAATTCAAATTAATTATAAAAATAGCCTTAAGTCACCTTCAAATTCAAATTAATTACAAAATCTCTCCAAAACATTTTTTATTTAAAAAACATCACTTCTTATATAAAAAAAATGTTACAATTAAATGTTGTTATATATATAAAATCATAACTGAATTAATTATAAAAAATATCTCAAACCATGTAAATATAACTGAAATTTATTATTTAAAAGTCAATAAATACTTAAGCTTCTACTCACAATTGATCTAATAAGAGATTTAGCGCGATCTTTTAAGCAAAACTAGCGCAACCAAGCAATTAAGCATTCATTATAATATATATATATATATTTAAACCTAACATTTAGGGTAGTTTGTTATCTATTGAAGAAAAAAATCGTGCATACGTTATATATTCATCTGCAATGGTTTTTATTTAAGCATTGACAAGATTGTGGGATGAAGATAAAATAATTTTTTATTACGAAAAATAAAGATCTTATGATATTTTTTAGTAGTCTTTTTTTTTAAAAAAAATTATTTATTTATAAAAGTTATATGGTATAAGGTAGTTTTTATAATTAATTCAATGATGAATTTAGCTAATAATGACTTAATGAGAAAAAAATTACGAGAAGTGGTAGATTTTGATAATAATAATTATTTAGCCTATTTTTTGTAATTATTTGAATATGAATGTAGCTTGAGGCTATTTTTTGCAACCAAGTAAATACTTGAGGCTATTTTTTTTGCAATTTCCCCTTAATAATTTATTTTCTTTAACATATATGATATTGGGGTGTATGTTTAGATAAAACAAAATAAGTTTTATCAAAAATATTTTTAAATTTTTTTTGGCCGAACACAACAATTCAATTGTGATTGTGTGTGCATATGAATGTGAGATGCTACAATTTGTGCATATGATGGGCTCATTTCATGCATATAAATGGAACTTGTGAGTCTGTGGTCCCTACTTCCACTAAAAACTATGAATAGTGTGTTTTTAGGGGAGTTTCAACCCAAGCAATAGTCACCATCATTTCTTACCCCCAACCCCCCTCTCCCTAATAAAAAATATTTTTTAGAGTTAAAAACCCCACTTGAAACCCTTGTTAGAGAAGGTGATAAGGTGGAGTTAGGAAACCCTATAGGGTTTTACTAATGTGAATGGTCTGAGGGGGTGAATTACAAAATGCACTATGATTGTAATTAGATGATCTTGACTAGGGAGGACAGGACAAGTCAGCAGATAAACGAGCTAGGTCAATTCGCTAGTATAGTAGTATGTCTTTATAGTTTATAATGTGCTCAACTCACGATGATCGGTGAAAAGTAGATTTATTATTACTTTTATATTTTAAGTGTTAGTATATTTTGTCAATGACATCTTTTAATCTTGTGTAAGAGTGACGTATGTCCTTATATCTCGTTATCATAAGATCAAGGAAATTAGTCAATAACCTCGAAACTTCAACGTTGTTAAAAAAAAATATTGGTATATTTCAATGTATTTTAATGATTTTTTTTACCAATCAAAATAACAACAATAACCCAGTAACTCCCGCGAGTAAGCGGGGTCTGTGAGCCAGGATGTACGCACTCTTTCTCCAAATAAGTCGAGAGAGTGTTTCCGAAAGACCCAAAACAATAGGACACAAGAACCACGTGGAAACATGTCACACAGAAGGGAAGGGAGAGGGTTAAGAATCATAAAATAAGTCAGAAAAGAAGCATAGACAACAGGACACAGAACTATAGCCCACAACTCTAAACATCAGCAGTCTGAATGCGCCTCCTCCAGTTCTCCCTATCCATTGTCATATCTTCCAAAAGGTTCAGAAGATTGAGGTCATGACGAATGACCTCCATCCAGCTCTTCTTAGGTCTACCTCTCCCCCTACGGAGCTCTCCAAGAACCAAGGTCTCACACCTACGAACCGGTGCCGATATAGGTCTCCTAAGAACGTGCTCAAACCAACGCAGTATGGTCTCTCGCAATTTGTCCACAATACTCGCAACTCTAACCTTGCTCCTTCTGTCAACATTTCTTATTCTGTTAAGTCTTGTGTGCCCACTCGTCAAACACGACATTCTCATCTCAGTCACTGATAACTTCTGTTTTGAGCTTTAGTAATAGGTCAACACCCAGAGCCATACAGAAGGGCCGGTCTAAGAACCACCTTATAGAATTTTCATTCAGTTTAGCAGGAACTTTCTTATCACATAACATCTCCAACGCTCTTCTAGCTCCATCTAAGCCACCCCGCCTCAACACGATGATCAATGTCCCTATCTATACCTCAATCGCTTTGAACGTACGAGCCAAGGTACTTGAAAAAGTCTTTCTTGGGGATTAGATCTTCCCCCAATGAAATGGACACCCTTGACTCTTCGATCTCTCCAAAACGAAAATGTACGTACTAACTCTTGGTCCTACTCAATCTAAAACCCTTAAACTCCAGCACCCCTCTCTAGTTTTCAAGCCTGCAAGCCAAACCTGACCTAAAGTTGTCCACCAACACAATGCCATCGGCAAACAACATGCACCAAGGGACCTCTTCTTACCGAGATGCGAAAAGAGTACCCCTAACAAGAGCGAACAAAAACGGATTGAACGCAGAACCCTGGTGAGGCTCCACTTGAACCGGAAAGTACTCAGAATCTCCACCGGGTGTTCTAACACTAGTCAAGGAGTCATCATACATATCTCTAAATGAACTAAAAATATGGACCATAAAATTGGATTAGAGAATCGTCCAATAAACCAGGTACACAGCCACATGGCACATTTCCAATCGTCCTCAAATTTACAACACCGCGCCCCGAGTCGGGGTCGTGTAAATCCGAGGCTTTGAATGCTTTGAAAATTGGACCCTGTAATTGGGCATGTATGATGCATGCCATGTATTGGTCATGGTGACCTTTGACAAACCAGGTATTTAGGTTAATGAAACTAAACAATTCCAATCTTTTACATACATGACGGTACAAAAGGCAAACAGATATCTTTAAAGAAAGAAAGAAAGAAACAATTTTGAGGCATCCATTGCCATTTCCAAGATACATTAACAATTCTGAGGGTATATTGGCAAGGGTGTCTTAAACTTTCAAGCTCCATAGTTGAAAACCGGAAACAAGTATTGAGTCTTGATAGTAGTAGACAACAGATTGCACACCGACGGAAGGGTTTGCAAACATTGCATTCTTAGCCACCTCCACTTTTCCTGTTCAGCTAGCATTTCCTTCCTGAGAGTAAAAAGGAGCAGCAGAAGTCAGTGGAGGACTCGTAAGAACTACATGCTTGCTTCTAGTGATTGTCGAGTACAGTGATGGGGGGGTGGGGGGGGGGGGGGGGGGGAGAGATGCAAATGGAACTCGAATCTCAGCAGAACACATAAACAACATTGCTTGGGATTGGAACAATATTGAGAGAACTGAAACCTTATGAAGAAGGAAATCAACAAATCATTCACAGCAAGGGTATAGATGAGGTGCCATGATTCTAACGGTCACATCCGTACTACAAAACTTGTAGGGCTAAGCTTGGGTTGGTGAGGACGTCTCCCACAGCTATATAGCAACAGAATTACAATTTTTCTTGTTTTTACCTTTCCAGCAAAATTCTAATAGCAAATTGTCAAACAACTGTGATGGGAAAACATTTCTCGTTTTCAGCTTTCCAGAAGAGCAAGAGGAATGGTAGAGGCAATTTCCTTTTATCAATTGGTACTTTGGTTCAAAATATTAAAAAAAGACTGACGAGTACACACATAATTATAACTTCAGTTTACCTTACTCAGTTGTAAGACCTGCTTGTAGAAAGATGAGACAGAAGTGCTGCTAGTATGATGAATATAATGATCATCTGCACAGAAATTGTTAGAAAATTGGAATAAGCATCATAACTTTCATTGGATCATTGCAAAACACAGGAGAGAGAATCCTAAGATGCATACCAGAAGTTTACGGTATTGTGACTCACTCCTCAGCACGTACAATTTCCTATGGACAAGTGCAAACTAGTTGGTAAAACTTGAAATCATTTTCTGAGGGCAAGCAGTACACAGCAAGACATACCTTTTGCTAAGAGTGCCTGAGTCCCTACAAATCTTCTGGATCCCTTCAATTCTACTTAATGTTTTGGTTGCATTAGGATCATTCCTGTCGATCTGAGGCCATGAAAATAGCCAATTTTAGCATGACAAACATAATAATTTTATATGGATAGTTCTAAGTAGCGCTCCCCATTTCCCTAAAGCAATACAAGTATACAGGCCAGGGAAGCCAACTTGATGGCACAGTGCCAAATGGCAAGTTTCATGACCATGGTAACAGGTTTGATAGCTCATGCTGTCACTGTCGTGTACTTCCTAGGTTTAGACCACAGGTTTACGGAGCGTTGTCCAAAAATATATAACTAAGCAACCAGGTGGAACTTATGTTGGTGCATCTATCATTAAGTAGATGAACGGAATACATGATTCATATTTTTGGAATGCCAGGCATTTTTAACTAGTGAATCAACCATAAACTAGATTTGAGGAACAACTGTAGATATCGGTTAAAATGGTGCCAAGAGCAAAGCTTACCTTGGCCTTCAACATGCAAGAGAAATCAAAGAAGGCACCATAGACATCGGCCATCGTGATTGCACGGTCAATTACCCGGGCAGTAAGACCTAGAGAAAAGAAAACTATGTGAGGAAGAGAAATTATATACCACCATGAAGCTTGGCAGATGACAGGAATTGAAGGTGAGTTCCTAAAACTATATAACAATATGAGTTTCATATGCATCATTAAGCAATCACAGTGCAAATCCAAATATCCACTAAACAGAATGGATATTATATGAAACCAATGAGAAATGTATCTTACCCCGTCTCATTTTTACTACACCCCTGAAGACTTGAATATTGTTGTAGCATAAAGCCAAGGTTCCAATCGCCATAATCTAGAGAGGAGAAAAATAGTGAGGAATGACAATAGCTTTGGATTTGGCCAATAAATCTGAATGCATATAAGAAATTGCATGATAGGAATCCATGCAGATACTTAAAACTAGAAGTATTGCATTAGCATTTTCTTCACACCAAACAGTAGGAAAAGATCAGACACAGCAATGTATTGCGATGAATAATCATTCAAATGAGGAGTTTGTGTATTTCTTTCTGATTACATGGAAGTTTATTAGTATCTCATTTGGAGAATGTAACCAGCAGACTTCATTCACCTCCTTTAATCTCTTGACAGAAGACCGTAACGTTGGCGAGATGATATTCTTTTACGTGCTAGTGTGTTTAGACATCTGTGTTCTCTCAATACGCATGCCTTTGGCAAATTTTGGACACCTACTTTCGATAAATGCCACAACAATTGCAGAATAGATGCCAGATATTCACAACTGTGACCCTACTAGTTTAGAAGTTTGTGTACCTGTGGAATGGCACAAAATCTGAATATTGCGCGATCTCGCAAGGCTGACATGTATCTGATGCAGTCTTCCATGTGTATTAGAGCATTTGTCACCATATCATTTAAGCACTGCACTGCTTTCTCTGAATTCTCCTCATATTTCAACTCCTATAAAGGCATTGCAACAAGATTAGTAGATGTACACACAAAAGGCTACAATTCAGGCATCCGGTAGCATAGTATCGAGTTAACACTTTGAAGATTGAAGCAAATACTCCAAAATAAATGCTTGGCTTTTGGCTAATGCAATTGGATGGCATATTGACAGTCTGATACTTTTAAGGATGTGCTAGTACGTACCTCAAGTTTGTTCACGTATTTACTCCAGATTTCCCGGGGCCAGAACATACGTGATTTTGGTATTTCATTAATGTCTTCCAGGTAATCTCGAATGATGTTTGTTTTCTGCAACCAATATTTCAGTAGAGAATGAAATATTAAAATGGAGTAAGGCAATGAGTCACTATTGGGACCTACATTCCACGGTTGCATGACTGAGGGAAAAACTACCTGAAGAAACAAACCCATTGAATTGGAAAGATGATCAGAAGCCAGGTCTTCCGAGCCAGAGGCATGGAAAAGCTTAGACAACCCCAAGCCAACAAGTCCAGCTACATAGTGGCAATATTCGTCGTAGTCATCAATTGATTCCACCTGCAAGCACGTTCGTGCACACAAAATCATCTATCTTGGGCATCCATTGGCAAGTTTGTAAATTAGTTTTCACATGCATAAAAGGCACACTGCACAATTGTCAATGCTGGGAACACTTCTCACAGGTATGTACCATCTAGAAGATCAGATAGATACCTAATCCACAGATGTCCTACTAATTGAGAAATCAGTGAATTATTTTGTCAGAAACATGAATAAGTATTCATTGTTGAAGCAGTGTTGTCAAATAGCCAAAACCATGTCTACTGACTAGACAAGAGTTCCAATTCCATATAATGCTAAACCATTTCTATCAAAGACAAATCATATTCAATAGACAATGTCTTTTATTTATAATCAGCACAGACCTCCTTGCAAATAAATTTTGCCATCCCTGCACCCATCAGTTTTGTGATTTCTTCAATTGCCTCTTGGTAACTGCAAAGTGCAGCAAATCAATTATAAATATATGAGCTAAATATCAAATCACTTGTGTTGTAAAGAATGCTTCTTCAGTTCCCAAACATCCAGGTATACTAAGTCTACCGGCAACTTACTAGCTAAAGGTGCAATTAACCAATCATTGAAAATTCATTTGAAATACTGTTAGCCTTTTATTCTCTTATTGTCAAGCAGAAACAAAGTTAACATGAATGTTCAAGCCAAAAAGTCTAAGCCTCCCTCTGGACATATAACATAAACAAACTGAAGCCATTTTATATCCACCATTGAGCCTTGGTAAGGCTGCAGATGGTTTGGAATATTCTAATCAAAGAGCAAAGTGTGACATAATATGGAAATCAATGGCATGCTTCATAGTTCTTCACTGGAAACACATGAACAAATTAATAGAGCCCTAGCGGAGCCATGAAATTGATAGTTTGAAAAATGCATTGACCGTACATATAACATCCTACATCACCAAGAGCATAAATAGTTTTTGCAAAAGCGTGTTTTGAGAAGAAGATAAAGAAAAAATAATGATAACAATGGAAAAATCACCAGAATTGCATAACACACGGGATACTAAAAATTGCATCAACTTAGATCTACCACAAACAAAAGCTTTTTTCATCCATTTGCCCCAGTTCGTAGATGTGAGAACTTGGATATGGGAGTTAACCGCAGGGGGAGAGGTAGACCTACGAAGAGCTAGATGGAAGTCATCCGCCATGACCTAAATCTTCTGAATCTTACGGAAGAAGTGGTTTTAGATAGGGACCAGTGGAGGGGGTGTATACGGGTTGCTGATGTGTAGTATTTTAGGCTTTGTTGTTATGTCCTAATGGGTGTTGTTGTTCTACAAGTATGCATCAAATTTCAGATGCCATAAAAAAGTACAATGGAATAGGAAACTACCCTCTTTCAAGCTCCAAAAAAGCAGTCGAGACATGATGAAACTGATCCATGAGAACCTTGTACTCCTTTGTGCCACCTTCAGTACAAAAATGAACAATCAATTTAAATGATGTTTCACCACTTCTAGACCTTTTTCACCAAATATTAGAGGGTACACTGAAGCAGAGATAAACAGCTGCAATTTATGGATATCACAAGCAGAGATGAAAAAAAAAAAGGTAAGAGAAAAAACGATTATGGGTCCATTGCCCAGGACTAGGAGCAAAGGACAAGCGAGATGAGCATGCTTCAAGAACTCAAGACACACATTTTTATCTATTTCTAAAATGTATTTTACCATAGTCATGCAAGTTAACCACACACATATCCCGACAAAATAAAGGCAATGAGTTTTGTTTTGGAGTTTATATTTACAGAGATTACTAAAATTTTATATTAAAAAAGCATCATTTTATTTCAAGTTAATGAAGTCCATCCTTCAAGGCCTAAAGTGAGGGGCGACACCTAAAGTGAGGTCCCTGCCACCCACTCACCCCCTCGCTTTAAAGAAGTACGCATCTACAGTCTGCTTTTTCGCTTTTTATTCACTTATGGTCATAATTTTTATTTGGAGTTGTGGTGTTTTCAGCAACTAGCTACAAGATGGAACAAAAAACAAGCATTATTCATTTATTCTTCAACAGCAGATACAGTTATTTAGACCAACCCCATTGAAAGAATAAGCGCAAATAAGAAGCAAAAAGAGATCTAGGGTACTCACAGGAAAAATGCCAGTCGCGATTATAGATGTGCTTATGGAAGTCTATCAGTATAGGAACTTTGATATCTTCAGGTATGCTTGTATCATCCTCTATAGGCAGTCAAACAACCACATAAGTTAAGACAATCTTAGTGCTTCAAAATTCAATTGATAAAAACATCATAAACTCCAGAGGATACTCTTGACACGAAAAAAACAAATAACCATTCATTTTCCATGTAGTAATGTTATAGTATCTGGTTGATAATCTACAAAATACCAAGTGTACACAATAAGATATGAAGACTATGAAGTTATTAGGGAAAAAAAGATAATGGAACGAACCTACAGTGTCAAGTGCTCGAAGGACTAAATAAAAGATGCATACCTGCGAAGAAGGATATTAGAATAGTTAGAAACTTAGGCACATAATATGAAGGATTCAAGTTGATGAAGAAAATGATGCACGTACACAAACCATGGTCCATGGCTTAACACTAAATGCTGGAGCAAATGTGGGATTAAACATGGATAGATAAAGCTAAAACATTCATCACGTGCTTCAAGGACATGCATATCACAAGAAGCCAACTCACTGATAATGAAGTAAGGCGATTCATTTTGGATCACAGAAACAAATTTTATATTGTCAATCCTCAACCAGTGAAATTTGATACATTGTTCATCCACAAATTCATTGAGGACGAATTTGGGGGCAAAGTGGTGAATAAAAGCCAGTAGCTGTAGCCTCCAGCTTAATTAACCACTATATCAGAACTTGAACAAATTAGCTCAAAGCTTTTTAGTTCAAAAAGAGCGTAAGCAAATTGCAGAACCGAAGTTTATCAGTAGTAAAAGCTACAAGTGTTGCTGCGACAAATGACAAATCGTGATTCATGAACACCAACGAAACATTTCAATTAAAAAAAATCCCCAAATGATAAAACAATTGCAGAAAACACCAACTAAAACATTCAATCACTCTGTGCATTCCAAATTCTTGGGAAACAAACAAACCAAAACCTAAAAAATCAAAACGAATACGAAACTCACAGCATTACGAAGATCGGTGCCGAGCTGCTGAATAACAAAAGCGAAGCTCCTAGAAACCTTGTGAAGCATGGAGTAACAGAAGGCCCAGTGCGGCTCCGAGGGGATCTGCCTCTCGGCGTTCCTCGCCGCCAACTTGAGCTTCAACATCGGGTACACATCATCTGGATGCTTCAGAATCGCTCCCAAACTCCCCATTTTTCCCTCTTACTCCAAATCTCAGACACCAAAAAACACGGGGACCTAGGGTCAACAAAGAGCGAGATCGATTCCGAATCCGAGAGCTCTCGTAAGCAAATCGGATTGCGATTGAATCTGTTCACACGTGAGATTTGGCTGATGCGGACGAGGATATGGCGTGTGATGGAGAGAAAGAGAACCGCAAATCTGAGGAGGAGGAGTCTCGCTCAGAATTGAAAACTAGAGACAGATATTCAACGAACGCAGAGCGAGAACGGGAAATCAAATTCAAGCGTCGCTGTTGAATCGTTGATTCCGTGTTTATTTTTATTTTTATTTTTATTTGGGAGTATGAAATTTTTTCGGTTTTCTTACGGAGGGCGTGGAAAGTATTTCAGGGACAGATCAGCGGTTGTCCAGTTGTACTAACAAAAACCGTGTGGCTTAACAAGCTGTCCCGCACAAATTCTATATAGTGGTCCACTTGGGCCATCATGTAATATGATTCTCGATTTCTCGGCGTGGATCCTCTAGTCCGTATTTATAGTTCTTCTTATAGTCCATCTTTTTTACTGGCTGAAAACAATTATAAAACTATTCCTTTTATTATTAAGAAAAATAATTAAATAATTTGGTACAATCAATCACGCGATACGGACTATATTATGGAACATAAGTGCGGATTAGATGATCTCAACCTGGATCCTCTACATCAAAAAAATTGAAATTAGGTTCATATTTTTTGGGTGCCACTATATACACCGCAAATCCGGATTAAGGATTTGCACGTCCTTAAGGACGTGCTTGCACGTTCTTAAGGACGTGCAAGTCCACAGGCTTGCACGTCCACTATTTAAACATTGCACATAAGACGTGCAATGCTTGCACGTTGTTAAGGACGTGCAAACCCTAGTTAGAGTTTTGCGTTTAGGGTTTAGGGTTAGGGTTTAGGTTTTCCGACGGTTTTGTAATGTTAATTGATAAAATTGAAGTGTTTAGCTAGTTGATTTGAAGGATTTAGGGTCAAATTAAACAGAACACAAGAATTGTTAAGGTTTTCATTCGGATAATATGCGAATAACGTTACAAGGAACGGAAAAAAAGGTTTACATTCATAAGTTTAATAAAGTTGTGGAATACAATCTAGGAAAATAGTAAAGGACGGCCGGCATCGGCACGCAAGGCTCTAAATCTCTCAATCTGAGCTTGAAACGGAGCATCCCATCCTTCGACGCTCGGATGATGATGTTCGACCCATTCTAGTGGAGGCGGCGGAAGAGGAGCGTTAGGACGCAACCAGATCTATGAGAACAAAAATTTAGAGTTAGAGTATTGACATATGTATGAAAATCATGAATAGGTAATAAAAAAGACGTTTGAAGTCGTACCGCGGCAAAATGGTCTTGGTTTCCGATGCAGGCTACACCAAGAGTTGCTGATTGGGGAGGGTTGTTAGCAGATGCCGGCGAGATCATGCGGAGACATGTGAACGGATGATGCCAAGCTAGGACGACGAGAGGAATCTGATATACCGTCGCAAATACTAAACCCATGATGGGAAGCTCTATCCACCGTCTCCTATCACCATGTGTGGCTCCGGCACATCTCTGGTAGTCGACGAACTGCTGGAATGGGTACTCTCCCATATAACAACCGGCGTACAGATCGGCGTGATCCTCCAAGTGATTGCATAGTAACGTTTTGAGTTCCGGGAAAGCAGTCTCGCCGATCGGTGATGTCAAAGCCGCCAAAGCACGGTAGCCACAATGACCATCTCCAACAGTGTCCCTCACCGTCTCAATATGACTGAGCATGAAGGGATCAACGTTGTTTCGACCCCAGTTGAACCCTCCGAACACATCATCACGTCCACGTCGAGCTGAGGTCGCTTGTGGACGAGGCCGAGCAGCATTTCGAGCAGCACGCGCTTCTTCTCTCTCAAACCTTTCCCTTACCTCCTCGTATGGCAACGGGTTGGTTCTGCAGACATTCCTCGACCCCCGAGGCCTCCCCTTCCTTCGGACGCTTGCTAATGAGGGTGGGTGCAGCTCATCCTCGCATACATCGTTTGAAGCCGTGTATGAAGATGACAGCTCATACGGCAGTGGGGTGTCGTCGAGGTCAGTCCATGTCAAATCCATCCAGAACGGGTGGATGTCCTTGGCGGGTATCGGAGTGCCGGAGTTGACGTATGCCTGAATCTCATGGACACAAGGGATCCCGTAACAAACCCTCCAATGTCGGTCCGTGCATACCGGAGGAACCTTTTGGTTCACGACGTCCTGCCACATCTTGTACAGATAATCGAAGCACTTTTTAGAGATTAAAGTCTTTACCTCATCGAAAAGGTTGACTTTATACGCCGCTGTTGGCCATTTGAAGCGGTCGATCTCCAAAGCAGTTTGCAGCTCATGCAGTTGACAATCATTGACTCTGTGGATTGCATCAATCACGATGCGGAAGTCACCAGTCGATGAGTGAAGTGCCTCCTTCAGAACCTTTTGTTGACCCTCAACTCTGTACACATTGAAGTGCATACCACTAAATATTCGATATTATATCATATTGTAATGGGAGATATGAAGTAAGGTTGTACCCGTTTGTCGTACGGGTGCCGAGATGGAAGACACTATCTACGTAGCACCGAACTATGCTCCTGCTGTATGGAAGCCAAACCAACTCCAAATACGCCACCACACCTGGGAATGGGTGCCATGCAGCTCGTAGCGCCCGACGACGTCGGTTGAATGATTCCTCCGACCTCGATTCGAACAGCCCCCAATAGTTGCCCTAAAAGATGCCAGCGTGGTTTAAATTCTTCGTGATCTTCAGAGTTGCTTCCTCGCATCTTCTCGTCACGTGTAACCAACAAAGGAGATGCTGGACGTCGGGGAAGACAACATTCAGCGCCGCCAAGAGACCTAGCTCTCGATCAGTCATGATAGCTTGAGGCTGAACGCTCCCAAGCAAGATCTGAAGCTGTCGCAACACCCAGGCGTATGTGTCTTCGTTCTCTTGCGACATGAAGGCATAGGCGATGCAGTAAGTATTGCCTGAGGGTGTGAACCCGACCACCTCGCACAAAGGAATCCCATATCTGTAGGTGTAAATATGTTACATATAAAATACTTTATAATTGGCTTTATGTGCAATAATATAATCGTAATTAAGTAACTTACGCATTTGTTTTGTATGTGTTGTCCATTATGATGATGTAATGGAACCTTCGGAGAAGGCGTATCCCATCGGGATGCGCGATGAAGAGGTCGCTCAAGACGTTGTCGTCATCCGGATGTTGTCTGAAGTCGTAGTAGTACCTTCTTTCCCGCAGATGGTGCAAGGTATCCTGGGTCATCGTCCGACTAAATCTTTCTTCGGCGACCATCATGGCGAGCGTGTTGGTAAGGCTCTTCCTTGACGTGACACTGGTATCATCCAACTGCCTCAATCCGTACCCAATGGTTTTTGGAGGAGTGCCAACTTCCTTCATCCACCTCGCCATCTTCTTTTCCCCCTCTGTCATCTGTCCGGCGATGGCGTGACCCTTCAAGCTCGTGGAAAGCCCGTGGTTATGAACACCATGGGTTACCGTCATGCGCCACTGACCCGGCGGAGCTTCGTGTCCGTGTAGAGAGAATGGACAACCACTTATCTTCGACTGTGTGCTCCGGAGCTTCCTCCCGCGTGGTCGGTACTCCCCAAACTGCTCGCAAGCAAGGAGAACCCCGACTGGACAATTCGACGCCCTCGTCCAAGACCACTTGATTACTAAAATCATGCAGTGTTTCCGACCCAAGTCCTTGAAATGTGTAACCATTTCGTCACGGTCATTCCAAACCCTTGGGTCCGAGAACTCAGACGTAAAGTCTCGGAACTGTATTCATATAATTGAAAATATGAACAAAACGGAACGAATACGAAATATGTTGACTCTACGAAACCTGTGCGTACCTGAGATACTTGGAGACGAGGATTGCTTTGCGGCTCGGCCATAACGATTCTAGATGTCCTCCTTCTCTTCAATTGTAAGAAGTCGGAGTTTGTTTTTGAGTGCGGAATCAAGCTGTCCACCATCGCTTCAAATAGGCACTGTTGCGTTAATTGTAAGCAAAACCCTAGCACGTCCTTAAGGACGTGCTAGGGTTTAGGGTTTGGCTAGGGTTAGGGTTTAGGGTTAGGGTTAGGGTTTAGGGTAAGGAAACGGCACGTCCTTAGGGACGTGCAGTTTCCTTACCCTAAAACCCTACCCAAAACCCTTAAACCCTAGCCAAAACCGTTAAACCCTAGCCAATCTTGAAGGTATCGGGCAACCTTATCATATTAACGCTTTCGTTTTCGTTATCGGGCAACCTTATCATATTAACGTTTTCGTTTTTGATGTTTACGTTCAATATGACTCTGAAGAAATGAGAAGAGTCTAATAGAAATATATAGATAGATACAAAATCCGAAATATAAATGTATAATACAAGCTGCAAAAGTACATCACTGCCCATGTGGATGGCGTACTTATAGCATGATCCAAAATATCCGTCACCTCGTCCAGTAGGTCCTCAATGCGAGGGTCGCTAGCCAGGGCCCTCAAACAGCCCTCGACCTCACGGATGCGGGCTAACAGCGCCGGACGGATGACAGGAGGGTGAGGGATGTCCACCCAAGGGTCCATGGCGATCGGGTGGACGGGCGCCGGCGGGTCGGGATGGGGTGGCGTGGTCGGCAGCACGTACGGCCGGCTCTGCGACGCGTACCAAGGCAAGTAATCTGCATTGACGCCGGTCTGGCAATCCTCGCTAGTGCGCCTGTGATCGGCCAGCCTGTAGAAGCGACCCTCGTCCTGCAGGTCCTGCCACCTGTTGTGACCCGGGGCGAACACAGCGCTGTACTTCGAGTTCTTCAGGGTCGTGTCGCGGCAGACCTGAACCGGCGCGATAACGGCCTACGGGATCCCCTGGACCCGTCCGAACTGCCGGAGGCACCTATCGGGCATATACGGCTCCTCCTCCCCGCAGAAGGTGATGGTGCCCCGATAGGTGGACTGACGGTACTGGCCGTCGAAGTCCAGATCACGCCCAAAAGGCATCCACCGAACCTACAATTAAACAAATCAGATTTAATTCAAAGCTAAGAATTATAAGTGATATAGATAGAGTCTCGAATACATACATCATCGACGGTAAGACGGTCCACCTCGTCCCGCAACTCCCGGATCTTCATCAGCTTCTGGTCGTCCTTCATGCGCTGTGGCGCCTTCGGACCGATGAACTTCGCGTAGAAGCGAGGGTCATCCCTCCTAGCCGGGTCGCTGGACAAATCACCTCGGAAGCGAGGGAAGTACGCCCATATCCAAGCCTTGACACAAAAAAAGTATTTCGTTAGCATATAATTTAAATATTTGTAAACTAAAAACTCTAATTCAACGGTCTCGTACCCGTAGGATCGGCGTGCAGCTGTCTATGCCCTTCGCGCCGGAGCGGGTAGCCTCGCCTAGGCCCCTGTAGAGACATGCGAGGGCACCAGCAGCCAATGCAAGGGTGGCCGTACGTGGGATGTCCCAAACAAGGCCCAATACCTTCCATGGGATCCGGCTCTGTGACTTGTCCACAAACAAAGTCGCGGCGAGAGTAATGCCCATGTAGGTCCTGTGCAGAAACAGACGCTATGCAGGGTCATCCTGGGGCTGCCCCCCCCCCCCCCCTCCCACATGCGTGCGCAGCCGAATCTGCTCAGGATCAGCCGCGGCCTCTAGGTCATCGGCGGGGGCGGGGGCGGGGTCAACGAGCGGTCCGTGTCTCTCCTGCCACAGGCGAGTAAACCCAGTCACTGGAGGGCCGCCAGCGCGTCTGTACGACTTTAGAGTCGCAGGGGTGAGCTGGTAGTACTCCACGATGGCGGGGACCAGAGCTCCCGCGGGCAGATGTGACGTGCAGGGCTGGCCATCAATCCGAAGTCCCATTAGACAAGCAACATCATGCAGCGTGATGGTCATCTCGCCCCATGGAAAGTGGAAGGAGCTGGTCTCCGGGTGCCAATGCTCCAAAAATGCCGTGCAAGTGAACTCGTCGACACACTGCCAGTGGAGTGACCTCAGCTAGGGGACGCCGGATGGGAGCAGATCCTGCACCCAGGTCCCCGATCCCTCAAATATGTAGGGCTCGAAAGGCACCAAGTGAGTCGCCCGGTGGTGGAACTTCAGCAGCGGCAGCTCCACCGTAAGATCTCTCCACACCTAGTACGCCCGGTGATGCTTGTAAGACAGTAGCAGATCTCCCGGCGGCAACAAAGGGTCGACCTGCGCAGCCGGTGCGGCAGCCTGCGCAGGGATGGGCTCGGGCTCTACCTGTGGCCCCCCTGGCCCTGAGCCTGCCCCTCCTGACCGTCGTCAGCATCCTCAACGATGTCAGGGATCACATCATCTCCAGAGGCCAAGGAGATCGTCGCTGGTGTGGCGGAGGTTGAAGGCTCGGGGTCGTGTGTGCCAGATGTAGAAGCCTCTGGCACAGCTGAAGTAGAAGCCTCCGGGATGGTGGGTGGAACATGAGTAGGACGTCTACCCATGTCAGCCCGTCGCCCAGCGACTACTTCGGTGATGCAGCTACTCAAAACCTCAGGGGGCTCTAAAGAAGGCTGCAACCCCATCATCGCATCGCCAGAAGGATCCCAACCTGGCATACCCGACCAGAAAGTGTCGTTCTCGTCGGCCGGGGGGGTCCCCATCGACTGCTGCAACCGCTCTGCAGACGTGAGCAGATCGTCGACTGTGGATGTCGAACTGTCGGGTACCGTGCTCCCTTGAATCTGGCTGACCGCTGCCCGATCGGCGAACGTAACAGGCCGGAGGGTACCGTCCCCCCTCATGAGCCTCTCTGCCTGTTATTTTGAAATGTATTTTATTATAATTTATTATATTATAATTTAATATATTGTAATGATTTAATTTTCTTTCCATTTATATTTATTTCTATGTATTTTATTATATTTTAATGTTTTTATTTTCTTTAAATATAAATTTATTTCTATGAATTTTATTATATTTTATTATATTTTAATTTTTTTATTTTCTTTAAATTTAAATTTATTTCTATGTATTTTATTATATTTTTATGTATTTTTAAGTATTTTAATATTTTTTTAATGTTTTTTATTATCTTTCAATATAAATTTATTTTTATGTATTTGAATATATTTAAATATATTTTAATGTAAATGAAATAATTTTGAAGTATTTTAATATTTTTTTAATGTTTTTTATTATCTTTCAATATAAATTTATTTATATTTATTTGAATCTATTTTAATATATTCAAGTATATTTTAATGTTAATTAAATACTTTTGAAGTATTATAATATATTTTAATGTTTTTTATTGTATTTCAATTGTAATTTGTTTCTATGTATTATATTCTATCAAATTACAATTATATTCTCTTCTATCAAACTATATACTATAAAAAAACATTATAATATATAAATAAATCAAAAAATCTATTTTCAATTATATTCTATTAAACAATATATATTATCAATCATATATTCTATAAATTTTTATTATAAAACTATATTATCTATCAAATTATATTTTCAAACTCTAAAAATAAATCAAACAAAAAGTAATTCAAATAACATACCGGTGGAGTCGGGATCGGGGAGACCTCAATGGACCGTCGCTTCCGCGGCGGTTCAACCTCCTCATCGGCCACTGCTCGGCCTCCGTCGCCGGCGCCAGACACCGCCCTACCACCACCACCCTCCTCCTCGGCCACTGTTGGGGCTCCATCACCGGCGCCAGCCGCCGCCCCACCACCACCAACCTCCTCCGCCGCCGCCGCAGCCGCCAGCACCTCCAGCCCCTCCGCCACCGCCACCGCCTCCATCGCTGTCGCCTCCGCCTCCAAGGCCGCCACCGCCGCCTCGAGCTCTCTCTCTCTGGGTCTCTCTCTCTCTCTCGGTCTCAGAGGAGGAAGAAGGAAGGAAGACGAAGAAGAAGGAAGAAGGAAGAAGGAAGAAGGAAGGAAGAAGGAAGAAGGAAGAAGGAGGAAGAAGGAAGGAAGACGAAGGAAGAAAGGAAGGAAGACGAAGAGGCACGTCCTCTTCGCCTTTTAGAAGTCGGGCTTGCACGTCCCGCTTTTTTTGGCTCTCACCCCACCTGCACGTCCCTAAGGACTTGCAAGCACGTCCTTAAGGACGTGGGGATTTGCGGTGTATATAGCCGAAACGTATTTTTTTTGTTGATTGGGTAATGATTCGGATGTGAAGATTCGTTATCCAATGATATCCTTTCGAATGAGGTCAGCAAGACTTGTGTCACATTCTAAGGTGGGATTGTTGGCTGCTTGGGCAAGGTGTGCAACCTGATAGCCACACTATTACCAATACGAAAATTAGGTTCATATTCTAAACACTTGTAAAGTGATAGTACTCCTAAATAAACTTTTTTCTTTTTCGTTTTCTTAGCCAAATGAGTTATAAGGATAATTAAGAGCTGACGAATTATAGAAATTCTACAATTAGTTTTGTGATTTGGAATTGTTGTATGACTAGATAGAAAATTGAATTGGGTCTCAAATCAATTTATTTATAGTAGATTTTATCTATATATGACTTTATATATGAAGTCTTTGGAAAAGATTCGGGTTCAATAAGAGAATAGTTATATATTGAAGTCTTTCTCCAACAAGTTGTATTTTTACTAGTTGTTAAGGTGTAAGATGGTGGAGGGTACTAGACTGGTGAGGCATTCCACTAGTATGAAGTTCAAGCAGCACTACTTGAACTTGATCAACAACTCTTGATGAGATTCAAGTGAGGCGCCCTAGGGAGCAGAGCACAAGAGGACCTGAATTAGACAATGTCCTAGTCTCCTAAAGTTGTTTCTACTTGTTGTTATGCATAGATTAGTTGTCTAGGTGGCGATTGTTGTATGAGACAACTAATTATCCTAGCTAGATATATATGTTAATTGGATTGGGGTTTAAGTCAATTTATTTATAACGGATTTTAGCTATATATGGTTTTATATATAGAAGGTTTATTGTAGATCTATAATAGGTTTTAGATATGATAGGCTTTATCTATATCTAGGTTTATTTATACGAGATGCTACCTATAGAGATTTTTCTATTATAAATAGAGGGATGTAGGGTTGGAATTATGGTGTACCAGGGTATCTAACAAAGCATCACAATAATTAGAAACCATATCTATAGATATGTTTTTCTCTGCAAGGTGCTCTGCGTAGTTCTTGTTAAAACACGGAAATCCTTTGTGTCCTGTTGTTCTTGTATTATCTTTAACTCTATTCACTCGCGGAAATTCACAACAATTAGTATCTTAGCGCCGAGTTAAACAATGGCATTCGATGCGAAATTCGAGGATCTCCGATTTGATGGCACTAGAGATTTTGGTCTTTGGCAATGGCAGGTGAAGGATCTCTTAACATGGCAGTGAATGTTAAAGGGATCGAAAGAAATGAAACTTGATGCGCTGAAAGGTGATGAACGAGAGAAGATACAAGAGTACAACTTTGTCGGGTGGATAAAGTGTTGGACTATTGATTGTGCATGGTTTGTCCTAATCGTTTTCCATTTTAAAAATAAAAAATAAACTTTTATTTTGAAAAATCATTTTTGAAAATTAAAAAAAAAAATAAAAAGATCATTATTTGAACATTTTAAAAAAAAAATGATTTTTCAAGATGAAAACTATAAACATATTTATATAGGTCTTTAGAAAATAAATATATTTAAAAAAATGAAGATAAATTTCAGGCCATAATAATTTAATGATACATGTACGTACTGAAGCATCAAATAATATAAGGGACCTTCACTAGTATATACATAACAGTTTTATACTATCTAAACCGAGTAGTTCATGCTTGGTTAAAAAAAATGGCTCATTTCAAGCTTGTTTATATTGAAAATGAGCCAAATGTAAGCATTTTTTTTTTTTTTTGGCTAATGATGAGCTCGACTCGAACTTTTTTGTGATGTGCTTATTATTTTGCCTTTTCTTCTAGTCATGAATATTAAGTGGATTATAATCACACTCAAGTTTATGCTAAAAAACGAGATTGAGTGTGACTCGAACTGAACAAGAGCAAATGAGCTCGATCTCGTAAAAAGCTCGCATAAAACTGAGTTTGATTCTATAATTAAGCTGGGTTCAATTCAAAATTAGTTGAGTTAGCACCACGGTTTTTAGGATCGAGATCCTAATATAGGATCGATGCAAGGGTCTAGGATCGGATCGTAGCAAAAAGTAAAAATCAACTAAAAAATAAAATATAAATAAGTCATACCAAACAAATACCTTAATTTTTAAACAAAATTAGTCATTTCCTCCTTTAAATAAACTAACTAACTAACATATGCCAATAATAACTCCTTACCATTCATAATTGGTCAAGGATAATATGTCAAAAGGTAAATGTTTAAATAAGTCACTTAACATCCATAAACCAAACTAAAAAGGGTCTAAGAAACAAGATTAACAAAAAAAAAAAAAAAACCCTACATCCCACATCACATGATTGTTCGGGAATGTCACATGTGATATGTGATAGGTGTTAACACTCGTAGACATTAGAAATTACTCCTCCCATCTCTAGTTTGTAATGTCATCATAAACAATTTCAGCATCTCTCTCAACGAAATCATCAACATCATCACCATCATTTATCTCGATAGCTTCATCTTCACTACAAGTTATTATAGGTTCACCACTACCACCACCAATACCACTTCCATGGGTTGATTCATGGGTGCCACTCTCAACATTATCACCTATGCAAATTCAAATAAGAAAAACGTAAATATATAAATACTTATGTATTGTAAATTTGTAAGTTTAAATAAACGTAAAGGAGAAATGAGAAAAGTATATGGGAAATAGTGATTACGTCTAGAACCAACCGTCGGAGTGACTGTTGTCGCCGGATTGTTTTTAGGGTTCAAGCTTCACTTCACCAGTTCACCCGTTCACCGCTTCAGACTTAGAAAACAATCGAAATTAGGGATTTTAGGGTTAAATTTCCCCAAAAAATTAAAACACAATTAAAAAAAATAGAAATGGGCCTAATTTCATCAAAAAAACGATATGGGCTTTATACAAATGGGCCTAATTTCATAAACATCAGAATTTACTAGGATTGAGATCCTAAGGATCCTAACCGATCCTAGCGATCCTAGTCCCGATTCTAGTATAAACGACTATTTACCATCGATCCGGATCAGAATTCTCCCTAGGATCGTACGATCCTACCAATCCGGATCGCGATTCTGATAACCATGATTAACACTTAGCATATCAAAACTCGACTCATTTGACTCAAATATTGTGAAATTAAAATATCATAACTTTTAAAATTAATTGTAGCATGTAGTGATATAAAGTTTCCATGACTTCTGATTTTTTTGTTTAATAACATGTGTTGTCCATGTGAAACGAAAGTCGAATTTTGTAGGGAGAAATACACCGTGTTTGAAAAAATGTCAAAATAAAAATCGGTTTGATATCCGTATAATAATTTTTTTGCTAAGCATATGGTCACGACATCGTCTTTTGAAACATCTTAGAGCGTCATTTTGGATGAAATCTAGAATGGACATACTTTTTTTTTTTTTTTTTTTTTGATACAAGGCAAAAATTCGGGGGTGGTCAACCTCGGTTGAACCATTACCCATTGGCGTCCTTACGAACTAAATCCTCGATCTCAGCTGGGCACCGCTTAACAGAGAAAGAAGAGGTTAAAAAAATGTGCACCAATCTGTCAGCGACCTGGCTGCCTTCCCGAAATGTGTGGGAGAAGTCGATGGCCTCGAAGGATTTGCAGAGGCCGAGAACATCGGTAATCACCATCTCAATAGGCCACGGGCAAGTACCGATCACACGCAAAGCATTGACGATGGTCAGACAATCTCCTTCCACCACGAGGTGCGAGAAACCCATCCTAACAGCAGAAAGAAGGCCGGCATTAAGACCAAGACACTCGACTTGTATTGAAGAAGCGCTCCCAAGTCCATTCGCACCGCAGGACACCACTCTACCACGGAAATCGCGGATAACAAACCCAACAGCAGCTTGCCTAGACGCGACCTTGGCTCCATTAAAATTTAGCTTCATGAATCCCTCGGGTGGTTTCTTCCATTTAACTTTTTTCTGGCGTCTCGATCTGTTATGAGGTTTGTGATGTATAGTTGTAGCATCATCGTTCTCTAGATCATATTCTAAAGCTTTTTTCCAAGATAACCTATATTGTGTAATGATTTTTATCCATTGTTCCATACTTCTGACATCATAATTTTCGAAAACAACTGTGTTCCTCATTGACCAAATCCCCCATAACGAGAAAGCTAGTATCGATTTTTGTGTAGTTGATAGTTGGGAGAAGATTTCAATATTTATCATCTTGTAGGTCTTATTAGTTTTATTAGTATTTCCTATTATTCTTTCAGTCTGCTTGTCCATTCTTCCAATTAGTGTTAGGGATGTCAGGCATGCCGTGAATAAGCGGGGTGCGTCTTCTTCGCAATTGTTGCAGAGGGGACAACCCTGAGGGACATCAATTCCTTTGTTCCTAAGTCTGATTTTCGTTGGGGTTCCATTAAGGATATTTTTCCAAATAAAGGTTTTAATTTTCGGCGGACAGTCAATCTTCCATATCCACTCTAATGGGTCACAACTAGCTCTTCTTGCTTTTGTGATATGGTCCAAAGCGCTAGCCGTGGAAAACCAGCCGTTCTTGCTAGCGTTCCAATACAATCTATCTTCAATCTCTGTTTTAGGGATATGAATTCTTATGATCTCATCTACAACATTCATCGAGAGGTTTTGTTTCAATCTTTTTTCATTCCAAGTTTTGTCTGGTTTTATATACTGGTCAATTGTTTTGGATTCTTCTATTTGGTCTTGCAGTCGAATTTCTTGAAGGCAATTCTCATTATATATCCATATGTCCTTCCAAAATCTAATTGTTTTCCCGTTGCCAATTTTCCATATCAGCCCTTGGCAGAATTCATCTTTTAATTCCATCAATTTGGTCCATTGCCATGAAGTGTTTTTCTTCTTTTTGTAATCCCAAATGTTGTCATCTTTAAGATATTTTTCTCTAATAATTATCACCCATATATTCTGAAGCTCAGCTAGAATTTTCCATAATAATTTCATTTGAAGGGCCTTGTTCATATCTTTTGTTTTGTTTATGCCAAGTCCGCCTTCATTTTTTGGTTTGCACACTTTGTCCCAACCAATTAAAGACTTGTACGTTGAGTCCTTATTCCAGAAAAAACATCTGATAATTTGGTCAAGCTATGAATGTATGCTTGTATGAAGCATGAAATTTTGCATCAAATAATTCGGTTTGGCAGCTAAATTCGCTTTGACTATGATCGCTCTTCCTTGTTGGGATAGTTCATTTACTCTCCATTTTGTTAATTGGTTCTTTGTTTTCCCCTAAACCTCACCAAATGTCTCCTTAGTTACTCTGTCATTAATGATAGGGCATCCCAAGTGTTTTGGAAATTTAATTTTTGCCTAGAGATCTCACAGATCATGGATAGTTCATACGTCCTAATCTTTTTTCATTTAAAAAAACTAAACTTTAATTTTGAGCATTTTTGAAATTTTTATAAATATTTAAAAGACTATTATTTGAACAAAAATATTTTTAAAAACATTTTTTCAAGATAAAAACTATAAACATATAAATATAGGTCTCTATAAATATAATTTTTTAAAAATTTAAAGACAAATTTTAGGCCAATAATATATGTATTTTAGCATATAATATAGGCAATCTTCATTTGGTATATACCAATGTAAACCCACAGTTCCATCGATCAGCAGTGGACGGGCGGCATAGGGACCGGCCGAGCCCCTGGCCCGGCAGCATGGCACGTCGGTGACAAGGGTTGATTTGCTCTGTTGGGTCACTAATAAATCAACAAGAGCCAGAGCTAGAGGCGGACCTAGGGGGGGTCCTAGGGGGTCACGTGACCCCCTCATCATCCGACAAATTACCTAGGTGTATTCTCCTCGTCGATAGCTTCGTTTTGATATATAATACGCCCTAATCCGATATCTGAGTAAAAAGTTATGAATGTTTGAAAATTACAGCAGTATTAATCACTTTAGTTTTATTTCAATATACTATAATACTTTAATAGGAAAAATGGACAAAAATAATACCAACTATCAACTTTTGGCCAAAAATAATACGAACTTTGAAATTGACCGTTTCATATACAAACTATCGCCCTATTAACCGAAAATAATACATATGTGTATTCCGGTGAACTTTCCGACCAAATACGCCACGTGGATGCCGGAAAACACACATGACATAAATTTTTTCCACGTCACCGAACTTGTAAGTTATGTCATGTCATAAATTTATTTTTCATTTTTTAATTTATATATAAAAAAAAAAGAAAAATTAAACAAATAGGCAAATAGCTACCGTACCTTTCGAAACAATGGAATCGAGGGTGGGCATCTTCACACTTTCTTCTCAACGTTATTTGCTCGTTCTCTCCTCCATTGTTTCGAAAGGTACTGTAGCTATTCGCCTATTTGTTTAATTTTTCTTTTTTTTTTTTTAAAAAAAATGAAAAATAAATTTATGACATGGCATAACTTACAAGTTTGATGACGGGGCAAATATGTATGCCATGTGTGTTTTCCGGCGTCCACATGGCGTATTTGGTCAGAAAATTCACCGGAATACACATATGTATTATTTTCGGTTAATAGGGCGATAGTTCATATATGAAATGGTCAATTTCAAAGTTCGTATTATTTTTGGCCAAAAGTTGATACTTGGTATTATTTTTGTCCATTTTTCCTACTTTAATATTTTACTTAAGTTGACATTCACATATTATAATTCATCTCGAGAGCTTCGAAACCATAAGTTATATAACTTATTTTGAGAATATGGTAAGAAGTTATGCAAGTTTAAATTTTTTTATATCTAGTTATACATTATTACATGTTAATAATGCAATGTTTATTTATTGCGTTTTATATCTTTATTTTTCGTTTTTATCCTTATTTTCGTATTATATATTTGTAGTATTTTCGAAACCATAGATTGACACTAGTTTGTACTATCGATCACACTGTGTTTTGCGATTTTTTTCTCGATCTTATTGTCGACTACTATAATGACCCCCGTTAAAAACTTTCTGGGTCCGCCCCTGCCCAGAGCTATTATCACCTATATAAAAATACACGAATTAATCCTTGACGATTGTTTGCTTTGATTTGCTTAGTCTTTTAGGAGTACATATTTTGTGTTTATTAGTACTTTGATCATTAAAACATGTGAAAATAAGGATTAGTTGATTTATTCTAAGTTTCTAACCCTAGCCTTATCTCCCTTGGGCCTTAGCTCATGAAATGTTTGAAACTTTTGAGAAGATTACAAATTAACGGAATTCAAGGTTCCTTCTTGAAGCAAATACTTTTATGTAATGTTAGAAATTAACTGCATTCTTAATAGATATAATTAAGTTCTTTGTTTTCTTATTCAATAATTTCAATTAAGCGTACAAATTTAATTTGATGTTAAAAGGAAGTTTGATAATGATGTATCCACGACATAGCGTATATAACTAAGGGAGCTACTATTTGTACGGTGATATTATCGTCGTTTGCACTACTATCAATCATGTATTGCGAGTTTGCGAATTTATAAAAATTCGCAATCCGCTGTTGGTATTTTTTTTCCCTTAGCTGGGTTGTAGATCTGTAGTCGCTATTTCAAATAGCGACTTAGTCCCGCTTTTGCTAAATCCCAAATGAGTTTGGATCTTTGGCTATTTCACAATTTTTCTTTTACTATTTCAAAAAAAAAATCTCAACCGTAAGATCAGGAGATTGATTGTAAAGTCCTCATTGAGGGTTTCATTCATTGATTAAACATATATATAGGTTACAATGGATATGAGTCTTTTGACTCACTATACAATATAAAGCCCATGTAATCTATCAAACCCCCGCAATCGAAAGTGGAGGGTCCCGTACAGTGAGACTGAACCGAAAATCAAGGAACAACTGGCGAGGTAAACCCTTGGTGAATATATCAGCGTACTGATAGGAGGACGGGACATGTATAACGCGGACATGTCCAATGGCAACCTTGTCCCGGACGAAGTGGAGTTCGAGCTCAATGTGCTTCGTGCGCTGATGCTGGACTGGATTGCTAGCCAGATAGACGGCGGAGACGTTGTCGATGTAGACCAGGGTGGCCTTCTAAAGAGGGCATCGGAGCTCAAAAAGGAAATTGCGGAGCCAAGAGCACTCGGAGACAACGTTGGCAATGCCTCTGTACTCTGCCTCAGCGCTAGAGCGTGAGACTACAGATTGTCGCTTCATGGACCACGACACCAGGGTGTCGTTGAGGAAGACACAATATCCAGATGTGGAGCGACGTGTGTCAGGACAACCACCCCAATTCACATCAGTGTAAACAACGATGTCATGCTTAGAGGAAGGAGTGATTATGGTGCCTAGCTCGAGGGTGCCGCTGATGTACCGGATAATCCGCTTCAAGGCCTGAAAGTGGGGTTCTCTGGGCGCATGCATGAACAAGCAGATTTGCTAAACGACGTAACTGATATCTGGCCTGGTGAACGTAAGATACTGCAATGCACCGGCGAGGCTCCTGTACAACGTCGGATCATCAAACAAAGGACCAGAATGAGCACTGAGCTTGTTGGATGTATCCACAGGGGTGACCACTGACTTACAAGTACTCATCTTAGCCCGAGCGATAATCTCAGCAGCATACTTACTCTGAGAGAGAAACAGTCCAGACGCATGACGCTGAACAGCGACTTCCAAGAAGTAAGACAATGGACACAGGTCTGAAATGGCAAACTCGGCACTCAACTGCGAAATAATAGACATCCGAAGAGCATCAGAAGAGGCGGTGAGGATGATGTCGTCGACATACAGTAACAGAAACACTAGTACAGAAAGCCGGATTTACCTCGGTTCTGTGTGCAAGCTTTACCACGGTTCTGAACCGAGGTAAAAGTGGCTGTGGCAAAACCGTCCACCCGTGGTAAATATGTATGTAGTTGTAGGCCTTTGTGAACCGTGGTAAAAAGGTCGTGTGGTAATTGTTTTGAACCGTGGTAAATTTGTGTGAACCGAAGTAAAGATGCATGTGGTATTTGTGTTTTGAACCGTGGTAAATTGTTGAACTGAAGTAAATATGTATTGTGGAACACCTCATTATTATAGTAGCCTATGCGGGATTCGAACCCACATCTTTGTGTATAAACACATCGCTCTACCATTTGAGCTAATAGGCTTAAATAAAATAAAAATATGAATTTCTACCTTACAAAGGAAACTAACACATAAATTGATGGGTGCTAAGTTTACATCAAACTGCAGGAAGAAATGATTTGTCCAAAAAATAATTTTTTGACAAGAATCAATTTTCCATTTAGGCTAAGCTCCAAAAGTGCATCCTAGGCTAAGCCGTACTGTATTTCTTGAGATAGATGATGATTAAACATCTAAAGTATGATAAATTACTCTAAGTCACCAACCATGTCCCATACTAATCCCATCGAAAGACTCTTCTAAAGACAACAAGAGTGAGGGAAGAAAAACATGGGGCATTCATAACGAAAACATGGATCAAAGAAACCACAAGCTAGGATCATCTAACAACCAACAAAAACCAAACATGGATGTAAGCAAAGCATCATACAGTAACAGCCAGCCTTGATATCTTGCGAAAAAAATTCAAAATATCCAAATTCTACCACCCTCACCCACCCCTAAAGGTAATGGATTATTGATCACTGATTTAGATGCACAAATTATGTAACAAAATTTTCAATCTTTTGGCAATACTCTGAGATGCCTTTATCAATTGCATTGCAATGAATCTCCTACTAGTGCAAGTAATATAGTTGCACAAATTAAACAGAACTAAACTACAAAAAGGAAAAACATAACTTACCTCGGGGACAACCAAGTAAGGAATACTAGCACACGAGAGATCAATAAAAATTCCATTGAACTTAAATTTCATGACAGGGACATGGGCACCCGAAATGGGCTGTAGATCAGTGATTTCTTGATTTTCCTCCATCTCTGCAAGGATGCCATGTAACACGTAAAAGAAATCCTCCTAGAAGAAAAACAAGTCATCAATCTCAAATCCAAGTCCAAGATAGGAGAGACAAAATGACAAAACGCTTCAACATAATCAATAGCCATGTAATTTGTCAATTACATGCCGGTTCACATAGAATGGCCTCACACATAAATAATTAAAACACCTCTTACAATCATCAATGATGATGTACAGAAAGGGTTGATCAGGAAATACAGAAAATGAGAGGGCAAACGTGAATAAGGAGACAAAGGGTTTGGGATAGGGTGCCTTCTCAAAAAACTGTTGACAATAAAAAAAATCAGAATTGCATATAACAAACCTACATAGTTAACTTGACCAGAAAAGAAACTGGAAACTAGTTAAAAAGGATCATATCCACATTAAGATAAGGTAATCATGGAATTCACGAATAAAAAATTGATATCTCGAGCATCATCAAAGATGTTCATAGAAACTGAGAGGAGTAAGTTTTGAGATTTCTGGTATCAACAGAGAAACACTAAAATATTGAGATAAGCATTAGATAGCAACTAAACTTACCCCAAGATGATAGAAACCATAAGTCAAGACAAGAGCATTTGCATCCTCAATCATCTTAGCTGAAAATTGTCTTTTCCAAAAAATTGTCCTAAAAATATACTTCCCCATAAATTGTCTTTTGCAGCAACCATCATTTTCGTTGTGGTTCCGCCTGTTACCAGATTAAGTGGATACCAGAGATAGACCTGTTGAGTGTTGCAACCAATTGAGGATTAAACATCACAGGCAACCAACTGATCAAACAACAAGCTACTGCATCACTGCGTTTGTAATACAAAAAGATTAATCCTCGACATCACACCAAAAGGAATCCTAATTTCAAAAGGCCAATAACAATCATCGCATATCCTTCAATTTCTCTTGGCTGCTAGTGAGCAACTCAATGAGCATCATTCAATTCAAATAGCTAATAACAATTAGCTTCATCTGGACAAAAGATTGAGCGTTTTCACTATCGTAAATTCAAAATTAACAGCTAAAGATTCCTGCCAATGAAGTTTGAAGCTAATCATGGCATTAAAGGGATAGGGGAGGTTAAATTACAGCAAGACGACATTAAAGTAAAAGCATCAGATTCATCGATACTTAGGAAGGTTAGCATACTTCATAAATTTTAAGGCTTAAATAATCAATCATGACATGAATTTGTGAGCTTTAATTTCAATTCAGGACATGAAAAATTAATTAACTAAATATAAGAAATATAGGATCTGGGAATAAACAAAAAAGTATATATAAAGGCAATACCTGAATACAGATGGTATCCAAAGTTATATGCATAGTAAAATACCAAGAAAACAAGATGACCCTTTCAATAGAGATAAGAGTTAATTGAGAGATTATGGTACCTGAATTTACATTAAGAAGAATCACCAAAATAGCATAATCAAAGCCCTATGATGGATGTTCTATCAGCAATGTCATAAAGAGAAATCAATATCTCCACATCTATCAACAAGATGACTACTCTAGGATGTCGAATCTCTTGTTTTGAATAATTTCTTGGAGAAAACGAACGTTGTGCTGCAAAGTTGCTTAACTGAAAGATCATGTAGAAAAAGAAGAAGTTGTTCTCATACAACTTGAATCCCATTAAATTCAGAAAGTCCCTAGTAATCTTTTAACAATTACAAACTAATTACCTCTATAAACATCGATCAACTTGAAATCAGGACTAGCAACCTTGTGTTTCATATGAGGCCATGTTCTTAAGAGAATAAAGACCTACTGCAATAACAAGGAATCCAATAAACACACCCTTCACAAGGTTTGCTTAATGAGGGAAATCCAGACATGGATCAATTCAGACATAGACAGTCACTAGAATGAAAGCTAGAAACTACACAACATATGCTAGAAGAGGTGGAAACTGGGAAAAGAACACAATAAACTAGAGGAAAAGTACATACCTTGCTTTCAAAGAACAATGAGCAAATGAGAATCTCTGTAACTCTTAGCTCCTAAAAAGCAATAGAATGAAACGTTTATGCAAATGTCAGAGATGGAGTATAAAATGCATAACAGAGAAAGAACAAGGAGGCAAGAGATTACCTCGGAGGGTTCGACGTCGCAGGGAAGAGATTACCTCGGAGGTTCATCGGAGATCCTCGAGCGAGATCCCAAAAAGGAGATAGGCGGAGGCGATGGAAGAGAGGAGGAAGCGGTGCTGACTATCGATCCTTGCAGCGGCTTCAGAGGTGTTGTATGGCAAGAGCGGTACGCTTGAGAGAAGGCGGACTGCTTTTGGCGGTTTCAGGCGAGAGGGAGAGAGAGCGGGAGAGAAGATCAAGGGTGTGACAAAGAGAGATTGAGCGATTAGGGCAGGGCAATTGACTTGAGATCTGAGATCCATCGATAGAGCAGACAGATGAATGAAGAACGTGAGGAGGAGGTTAAGTAGCGACTTGAGATCCGGAGGGGAGCGAAATCTTGTGAAGGAGACAACCGGAGGCGATGTCAAGAGGAGGAATCAGCGCCGATTAGGGTTTGTGTGCACAGTTCGGCAAACAGGACTCGCTCGAGAATAAGCGCACTGCTTCGCCAGTACCCTTCATTTTCAAGCTCTCAATCTTGGCAAGGAGTAGAGCAACGCCATGGGAGAGAGGGCAAGAAAGTCATAGAGCCATGAGATCGAGGGAGAAAGAGATCTGGTTATGGAGGAGCGGGTGAGGCAAGAGGAAGAACATGGAGGCGGTTGTCGATTCGATCTCTTTCAAGGGTTAAATTAGAAGAATGTGCAAATTTACATCGCAAAGAAACGGAACCGTGGTAAATAATTTGTTAAATTACCACGGTTTTGTTTTTCTGCGTGGTAAATTTGATAACATTGCAAAATTGCCATACTAAAATATAGAACTGTGGTAAATTATGTGCTCAATTGCTACGGTTGCTCAAGGAACCGTGGTAATTTTGCAAATATTATAAATTTACTACACTAAGACACGGAACCGTGGTAATTCTGCTGTCGCCAAAGGCTATTTTTCTACTAGTGAAAGGGCATGTCTGAGCCTCTGCAATAGATGAACAAAGACGTATCCGAGTGCCTGCCAATGAAGCCCAAGCGTAGCAGATGAGAAGCAAACCGCTGGAACCAAGCCCGCATAGCCTGTTTCAAACCATACAGAGAACGCTTCAGGAGACAGACGTGCTTGGGACGATCAGCATCAACAAACCCCGACGGCTGAAACATGTAAATTGTCTCATTCAGATGGCCATGCAGAAATGCGTTCTTGACATCCAGTTGATGAATAGCCCAGTGACGCGACAACGCTAAGCTCAACACCACTCAGATAGTGGCAGGCTTGACCACAGGGCTGAACGTCTCATCACAATCAATACCTGCCTGCTGAGATCGACCGTTGACCACAAGACGGGCTTTGTAGCGCTCTAACGTCCCATCAGATCGGAACTTGTGGTGGAAGAGCCACATGCAGAGAATGACGTTCGCCTCAAGAGGGCGAGGGACCAGAACCCAAGTATCATTCCTTGTAAGGGCCCTGTATTCGTCGAGCATAGCCGCCTGCCAATTCGGGTCGAGGAAGGTTGTTTTGTTGAGATGTTGCGGCCGGGACATCAGGACATGCGGGATGGGAAACGAGGAGGATGTAGGGGAAGGGGAGGCGGGGCGATGTGTGGTGGTCATGGAGACGATCTAACGGGGTCGAAAGAGACAGGAGATGTTGCGGGTGTGGAGTCTGGTGGTAGGAGGTGGTGGTGGTGGGGGGGGGGGGGGGGGAAGAGGCAGGACCACCGGGAGAGCTCTGGGGAAGAAGAAAGTGAGGGAATGAAGACTCTAACTCAGACTGTGACACATGAGGTGTAGGAGAGGGGAGGGGGGGGGGGGGAAGCAAAGGAGAAGTGAGACTCATCAAATGTGACATGACGGGACAGAATGAGCCTATGGGTCTTGACATCGAGGCATAGGTAACCGCGATGATCAGACGGATAGCCAAGAAAGACACAAGGAGTGGAGCGCGGGTGAAGCTTGTGAGGAGCGGTAGAGGACTGATTTGGGAAGCACAAGCACCCAAAGGTACGAAGGTGATGTGATACGGGGTTAGCCGTAGGATGGCCCGATCTTCGACAATCAAACAAGAAATAACAAGAACGGAAGCAAAGACTCGATGAACAATATGCAAGACTCGAAATTGATAACAAAGACACGACCGATAGTGGACTGAATCGAACTAAAATAGAACGAGATGAAGACCCCAGGCCTCCGTAGAGGGTAGGAACCAAACACCAACGACTACGTACAAAGCCCGCCTCTACAACCTTACACAACCAAGCGGACAACTTGGAGGCACAAGGATGGGACTTGTGATTACCTGGATCACCAAGCTCTCGCGAGGTTGACGAACTCAAAGCAAACCAAGTTAGATCTATACCAATAGTTGCAATCGACGAGCCACGCTTCGAGTCGATTGACTTTCTCTCAATTGTGTTTCACACAAACTGAAATTTTCATAAAAGAGACGTCTGCGTTACAATGGAGGAATCAACCGCTACTTATAACCCTAAAAGACTAATTAAAATAACAAATAAAAGAAATTATTTAAATAACCTAAAAATAACTTAAAATAGTATAACTAATTAAGTCACATGGAATAGCACTTGAAACAACCTAATTTGGCCAAGGAAGTCTTCGGCGTCCAGCAACCAACAGCAAGTTCGTGCACGCCCGCGCACCATGTCCACACGCCCGCTCACCATGTCCACACGCTCGCGCACCCTGGCCACACTCCCGTCAAACAGTGACAGCTTGCAAAGAAGTTGATTTTTGGCCAAGCTCTAGTTCGAATCTGGAAAAACCTTCAACAACAAATTTGTAGATCTCTTCGTCCTTGTTCCGACAAGGTATGGAACGATCCAATCCGATTAATATTGAATCCGTACGACTCATTTTACTGAGACGTCGAAAAGCTGTCAAAACGGCTGAACGAATCTAAACACGAACGACCATCAAGCTTGCACCTTTGGACCTTCTCCCATGGGGGAGCCTTCTTCTTTCTCTTGAGAATGACATCATTCTCACGAGCTCGAATCATAGGTCCATCCCCAAGTATAGGCGTGTTCGAAGGTGTCTTGGATGGTCCCGCATCATTCCCCCTTTCTTGAAAAGGATTCGACCTCGAATCCAAGGTCGCATAAGATTCCGCAAATGCATCCACACGAGCTCCTGGATCGAATATCTCATGCCCATGGAAACTCCTCACAAGGCCGATTGTAGTAGGGGCTGACCACGTCTGGATGGTTTTGATCTTGGCGTCGCCATCTTGGAAACCATTAGAGCTTTTTATAAAACCATGAAAAGAAACTTGATTAGTGCACAATTCATATGTCATTTCATCTTCATAAAGTTCTAGTTGAATATGCACTTTAGCTTGTTCATTTATCTCTAAGTTTCCATCCAATGCTAGCAAGTTTTCATCCTTATTGAAGGCCGGATTTTCAATCATTACAGGGCTAGCAATATTACAATTATTTTCAACATCAATGATCATATCACAAATATCGCCTTTTCCCAAACATTTAGTATGACACAATTCCTCTCTTTGATTATCATCATAAGGTGTAGGCTGAATATTTAAAACTTTACTAACAATCAAAGAATCATCATGCACATATTCAATGCAACCATTATCATCACAGGCAAGTAAATTAACATCTTGATCATTAATAACATGCTCTTCATGTTTATCACTAGAATTTTCAGATTCATTTTTGCCTAGGTGATTACTCATGAAAGTCTTCTTATTTGGGCAATCCTTCATAACATGTCCTCTACCTTGACATATAAAGCAAGGAATGTACATAAGAGTAGAAGGGATAGGATTACTCCCTTTAGGGCCAGTAGATGCCCCAGACGAATCACGTCCGTTCCAAAGCGCTTTGCCTTTGTCGATGGGCTCCTGAGGCATTCGGCCTTCACTCCTCCCTTGGGGTTGGCTTGCTCTCTCCCTTGAGCCGGCATCAAACCTCCTTTGGGGCTGCTGCACATGGCCTTGGTGCCACCTTTGGGGTTGCCCACTCGGCATTCTACCACCTTGGCTCCTGTATCTAGCATTCCTTTCTACTTTCATAGCTAAATGTAAAAGTTCAGTAGGCGTAGAATAAGGAAAGTAATCCATTTCATGAGCTAAGGCGGGGTGCATAATTCTAAGAAACCTAGCATTAGTATCTTCATAGGGTTCAACTACACTAGCTCTAGCCATGGTTTCTTGCATTGCATAAAAGGTTTCCTCAACAGTTTTGCTACCTTGCTTAAGATTTTCTAATCGTTGTCTAAGCTCGCTAGCATAATGTGGAGGAGCAAACCTACTTCTCATAAGTGCTTTTAATTGAATCCAAGAAGCGACAGACGCATCAAGGGCTCTTCTTCTTTCGTTAACTAGATTATCCCACCAAATTAAAGCAAAACTTTAAAATTCTAGGGAAGCTAGTTGCACCTTTTTATGTTCAGAGAAGTTATGACAAATCCATATTCGATCCATTTTAGTTTCCCAATCAATATATGCATCTGGATCGGTGGTACCATAAAATTGAGGGATCTTTACCTTTACCTTACCCATGCCATCTTGCGTAGGCTCTCTAGATGCTCGATAGTGGTATCGACCTCCTCTATCATTTCGTCTAGGACGTTGCTCCCAAAAATCATCCTCTTGGAAGTCGTCGTCGTCCTCTGAGAAGTAGTACTCTTCTTGTTGCCATCTTCCTTTCCATCGTCCCTGCATATTAGCCATCACAAAACAACAAACAAAGAAATATGTAAAGGTTAGAGAAATATAAACAACCTCACAATGTGTTTCACTCACACACTTCTCTCTTATTGGTTATGACAAGCTTGTTGGGGCAATCCACTTTGGGCAAATCAACACTCAAGCAAGGACTTAACAATCAAAAGAGAGTAATCAAGAGAAAGGACAAAGAAACACCGAAGAAAGTGCTCGACACAAGCTGGGTAGAAGCTCGGAATCGACCAAACTGACTCGACAGACACTGTAACGAGGCTCTATCGAGGCTGGAGGGGGTCGGTATGGGGTCGGTATGGGCACTGCAGTACACGACACACAAAAATAGGAAAAGAAAATGAAAGAAAAAACTTGGATTTTTACCTCTTTTTGATTTAAACCCTTAGTATGGATGTTGTAGTTGTAAGGTAGGGCTTAAAATTTTTTTTTTTAATGGTTTGGGAGGTATGTGTTTGAGACTTTCGACTAGGGCTATAGGATTTCACCAAAATTGGTCCTTGAAAGTTCTTGCACTAGATTTCAACAATTTTTTTTTTGTTTTTTTTTTTTTTTTTTTTTGAAAGCTTACTTTTGCCCCTAGTGAATTTTATCCTCCTAGGACTAAGCTTTGAATGTAATTTTTTTTTTTAATATTTCGGGCTGTTTTTTTTTTTACTAATGCAAGAAACTATATATGAAATAAAAGGACTCTTGAAAATTTAAGCTATGGTGAAAGAAAAATAAAATATGTAACCCTTATGAAATATATATAGGTGAAACTTTGGCTAACTTTGGTAAGTATATTTATCTAAGCCTTTGTATAATCTATGATAGACAATTAGGAAATAATCTACCACAAATTTCAACAATTAAATAAGGCAAGAAAGTGGATAGATCAAGATAGAGGAAATTAGACCAAAGATAGAAAGCAACAGTAGGTTTTGTGAAAACTTGCAAGGTGCGGCCAAACTTGATTTGGGCTTCCTTCGGCCGTCGACAGTGATGTAGGCAAAAAAATAGCCACTTGCAAGGGGGTCTCGGCTAGGGTAATGTGTTTAGACTAGCAATCACAACAATCACAAACAAAGGATTAGTAATAATCAAATTCAAGAATTAAAGAAGTAAAACCCAAGAACAAAGAAAGACTCTATTTTTTGTTGGTAGGTTTTGTGTTTTAGGGAAACAAAAGACACAACTTTGATGTCGGAAACCAAAGCTCTGATGCCAATTTGATACGGGGTTAGCCGTATGATGGCCCGATCTTCGACAATCAAACAAGAAATAACAAGAACGGAAGCAAAGACTCGATGAACAATATGCAAGACTCGAAATTGATAACAAAGACACGACCGATAGTGGACTGAATCGAACTAAAATAGAACGAGATGAAGACCCCAGGCCTCCGTAGAGGGAAGGAACCAAACACCAACGACTACAAAGCCCGCCTCTACAACCTTACACAACCAAGCGGACAACTTGGAGGCACAAGGAGGGGAGTTGTGAAAGGGCATGTCTGAGCCTCTGCAATAGATGAACAAAGACGTATCCGAGCGGCTGCCAATGAAGCCCAAGCGTAGCAGATGAGAAGCAAACCGCTGGAACCAAGCCCGCATAGCCTGTTTCAAACCATACAGAGAACGCTTCAGGAGACAGACGTGCTTGGGACGATCAGCATCAACAAACCCCGACGGCTGAAACATGTAAATTGTCTCATTCAGATGGCCATGCAGAAAGGCGTTCTTGACATCCAGTTGATGAATAGCCCAGTGACGCGACAACGCTAAGCTCAACACCACTCAGATAGTGGCAGGCTTGACCACAGGGCTGAACGTCTCATCACAATCAATACCTGCCTGCTGAGATCGACCGTTGACCACAAGACGGGCTTTGTAGCGCTCTAACGTCCCATCAGATCGGAACTTGTGGTGGAAGAGCCACATGCAGAGAATGACGTTCGCCTCAAGAGGGCGAGGGACCAGAACCCAAGTATCATTCCTTGTAAGGGCCCTGTATTCGTCGAGCATAGCCGCCTGCCAATTCGGGTCGAGGAAGGTTGTTTTGTTGAGATGTTGCGGCCGGGACATCAGGACATGCGGGATGGGAAACGAGGAGGATGTAGGGGAAGGGGAGGCGGGGCGATGTGTGGTGGTCATGGAGACGATCTAACGGGGTCGAAAGAGACAGGAGATGTTGCGGGTGTGGAGTCTGGTGGTAGGAGGTGGTGGTGGTGGGGGGGGGGGGGAAGAGGCAGGACCACCGGGAGAGCTCTGGGGAAGAAGAAAGTGAGGGAATGAAGACTCTAACTCAGACTGTGACACATGAGGTGTAGGAGAGGGGAGGGGGGGGGGGGGGGGGAAGCAAAGGAGAAGTGAGACTCATCAAATGTGACATGACGGGACAGAATGAGCCTATGGGTCTTGACATCGAGGCATAGGTAACCGCGATGATCAGACGGATAGCCAAGAAAGACACAAGGAGTGGAGCGCGGGTGAAGCTTGTGAGGAGCGGTAGAGGACTGATTTGGGAAGCACAAGCACCCAAAGGTACGAAGGTGATGTGATACGGGGTTAGCCGTAGGATGGCCCGATCTTCGACAATCAAACAAGAAATAACAAGAACGGAAGCAAAGACTCGATGAACAATATGCAAGACTCGAAATTGATAACAAAGACACGACCGATAGTGGACTGAATCGAACTAAAATAGAACGAGATGAAGACCCCAGGCCTCCGTAGAGGGTAGGAACCAAACACCAACGACTACGTACAAAGCCCGCCTCTACAACCTTACACAACCAAGCGGACAACTTGGAGGCACAAGGATGGGACTTGTGATTACCTGGATCACCAAGCTCTCGCGAGGTTGACGAACTCAAAGCAAACCAAGTTAGATCTATACCAATAGTTGCAATCGACGAGCCACGCTTCGAGTCGATTGACTTTCTCTCAATTGTGTTTCACACAAACTGAAATTTTCATAAAAGAGACGTCTGCGTTACAATGGAGGAATCAACCGCTACTTATAACCCTAAAAGACTAATTAAAATAACAAATAAAAGAAATTATTTAAATAACCTAAAAATAACTTAAAATAGTATAACTAATTAAGTCACATGGAATAGCACTTGAAACAACCTAATTTGGCCAAGGAAGTCTTCGGCGTCCAGCAACCAACAGCAAGTTCGTGCACGCCCGCGCACCATGTCCACACGCCCGCTCACCATGTCCACACGCTCGCGCACCCTGGCCACACTCCCGTCAAACAGTGACAGCTTGCAAAGAAGTTGATTTTCGGCCAAGCTCTAGTTCGAATCTGGAAACATCTTCAACAACAAAGTTGTAGATCTCTTCGTCCTTGTTCCGACAAGGTATGGCACGATCCAATCCGATTAATATTGAATCCTTACGACTCATTTTACTGAGACGTCGAAAAGCTGTCAAAACGGCTGAACGAATCTAAACACGAACGACCATCAAGCTTGCACCTTTGGACCTTCTCCCATGGGGGAGCCTTCTTCTTTCTCTTGAGAATGACATCATTCTCACGAGCTCGAATCATAGGTCCATCCCCAAGTATAGGCGTGTTCGAAGGTGTCTTGGATGGTCCCGCATCAGTTTTGTGGATTCCTGATTGCGAACCTTAACCCAAGTAGCAAACTTGTCCATTTAGGGTTGATTGAACTAATTAAATGATTAGGAAGTTGGATGTGTTGTTAAATCTCTGAACTTAAAGTTATCAATTGGGTTAAATCCTTCTTTAGGGACTGTTCAATTGATAAGGGTTTCTAGGACTGATTGGACTAGTAACTATATTAGGTTGGCACAAGGGCATTCATAGGAATCGTAAAAGGACAAGAGGAAGTTACAATACCAATTCAACCAAATAAAGTGGATAATTGTAGGTAGAGTAACATTCTCTAAATTGTTTTGTATCAACTTGTTTATAGTTTATTTTGTTTTCTTTCTTATTTCAATCACCCAAAAACCCCCTTTCACTAATTGGTAAATACACATTGCAAAGGAATACTTGCTTCTCTGTGAGATCGACCTCTTACTTACTTGCTATACTATTTTGTAGGTTTGAGTTTACTTTTGATACGGTTAAGGCGACTAAAAATTGTCCATCACTAGGGTTCACAATAAGTGCACATATATACCCTACAAGAGCTCATCCAAGGAGGGTTCCGAGAGTTGAACATAATAAGTCCATGGGTTGACTCTCTTGCATGGGTCTAAAAGGCTCATTAGGAGATCAAGCTCGCTAGGTCGTCCAATCATTTCCGAAGCCCTATGTTATTTGTAAAATCAAGCCATACTAAATTACTACACTTAGAATTCGAAACTAAATTGTTTAACAAATAGAATAGAATTAAACCATTGTACTTTTTTTTATTTAGCACTTCTTGTATGAAACATATTTTTATAAATGATGCCTTTAAAATTCTAAGGGTGTGTTTGGCAAGGGGTGGGAAGGGTGGGGAGGATGGGTGAATATTTTTTTTTTTGGATTAGTGCGTGTGTGTTTGGGAGGGGTTGGTAGAGGCGGTGGAGGTGAGGGTGGTGTGGTGGCGGGGTGGGAAAAAGGGTGATTCTAGTATCTTTGTTTTCAGGATTGACGGGGTGAAGAAATTTTTCCGCCTCCGGATGGCCTTTTTGCACCCGAGCTTTCCAACAGTCGGGCGTCCGCCTTCATCGTGTGCCATCCTCGACCACCCTCCTCCTTCAACCCGTCGTTATCGACCACCTTGCTCCTTCATCATCCTCGATCACCCGACAAGTCTCCTCCTCCTTCCATGGGGGAATCCACTTTCCATGGCCACCCGAACACCGAAATCACAACGGATCCGATGTGATTAGGGCCAGAAAAGGTGGGAGTCAAGAACGGAACTGATGAGTGGCGCGATTTTGAAGATCTAGACCTGAAGAGATTCGAGAACACACATAATTTGCTCTTCTTTTTGTTTCCGGCGGGAGCTAGCTTGCGGCGTAATGAAAACCAGTTGCTTGTGGTGGTCTGCAACAAATTCAACATCGTCGTCTTCGGTGTTGCACTTGTAACGGCCCAGGATTATGATTCCCGAGTTACGTTTCGAGGGATAAAACCCCTTGTTAGGATCTTGCTCTCCGAGTACAGGTTGAAGGTTTGAAACCGAAGATTTGTAGTTTCAAGCGGGATTTCGCACCCAAATCCTGTAAGTCCGTTGGAGACCCCGGGGTAAACCCCTGTACCTGTCCTAAGTCTACAACGCGGAAAACATTTTATCATGCAAAGGACATAAGTGCTGAAAACGATACAACCAGTTCGGCGGCAAGGCCGGGTCAAACAGAGTATAAGTAGGAAGAAATCCCAAAAAGTGTAAACCTGGTGAAGTCATAGTTCAACACTCACTCTCCGCCATATGAATGGACCCCGTCATAACAGCACGAAATAAAGGAGTGAAACGGGTACCTGAATCTAAAAAAAAAAGAGGGGGATCTGGGTCAATAATCAGGTCACTCATTCGCGTGTGTAACCACACTCTAAGAGGCATATAATAAGCATCCTATCCCTAAGATGAAATGTGTAATGCAGTGCGGAAATTAAATCACACATATATATATATACTGACAGTTAAATATAATGCAGGAAGCGATAAATGGATCCACACCGAAAGCCAAGTGGCATGTCCCTCTCCTACCTCCACCCCCTTCCGATAGGGCGGAAACTGGTCAGCTCGTGAATTCATTCCATAATAATCGGGCGGCACGCATGCCCAACCCGCCCCATAAGAAATAATAAAGCCCGTAGGCAGCTTTCGCAATCATGCTCATAATATAAGTAAAGGAACTTCCATGACTCGATTGACTCAGGACGGGACCCGATGGGACTGGGTCGTCCTATGACCCTAGCAAAGACTCTAGTTACTTCACAGATAACAACTGTTCTCTTGCAAGGACATATAGCAATCATATGATTTTCATTTTAGCTCCTAAGCGTGATTCTAGGTCGTATGGTGCATGGTCACTAGCCTACTATATAACACCCAGTGCATAGAGCGCCCATCATGAGTAAGTTCAAAGAACTTACCCGGAGAAGCGCAGAATCCAAACAATGATCAGCAATGGCAAGCAATCCTACATATCAGAGATCACCTAGTAATCCCATAAATAACATAATAAGTCTAGGTCTAATTTTACACAAACACACAAGTCACATATGAAACATGTAAGATACACACATATGATAACTCAACCATCTTGTCATTATTAACATTATCATCTCCTCTTCAATTCTCATATTGTCTCATCATATCTCATAAATTAACATCTTTCTCAATTCGATCATAACATCATCCTCACCAGCTCATGACAACCTCTATATCATACTTAGCCAATTTCACATATTACCGTTTCATACTCACACTTGGCATACAGATATATATCAACATCATAATATCTAACATTTAATCTCATATAGTAAATCACTGCAAGTCATGCTATTAGTCACACATATCATGTCGTTAGTCAAACACTCATATTATCATGCTAGTTAATCATCGAATAAGTCTTATTCCCAAGTTTAGATTCAAATCTGTGTCAAATCCGCGTTAGAATCCCGACCCTTGAAAGTGTTAGCAAAATTCCCTTTTTCTATTATTTATTAAATCATTTTCCGACCTCGAATTTTTTTTTCCGAATTCTCTTTTTAAACCGACGAGTCTTAATAATTTATTTCTAAATCCCAATGATTTTATGTTATATTTTAAAACACCATTTAATAAAACGCCCTTATAAAGTATTTCTAAATCATTTATGAAATAATTCCAACCCGTTTGTATTCGATAAAACCAATCCTTTATAAATCTCCCGAAATAATATTTTATCTCTTAAAACCTCAAATGATATTGCATATATATAATATTTTTAATTCCACTAATTAATTAAATAATTAAACGGATAACCCGAACCGAACCAAACCAAACCAAACCCACTAATTAAACCCAACCCGGTTAAGTTATTAAATTATAAAATTAAGAGGGGCCACAAAGCCACGTAAGCTCGTCTCCCTCCTCCGGATTTGAAGCCTCCCGCCCGCGGCCGCGCCATCGCTCTGTTCACGCCTCCGCTCGCTCGCGATCGCCAGTTCGCTAGACCCGCGACCACCGGTTCTCACGCTCCTGCTGGCTCGCACTCCATCGCTGGCTACTCCCGCGCTCGCTGCGGCTCGCAACCGACATCTCTGCTCGCTACTGCTCTTGTCTCTCGCTCAGCTCGAGCTCTCTCTCGCAGTCGACGCTCGCCGGAGCTCCGCCTGAGTTCACACGCGCCACCCGACACCCCGCTCTCAGCTCACGTACACTCGACACTAGCCCTTAGCCCTAACCCAGTCAGAAATTAGTTCAAAACAGAGGGAGGAGAAGCAATGACTCACCGAGAAAGTTCACGACTTCGGAGCTCTCAATCGGAGTTCTGAGCATCGTGGGTGCCTCGCGATGGCTCGTCGGACCTGCGTCGGACAAGGGTGAGCGTGATGGTAGGGCTCGAGAGTGGTTTGGATCGCAAACGAGGGAGAATGGCTTACCGGAAGGTTGGTTCACAATCAAACGGACGGAGGATATTCGGAGGCTCATCGATGACGCCGAGAGCTCCGGGGGGCGGCTGCGATTGCTCTCCGATGAAAGAGGAGGCGGCGAGGATGACAACAACGATGAAGGATCACCGAGGCGTGGAGTGTGGCGATGGTGACGAGAGGAGGAAGTGGATGTGTTGCTCGAGTGTTTGTTCGAATCCGAGGAGTAAGGAAGGTAGTTAGTTTCGACGGTGGTACTGTGGAGACAAGGAGGAGCTGCGACGGTGGTGGCGTTTGGAGCTCAAATGATGAAGATAATGGTGATGGATTGAAGGAGGGATGATGGTGTTGATGATGAAGAACTGAGGGTGATGGAGAAGGTGATGGTGAAAGGTAATGGTGATGTTGAAGTCGGATGAAGAGGGTGACGATGAAGTGAAAACGAGGTGAAGGTGGGCAGGTGAACCGAAGAGGGATGGGTCCGGGTTGCAGGGTATGGGGAGAGAGTTGGTGTGAGATTGAGTGTTAAATTAGTTAATAAATATCCGGAAATAAATCCCGAATACGCGAATTCAAATTCCGAAATTAGTTTTCGAATGGTAGTTTCACCGACTCTCGCTTTCTCGATTAATTAGATTTTTAAACAAAAGAGGATATCGCTATCCAATAATTATTTTTAATTTTCGAGGTAAAATGACGGAAATTATTCGCCCAAATTTTTATATTTCGGTCAGAATCCGTTAATTGAGTTTTAAATTAAATTCGGCTTAATTTCATGTTTAATCGCCTTTTTCCGAAAAATTAGGATTTGAAAATCCGTGCCTTTACATCATCCACCTCTAAAAATAAGTCTCGTCCCCGAGACTAAAGTCATCTTAAAATAGGGGATGAAGTTTGAAATTTGTGAGTCAAAGGATCATGTCGTTGATTCCGTAAGCATCTCATAAGTGCCCCTATGAGATCCTCACAGTACCGTTGTCGTTATCATAATATCCCCAACAGACCATAGCAAGAATGTAATATTGGCCCCTACCACATCCCTACTCCGACTCTTCGGTCATATCATAACTCAAAACATCACAACGTTCTCTTAAAACACCGTTCAAAACTTCAAGTTCGACATTATTCAAAAGCATTCCCAACTTCTCCATTCATCCTACCATCCACCTCTAAAGGCTAATCTCATATTCTCTTCCTAGGTTCCAAGTCAGAATCAAGGTTCAACAGTTCAATTTCTATCATTTCCATCATCAAGCATCATGTATATATATCGAATAACAATTGCACCTCACATCTAATAGCATAACATAATCACCTCAAGAATAACCACATACCATAGCATATCTGGCATCGTATCATATATGGTAGAATTTATCACAACATCTCATGGAAGTTACACACCATATCAATCAAATAAGCACGTTATATCAATCAGATAAGTACATCATACTCATTCTAACTACCAAGCGTCATCGCATTAGAGGCAATTAGGTGCTTCCGTACAGTAGCATTCCATCGAGTTCAAGGATACTATTTTAGTACTAACAGTTCTCTATTGTCAACGACAACACATCAGAGAATCAACATCGTCTATAACATGGAATTCGCACAACATTCGGCCCCAAGTAAAGTATACACTAGATTACTACTCACCATCCCTCGAACTAAGATCAACTTCACCGAGGTCTACCAACTCAATCCACTACCAGTTCTAGGCACCATTGTATCCTGCTCACATACAACCCTTCTAGCCTCATAACGATTCGCAATCTAGGCCGATTACCCAAACCAACTACTATGTATCTCAACTCCTATTCCATCAAGCCATCTAAGAGCCAATCCACTTCGACATCCCGATCTCAAGTCCTACCTTCCACTCGACTATTTAAAACTATCTCTCGGAGTTCCCAAATCACAAAATTCCCTCATTCCGACAAGCTGAACAACTCGATCTACTACCAAGACTCCACCTGAACATCATCCCCTAAACAGACATCTCGAATCACCTTGCTAACCTAATCATACTTCTCACGCCACTAACCACTCTCACTAACCATCCACCTCTAAGGACCCAAGCCATGCTGACCATCTCACACCTGACACCCCTGACCAATTCTAACGCAGATCCAAACTAGTGGGACTCCCAACCACGAATCACCATGACCCTCAAGCCGAGCCATTCTAGATCCTGTTCCCAGCACACTCTACCATGACTAGTTCCCTCAAATCCGCATGTTTCCCCAAATTGTCTCAGATCACGCTTCCTCAAACTTCGAAATCTCTACCGCTTAAACCTTTATGTACCGATCATCATTTTCACTGAATTCCTATGAGATCCTCGTCCGAATTTCCTAAATACCACAACTTCACCAGCCTTCTAAAATCTCTTATCCTCTAGCGTCCTCAATAACTTCTGCTTTGCCTAGCTCCCAAATCTATGCTCATAATCTCCCTATCTCAACCTTAAGCGCACAGTCTTACTAGCAATCTCAACTACATCCTTGCCTAGCTACCAGCCTTTCCTTAAAGATTCATCTCACATCCTCAAATACTTCAATAGCCACAATAACATCCACTCATAAATCCCGAGCCCTTCCCTATGCTAAAATCCTCCAACAACGCAACTAGAAATCCTTCACTCATAAATTCCCCAAACATTACCAATCCTACCTAAATAACCCCAAATACTCATCACATGAACAACCCTGATATGAACAACCTAATATCCCGATCGATAATTTCCCAAGCAACCTCATACTACTCTTCCTTGGAAATTCCTCAACTTCATCCCTTACCGAAATTGCTCCCACTCACAGCACATACCACCTAGTCCCAAATTCTACAATTTCTTAGACGTTCCTTAACCAATCATCATCGACTCCGCCCACGATCCGCTCCTAGACTATCTAGACACCTTCCTTGGCACACCAATCTGTCTCACAACACCTCCCTTCAAGAATCCCCTGATCAACTCCTAGCTCGTCCATCCACCTCTAGTACTATCCTAACTACCTCTACCCAGACCCGATCTCAAGATCACCCTAAAGAAGCTAGTCTAGAACTCAGCCAACCAATATCTTATACTACCAGCACACACTACCTGCCTAGACTACCACTTCTCACTAGGACATTTCCCTCGAAGTCTCGCCATACTACTCCACTCCTCAACTAAGACCTGCTTGGAGCTCAACCATACTCACTAGCCACTATCTCCGACTAGTCTCAACTCACTCGACTCTACCTAAGTTAATGCATCCATCCTGCACACCCTCTCGCTCATCTAGGCCTTATACATGAGCCGAGTAGCTCGGGATCGACTCGGGATCGCTCGAATGTATATACGAGCCGAGTTCGAGCCTATACCTGAGCTCGATTCGAGCTCGAGCTCGAGCTCGAGTAGCTCGCCAGCTCGTATATATATAAGTGAGCCTAGGGTTTGTGTAACCCTTCCGCTAGTCCCCAGCCGCCTCCATCCAATCTTTCATCTGGTCATCTCTCGTCTCCCAGTCTCTCAATCTCGCTCGGCCGCTCGTGACCTCTCCTCCCTCCCATAGTCTCGTCGTCTCTAAGTCTCCGGTCGGTCGCCGGTGCCGCTCGCCAAGTCTCTCCTCTGGTCGCCGCCTCTCAAATCTCCCAAGTCTCTGCTTTCATCTCTCTGCTCGGTAGGTTAGGGACCTCCATTGTCGATCTCGAGCTCGAACCTCTTCCGTGTCTCTGCTCTATCTCTCTTTTGCTGCTCCGCTCTTCTCTCCACTCTCCGCTCTCATCCCGTCGGTCTCCCTGCTCCACTTTTCTCTTCGCTCTTCGCCCTCATCTCTCTAATCTCTCTCGCTTCTCATCTTTCCGCTCCTCCACTTACAGATCCGGTCTCGAATCGTCAGCGCTCAATCTTGCTTCTTCTTGAAATCCTGTGCATAGATGAAGTAGATCGGTCAAGCCGTCAGCCGTCGTCCATCCGGCGGTGCTGCCTCTGTCTGGCGGTGCGCTCTATTCGTTGTTGCTCTCGTCTGTTTTGCTCTCGTCTATTTGGATTTTTGACTCCATTTGCAGAATCTGATAGCTTTGTGTTTCCATTTCAGATCTGATTTTCGGCTTCATCTGCAGAATCTGATAGCAGCCTTCGTCCCCTGTGTTTCCATTTCTCCGGCGCAACCTTCATTAGTCACCACCGGTGAGTGCTTCCTCTCGTCTGTTTTGTGTCCAATGGTGCGCCCAATTTGGATTTTCGATACCATTTGCAGAATTTGATAGCTTTGGTCAATTGGAGTATCATTGAGAGCTTGTTGATCAATTGCAGAATTTGATAGCTTTCGATTCCAGTCACGTCAATCAAATATGAATATTGAAATTCAAGGGGAATGCTTTTCTTGGCAAAAATTTCCTAGGAGAACATTTTCTTTTTATCTTTGAGAGCTTTGTGGGTCTTCTGTCTGCACATGTTATTACAATTTACCCACTTATCCTCAATCTAACCTGTGCTAGAACTTACAGAATTAAGCCATTAAGCTTGAATGATTGGTGTATTCATGTGAAGTTGCAATACTTTCAATTATGTAGAACATGTTGGCAATCACTGGTTAGTGTCTTAAATTGCAATACTTCTTAAGTGAGTCGGTGGGTTGACAGTGACACTTGAGGAGGCCAGATCTGTGGCTTGACGTCACTTGAGTTGATATCCAGTCTTTACTGTTTGCTACTTTCAAGCCATTTATCCTATGCTGAATTTGTTTTGCAGTCTAGGTCATAGGAGATAGATTAAATTAGGGTAAGCAATGCTTCATTCATATTCTCATTGAGTACAACTGGTTTGAGTTTCAGACACTTGCATTTATATATTTGTTAACCTTTTCATTTACAACTCATATAAATCTATGCTGTTGCGAATATGATTAGTGTTCTCGTAAGTTCTGTGTTTTTTTTTCTTGGAATACAGTTTGTTTTTTAGAATGGTGGCATCTGAAGATTATATTCTGTCCAGTTTTAGTCTCTTTTATTTCCTATTCTGTCCATTCATATTCCCATTGAGTACAATTTGTTGCTGTATTTTGGTAGCTTTGTTGGCTACGAATCTGATAGCTTTGTTAGCTTTGAATCTGATAGCTTTGTTAGCTTTGTTGGCTACGAATCTGATGAGTTTGTTGTTGATTAATGAGTTTGTTTTGCTTCATCTTACCAGTTTATTGGATAAATAAACAAAGAGTTGAGCTACTGCTGGAATAATGCTGCTGTAATGGTGCTGTTGGAATGGTGCTGTTGTTGTAATGCTGCTGCTGTGATGTTGCTATAATGCTGCATTAATTTCACTTGGCTACTGCGTTAATTTCACTTTGAATGTTGAATTGTTGATGTATGTTTTAATTTTAATTTCTGATGTAGTGTTCTTGAATGTTAAATTGTTGAAATATGTTTGGAATGTTGCTGCTGTAATGCATCTTGAATGTTGGAATTTAATCTTAGAATTTAATATTGCAGCTTGAATATTCGAGTCATAACGAGCTTGTCGAGCCCGAGTTCGAGCTCGTAACGAGCCCAATCGAGCCTATCGAGCTCGAGCTCGAGTTCGGGCTCGAGGACAAACGAGCTCATCGAGCCGAGCTCGAGTTCCACACCAAGCTCGCGAGCCGAGCTTGAGCACATATATATACTCGAATAGAATTTGAGCTCGAGCTTGAACAACTAGTACTCGAGCTCGTAGGCTCGTATATCAGGCCTACGCTCATCTCATGACCAAGAACAAAGACTTCAATCCCTCTTCCACTTTCCGACCTAGCTTACCGAAGAATCTCTCGACCCCTGTTCCTGAAAGAAGAACCATCCAACATATATACCTCATACCTTACTCATTAGCAAATCAGTATACTCAAGCATCAAGGCACATCATCATAGACACAAGACAATCAGGCAATTACTCACTACCAGCTCTGCATATCAGCCATCACATATCTAGTTATGTCAGTTCTAAGCCTATCGCACAACATCACTTCCAATTAGCATAGAAGAAACCATAATTCGAATGAAGAACGCCCTTCCTTGATTCATTCCGAATGATCGTATCCACGATTGGCATCTTCGAAGCATGTTCGTCCTTTTTGTGCCATCGAGGATGTCGGTCTTGAGGTTTGTGGGTTATGGGCCCACCGCGCTTCCGTTGTGCCGCTCCGGTGCTACACAGTTGTTCACTCTCCCTTCCATGTCGACGTTCATCAAAGGGATCACAATGGGTTAGAAGTTACGGAGATAGAGGAGGGACAAGAACGGGCAACACCACTTCCTTACAGATCCATACACAAACCAGGACTAAGGACAATGAGACCAGAGACAAGAGACAAGATCCCAACCCGAGAGTAACAACGATGCCCTTATAATTGTGGCACGCAAACACATAAAAATCAAGAGATATCATCACATTATTTCACACTAGTATGCACCTATCTGAAGGAATATCGATTTATGCATTCATAACATGTTCATATAATCATCTTTATATGTGTGCAGAACAAGCTAGCAACCTATCAATTCCTTCACCAATCATGCTTGACAGACTAAGAACATGTATGCACAGATTGACATAGGACATATATGACATATGTTATGCAAGATCTACCAAACAACACATGATATCATATGCATGACTTATCACTCATTTAGATACACAATTAAGCAAGTCATAATATTACGGAAAGCATGGTAAAATGTACCCTAAAATCATGCTAAGGGTATGGTCAGTTCATGCAGGGTTGGTATAACAACTATCTCATCACATACATCCATATTCGCATAGTCAGACTAGGACGTCGCACAATCATACGAGGGCCTATAACTGGGAGGTATATGTCATACATGATACTAGCAATACACATTAAACATGTACACAATCAACAAGGTCCAATTAGGTTAATCTAGCATGCTAAGTCATCCAATTCACGTTTTAAACATACAATGAGAGTTGACCACACTACCATGGACCTAGTTCAAAGGGAGACAGTAATCATGAGAATTCAATACATACAGCACATACATTTACTCATAACTGCAACCATGCAAGGTACTCGACAAGTCATGTTGAATTATACCAATATATCATGTCATGAAATCACAAAGAGGCTATCATTATAACTTGACAGAATTCTCTAAGGGTAATCACCGACTCACCACCCAGTTTCCCCGTGGGACGCTAGTATGACTCGCTGGACACAAGGACATTCACGCCGTTTCCGATAGAAGATGGTATAATTCGTGTTTAGGCTCTTTTGGCAAGGATACACGGTTGACCATTACGAGACTCAAGAGGGATGACTTCATAAGATAACACACTTCTAACTCGGAAGAATGTCGATAATCAACCTCAGGTAATGATAAAGCATATTTTAGATAGGCATTATAGATATACTTAGTGTAGTTAGGTTGCATTTTCTTGCATACTTTGTTGTTAAATTGCATCTTGTGTTTATTTTAGAAGAGTTCGGATTCTGCGCAATTTTGTGTTTATCTCGCAGATTGAATCGGAACACACTTGGGAGATGCAATATCTCGAAGAGGAACACAAGATACATGGGAAGGAAGAAGGAAGAAAGAAGCAAGACAAGAGGAGAGGTCCGCAACGGAAGCCAAAGGCTACGGCAAAGTACCGAGCTGGGGGCGCAGCAGAGGTGTCGCGGCCGCAGCTGCACCCGCCGCAGCGGGTTGTGAAGAAAGCATGTGCGGCGGTCGCCGCACGGACCGCCAGCGCGCAGCGCGTTTTGAGAAAAAACCCTAGTTTTCTATTATGTTGTTTTGAGGCCGACTTGGATGTTTTATTAGGCCACTTTTATGTTATTTTTCATAACCTTTCATTCTATTCTTGAGAACCATTAGACACTTTAGAGATTTTGAGCTATGTCTTCCATAAGGAACTAAACTCATCTATTCTGCATGCAATTTGAAGCTTTATTCGGATTGATTGTGAGTTTCTAATTCTCGCTCCTGGTTTCCTATTTGTGAATGCTTCAACTTCTTTGTGCTTGATTGTTCATTGTTTTATTCTATCTTGACTGATCAACTTGGTAGAATTAATTCAATCGCTAAGGTTTTGTAGATTCCTGGTTGTGAACCTTAACCTAAGTGGCAAACTTATTCCTTTAGGGCTGGTTGAACTAATTGAATGCGTAGGAAGTTGAATGTGTTGTTAAATCCTTTTTTAGGGACTGCAAATACCTTGGCTAATCTCTGAACTTAAAGCTATCAATTGGGTTAAATCCTTCTTTAGGGACTGTTCGATTGATAAGGGTTGCTAGGACTGGTTGGACTAGTAACTATATTAGGTCGGGACAAGGGCATTCATAGGAAACAATATAGGACGAGAAGAAGTTACAAGGATCACTTCAATCCAATAAAGTGGAAAATTGTAGGTGGAATTACTTCTCATAATTGTCTAAACCAATATCAATTACTTTGCTTTCTTTAATTCGCTTTGATAAAAGGCGGATCTTTCACACTTAAACCCCCCCCCCCCCCCCCCTTCTTTGGTTACTTTAATCGGCATTAAAATCACTCTTGAGTTTATAATTTTCCCTGTGGATCGACCTCTTGCTTATTGCTATACTTGCTTTAGGGTTGAGTTTTCTTTGGCGGAATCAACGACAGGTTTCCTTTCCGTCAAATTTGGCGCCATTGCCGGGGAATTTTTATTAAATTCTTGTGTGTTTTAGTGTTGATCTTGGTGTGGACCATCTTATATGGTCCATACCCATGCTACTAATCCATCTTTGTTACCATTTGATTCAGAGATTGAAAGGACCCTTGCCGCTCTAAGGCGAGAAGTTCGTGATCGCTTTCGCGAACTCCCTTTTGATCAAGAAGAACCGACAACAGAGATGGCTGACGATGCGAACCGCACTCTTAAGGAGCTTTCTGCTCCTGATCTGGCGCAGCAACCCCTGGCAATCCAATTCCCCGCGCTAGCAGAAGGGGTCAAATTTGAACTTAAGTCTGGGGTAATTCATCTTTTACCCAAGTTCCATGGGTTGAGTGGGGAGGACCCCCACAAGCATCTGGCTAAATTCCATAGGGTGGTAGTTGGGATGAAACCTGAGGACGTCACGGCAGAGCAAATCAAATTGAGAGCTTTTCCTTTCTCTCTGAAGGATGATGCAAATGAATGGTTCTTCTATCTACCACCGGGATCTATTACCACTCGGGCCGAGATGAAAAGAGTCTTCCTAGAGATGTACTTCCCTGCAACAAAGCTAAATGCTTTGAAAAGGTCTATTAGCAGCATTGAGCAGTACGCGACAGAGTCTATACATGAGTACTTTGAGCGCTTCAAGAAACTCTGCGCCAGCTGCCCATGCCATGGGTACTCTCAAAAGGATCTGGTTCTCTTTTTATTTAATGGGTTGACTGATATAGAGCGCAAGACGGTGAATTCTGCTTGTGGAGGAAACATGCTGAATAAGACACCTACCGCAGCTTGGGAGGTGTTTAGGGAGCTATCTGAGGGCTCTAGACAGTTGAACAAAAGCACTCGGGCTAGGGGTGTACTCGCTGTTGATGCTCCTGTGGCTGCACTTCAGACGGATATGGCAGAGGTGAAAGAGATGATGAAACAATTGGTCCTTGATAGAAATCCTCAACAATTGAAGGCATGTGGTCTTTGCAATCAATTCACCAATCCTATGGACATGTGCCCGCTCATACAAGATCCTAATGTTGAATTGAATGCCATTGGGAATTTCGCTCAACAAAGGCCTATGCAAGGCAATTATGGAAATCCTGGGTATTTCAACAACAATAATTACAATAGGGGCTATCAGCAAGGCTATGGGAACTATCAACCCTCTTTCAATCAACAAGGGGGGCAACAGGAAAGGCCTCAACAACAATATGAACCTCGACAGGGAGGTCAGCAGCAATCAATTAGGGACAATGAGGGTACATTGCAGAAACTGACAGAGCGGATGGCGACTCTAGAGAAGCAGCAATCAGATCGGATGACAAATCTTGAGAATCAAATGAGTCAGCTCATTCAAATCTTAAGTGCGAAGAAGGCAAACGATTCAGGTAAGCTCCCATCGCAAACGGTTGAGAATCCTAAGGAGAATGTAAGTGCAATAACGCTTAGGAGTGGCAAGGAACCGGTTGTCACAAATCAAAAGGATGATGAGGAGATAATGGATGAAGAAATAGAAATCATTGAAGACGAAAACGGCCAAACAGTGGTGCGGCGGCCGCGGCAACCCTTGCGGCGCCCGCCGCATCCCCCTGCGGTGCCCGCCGCCAGAGAAGGATTTCACGCGGCGCCCGCCGCAAGTGATGCCCATGGAGGAAGCGGCGCCCGCCGCCACCCAGCTGCGCCCGCCGCAGGGACTTTCGCCGCCGAATCTTCACCAGGTGAGTTTTCTACCCTACCTCTTTCTTCTTCTCTCCCTCTTTCTCCTCCTTCTTCTTCTTCTCCTTCTTCTCCCTTCCCTATGGAGCCTTCAAAGCCTATTCCGCCTTTTCCGGAAGCCTTGAAAGACACACAACGATATGAGAATGACGAGGAAATCTTCGAGACATTCGGTAAGTGTGCGGTAAACATTCCTTTACTCAGGTTAATTAAGAGCATTCCTAGATATGCTAAATTTTTGAAGGAATTATGCACCATCAAGAAGAAGCAAAGACTGAAAAAGAAGGAAAAGGTAAGCTTGAATGAAAATGTCTCTGCTATGTTGCAAAGGAAATTGCCTGAAAAATGTGGAGATCCAGGTATGTTTACAATTCCATGTGCAATTGGGAATACTAGATTCAAACAAGCCATGCTAGATCTAGGAGCCTCAATTAATGTTATTTCCTATAACATGTACATGTCTTTGGGATTGGGTGCTCTGACTGAGACGGGGGTTACAGTGCAACTTGCTGATCGATCACAAATCAGGCCAAGAGGCGTTGTTGAAGATGTGTTGGTTATGGTGGATGATTTGTTTTTCCCTGTTGATTTCTTTGTTATAGATATGGAGCAGGGAGCCCCTGAAGCACCCATTATACAAGGAAGGCCATTCCTGAAAACTGCGAAAACGAAAATTGATTGTTGTGAGGGTCTATTGACTATGGAGTTTGATGGAAGAAAGATATAATTCTCTCTCTTTAATCATGCTAAGCTTTCTCCTGAAAATTCTTTAGATATGCCTATTGCGGACAATACTGATCGCACCAATAATTTTCGTGATTTGTTAGAACCACCTGTGGAACATAGTATATGCAAATTTGAACCTCCTAACAAATTGAACCCGTTTGTGATTCCAGGACAACCTTCAGGAATAGCTCAAGGGGAGAAGCCAAGGGTAATGGAGGAATGCTGGAACAGGAAGCTACACCTTTCAGGGGTACCCGCATTTGTCAATGAAATAACAGGTGTTGGTGACCCTGGTGGAGGAACATAGGCCAATCAAAGGCCATCACGTCGAGCCAACGACTTGAAACAAAGGCGCTTCTCGGGAGGCAACCCGAGGTAAGTTTTTCTTTCTTTTTTCCCCTTCCCTTTCCCTCACCCTGATTAGATATGATTCACTTTTGTTGTTTTTAATGTTTCATTGAGGACAATGAAAAATTCAAGTGTGGGGGAGAGGAATTCTAGTTATATAATGCATATAGGAAGATCATATTTAATTTTCTGCACCATGTTTAGGTTTATTTAAGTTGTTGGTTAGTTTAGTTGTTGTTTAGGCTATTTGTTTTAATTTTCGTCTAAAAAAAATCGAAAATGTTAAAAATAGAGCATGCATTGCATATATATGTGTTATTCAAATACCCATCTTGCTTAGTTTGTCCTCTATTTTAAATTTCAAGCATGATTCATAAAAATCCCATGGAATTCTGGATGTTTTGATTATTATCTCTATTTGATTTTTGTGGAACATGAGCTAGCAAACATAATTGAGCATGTATGATTGAGCTAAAGTATGATTGAAGTCCTAAAAACATGACCCTGTGAGGATTTTTTGCCTTATTTGAATTCTTTTGCTCAGTTGTGTGAATTACCCCCCTTGTGTTGCTACCTCTTGGCATCGACTGCAGTATCTATTTTTAAAGGCCGATGCACATGTTTTATTGCTTGCGGAGTTTATGTTTATATTTTGAGTCTTTTGTGTGAATTTGCACATATCTAGTAAATAAGGTGGCAATGGTTGATGCACTTAGTAACCGGATCTACGCATGACACCCATGGGTATGATTCGCGCAAAAAGGTGTTGAAAACTATCCACTAGGAAGGAAGCTTGATCATTGAGTAACCAGGTTCATTCATGACAACCATGTTTGCAACTTGCGTCAAAAGGTGTTCAAGTGAATTTCATATTAGTAGTTGAGGTGTTGATAGACCGGGGCCATTCATGACACCCATGTTTGTGCTTCGCGTAAGGAAAGCACCAAGACAAGAAAAAAAAAGAGAAACGAAAAAAAAAGAAAAAAAAAAAGAAGTGTTGCATTTTATTTTCTTTATTTTGTCCCGCAAGTAATGACATTTCGGTAGAGAATTGGTGATATGGTGGTCAATGTCTATGAGCTTAGTACATTATTGGTTTGAGTTGAGAGTTGTACTTAAAAGCCTAAACACATGAGTGAAACACATATTTCTGGTGAGGATTGGATGATGTCTACTTCTACGCTTTGATCACTGGAATACATGCTATGACGTTTGTTTGCTTGGTTTATGTTTTCACCTGCTATGATGTTGTTTTTGGTAATGTTGAAACTTGAAGGGATTTCCTGTGGGATACATTGATTTATGTTCATTCTATCATTGCTTGAGGACAAGCAAAGGTTAAGTGTGGGGGATTTGATAAAGCATATTTTAGATAGGCATTATAGATATACTTAGTGTAGTTAGGTTGCATTTTCTTGCATACTTTGTTGTTAAATTGCATCTTGTGTTTATTTTAGAAGAGTTCGGATTCTGCGCAATTTTGTGTTTATCTCGCAGATTGAATCGGAACACACTTGGGAGATGCAATATCTCGAAGAGGAACACAAGATACATGGGAAGGAACAAGGAAGAAAGAAGCAAGACAAGAGGAGAGGCCCGCAACGGAAGCCAAAGGCTACGGCAAAGTACCGAGCTGCGGGCGCAGCAGAGGTGCCGCGGCCGCAGCTGCACCCGCCGCAGCGGGTTGTGAAGAAAGCATGTGCGGCGGGCGCCGCACGGACCGCCAGCGCGCAACGCGTTTTGAGAAAAAACCCTAGTTTTCTATTATGTTGTTTTGAGGCCGACTTGGATGTTTTATTAGGCCACTTTTATGTTATTTTTCATAACCTTTCATTCTATTCTTGAGAACCATTAGACACTTTAGAGATTTTGAGCTATGTCTTCCATGAGGAACTAAACTCATCTATTCTGCCTGCAATTTGAAGCTTTATTCGGATTGATTGTGAGTTTCTAATTCTCGCTCCTGGTTTCCTATTTGTGAATGCTTCAACTTCTTTGTGCTTGATTGTTCATTGTTTTATTCTATCTTGACTGATCAACTTGGTAGAATTAATTCAATCGCTAAGGTTTTGTAAATTCCTGGTTGTGAACCTTATCCTAAGTGGCAAACTTATTCCTTTAGGGCTGGTTGAACTAATTGAATGAGTAGGAAGTTGAATGTGTTGTTAAATCCTTTTTTAGGGACTGCAAATACCTTGGCTAATCTCTGAACTTAAAGCTATCAATTGGGTTAAATCCTTCTTTAGGGACTGTTCGATTGATAAGGGTTGCTAGGACTGGTTGGACTAGTTACTATATTAGGTCGGGACAAGGGCATTCATAGGAAACAATATAGGACGAGAAGAAGTTACAAGGATCACTTCAATCCAATAAAGTGGAAAATTGTAGGTGGAATTACTTCTCATAATTGTCTAAACCAATATCAATTACTTTGCTTTCTTTAATTCGCTTTGATAAAAGGCGGATCTTTCACACTTAACCCCCCCCCCCCCCATTCTTTGGTTACTTTAATCGGCATTAAAATCACTCTTGAGTTTATAATTTTCCCTGTGGATCGACCTCTTGCTTATTGCTATACTTGCTTTAGGGTTGAGTTTTCTTTGGCGGAATCAACGATAGGTTTCCTTTCCGTCAGGTAACCCTCACATCATACACAATCCCCGAAAGTAGTTAGTTGACCGACCCAATTTTCCGTAGAGAATGTTGACATTAGGTATGAGACTCGATGAACATCTATGGTTGGAATACAAATAGGACTCAAGTCAAGAGGAACAGACACTCTCGACCCTTACTAACACATCCATGTGCTTTGGTGGGACGGACGACGGAATCGGGATTATCAAGGGACTTGTACTATGGAAGAACTATTCCGACAAGATAGAAAATCTGATTACATAAGAACAAGGTTTCCTCCCGCTACCCCGTTTGCACATACAGTCATTTACATGTTCAAGTTAAGGCATTTTGATTAGTTCGCTATTCTAAGCACAATAGCACTCAACACGGAAGCAATCAACAAGATTAATATGATCCTCTTCGAGGAGGATCGCCCTCGGGCCCAATTGCATATATGTATATATAACGTAAGCATAGAGACGATCTATGACGTCCTTCGAGGGACAGCTGACCGGAGGGGCAAGAACCTCACGACCTCCTAACTCGACACTCCAACCTTCGCGGTGCTCCATGGAGTCTTCTAGGCCCACCTGTAAATAAAAGCTAGTGTTTTGCCTTCCGTTTCCCGAGTTCTACATCCATAAGGGATGTCTATCGCTTTGGTCTCTACCCACGATATTGTTTCCCCTTATTCATTTAAGTTTAATTCCAATTAAATTCATTTTGCCCTTTTAAAAACATGTTCCAAAACCATTTAAAAACATTGGGCGATTTTCAAAACCATCTTTAACCTATTGTACTCGGATTGCAAAACCTCGGCTCTGATACCACCTTTGTAACGGCCCAGGATTATGATTCCCGAGTTACGTTTCGAGGGATAAAACCCCTAGTTAGGATCTCGCGCTCCGAGTACAGGTTGAAGGTTTGAAACCGAAGATTTGTAGTTTAAAGCGGGATTTCGCACCCAAATCCTATAAGTCCGTTAGAGACCCCGGGGTAAACCCCTGTACCTGTCCTAAGTCTACAACGCGGAAAACATTTTATCATGTAAAGGACATAAGTGCTCAAAACGATACAACCAGTTCCGCGGCAAGGCCGGGTCAAACAGAGTATAAGTAGGAAGAAATCCCAAAAGGTGTAAACCTGGTGAAGTCATAGTTCAACACTCACTCTCAGCCATATGAATGGACCCCGTCATAACAGCACGAAATCAAGGAGTGAAACGGGTACCTGAATCTAAAAAAAAGAGGGGGATATGGGTCTATCATCAGGTCACTCATGCGCGTGTGTAACCACACTCTAAGAGGCATATAATAAGCATCCTATCCCTAAGATGAAATGTGTAATGCAATGCGGAAATTAAATCACATATATACATATATATATATATATATATATATATATATATATATATATATATATATATATATATATATATATATATATATATATACTGACAGTTAAATATAATGCAGGAAGCGATAAATGGATCCACACCGAAAGCCAAGTGGCATGCCCCTCTCCTACCTCCACCCCCTTCCGATAGGGCGGAAACTGGCCAGCTCGTGAATTCATTCCATAATAATCGGGCGGCACGCATGCCCAACCCGCCCCATAAGAAATAATAAAGCCCGCGGGCAGCTTTCGCAATCATGCTCATAATATAAGTAAAGGAACTTGCATGACTCGATTGACTCAGGACGGGACCCGATGGGACTGGGTCGTCCTATGACCCTAGCAAAGACTCTAGTTACTTCACAGATAACAACTGTTCTCTTGCAAGGACATATAGCAATCATATGATTTTCATTTTAGCTCCTAAGCGTGATTCTAGGTCGTATGGTGCATGGTCACTAGCCTACTATATAACACCCAGTGCATAAAGCGCCCATCATGAGTAAGTTCAAAGAACTTACCTGCAGAAGCGCAGAATCCAAACAATGATCAGCAATGGCAAGCAATCCAACATATCAGAGATCACCTAGTAATCCCATAAATAACATAATAAGTCTAAGTCTAATTTACACAAACCCACAAGTCACATATGAAACATGTAAGATACACACATATGATAACTCAACAATCTTGTCATTATTAACATTATCATCTCCTCTTCAATTCTCATATTGTCTCATCATATCTCATAAATTAACATCTTTCTCAATTCGATCATAACATCATCCTCATCAGCTCATGACAACCTCTATATCATACTTAGCCAATTTCACATATTACCGTTTCATACTCACACTTGGCATACAGATATATATCAACATCATAATATCTAACATTTAATCTCATATAGTAAATCACTGCAAGCCATGCTATTAGTCAAACATATCATGTCGTTAGTCAAACACTCATATTATCATGCTAGTTAATTATCGAATAAGTCTTATTCCCAAGTTTAGATTCAAATCTGTGTCAAATCCGCGTTAGAATCCCGACCCTTGAAAGTGTTAGCAAAATTCCTTTTTTCTATTATTTATTAAATCATTTTCCGACCTTGAATTTTTTTTTCCGGATTCTCTTTTTAAACCGACGAGTCTTAATAATTTATTTCTAAATTCCAATGATTTTATGTTATATTTTAAAACACCATTTAATAAAACGCCCTTATAAAGTATTTCTAAATCATTTATGAAATAATTCCAACCCGTTTGTATTCGATAAAACCAATCCTTTATAAATCTCCCGAAATAATATTTTATCTCTTAAAACCTCAAATGATATTGCATATATATAATATTTTTAATTCCACTAATTAATTAAATAATTAAACGGATAACCCGAACCGAACCAAACCAAACCAAACCCACTAATTAAACCCAACCCGGTTAAGTTATTAAATTATAAAATTAAGAGGGGCCACAAAGCCACGTAAGCTCGTCTCCCTCCTCCGGATTTGAAGCCTCCCGCCCGCGGCCGCGCCATCGCTCTGCTCACGCCTCCGCTCGCTCGCGATCGCCAGTTCGCTAGACCCGCGACCACCGGTTCTCACGCTCCTGCTGGCTCGCACTCCATCGCTGGCTACTCCCGCGCTCGATGCGGCTCGCAGCCGACATCTCTGCTCGCTGCTGGTCGTGTCCCTCGCTCAGCTCGAGCTCTCTCTCGCCGTCGACGCTCGCCGGAGCTCCGCCTGAGTTCACACGCACCCCCCGACACCCTGCTCTCAGCTCACGCACACTCGACACTAGCCCTTAGCCCAAACCCTGTCAGAAATTAATTCAAAACAGAGGGAGGAGAAGCAATGACTCACCGAGAAAGTTCACGACTTCAGAGCTCTCAATCGGAGTTCTGAGCATCGTCGGTGCCTCGCGATGGCTCGTCGGACCTGCGCCGGACAAGGGTGAGCGTGATGGTAGGGCTCGAGAGTGGTTTGGATCGCAAATGAGGGAGAATGGCTTACCGGAAGGTTGGTTCATGATCAAACGGACGGGGGATATTCGGAGGCTCATCGATGACGTCGAGAGCTCCGGGGGCGGCTGCGATTGCTCTTCGATGAAAGAGGAGGCGGCGAGGATGACAACGACGATGAAGGATCACCGAGGCGTGGAGTGTGGTGATGGTAACGAGAGGAGGAAGTGGATGTGTTGCTCGAGTGTTTGTTCGAATCCGAGGAGTAAGGAAGGTAGTTGGGTTCGGCGGTGGTACTGTGGAGACAAGGAGGAGCTGTGACGGTGGTGGCGTTTGGAGCTCAAATGATGAAGATAATGGTGATCGAGTGAAGGAGGGATGATGGTGTTGATGATGAAGAAGTGAGGGTGATGGAGAAGGTGATGGTGAAAGGTAATGGTGATGGTGAAGTCGGATGACGAAGGTGACGATGACGTGAAAACGAGGTGAAGGTGGGCAGGTGAACCGAAGAGGGATGGGTCTGGGTTGCAGGGTATGGGGAGAGAGTGGGTGTGAGATTGAGTGTTAAATTAGTTAATAAATATCCGGAAATAAATCCCGAATACGCGAATTCAAATTCCGAAATTAGTTTTCGAATGTTAGTTTCACCGACTCTCGCTTTCTCGATTAATTAGATTTTTAAACAAAAGAGGATATCGCCGTCCAATAATTATTTTTAATTTTCGAGGTAAAATGACGGAAATTATTCGCCCAAATTTTTATATTTTGGTCAGAATCCATTAAATGAGTTTTAAATTAAATTCAACTTAATATCATGTTTAATCGCCTTTTTCCGAAAAAATAGGATTTGAAAATCCGTGCCTTTACAGCACTTGCGTTAGGAGATGTAGGGGGGAGACTGAGTGGGGGAAGACAAGTGGTGGGGACGGAGGGGGGATGTGGTGCAGAGGGCGTTTAGGGTGGGAGCTGATCCGGCGATCACCATCTGACGGAGGAGGGAGCGAGAGCGGTTGAGATTGGGCAACCCTTCAATTTCAATTGATTGAAGAAGAAGATGAACAATTTAGGTGTAAGGGGAAAGGCAAGGGCTTTTTTATCCTTTTCTTTTATTTCATAAAAAAAAATCCATCTTCGTTCAACAAAACACGTCAGGGACTATTTTCTACAAATAATCACCATCTAATCCACCACAAAAAGTATCTCCTCCCCTTCCATCTCTAAAAAGTATCTCCACCTCCTAAAAAAATTTTCCCTCGCAAACACGCCCTAAACCTCGTGCAATTCCGAAGGTAATGGCTCCATGGCTCCCTCAATCCATATAGACCATCAGTTGAAACAAACAAAGATTCCAGCCCAAGGAGCCCATAGGACATAATAGCACATGTTTAGGAAAAAATAAGCGGAAAATCCTCATCCTTGCTTAATTTTCCTTGTTTATATCCCCTGTGGATATTCCCTAGCTTACCGTTTAAAGCTCAAGAGTTTTCTCATTTTAAAAAAAATTGTATGATATTATTACATTTAATTTGATATCTCTATAGATTTTTATCGTATAATGAAATGTATATTATACGATAAAATTTATTAAACAGAGAAAATTGTATGATATTAATTATTTATTATGTTCAAATTTTTTTTTTCGTATGATCCACATTTAATTTTCTTTACATAAATGTATATTATATGATAAATATTTATAAGTGAAGAAAAAATCTATAAAATTATGTCATATATAAAGAAAATTAAAATGTGAATTTTGTACTCCCATCAAAGATTCCTGTGTGGAGGTTCCTCAACGAGAGCAACCACCGTCCCATTACCATCCCTACTACATACCTTTTTAAAATTTAAATCAGCAAACTAGTATTACTCATATTAATTTCTTTAGTCGGAATGCCCAACTTTTTAACGTATATATATTCGTTAAGACTTAACAGATTGTACTTAATTATAAATCTGGAGTTGGTAAGATTTGTTCCAAATCCAAAAAAATTGACTCAAAAATACCTAAAATCTTAATGCAGAACAGCACTAAAATATATACCCAACCCAACCCATTTTGACTCAATCTCTGAAAAACCCGATAACCCAACTTACTTAAACTCAGATGAATCGAACCCTATTCAACAAAAATCCTTATTATACTCCAACCGGTTATAAGTTATAACGGGAATCCGAAATAACTTGAAATTAAGATCCATCCAAATGAAATTTTAAATATGAATGTTTGAAATAATCAAAACCCGAAGTCACCAAAATCCATATAGCATAAACCCAATTCAACTGATTCAACCCGACTGACCAAATTATACAAAATACGAATTACCCGCAACCTTAATAACCGACTCTATGTATATGTTGCTCTGGGAGCTAGGAAAGGTTGGGGATATTGCTCCCGAGAATTGAAGGTATTTAAATTCGTTTGACGCAGTATGCTGTGATTAATTAGCGAGGATAAAAAAAAAGGGTTATGTATAAGCAATAAGCCTCGTCTCACAACAAACGATCGAACCCAATTGCTAGTGGCTACCGATGTAATATATTGTTCTTGCTGATTTTCCTACTCAGAAACATCATCTCGAGCTGTTTCCATGCTTTCAAATGTTGGATCTATGAGTATGTGTGTGAGCTTAGTTAGCTAACTCCGGAGGGGCTTTTCTTTAATTTCCCATATGGTCCTAGTCGGGCACTCTGTGAGCCTATATAAGGCGGGGAAAAATCAGTTGTAACAACTCGAACTGATTGAGCTTGTGTTTCTTCCGTTTCAATGGAGTTTTCATTTTCTTCAATCTCGGTTTTCTACTGCAATTAGTTCCTTAATTGCATAGTTTCAAATGGTATCATAGCTAACTCCGGAGGGGCTTTTCTGTAATTTCCTATATGGTCCTAGTTGGGCACTCTATGAGCCTATATAAGGCGGGGAAATCAGTTGTAACAACTCGAACTGATTGAGCTTGTGTTTCTTCCGTTTCAACGGAGTTTTCATTTTCTTCAATCTCGGTTTTCTACTGCAATTAGTTCCTTAATTGCATAGTTTCAAATGGTATCATAGCACTGAGTTGCGATCTGCACTTTGTCGGTGAGTTCTGGTGTTTTTTTTTGGAGGTTTTGGTTGCTCGTCGGAGATCGGTGTTGATTGTGGATTGTGAGATCTGTTAATTTGTGATTGAAATGGTTGGAAGATGAACAGCAAACTCGCAAGGACAGACATCTGGCGTCGGAGGTGACAATAATGGACAAGGAAGAGGGACCTTTGTTTCGATGACTCCACCTGCACCAGGTGCATGCGCTGGCAGGGGGTGGAATTTTGCGAATCAAGTAATCCAGTTTGGAGGATGCAAGGTATGTCCAGTGCTCATGTCAATCCGTTGTTTTTGTCAAATTCTAACCATCCTGGAATGGTTTTGGTTTCTAATCCATTCAATGAGGAAAACTTTACGAGTTGGAGTAGAGGTATAAAAATGGCATTAGGTGCTAAGGCAAAATTAGGTTTTATTACTGGAAGTTGCGTAAAACCTCTAGAAGGTAGTGAAGACTTTGAGAAATGGATGGGTGCAGATCAGATGATGATGTGTTGGCTTGTTAACTCGATGACTAGGGAAGTAGCAGAGAGTTTCATGTATGTTGAAACATCAAAGGAACTTTGGGATGAGATAAAAGAAATGTTCTATGAGTCAAGCGATCCCTTAGTTTACCAGCTACGTAGAGATTTGTCTAATCTCAGACAAGAAAATTTGTCTGTAGGTGCGTATTTTAGTAAATTGAGAAATATTTGGGATGAACTTCAATCTCTTGATGTTGTCCCTGTGTGTGGATGTAGAGGAATCAATGGATGCAGTTGTGGTCTATTGAAAAGGATTATTGAACGAGAAGAAAAGGCAAAGGTTATCCAGTTTCTGATGGGCTTAAATGATGTGTATGAGAACCTAAGGAGCAATGTCTTATCCAAGGGTCCAATTCCTGGGATCAACAAAGCTTTTCAAATGGCCACGCAGATAGAGAGATCTAAGGGATTAACGAGTGCAATCCAGGGTGAGCAAAATGCTTTAGCCGTGTCAAGGCAATTTCATAGATTTGGGCAATTTGATAGGAAATATCAATTGGATTGTGAAGCTAATGCGGCTATGAATTTTAAAATTGGTGAACAGTCCAAGTATTTTGATAAGAATACTAATCAGGGTTATAGAGACTTTAAGAAAGCTAAGTTGGAAAGGAAATGTGATCACTGTGGAGAGAGAGGACATACTAAGGAGTTTTGTTTCAAGATTATAGGGTACCCTGAATGGTTTAGGGGACCTAAAGAAGAAGGCAAGACTAGGCCTTCTGGCAATTTTGCAGCTCAGTTTGAGTCTGTCCAACAAGAGAGTGCTTTTGAGGAGGATCCTTGCACTGTTGTTAAACCAGATTAGGTAGTGGTGAATGCTGTGTTTCAAGAGGTTTTGAAGTCATTGAAAGGAAAATCTCAAGTAGAGAGCATTGATAGCAATGCCAATCAGGCCATGATGCACTTTGCATGTACTCTAAGCTCTTCATTTCTCATTGGTGTTAATAAATCACAACATGATTTGTGGATAGATTCTGGGGCCACGGATAATATTGCCTTTGATTGTCAAATTTTCTTAGAGGTTTTTGATTTCAAGACTGCAATCAAACTTGGTTTGCCCGATGGTAACTGTATCACAGTGACACAGTTTGGCACAGTTAGACTGAGTTCTGATTTGGTGTTGAAACATGTTCATTTGGTGCCTCAATTTAGACATAATTTGATATATATCTCTAAGAGCCTTTGTGAGCAACAAATGAGGTTCAGTTTTGATGCTATGGCATGTTTGTTACAGGACCTTACAACTAGAGCTGTTATTGCTAAAGGACTTGAAGACAAAGGATTATATGTCTTGAAGGCTGATGGAAGTGAGCAGTCTCATTTGAAGTTTTTTGGTTCATTAAATAATGTCAGTTGTAATAACATGCTTCTAATGCATGCTAGACTCGGACACATGTCTTTTTCTAAATTGCAACATATTCCTGGTTGCAATGTTCTTGATGTCAGAATTTACATTGTGATGTGTGCTCTATGACTACGTCACACAAGTTACAGTTTGACAGAAGTTCGTCTAAAGTTGATCGTGTTTTTCATCTTGTGCATTTGGATGTATGGGTCCCTACAGGGTTGCAGCTATGTGTGGAGCTAAATATTTCCTCACTATTCTAGATGATTTTTCTAGGTGTACTTGGGTCTACTTGATGCAAGATAAGATGCAATTTTTTAGATTGATCACAACCTTCTTGAACATGGTTGAAACTCAGTTAAAATTGTACGTGAAAATGGTGAGAACTGACAATGGGACTGAATTTACTCAGAAATGTTGCAAATAATTGTTTGATTCCAGAGGGATTGTTCATCAGAGAGCTGCTCCAGGGGTTCATGGACAGAATGGGAGGGTAGAAAGGAAACACATGCACCTCTTAGAAACAACTAGAGGTATCAGGGTGCATGCTAGTTTGCCTTTGAAAATTTGAGGAGATTGCATTCTAGGTGCCACTCATCTTATCAACAAAATGCCTACTCCTATTTTGATATGGTAATTACCTTTTGAAGTCTTGTATAACACATCTCCTAGCTATGATCAGTTAAGGGTCATTGGTTGCTTGTGTTATGCTGTTCAACCAAATGACTATAGAGATAAGTTGGGAACTGTGACTAGAAGGTGTGTGTTTCTTGGCTATCCTCCAAATCAAAAGGCATACAAACTGTATGATCTTAAGAGGAAAACCATTATCATCAGCCTGCATGTTAAGTTTGAGGAAACCTTATTCCCTTTCAAACATAATGAAGTGCAGCAACCTCTTTCACAGTCAATTGACTTTCAGGCAAGTGATTCCCTTGATCCTATGTATGAGTGGTTACAGAATCCTTCACCTTCTCCCAGTGGTCATGAGTCTGACTCCTCCCTCTTACCTCACCATCTGTTACTCAATCACCTAACAATAATCAAGTATCTGATCCCGTCTTTCCTGTGCATTCCCCTTCTCCTTCTGACCAAGTCTCTATGCTTCATGTGTCTACTCCTCCTAATCTGTCTACTGCCCCTCATATGCCTTTAAGAAGACACATTACCAGGCATGCTAGATTAAATGACTTTGTCTACTCCCATCTTTCTATCAGAGGTACTCCTAATTCACCCCAATCAGAATCTTTTGTTGTGTTTGAGATCAACAATTTATCCCACTTATCACCAGCATATGTCCAATCCTTGGTCAATATTTGTACAATTTTTGAACTTATTTCATACTCTCAAGCCAAAGGAGTTCCTGAATGGGAGTCTGCTATGGATAAAGAACTCAAGGCCCTCGGAGATAACCACACTTGGAAGGTTACACATCTCCTTCCTCGTAAGAAAGCAATAGGTTGTAAATGGATCTATAAGGTCAAATATGATGATGCCCAAAATATAAATAATGATATTAACATATAAATAAGGTTTCCCGCTATATAAATAGAGCCTTATATACAGGATGCTAAAGGGACGAACACGAGCATTCGGGTACAAGGCATCCGCGGCTAAGAAACTATCCGCGGATCAGTCAACCCTTCCAAGATGTGGGAAAACCCACTAGAAAATCCTACCGACACATGGCGATCATGCCTCTTACACACATGTCATGGCACATGGCAAACATGCCTTCACAACACGTGTCGAGATGTTAACGACACTTGGCGATAGGTGGGCTTGCATGATCGATTACTTGTAGTATAAATAGGAGGGCGAGGTCTCATTAGCAGGGGTCGGAAACTGGAATCTCAGAAGGCTTAGGCCGGATTCCCTGGCCATGAGCCCCCCTTTTTCAAGCGGGATTAGTCTCGGCTAGACCGACGTTTGATGGAGCCCCACAGAGAGGACGGTTGTCCGCGAGTGGCTTGAGCTCGGATCGGCACAGGTTCGGGTACGCCGACGGTAATTTTGTCGCGCGTCTCAGGTAAGCCCGATCGTCTGAGCTCGCCAACGTGCAACTTGATCCCGGAATCCGCCGACAAGGGATACTTCAAAAACGGGTTTCGTCACTGGCGCCGTCCGTGGGGACACTTTCACGCTAAGAGGTAACAAACAATCGAATTGAGGTACGAACGCCTCAACCATCTTTGTTTCGGTTTGATTGTGTTCATGAAATTGGCTTGAAATGTCAACTGTAAATATATATGTCTGTCTATTCAGAGCTGAAGATTATGTGTAGGTCTATTCGGCTTTGTTCATTTGAATTGGTCCATTTAAACTCCGATCGGTTGGGAATTTCTCTCTTAATTCCATTTGCGATCGATTGACTTAGTAAGGTTTCAATTGGAGATATGTGTGTTTTTATGTTGGTGCATGCATATTCATCTTTGTTTCCAAACTTCAAGTTGTAATGGTAGAAACAAAGCCTGGTATTGATTATACCTTCACAAGCACCTAAAGATTTACTTTCAAGGCTGACTTACATGTGGTTCCGTTTGTATATGTACAATTTTCATAAAGAAGTCGGCCACATTATAAGTATAAATTTATGACTTCTATATACAATTAGGCATATAGTAGTTTCTCATTGGATCATGCATTGATAATACAGTTTGCGATGTGAATGGCAAGATCTGAGGCATACGTAAATGTGTTCATATGTGGGCCGCGATGAGTGTGTTCATATGTTGGTGCATGCATATTCATCCTTATTTTCAGGCTTAGATTGTAATGGAAGAATCGAGCCCATCCGGTAAACTGCACACATCATGTATTTTATTAAGTCCCTTAACGCGTGATCTTGCTCCGCGTCGGGCATCCGGTCGTTGAGCTAGCCTCCCGGATCAGATATTTTATTAAGCCCCTTAACGCGTGATCTCGCTCCGCGTCGGGCATCCGGTCGTAGAGCTAGCCTCCCGGATCAGATATTTTATTAAGCCCCTTAACGCGTGATCTCGCTCCGCGTCGGGCATCCGATCGTAGAGCTAGCCTCCCGGATCATATATTTTATTAAGTCCCTTAACGCGTGATCTCGCTCCGCGTCGGGCATCCGGTCGTAGAGCTGGCCTCCCGGATCAGATATTTTATTAAGCCCCTTAACGCGTGATCTTGCTCCGCGTCGGGCATCCGGTCGTAGAGCTAGCCTCCCGGATCAGATATTTTATTAAGCCCCTTAACGCGTGATCTCGCTCCGCGTCAGGCATCCGGTCGTAGAGCTAGCCTCCCGGATCAGATATTTTATTAAGTCCCTTAACGCGTGATCTCGCTCCGCGTCGGGCATCCGGTCGTAGAGCTAGCCTCCCGGATCAGATATTTTATTAAGCCCTTTAACGCGTGATCTTGCTCCGCGTCGGGCATCCGGTCGTAGAGCTAGCCTCCCGGATCAGATATTTTATTAAGCCCCTTAACGCGTGATCTCGCTCCGCGTCGGGCATCCGGTCGTAGAGCTAGCCTCCCGGATCAGATATTTTATTAAGTCCCTTAACGCGTGATCTCGCTCCGCGTCGGGCATCCGGTCGTAGAGCTAGCCTCCCGGATCAGATATTTTATTAAGCCCCTTAATGCGTGATCTCGCTCCGCGTCGGACATCCGGTCGTAGAGCTAGCCTCCCGGATCAGATATTTTATTAAGCCCCTTAACGCATGATCTCGCTCCGCGTCGGGCATCCGGTCGTAGAGCTAGCCTCCCGGATAAGATATTTTATTAAGTCCCTTAAACGCGTGATCTTGCTCCGCGTCGGACATCCGGTGGACGCATTGAGCTCCCGGACTAAAACTTGAAGTCCTATGACGCTGGAGCTTGCTTCGCGTCGGACATCCGGTTGACGCATTGAGCTCCCGGACTAAAACTTGAAGTCCTATGACGCTGGAGCTTGCTCCGCGTCGGACATCCGGTGGACGCATTGAGCTCCCGGACTAAAACTTGAAGTCCTATGACGCTGGAGCTTGCTCCGCGTCGGACATCCGGTGGACGCATTGAGCTCCCGGACTAAAACTTGAAGTCCTATGACGCTGGAGCTTGCTCCGCGTCGGACATCCGGTTGACGCATTGAGCTCCCGGAATAAACTTGAAGTCATACGACGCTGGAGCTTGCTCCGCGTCGGACATCCGGTGGACGCATTGAGCTCCCGGAATAAACTTGAAGTCCTATGACGCTGGAGCTTGCTCCGCGTCGGACATCCGGTGGACGCATTGAGCTCTCGGACTAAAACTTGAAGTCCTATGAGGCTGGAGCTTGCTCCGCGTCGGACATCCGGTGGACGCATTGACCTCCCGGACTAAACTTGAAGTCATACGACGCTGGAGCTTGCTCCGCGTCGGACATCCGGTGGACGCATTGAGCTCCCGGACTAAACTTGAAGTCCTATGACGCTGGAGCTTGCTCCGCGTCGGACATCCGGTGGACGCATTGAGCTCTCGGACTAAAACTTGAAGTCCTATGACGCTGGAGCTTGCTCCGCGTCGGACATCCGATGGACGCATTGACCTCCCGGACTAAACTTGAAGTCCTATGACGCTGGAGCTTGATCCGCGTCAGGCACCCGGTGGACACATTGAGCTCCGCATCGGGCATCCGATCGTAGCCTGAACCTCTCGGATCGAATATATGTCCAAGGACGCGGGAGCTTGCTCCGCGTTGGCCATACGATAGTGCTTGTCTCCCGAATCGAAGACTCTACTAAGTCCCTCTCGAGTGACAGAGGGCCTCCGCTGGTAGCTTTGTAAGCTCGCGGAGATAACTCTTAAACGAGTATAAACTAAGTCCCTCTCGAGTGACAGAGGGCCTCCGCTGGTAGCTTTGTAAGCTCGCGGAGATAACTCTTAAACGAGTATAAACTAAGTCCCTCTCGAGTGACAGAAGGCCTCCGCTGGTAGCTTTGTAAGCTCGCGGATATAACTCTTAAACGAGTATAAACTAAGTCCCTCTCGAGTGACAGAGGGCCTCCGCTGGTAGCTTTGTAAGCTCGCGGAGATAACTCTTAAACGAGTATAAACTAAGTCCTTCTCGAGTGACAGAGGGCCTCCGCTGGTAGCTTTGTAAGCTTGCGGAGATAACTCTTAAACGAGTATAAACTAAGTCCCTCTCGAGTGACAGCGGGCCTCCGCTGGTAGCTTTGTAAGCTCGCGGAGATAACTCTTAAACGAGTATAAACTAAGTCCCTCTCGAGTGACAGAGGGCCACCGCTGTTAGCTTCGTAAGCTCACAGGAATAAAACTAAGCCCCTCTCGAACGAGGAATATGTATGAGAAACATGTGCATATGATGCATCATTATCGAACCCCAGTTTAGTCACGACTTAACTGAAATTCGAGGAGCTGTGATGATGCCCAAAATATAAATAATGATATTAACATATAAATAAGGTTCCCCGCTATATAAATAGAGCCTTATATACAGGAAGCTAAAGGGACGAACACGAGCATTCGGGTACAAGGCATCCGCGTCTAAGAAACTATCCGCGGATCAGTCAACCCGACCAAGATGTGGGAAAACCCACTAGAAAATCCTACCGACACATGGCGATCATGCCTCCTACACACATGTCATGGCACATGGCAATCATGCCTTCACAACACGTGTCGAGATGTTAACGACACTTGGCGATAGGTGGGCTTGCATGATCGATTACTTGTAGTATAAATAGGAGGGCGAGGTCTCATTAGCAGGGGTCGGAAACTGGAATCTCAGAAGGCTTAGGTCGGATTCCCTGGCCATGAGCCCCCCTTTTTCAAGCGGGATTAGTCTCGGCTAGACCGACGTTTGATGGAGCCCCACAGGGAGGACGGTTGTCCGCGAGTGGCTTGAGCTCGGATCGGCACAGGTTCGGGTACGCCGACGGTAATTTTGTCGCGCGTCTCAGGTAAGCCCGATCGTCTGAGCTCGCCAGCGTGCAACTTGATCCCGGAATCCGCCGACAAAGGATTCTTCAAAAACGGGTTTCGTCAAAATACAGACTAGATGGAGTTGTTGAGAGGTACAAAGCAAGACTAGTTGCAAAAGGATATAATCAGGTCAAGGATAACGATTACAAGCAAACTTTTTCACCTTTTGCTAAGCTGTCTACAATGAGAATTTTCCTTACAATTGATGCTTATTTACATAAGGGAATGAATCAGAAGATATATTTTGAGGTAAATTAGCACCAAGATAAGAACCAGATGGAACTTCAGGTGCTGCACAAGTTGCGTTTTGAGAATCAGAATTTAGATTAATAGTACACTCAACAGACTCAAAAGCATCAGGATTCTCATTAACAGTACAATTAGCAGAACTAACCGGATCTGGAAATCTTGTAAATAGAATTTCAGGACAAAGTACGGGAGGCTCTGAGGCTGAACCATCAGTTGATGAACCACCAATACTCGTTCCATCTTTACAAATAATGGGTTGCTCTTCTTCAGTTTCTACCGACCCAGTAAGCTGTGATAAATCCGGGAAAATGGGAGAGTCCCTTGACAAATCAACGCCTTCTGGGCATGATGAGAGGTTGCAGATTTCTTAACACATTTCTTACTGGAGGTAGGAATAGCATTTGAACTGAAATCACCTCTAGTTCGTAGTCGTTTACCTAAGTAAATACAAGTAAAAAATGACAATAAATATGTAAAAAATCAACGAAGGGTTAGTTACCCACATGCATCTAGCTATAAGCTCTATCAATTACTCCAGTAAGCATTAATGTCAACAAAAATTTAAGAAGCAGGACATTGTAAAAACTTGCGTAAAAACTTCCATAAAAACTTGCACAACATTAAACCCTAACCTAAAGAAAATTTAAAGATAGAAGAGAATTACCAGATGAATTGGAAGACTTGACAACTGAGAAGCTCAAAATCAACGCAAAATGATCACTCGAACGAAGAAATGGGTGATCAACGCAAAACGATCACTCGAACGAAGGTGGTCGGAAAGCTTATAAATAGTGAAATTAGTAAAGTGATAAATGGGTCAAAAATAGAAGAGCGGTGTATCTATTTATACTACCACATTTACTATTTATATTTCATTATTTTATATATGCCCTAAAGGCTGGCTATTGCATCAATTAGATGTTAACAATGCTTTTTTACATTGGTACTTGGAAGAAGAGGTGTACATGAGTCCTCCCCCTGGTTACAAGGTGCCTACTGGGAATGTTTGCAGGCTAACTAGATCTCTCTATGGTTTGAAGCAAGCTAGTCGTCAGTGGAATCATTAACTCACAAAGTTTATGCTCAACCTGGGATATTCTCAGTCTCCTCATGATTTCTCCTTATTTGTCAAAGCTTGAGGTGATCCTATGACAGTTGCTCTTGTCTATATGGATGGCATGCTACGCATGGGGAATTCAAGAACTGAAATTCAAGCCACTAAATCTGCTTTGCACAGGGAGTTCACTATCAAAGACCTTGGTGTTGCAATGTATTTTCTTGGCATGGAGATTTCTAGATCCTCTGCTGGCATTCTATTGAACTAGAGGAAATATATTCTGGATATCCTTACTGATGCTAAGATGGATGGTTGTAAGGAAGCTTCTTTTCCTATGCAACATAGGGTTAAGTCGTTGTCTGCTATTAAGGGTGATCCCATTGACAATTCAGAAGATTACAAACAGCTAGTAGGAAGGTTGCTTTATCTTACCCTTACACGATCAGATATTTCCTACATTGTCCATAGTTAAGCCAATATCTTCAGTGTCCTTTGAAACCTCACTGGGATGCATTGATGTACCTTCTAAGATATCTCAAAGGTACTTTCAATTTTGCTCTCTCCTACCTTCCAATTCTACACTAGCTATTCGTGCTTTTAGTGATGCTGATTGCGGGAGCTGCTTGGACACTGGACGATCATTATCTGACTATTGTGTGTTCTTGGGATCCTCTTTAGTTTTCTGGAAGACTAAGATTTTGTCTTCCAGGAATATAGAAGCATGCCCTATGTGGCTAGTGAGCTTGTTTGGATGCAAGAGATTTTGTCTGATCTAGGCATCAATGTCTCTCTTCCTATCCCTCTTCATTGTGACAACAGGTCTGCACAACAGCTTGCTCTCAATCCTATCTTCCAGGAACGCACTAAACATGTCAGGATTGATTCCCATTTCATCCGAGAGATGTTGTTAGCAGGATTCATCAAAACTGTCCATGTTCCAACCACCTTGCAAGTAGCAGACATTTTTACTAAAGCATTAGGGGCCAGGCAGCATGAGTTTCTTCTAGCCAAGTTGGGCCTAGTCCTTCCAATTTTAGGTCCAGCTTGAGGGGGGTATATGAGTATGTGTGTGAGCTTAGTTAGCTAACCCGGAGGGGCTTTTCTATAATTTCCCATATGGTCCTAGTTGGGCACTCTGTGAGCCTATATAAGGCGGGCCAACTGATTGAGCTCTTCCCTTTCAATGGAGTTTTCATTTTCTTCAATCTCGGTTTTCTACTGCAATTAGTACCTTAATTGCATAGTTTCAAAGGATCATCAGTAAAAATTAACTCTCATACCTAACACTAAACTAATCTCTTACTAATTATATATAATATTATGTTATTTTAAATGTAAGGCAAAAGGTTCTTCCAAATTAATACATTTTAAGTTAAACCAAACTTGGAGCATACAACGTGAATAAACGTACAACAACGTTAAAACCGGCCATATACACCAACTTAAGTTTCAATAATAAAAGAAAAAAGCACCCCAAAAATCACTTTAAGGCTGCATTTTTGTAGAGACTTATCAAGGCTCGTTCAACATCGCTGCCATGGCCACCGTTTCAGCCACGCCACCGGCGACAACCCCCTCCCCCTCCTCGCCTTGTCGGAGCTCTGCTGCTGCCACCCACTCCGCATCCCTTATCTCTACTGGCTTATCATCTGACAATTTATACCCTTCACATTCTACAAACAGTGATATATGGTTTATCAAATTAATACATTATACATATCTATAGTACCATCAATTTGGATCTGTATTCCCGGAAGTTTTATGCTCATTAAAACTCAATAATTAATTAGCAATCCATCATCATCAACATCATTCACCCTCGGTTTTTTCAAAACACTAAGGCTGGGAGATCCGTTTTAACCTTTAACAACTCGTTGAAATTAAGGCTTTCTTTTTAGTGCAGAGGAAATTAATTAAGGTATTGCTCCATTTGGTAAAGCAAGTAGTTTTTCTGTTTGTTTAAATATTATATAGATTTCAATGAAATAAAAATAATCTTATAGTTGACACACATAAAGTTGGAAAGACGGACTAAAGAATAGAATGGAAATTGCATACCTCAATAATTTCAGGCACTGTAATCTTGTCTTCATCGGGCGTCATGCGGTCATTGAGGGTGACGGCTGCTCGAGCCGCATCTCCAACACCGCCCAAGTTGGTCCGTGTCGCCCTCAACTCTGCCACGGCTATCGCAGCAGCATCCTTGCGATCAATGGGTTTATCCACCATCGCCACCGCTGCGGCCTCCAACGCATCTCCAATAGTTAAATCCGCACTACGTTTGCTGTCATGAAGAGGAGGAGGCTCTGTCCGCAACGGCGTTTCCTGCTACAAATCAAGTGTACGTGCATGGTTCGGTGGCGTCAGTAAAGACATGAAGGTCTTTCTAAAACTATACGCCCGGTTTATAATCTCTATTTAAAAAGGGGCAATTTCCATACGGGCCACGAAATTAGGCTATTTTAGGAATCCGTCTCCCACCCTCTCCATATTTGGGATTTGTCCACCGAATTTTTCATCATGCTGAAATTTTTGTTTTCAACAACAAAAAAAAAAAATTCCACGAAATTTAGTTTTTTTTTTTTCCCGCATTGCAGAAACTGCTGAAACCGAAGTTGCTGAATTTGATTTCTTTTTTTCCACGTTTCTTGGGTTGCTGAAACACCTGTTCCCCCTCTGTTTCAGCAGTTTTTTTTCTTTTTGCATTACTGTTTTTTTTTTCACGTTGTTGAACCTGGAGTTGCTGAAATACCGATTTCAGCAACGTTATTGATGCTAAACCCACGGTTTCATCAATGTTGTTGATGTTGAAACCCCGATTTCAACAACGTTGTTGATGCTAATCCCACGGTTTCAGCAACGTTGTTGATGCTGAAACCCCGATTTCAGTAACGTTGTTGATGCTGAAATTATTGCTGAAACTGTGTTACGGGATATAAAATTTAGCCTATGCGGGATTCGAACCCACGTATTTGCGCATAGCACATCGCTCTACCATTGAGCTAAGAGGCTTTTGAAGGAGATTTAAAGCAAGTTCAACAACAACAATTTCAATAAATTCTAGTTTTGAAGCAAGTTCAGCAACAATAATTTCAGCATTTCAGCGTTCTACAAAAAGTTTCAACAAGACAAATAATTTACGCACTAAAAATTACGCGGACAACATGTTCACCAAATAGAACAACCCGAAAATACACTAAAAAAATGCGGACAACAAATACACTAAAATAATCAGTATCTAACTGTCAAGCTCAACCAACAACAGAAGAAACAAATTTGCAATGGAACCCTAAGATGTTAAATCATGCAAATTTAGTTGGATGTGGTCAAATTTGAAAGTTTGAACTGAAACAACGCCGGGAAAAAAATGCATTAGGTACAGGACAAAGAAACAAAGCTAACTTCCCTTACATGACCAAAAGAGGTTTACCTGCACCCTTGCAGATCTTGTTGAGCAAGGCCAGTTTCAATCTTCAGAAAGATAAAGCCGTCTTCATCGAAGCCGTCCAGCAACAGAGGCTCGTCCAGCAGATTTGGATGCATCGAAGCCGTCTTCATCACCGTTTCAGCAGATCTGGATGCATCGAAGCCGTTTCAGCAGGTCGTGAAACGGATCTGATGAAAACTTGTTGAAGCAATCGGAGCCGTCTTCATCGCCGTTTTCATCGTCGTCTTCATCGAAGCCGTCCAGCAACAGAGGCCCGTCCAACAGATCTGGATGCATCGAAGCCCTTTCCAGCAGATCTGGGTGCAGGTGGTGGTGAGGATGGCAGCCATCGGAGCCGGAACAGGTCCATCTCAGCCCCTACTTCAGCACTCGACAGCTTCACCACTCCACATATCTCGGGCCTCACAGAGGAGGACGAGCTCCGGCGGCACCATCCCGACGGAATCGCGGATCTGAATCGGCAAATCGTGGAGGAGCGGAGGCGTCAGAATCGACGACATCTCTCTCTGCCTCGGATCTTCATCGGATCCTCTTTGCCTCGGATGGAGTCGGATAGAGGTACAGACCTGGAGAGATGAAGCGCGAGGATGGAGGCGGCATCCTCTTTGCCTCGGATCTTCATCGCCCTCGTCGAGCACAGAAGTTAGGGCGGCGATCGGCGGTGACTGATTGATCGGTGTGGCCGGCGAAATTGAGGAGTGAAGACAGCGGTGACGCAAGACGCCATTCTCGGGCGGCAACTGACGATGATGGTAGGGAGAGTGAAGACAGCGGTGATGGAGAGATCTGATGAGGAACAACCGGTGATGGAGAGATATGAGGAGAAACAGATTACGGAAACCTAGATCTCAAGAGGGCAATTTTGTCCAAAAATTTTGAGGTGGACAAAAACCTTATTTGCCGGACTTGGGAGACACTCCCTCATTTAGGCCCAAAAAATAGGCCCGTTGGGCAAATTTTCTCATTTAAAAATCATTACCTGATTATTAAAAATAATTGTTTTTTTCCTACAAATTAATTTATAATAGTAGAGTTTATTTTAATAAACAACGTCTAAAATTTCTTTAAAACAAAAGCATCATCTATATATTATATTTATTCAATTGAATTACTGGTAGATCTAGAAATTTTTTTACACATATATGTTAAAAATAATTTTGTTGTTTAAATATATTAGAAAAAATTTTAAATTTATGAATTAAATAATCATTTTATTGAAAAAATTTAAAAAAAAAGTCAAAAAAAGAGATTTTTTTATATGTATATATAGAAAAGAATGTTTTTCGTAGATACAAAGAAAATCTTAAATTTGTTATTTAATTTTTCATTTTTAGTAGATAAAAACTAAGAAAAATGAAAATAAGAAAAAATGAGGCTAACGGGATTTAAACTCATGGCGTCATGGTAATAAATACCCCTCCTTCACAATTAGGCAATTAGGATAAGTTGTCTTTGTAATTCATTACTTGACATTATTTAATCTCTACAATTAGAAAATTTTACCAAAACTTCGGGTGGATGAAGCCCTCCTATATATAAGATGTCTTTAAAAAAAGGGTTAGTTAAACAAGTGCACATCTTATATACTAGTTTTTTTTTTTAACAAAACTCCTTTTTTTTTTCTAAAAAATAAAAATATAACGTTATAATATTTGTTAAGAAAAAATTGACAATTTATATGTTAATTTATTTTAAAAATTTTAAATTTATGTACTTTGATTTATTTTATATCCTAATTAATAAATCAAAAGATAAAAAATATATATGGATTGTTATTAAAAAATATAATATTATAATATTTGTTCTATAATCATTTTATTTTTAAATGAACTAATGAATTAAATAAGGGAATTTTGGTCACTAAAATAAAATTTAGTCGAAAAATTATAACATATTTGATTGGAAAATAGAAGTTTAATTTGTGATTCTACTGAGTGGATTATACTGTAGTATATAAAAGGTTTTTGTTAAAAAAAAATAAAAAAAAATTAAGTTGTTTTAATTAAAAAAAATCTATTATATAAGGTTTCTTTTTAAACAAAAACCATTTGTAAAACCAAGAACATTTTGGTTATACACATAAAATATCATCAAAAAACTGAAATATTTTGGCGAAAAATAAAGGTTGGTGCTTTTTTTTTTTATTTATCAGGTAATAATTCGGGTGGAGTAATCCTACCCGATAGCATCCTTGCGGATGAGATCTTGAAGACCTGTATCAGTGTTGATGTCGAGGCCCCTGGAAGAGCGGCAAAGGTGTGCTAAAGGTTGGTGCTTCAATTTACTAGGTTATAGTTATATTATATAAGGTTTTTAAAAAAAAATGGAAAGCACAAATCAATTGGAAAGCACTGCAAAATATTTGATGAAAGAATTCAAAATGAAAGATCTCAGTAGAACCAAATTTTATATTGGTTTATAAATTGAGCATTTAAAGGATGGAAAATTTTTTCATCAAAGTAATTATACCGAGGAAATATTAAAGAGGTTTTACATAGAAAAGGCTCACAAAATTAACATACTAGTATAATGCATATTTTAGATAGACATTACAGGTAAATTTAGGTTCATTCTGATGTAAATATTGCATGTTTAGCTGAGAATTTACATATCTTGTCATTGGGCATTTGAGTTCGAATTCTACGCACTTTTTGGGCTATCTTGCACGATTATAGATTTGAGCTTGGAAGGGGAGTAGGAACGGTATGTTGAGACCATGGAGACGCTGGAAAGAGACAAAGAACAAGCTAGGCTAGAGAAGAGTCCAAGATCAACTGAAGGCAAGACAATACACGAAGGAAGACCGCAAAAGTCACGGCGCCCACCAGACAAAATCTTCATGAGATCACCAAGAGGACCTGATTCATTCACTGAATAATCGGGCATGTCTTAGCAAACATATTCTTGTTGGACCTAGTAGACGATAGTTAAATGTGTAGAAAGGTGACATATAGGTTAAATATCGTTTCAGGGAAATAGAGAAATTGGTATTGCTTATATGCTAATTAGTATATTGGGACTTTGTACTATTTCTATTTTCTATGTTAAATCGTAGAGGGTCAGGGTTGTATGGAAGTGTAAGAGATTGTTGGGACGGTTAGGAATAACAATCTACATAACCAATATCAGAATAGTTTGTAGGGATCTAGGGGTGGGCTGGGCTTTGCTACAGCCCACCCCAAAACTCCAAAATAAAATTAATAGGAAGAAGCTGAAGATACATAATTAGATTAGCTCAATTGGTTGTTCCTTTGTGTTTATTTTAGAGTTTTTTAAACCCACCCGGGTTCGAATCTTGTTGGCCCCATCCTTTCTCAATTTTTTCCCTGTGTACTCCTTACTCCTTAGCCTAACGTACCAGCAACAACAGAAGATATATATTAACATATACACTGTATTCATTAGGTGTGTAGTATTATATATCATATTAATTTCTTAAAAACAATTTTGTGTTATATAGGTGATATTAATAAACCTTAAAAAAATTAATTGTATAAGGAATTATGTAATATTAATAACTCTTTTAAGAAATTAACTAGTACGATTCCCGCGCCATGGCGCGTCTTTTTAAAACTAAAATATAATATATAAAAATATTAATAAATGTTCAGATAAAAATCATAAAAAAAAACTTTACAATAAATGTATCTTATAATTATCTCAGGATTTTTAAAAAAAAATTATGTAGAGTATAATACATAAATATAGATATTTTAAATTACTTAGTAATAATAATATCAATATCATTATAACATTGTTTAATTGTGATGTGTCATAATCCATAATTATTCAATGTTTTGAATTAAGCCCAATAGTTAGTAAATAAATTTGATTAAACCCAATAGTTATATTAGATTAAATTCAATGTTTTGAATTAAGCCCAATAGTTAGTAAAATTAAAGAAAAAAGAGAATTAAAGGAAAATGAATAAAAAAGGAGAATTAAAGAAAACAAAAAAATGAAAAAAAAAATAATGATTAGTTAAGACTCCTAAAATGTCTCTAAGAATGACACGTCATCCTAAACTCTTCTAAATTAAGAGTTTATATAGATAGTTAGTAAATAAATTTGATTAAACCCAATAGTTATATTAGATTAAATTCAATGTTTTGAATTAAGCCCAATAGTTAGTAAAATTAAAGAAAAAAGAGAATTAAAGGAAAATGAATAAAAAAGGAGAATTAAAGAAAACAAAAAAATGAAAAAAAAAATAATGATTAGTTAAGACTCCTAAAATGTCTCTAAGAATGACACGTCATCCTAAACTCTTCTAAATTAAGAGTTTATATAGATTATATAAGGCGATTTCACCCTATCCCGATTTTCATTTCTGGTTCCGTGCCTGCCTCTATTGTTTCACAAATATCAAAATTGCTGCCTTTCTTACTTTTTATCACTTTTATTCTCTTATTAGCATTAGCAAGAGAAGTGCATAAGAAAAGATAAATCTCTCCGTTGATCGACTCCGGACTTATCTGATATATTAGCTTTTAAGTTTGGGTTCATCTTTGATATGAACCAACAACTTTTGTCCTTTCACCTATGGTAGTTCGTTTTCTTATTATACAAAATGATCACTTTCGACCTAGATAAGAAGACGAAGAAATCCTTAGCCTAAAAAATCCTTACTAATTAAGTGCAATTGTTTCACTAATGTAATTGGCAAATAATACTAAGCCAAATATAGCTTTCTCTTATAAGCATATTGTCAAGATACAACTCAGCACTAACAAAGAGGCATTGGAACAGAATCAAGCATGTATTATAATACCTACGAGGTACGTACACAAAATCTTGATTTGTATTATGGTAATCATGCAAATGTCACTCTTATTGGGTATGTAGATGTGTAATATCTTCCACATCCTTATAAAGCGAAATCTCGTAATAGTTATGTGTTCACCTAGGAGACAACAACGATCTCATGGAAGTCAACAAAACAAACTCTTACTTCTACATCCTTAAACCATACTAAATTAACTATCCTATATAAAGCAGGAAGGGAGTGTGTTTGGTTGAGATCAATAATTGATTGTAGAGCTAAAAAAGTGATTGTATACAAAAAAAATGCATATCCAGATCAATCATTGGAATAAATCCAACCATTATCTATGAAGGCAATTCGACATGAATCATTCAAGTGAAAGAAGGATATATCAAAGGCGATCGGATAAAGCACAATTCACTGAAACTCTTCTCAACTCACGATCTACAGAAAGAAGACAACAATGAATAAACAACAAATCCGATCTAGTGATTATCATGCTGATCTATTCAGCAAGTCAGTACCCCAAACAAGTTTAAAAAACTTGTGTACAATAACGGAATGTGTCGACTCCGAGAGTCACATTAAATTTTGGGGGAGAAATTGTACGTGTTGTACTCTTTTTTCCTTGGATCAAGTTTTTATCCCACTCGGATTTTCTTAACAAGATTTTTAATGTGACCGTACAGGGTATACAAAGCAAGTTGTACTCTTTCTCCTAAGCTTTGGTTTTTCCTTCTAGGATTTCCTTAATCGGGTTTTAATGAGACAATATTATCTACCTAATACTATAAAGGTGAATATTGAAGGAAGAATGTTGTGATATTGACAAAGAGTGGTTTGTAAAAATATTCACAAAATATAAAATATTTACCAAATTATTTAGTGTTTGAAAGTTTTTACAAAAATATTCACTAGGGTCCCACTTTTCTTTTATAATTTCCCATAAAAATCAAAAATCGTATAAAATCACCATATCTTTTTATAATTTGCATTAATATCCTTGTATGTTACTTGTTTAGTCTATATTCCGCATTAAAAATTTTATAATTAGAACCTTGATCCTGCAATTTGGTATCAGATCCATAAGACTTAATTAAAAATAAATCTGTATTTAGCTATAAGACAATCTGGAGGTGTCTACTAATTGCCCCCATAAGACTTATCCTCATGCTTTACATTTAGATGTAAACGATAAGCATTTTGGAGCAATTTTAAATGCCATCTCATACCAACTTATAGATCTAAAACTCGAAGTTAAAAAATTAGAACAATTATATATTGAGATTAGCAGTAAAATATTTAAGACTATAAAAGAAACAGGCGAAGTACATCACTCAACAAATCTAAAAGCCATTAACGAAATTAGCCATCAGATAAGCTTAACATCAGGTGGTGAAATTAAGAAAGGAGATCCTTTTAAATATAGTTATCCATTTAAAAAATCCAAAAATAAGTTTTCTACTAAACTAGATAATATAAAGAACAAAGCGACTGTAGAAGAAGAAGACCAAGACGAAAATCTTAAAAATGAATCACCATCCACTTCGACAAATAAAGAGATTCAGCACTAAGTTGGATGATCCAGAATGGAAATTGAGATTACATAAACAAAAGGTCATTGAAACCAACTTTATGAACCAAGAGGTCATGAGCGACGACGAGTCTGAAAAGAATTCAGATGAAGAAGCTGTATATCAACAAATGGGATTAATTAAGCTGAAAGACATGGAAAACATTCCCATATCTAAAGTCCAACAAAGGTTAAACGAAATATTAAGACAAAGAAGGCTGAAGGAGAATGAACCTGTAGAACAAAATGAAGCTAGAAGACATTACAGAAGATATGAACATGGTTCAACTAGTAATTACAGACCTAGGTTAAAGCCTAGAGAATTTCTGGAGAAGAAGGAAAGATTTGGAGTAAGCATTATGCCAAACCATAGACCAAATCAAAAAGAAATTAATCTAGAACCCATAAGTGAAACATGCTATAAATTAAACTTAGATGGTATAAGGAATAGGCGTGAAATTATAGAGTTCTGGAAGAAAAGTATGATGAGTGTATTAAACATGAATGTAGGTTGGAACTCTTCCCAATTCCTTAATTACATAGAGCATAGTTTCTATGGATGTATTGCCGACTGGTATGGAGCTATTGGTGATGACCCAAAACAAGAGCTTAGAAATTTAGCAAGCCCAGTGACGATGTTCACATTAATATGTGAATTAATAGAAGATGAATTCATTGGAGAAAAGGAAGATGAAGATAAGGAAGCCTTAAAATGGCAAAGAACCTTAAACAATCTTGAAATATGTAACATGAAATATAACGATAATTATATAACAGAATTCGAGAAGTACTACTATAAGATAGGGGAAAACATCACTAATCTGCAAATGTTCTTTGATAAACTTCCTGCCCCAATTAAGTAACAAATAAGTGAAGAGTATCGAGAGTTAATTAAAACTGGAGATAAAGATACTCTTGGTAACAGAATTTCCTATGTTAGGAAATGGGTCGAGAAAAAATGTCGAGATGTAAGAAGCACCCAAAGAATGAAAAAACAATTCTTAACTTGTTGGGAGACGCCAACAGAATGGGGATGTAACAGTTGAGATTACCAAGGAAAAAGAAACTATAAGAGAAAAAGTTTCAATAAACAAAGAGGTGAAAAATATTACAAGAAGTATTATAAAAAACCATTCTCTAAAAACAGAAGGTTTTTCCAAAAAGCATCGTTCTGTCCTGAGAAAAAGAAAAACTGTAAATGTTGGGCATGCGGAGAATCAGGTCATTATGCTAATGAATGCAAAAACAAGAAGAACAATAGATTAGTAGAAGCCCTAGGTAGTTTGGATTATATCGAACTATCTGAAGATGAAGCAGTAGATCTAGCCCTAAGAAATAATAAAGGGATAGTAGAAATAATAGAAGAAAAGCTTGAAGAAGAAATAGAATATGAAAATGAGTCAATAGAATGTGAAGAGATTAATGAAATGATGGAAGGAGAATCTCCTAGTGAGTTCTCTGATGAATATGAAATGACTACTTTAGCTCAACTTCAGCAAGCTGAAACCTCTATTGATGAGGAACAAGTTGAAGAAATGACGAGATCAGGGGTTGATTTCCCGATCATCGCTAAAGAACAGTTTGTTAAAAAATCGTTATTCTCTAAATATGCTAAATATGTTTGCGAAGAAATGTCGGGAGACGTAACTGTCAAGAACAATGAAAATCAAGCAACTGAAGTAAACTTAATCAATTGGGCAAATATTTAGAAGCATAACAAAGATAAAAAAAACTTAAATATATTTTCATATGTGGCATCCAAGTAATTATAACTCCATTACAAGACTATGGAAAAGATGTGCAATGCATTAATTTTGTTTGCAACATTAGGCATAAAAAGTTTAGTGATCAATGCATCAGTGGTATAGTCTGTAACTTGAGTCAAGGAGCAGTTTCTTGGATCTGTAGGCCTAACTATTGTGTTAGTCTAGAAGATCATTATGCATCTAAGTTCTTAGCTATAAAATTGTTAACAGAAGGTATTAGTATGCATAAGGGAACTTGTCCTTTACAATTAAAGTGGAAGGTAGTTTATAAACTTGAAAATACTACAAATCCTCCACAAAAGTGTCATGTAGTAGAAGCTGAGAAACACGAGGTGGTAGGTCCAAGCAAAGAAGTTGTACCGGTTAAGCTAAAACCTGATCAAATAAGACTTAAGACCATTTGGATAAACGCATTTGAAAATTCTACGGGTACTAGCAATAATAAGGTTTTAACCATAGATGAAGAAGGTAGAATCCATACTAATGCTAAACCACCAGTCAATCTCTCTAGATGTCCAAGCCTATCCAGAAACACTAGTTTTAGGTTAAATCCTAATCTTAGTATTACTCCAAGGAATCAGGGAGCTACCACTAGTAGAAAAGACAAATCGTTTGTGGTAGATGAAGACATAGTGAGCATGATAGCAGCATTAAACAAAAGGTTAGAAAATAAGATTATAACAGAACCAAACAGACGTAGTGTAGATCTAGGTTCTTATCCTTTTAAGGAATCAATAACAGCAATTCCTCCAATAGTTCACAAGGTTCGAGAAAATCAAGAAGGATCATCTAGTTCCGAACAAAAAGGAAAGATAATAGGATATCAAACTAAAACCTTTAGTGAACCTATTTATGAAAATGATCCAAGAGCAAAAGATTTCAAGGAACCTCTCAACGAACCATTCCCAGACCTAGCTTTCGGAGATGAAATGGGTATGAGAATGGAAGTAATAGACCTTAAACATCTCTATGGAGATAATATGAGGGTAGAGGAAAGTCTTGAACATGTCAGTAGAGAATCACTAAAGAAAAATTATAGGATTACCAATCCTAATAGCATTTATATCCCGATAAGTATTTGCTTAGAAGAGTTCAATAAATATGAGCTATGTGCCTTTATAGATACTGGATGTTCAGTATGCTTTGGAAAGAAGGCATTATTTCCTGAATTTATTTGGCAGAAGTCTCGTAGACCAATTCAAGTTAGAATAGCTGATGATAGTATCATGGTTCATTCAGAGTTAGCTTCTGATGTACCTATCATGATAGGAGGAGTCCAATGTGTAATTCCTACACTCTAGGCAACTAATCAGCCCTCACATGATATGTTAATTGGAAATAATTTCCAAAGACTCCATGTTCCAGTAACTCAGCACTTAGATATGATGGTCTTCAACATCAATGGAGAGGACGCTTGGGTTAAAAAGATTAAACAGGCTTATACGCACCAAGCAATAGAATTTACGCGCACTAAGCGTGGTGAGGAATATATTCTTCCTACATGATAGACGGTTTTTTGGTCGCGTTAACCGTATCAAAATAAATTCGAACCTACCTAACTAATGTAGTGCAGTAAGTACGAGTCGATCCCACAGAGAATCAAGTTATTCCTAAGTTAAGTCTATTTACCAATTAATAGAAAAGGGGGTTTTTGAATGGTGAAAATAAGAAAGAAAATAACTGCACTATAAACAAATAACGGAGATAACAATTAAGAAGATAGTTTCATCTACAAATATCCACTTTAATTTGACCAGTTGATCCTTGATTCTTCTTCAAGTTCTCTTTTCATCCTATTATTGTTCCTGTCCTGATCTTGTGTAAATTACTAGTCCTACGAGTCCTAGTAACCCTTACTGATTAGATAACCCTAACACGGTTAAGATTCAACCTAATAGTAGCATTAAGATTAAGGATTAACCAGGATACATGCAACACCAAGCTACGAGTCAGCATTCAACATGTAATTGATTCTCTACACACCAGTTTAGTCCTACGAGTCCTAAAAAGGCATGATTGCTACTATGGATTAAGGTTCGCTACGAGGAATCTACAAAATCCTAGCAATAATCTCAACTAGTTGTACAGACTAGAAGAAATCAACAATAATCGCAAAAGAATCAATACGAATCAATAGGAATAGAACAAGAATAGAAATCTCACAACTTTATCAAACCAAAGCTTCAATCCATAGACGAAACAGGAGAGTTTAGATCTCCATAAAAATAAGACAAAAACAATTAGGGTTTAGGGTGGAATGTTAGTCGGCTCCTCTCCCCGGTCTGCCGTATGAACGTATATATATATAGTACGGAGTAGGTTGAATTCTAATTGTATCCTAATTTACACTCCGTATAATATAAATATATAACTAACATAGTATCTAATTTATCTATCTAATCTATCTAATATATAATATAAATATATATATAATCTAATTCTATCTAATTCTGCCGTATGAGTTGAAAGGCAGCACTTCAATCAGTTGCACGCCGTAGACCCGTGTGGCTTCTTCCGCCCCTTTCGTATGAATTCACATCATCAGCCCATTCTCGTATACTTTGAGTAGCTCGGCCCAATCTTCCATTTATTATGAGTAACTCGGTCCTATCTCGTATAATTCGCTCCAAAATGTCTGAAATCAATAAAACACGGGTGTAGACTCCGAAAACTAAATAATAACAAATTAACTATAAAATATGTAAAATATGAATGAAAATGGCCTAATCTAATATGCAATTATACGACTAAAATAGACCCTATCACTACACAAATATAATTTGCACTCTCTCTATGTGAAGTAACATTAAAAGATAAAATTCTTAAACAACAAGAAAAAATGTGTAAGGAGTTATATTCTGAAAATCCTTTAAAATTTTGGGAAAAAGATAAATCATTTGCTACCATAGAGCTAATAGATCCTAAAGCTGTCATTAGAGTAAAACAAATGGTTTACACTTATAAGGATCAACAAGAATTTAAAGAGCAAATTGATGAACTCTTAAAGAAAGGTTTAATTCGAGAAAGCAAAAGTCCTCATTCTAGTCCTGCCTTTATGGTCAGAAATCATGCAGAAGAAAAAAGAGGAAAAGCTAGAATGGTTATCAATTATAAAAAGCTTAATGATAATACTGTTTTTGATGGATATTATATCCCTAATAAGACAGTTTTATTTAATAGAATACAGGGAGCCACTTGGTTCTCTAAAATGGATTGTAAAAGTGGTCATTGGCAGCTAAGAATGGATGAAAAAAGTATTCCACTTACTGCATTTAGCGCTCCACAAGGGCACTATGAATGGGTAGTCATGCCCTTTGGTTTAAAAAATGCACCACAAATATTTCAGAGAAGAATGGACAATGTCTTTAAAGAATTTAAACATTGCTGTCTTGTTTACATTGATGATATCTTAATCTTCTCTAAAACTATAGAACAACATAAGCATGACTTGAAAGCTATAACTCAAGATTGTATTGACCATGGAATCATTTTAGGACAGAAAAATGCATTTATGCTGAACCTGAAATAGAGTTCCCAGGATTAAAGATTAAAGCAGGTCAAATTATTTTGCAAAAACATATTCTAGAAAATGTAGAAAAATTTCCTGATGAAATCAAAGATAGAAACACAACTAGAAAGATTTCTAGGTTGTCTTACTTATGCGTCTGATTTTATAAAAGATCTAGCCAAATTGAGAAAACCTCTTCAGATAAAATTAAAAAAAGATCAAGTTTGGAGTTGGACTCAATTAGATACTAAAATAGTCCAAGAGTTGAAAAGAAGATGTGAAAAACTTCCAATATTAACTTTACCTAATGAGGAAGATGAGTTAGTTCTTGAAACGGATGCTAGTGATTATCATTGGGGAGCTGTTTTAAAAATAAAGAAGGATAACAAGCTTTGCAGGTATAGCAGTGGCAGCTTCAACAAATCTGAGTATAATTATACTGTCATGGAGAAGGAGATTCTTTCAATTTATCGTGGAATCCAGAAATTTATAATCTTCCTAGCTCATAAACCTTTTACAGTCAGAACAGATTGTAAAGGAATATTGGGTTTCATAAATAACAATCTTGATAATATGAAAGCGCATGGGAGACTCCTGCGTTGGCAATTAGCCCTTAATCAATTTACTTTTACCATTGAACATGTGCAGGGATCCAAAAATTCTCTTGCTGACAGCTTAACAAGAGAGTTAGCTGATGGATCAGAGAAATCAAACGCGGTGGGAAAATCCGCAATGGGTGTTCCACCCATGGGATATTAATCTCTTAGGAGAAATAAGAGGATACCAAGGATGGGTTTCCCCTCCAAGTTTTCATATTTCTGTTGATTTTGGAAGATTTACTGAGAATAGATTCCGTCGTGGACTCCTACAAACGAGACACAGAGCGGTTATAAGAATGTTAACTCTAGAGATAATTATAAAAGTTCTCCAGCTACCTACTGAACTCCAGGAAGATATCTGTAGAAGATGGAAAATGAGAGATTTCGACAACTTCTACTGGATGGTAACTTTAAGAGATCACGATACTCCAGCAACGATAAGAGAATGGTGTAACCATTTCTGTGTAACCACTGGCGCCGGATTGGGAGGATTATCATTACCCATCATGCCAAGTGAAGATGCAGACTATTTAAATTCGTGGAGATACGAAATGTGCAATGGAATCCACCACAATAACAGGAGACCATGGCCAAAGAAAGAAGAAGAAAGCATCTTGTACAAGTATTTCACTAAGTTCCAGAAGGAGGTCTTCCTCAGAGCAGCAACATTCGAAAAAATACAAGACATAAGTTGTTGTCGTGTTATCAGTGCCTGCATAGATGTTAGCCAGGGAAAAACCCGGCTACCACATTACCTAATCTTCCAACTAATGAGAGAAGATTATTGGTACGTGAAAGATCCAGTAATGGAAGGAAGAATCGATGTAGTAAGGCATACTTGGGAGGCAAGAGCAAAGGGATTCTTCTACATCTACTACTACATCACCAAGTTCAGACAGACAGATTGTGGGATATTCAAAGTCGGAAATACAACCTTCATCGTATCCCCACAACTCAATCCACTAATGCAGCAAGCCATAAACAAGACTGAATCCATTAGTCTTTACTTAGCAGAAATAGAGGCCGGTCACTTTTTAGACAAAAGAGGACACGAGAGGATGATCGATTTACTAATCGCATGGGATCGAGACTACGCTGACGAATTAATGCTTTATCTCGATCTAGACAATGAACAAGATTTGGAGTTTGATAATACTCTAGATCTAGTTCAAGATTATAATGATGATGACCTGGAAGCCAACATGGGAGACGAAGGGGTCCAGAACCTGGACAACTGAGAGCCATCATCATCATCCACCAAGCACAATTATTGTACTTTCTGCTTTTACTGTTTTTGCTTTTATCACGTGAACCTGTAAAATAATTGTTGTACTGTGTGCTTTTCTGAGTGCGTAGGGGCCCATCTGTCGGCCGTTTGTAAAAGAGACATTGGAAGAGGTATCCAATGCTCTCTACTCAGCTCTATAAATAGAGCCATTCTCCAGCTTCTCAACACACAATTCCAGAGAGAGAGAAACCATAGGAGAAGAGAGAAGGAGAGTTTGTAAATCAGAAAGAGAAGTAGAAACGTTTTGAATTTGAGTAGATTGGTGTTTCCATCACTCTAAAGTTCAAAACCTTTCAATGGATCTTCTTATATGAGTGATTAAGTGTGTTTAAGTTTTAAGTTAAGAGTGCTTGTGTGTTGTAATATTTCCCAAATTCAATAAAGTGTGTTTTTAAGAAAGGGAAAGCTACTTAATTGAACACTATGTTCTGAATACTTTGTTTTCTTGATTCAAATCTCTTCACCCTCTGAAAATCAAAAACCAAAAGCTAGAGACTACGGTCTGAGGTAGGAAACGAAACAGATCTGTGCTCTATCTGGACTAAGGGAGGCCTGGTTGAAGGTTAGCCACCTCTAGAAAGCTGGAAGCTAAGGAACGCCGGTGGTCCAGTGTAACTACGTTCAGGTATGGGTCAAACCTCTTTAGCTTGAAGTTTTAGTTGCAGAGCGTGGTGGGTTTAAAACCACAAAAAACTTATTATTCATAATATAGTTAGTAGATTATGGTAGTTAGTACCACCAAAAGTCATTTATAAGAATTCTATATTGCATCTTGAGTATTATTGTCAAAAACTAGAAAATTAAGACTAAGTTTGTAATTTAGTATAAAGTACGGGTACCTTTTGAAAATTAAAAAGCAAAAAGCTAAAATCTTTGAATATTTTTGAAAATAGTTTGAAAGAGTGAATATGAAAACGTGAATATTTTGAAAGAAATTTCATTGACAAAACGGTGAATAATTCACCTTCACACTATAGCTTTTTATAGTACCTAAGGCATCTATTTTTTGTCCTTATACGGCCGTTAAGGCGTTCAATTAATTTTGTAGTATTTGACAAAACATGTCACTTTACTATTATGTGCGCTTTTTTAGGAGATAAAAACTATATAAAATATCTAGTTTTTTAAAATAATTTTTAAACAATTTCGTAGTTATTATTAATAAGTACAAACTTGTTAAAAAGAAAAATTTATAAAAAAAAATGAATATTTTATATAGTTTTTTTATCATCCTAAAAAAAAGAGAAGCGTGCGTAAATAGTAAACGACATGTTTTGCCGAACATGAGTAGTATTAGACTCTCACAAGTCACACCTATAAAAGTTGTTGTACTCCATTATAATTAATACACAATTACACACTCAAACAATACAATCATTGTTTTGATCAATCTTACAATATATATGGAAATTTGAACCCTTAATTTATCGACTGAAATATCATCGTTTAACAATTACTAAGCTAAATTATATAACATCTTTTTCCGTCTGTATCGTTTAACAATTACTAAGCTAAATTATATAACATCTTTTTCCGTCTGTACTATGCCACAACTAGCATATATATATATATAGTATGAATCATATGTATTCAGCTCTTATCGTGTATCATATGAACATATCCTATCCATTGATTTAGAGAAATTGGATGGCTGAGATTATTTCATAATATTGATTAATTAAAAATTAAAATAGAAAAAAAAACAACATCAATGCTATACTACGCGCGTGTAGCCACCCACTCCAACCAAAACATTGCCATAATAAGTGCTTGAAAAATTGAAGTTTTACCTAGATTTTGCATAGAATATTGGTCGATTGTGGTAACTTGAAACAGATAATTTTTTACTCCCTCTGTTAATTAAAACTTGTCGTTTACTATTCATGCACGCTTTTTAAAATGTTAAAAACTTTATAAAATATTAACATTTGTTTACATTTGCTTTTATAAAGTCATACTTAATTGTAATAAGTATGATATTATTAAAAAAAATTATTAAAAAAGTTAATATTTTATATAGTTTTTAACACCTAAAAAAGCGTGCGTGAATAGTAAAACGTCAAGTTTTAATTAACGGAGGGAGTATTATGTTTTGATCGGTTAAAAAAAGTAAAAAATAAAAGCAGTACCGTACGGTCGGCGGGAAGAAAGACGGAGGTATGGTCGTCGGGGCCAACGAGGCCGGCCTGGAGATTCATGGAGGCGGCGGAGTGCATGAGGGAGGCTGGGCCGCCCTTAAGCGTCTTTCCGAAAGCAGTGGTCTCGGCAGAGCGCATGGCGGCGGCGTCGCGAGGGGAGATGGGCTTTTCAGCCAACTCCCCACTCATCTCGAAAACGTCGCCGTATTTGATCCCCTGCGCCCTCCTCGCTTGCTCCTGCGCCATATATATGTTTATCGATCCCTCCCCTTAATTTTGCTAATCCACAAGCTAACTTAAATTCACAGTTTTGTGTATTTTGATTCAGATCGAACTTCAATTTAATTTGTGTAATATTATTACTAAATTGCATTTCAAAGATGCATTTATATGTATTAATTTCTACAGTATTTTATAAGCTGTTTGGACAGCGTCAGCGAGCAACGGGCTTGGTGTCTTGGGACTGATGGGAGTGTGACGCGGAAAAGTAATGATTACCATCATAAATATAGTCCATATTTAAGTTAAGATTCATCGATCCATATTCTAATCATTCCCCTCCTTCTCCCATTTTCCATACAGATGTGTTACCCTTCTATTCCTTAATTTTGAGGGGTAACTAATACCTCTAGGATGGGCTAATATTCCCCTCCATCCTCTCCTCCAAGCTCACAAAAATGGGTGATCATATACATTTTATGTGTAAAATTTAATACCTTACCTTTCCTTTCCCTATAGGTATCTAAACAAACGAGCCCTTAATCTCACACGTTGCATCTTCTCAAGCCTTGGTACCATACCTAGCATTAGACCTGTCAAAACACAACCCGACCCGGCCGACCGAAATTTTTTGGGTCAAGACCCGGAAATTTTTTTCGACCCGGTGACCCGATTGACCCGGTAATTTTGACCCGATTTACCCGATTTACCCGGTCACCCGGTTGATTTATAATTAAATATAATTAATTTTTTTTTATATTTAATTAAAATTTATCGCAAAATTATCAAATTATGATTTTTTTAATTTAAAAAGGAAAAAATTGACAAACCCGAAATCGACCTGAACCCGCCTGAAACCCGGTCAAACCCGAGTTCTAGTCAACCCGAAAAACCCGGAACCCGTTTTACCCGGGACCCGTTTTACCCGAGACCCGGAGTGACCCGACCCGAACCCGACCGGAATGACCCGTTTGACAGGTCTACCTAGCATGCCTTCTATGACTCTTACTATTACTATTATTATTATTGTTCGGAGACTCGTCATATAATATGATAACTTAAACTATCAAAAGCCCCAATTGTGGTCAAAACTCGAATTTATTTTTTGAAATAGTCAAAATTTGAAACTTATTAGGAAATTAGCCAAAACAGAGCAAAATCGTTATTTCAAATAGTAACTTTGCCTAAGAATTTAAAAAACAATACTCCCTCCGTTCGGCAAAACTTGTCATTTTAGCTTATTTCATAAGTTTTAAGACAATTAACAAATGTACTAATTTACCCTAAATTATTACCCTCCTTTTTTACTTTATCGAAAACTACAACTAACAAACCATCAATCACATCAAGGGCGTTTTGGTAAAGTGAAGGGCAAAATACCTAAAATGACAAGTTTTTTTGAACAAAACTAACACCCTAAAATGACAAGTTTTGCCGAACGGATGGAGTAATAAAATAGTTAAGTCACTGTTTGTAACACCGACTTACCTGCATTGTCTTTTTTTTTCGTTCCAATATGACTAAAAACTTAAAAAAAAAACATTAGGGAGAGTCGTTGTTACCTTTTTTTTTTTTTTTGGAGGAAATGCTACTAAATAGAGCATTTTTTGGGCCTATTTGCAAAAAATACATAGCAGGCCCATTATTTGCTAACCTAGACTAGTCTACCTTTTGCAAAAAAACTTGGCCGGTTTTATTGTACTGTTGGTGACCTGGTGTAGAAGGTGAATCAAAAGGAGGAGGGAGATGGTACCATTGCAATTTGAAGCGAGAGAGAGACGGTACCGGGAAGATCGTCGCTCTGAAGAAGACTTGTCTTCATGAGGATGAAGAAGGTGTTCGAGAAAGGGAGAGGGGCAATTGATAGCACGCCTTCTCGCATCCCCGGCCCACCTCACAGGAATCGCCGGAACCACCGTCCTCCTCGTCGGGGATCCCTCTCGCGCTCCCCCTTGCTTCTCCTCGAACCACCACCCCTCTCCCTCTCGGTTCACCTCTTTACCTCTCTGTCATCATCTCATCTCGTCGGCGTTCACCACTGCCAGAAGCTTCGCCCTGCAGCAGCTCCCGCACCGGCCCTCTTCCCGGTCGCTCCATCAGCCACACCAGCCCCGAGCACCCTCCCTCTTCTGTTTGTGTCCTAAATCCTCTATTCCTCCCCTTACGCTCCACAATTTCGATATATATGTGTCTTCAATCCTAGGCTTTGATTTTTCCTACAAATTGTCATGGTTAATATGAATTTGGAAATTTCAGTTATTAGGGCTAAGGTTGATGGAATTGATTTGGGAAATTGGGGATTTGTAATTTGGAAAGGTTGCCTCAAGAAAAGAAGTTCGTAAAGTTATCTCAAGAAAAGAAGTTTGTAAAGTTTTTGTTATCTCTGGAGGGGACACTTCAGAGAGACAAGTATCCCTAATGAGTGGGACGAATGTATCGCTAAACTTGCAAGAATTTGATGATGTGAGTATTCTTCACTTTTCTGCCTCGTTGATCTATATCAAACATGCGAAATGTGCAGGACATAAATTACCCATTTATGTTTCATCTGAAGAAAATAAAACTTGGTTGTTGTATTTCTATATCTTTAATGATGTGACTTCTCACATTAATACTGAGGTTATATATAGAAATTTTTCTTGTGTGGCTATGGTGCTTCAAACAACATAAATATCTACATAATGCATATAAGATGTTTTGAAGGTATTTACTGTATTTTGGTGTTATTTGGAACAAGGCCATAGTTCATTCTCCTAGCAGTAGTCTATAATTTAGCTCAAGTTGAATTCTAAAGTTTCACCTTTCTTTTTAATTCCAAGTTGATGACACACAAGTGAAAATTCTCTCTTCCAGCTTGATGAAACTCCATGTTTGCTGGCACCAGAAGGTTCTTCATCTTCTACACAAACTAATGAAAAAGATGTGGACATGGGTTCTAAATCAGTTTGGTCTTTGCCGTAAGTATTTCTCTTCTTTTCAACATCTTTTTGATGTTTTGTAAAGTGAAAAAATTTTATCTTCTATTTTATTCATGGAAATTATTTACCTAGTATTTTAATATGGAGGTTGATTTGAGTAATTATATTAGAAAATGCATGTGCAGACGCAATTGAGCCCGCTTCTGCTGAATTGACATCTCACTTAAGGAGAAAAGTAACAAATGATCTTATGGAAGCCTTGAGTAGCCAAAGCTGGTTTACTGGGTTTTATATATCCGATCAACTACCTCGAAAGTATTCACTGGATTTGATATAGTCTTTACTGTAGGTTCTACTTAAATTTGTTATGCACAGAGTGCTCAGATGATTGCAACTGATAGAAAAGTTGAGATGTTTATGATTCGGATGCTTTTGTAGGTTCAAATTCAAAACATTTTTCTATTTCAGCAAGCTTCAAAGGTATCAAATCGGTAACATACACGGATGCCTTTGAATTTTTTTTCCTTCTTGTTAGCATAATTCATTCAGATATATGTTGCTTGAAAATAGCCTATTAGCTCAATTGGTAGAGCGCTTTGTTTGCACACAGAGATGTGAGTTCGACTCTCACGTAGGCTAATACGGAGTGTATCTTCATAAGTCTCTAATATATTGTGTTTTGGTAAAGCCAATTATGCATTTACATATTTCCAATAGTATAAATATATCTTACCATTAATGTGCATATATTCTACCGTTAGTGTCAAGTTATACATGAATTACTAGGTTTTTATTCTGATTCTACCAATATCGTTGTTTTCTCCTCCCAATAGATGATGATAAAGGTTAGTAGAGCGAATAAAAGATAGATGAGTAGAGTGTAGTTTTGCATACAATTCACAACATTGGTTAGGTCATTGATCCTTGAATCTATTCTATATATCCTTATTTGATTCATCCAACCTTGGATCACAATTCCAAAGCATCGGCAATTAAACAATACCAATAACATAAACAACAAAAGATAGACGCGCAACTCCCTAACCCCAATCGATGCAATTGATAAAGCGTAATTGTCTATATCCCCTACACACCCAATCGATGCTTTCACGGGATCGATTGTTTATGTTTGCTAACAACCAAATCGCAAGAAGTAATCAAACTTAGCAAGAGAGCAAATTTCGTCATGGTAGCTAATCAAGAGGGAATATATGCAATCAATCAATTGAAGAGGAAAGATATTGAAACAATCAAATATAGAATAGATGGAAATCAAGTCTCACAAATCATCCAATCAAGTCTTGAATCATAGCAAAGCCACAAGAATTCTAGGCAAGCATAACGTACCTTGAATCCCTAAACATAAATCCTCCCATCTCTCTTTGAGTTAATCGACTATTGAATAAATTAGATTATTGAAACCTAATGTGAAATATGTCTCATATATAGCCAAAGACGTCGGCCAAAAACCCGAGGATCGGAAGAGTAGATAAGAGTTTCCATAAAGATAGACTTGGGCCGCATCTCGCAAATCCGGATCTGATGAGAACGGCGGGCGCCGTGGGAAAAACGGCGGGGCGCCGTTCTTGACAGCTTGACAGCTTCGACAGATTGAACTTTAACGTACTTTCTGGAGTCATCCTTCGTCCGATTGACGCAAATGAATATGCGTTGGAATGCTCTTTCCAAGCAATGCGATTCTCATGAAGACCTAAGAAGCTAATTCCAACTTCTCATAACCTTAGAGATGGGAATTCTCCATGTTCTCCATTTCCGCACTTATTCCTTAGCTCTTCTTTGTCCATTTCCTCCATGCTATCTCCGCCTTTCGAGGCCGGATCATAAGACCTACAAATAAACACTAAAAACCGTAGATTCCGAACTTCGAATACCAAATGATCAAGAATATGAATAAGCTTATTAAACATGCAATATGAATACTTAATGCACCTAAGACCTCCTATAATGCCTAGAAAAAATATGCATTATCAATAATTAAAGGAAAAATATTTGATTAATTTAAAGAGCTAATTAAAAAAAAGCGTAGGATAACACGTAGGCTAAAAGTCTTATATTTTAATTATACATGAAGAGTCTATAAGGTGATAAACAATACCTTGATATGCAATCAACTTGTCAAGACCTTGATATGTACGATTTTCGCAAGATAAGAAACTTCAAGGTAGTTTGCAAACCAACTTGTCAAGACCTTGATATGCAATCAAATCTAGACAAAGCAAAATTGAATACAGTAAAGTAAGTGCGGAAATAAAAAATGGACACACGAATTGTTAACGAGGTTCGACACAACTTGGCCTACGTCCCCGCCTAGGGTTCTCCAACCCGTAGGATTCAACCCTCTTTATTTCACTTCCTTGAGACTAGAACTTCCTAGGATAGCTTCCCTTCCCCTATACAAAGCCTCACCGCTTCTATTCTAGCCCTCAACCTTACAAGTGAAATAGAGGAACCAACTAACCACCAAAGTGTGCTATCACGAGTATAAAAACTTAAAGAGTGAATCAAATGACTTGTACAATAAAGACTGGTGTTTCTCTCAACACTTAAAACTAATCACACTAGGCTCAACGTGTAAAGATAATGTTTGCTATTGCTTGATGCTCTCGAAATGAATGTTTGCTTCAATGATCCTTCATCTTCCATTTGCATCGTTTAAATAGATCACTAAGGGAGCCGTTTGGAATTTTGAATATTCTTCCAGAAATGATTCTTTCAAATTCCGGAGGACGCTCCACAATCTGGTTCGAATCGGCGGGCCTCAAGTCTTGATCCATAAGGATCTTTCCTTCCTTGTTTGGGTTGAACCGAAAAGGCAATTGTGGGATTTCTCACAATGAATATGAGCCGCCCAATTCCTTTCGATATTCAAGCCCATTGTGAAAGGCCCATCTCTTTGAATAGAGTCATGCAGGTTAGCTTGGATAGATATACAAATAAAGCCCAAACCATAACTTATATAGAATAAGGTTTTCGTAAGGGAATGCATAATATAGTCCTGGTTTCAAGACCTTGAAACTCAAACATTGTTTTGTCTTTCATCATCCCTTAATATCATCCCTTCAAGTTAGTACGTCAAGATCTTACAATCAAGGTGGAGTCTTCAATCTCCCCCTTGATGGAAGACAAAACATGATTTAAGGAATAATGTACATATAGCATAAAGCATCGATATGAAAATGTTTAGACCAAAGTTCTCATCTATCCAAAACCGCAAAAACCAGCAAAACCAGAAAGCCCAAATCATTCTCCCCCTTTTTGTCTTCCAAAAAATCGGGTAGAGAGAATGAGTTTTTAAACCATAAACCAAGGTTTTAGCAAAATAGATAAGAGTTTTTCAAAGAGATAGAGAAAGAGAGATAGAGCCGTGTCAAGGCTTTGAGGATGATGCATCACCAGTGGATTCTTCTTATTCCTTGAGTAGGATTTGACAGGTTTAGGTGATGCAGATGGCTCAACAATGGATGGAGCAGTAGCAGAGGGTTCAGCAGATGTTGAGGGTTCAGCAGCAGAGGGTTCACCTTCCTTAGGAGTAGCTTTAGCCGGCCCTTCCTCTTGCCACTCTTCAAAAGTGGGATACTGCTTGTTCAGCCTTATGTACTTCCTTCTGACCTTGTCTCTGCATTTCTTTCTCCATCTATCCATGGCATCCTTTGTGACCTTGTCTTTCTCCATCTGAGCTTGGACCTTCTGCCTTTCTACGTCCCTGTACTTCTTAACAACCCCATATTCCTCCACTGTGATAATCGTTGGTTCAGGATGAGTTGGTCGCAGAATCGGTTTCTTCTTCACAATTCGTTCACAATTGAGGAAGACATTGTGATAGCATGCATTTAGGTAGGCATAATAGGTTGCATTTAGCTTACTTAAGATGCATATCATGCATGATTTAAGTAGAATTTGCATATTTGCTCTCTATGTTGGTGGAGTCGGAATCTACACGTTTTTGTTGATTATTTCAGGTAACTTTGGATCCGAGAAGGAGAAATGGGTTGATGATGCATTAATATGAGGAAGTCTAGTTGATCAAAGAAGCTTAAATGAAGATCTAAAGAGGTCCTGAGAAGAAGAAGCGAACCTAAACGAAGAACAAGTCTGCAGAAGCTGTCGCCAGAAATGCTGAACTTGTTTTGCACTTTCTGGAGGCCTCGGTTGTCCGATTGACTATTATGACCATGCGTTGGAAAGCTCTTTCAGAGAGCTACAACTTTCATGTTGACAACACAGCAAATTCGAGACTGGTTTTCCGTGAAAGACCAATGCGGCGGCCGGAGCATATATGCCGCGGCCGCCGCCAGTGAGGATTCAGCGGGTTTGGATGATGCCGCGACCGCAACACGGGTTGTCAGCGACGCCATTTTGACTTTAAAAACCCTTATGTTGTTTGCTCTTGTGGCCGACTTGGATCTTTTATAAGGCCAATTTTAGTTATTTTTCTAGGACTTCTATTCTATTCCACGTTCTATCAGACAATTGGAAAGAAAGCGATATTCGCCATGGGCGGCTAAACTCTCTTCGTTTTACTTGTAATTTGAAGCTTTATTTGGATTGATTGTGAGTTTCTGAATCTTGTTTCTTATTTCCTATATTGAATGTTTCAACTTCTTTGTGCTTGATTGTCTATTGTTTTATTCTATCTAACCCGCGCAACTAGTTAGAATCAATTCAATTGCTAAGGTTTGTAGATTCCTGGTTCTGAACCTTAACCTAAGTAGCAAACTTGTTTCTTTAGGGCTGGTTGAACTAATTGAATGAGTAGGAAGTTGGATGTGTTGTTAAATCTCTCTTTAGGGACTGCAAATGGTTTGGTTAATCTCTGAACTTAAAGCTATCAATTGGGTTAAATCCCTCTTTAGGGACTGTTTGATTGATAAGGGTTGCTAGGACTGGTTGGACTAGTAACTATATTAGGTCGGGACAAGGGCATTCATAGGAAACTTAATAGGACAAGAGGAAGTTACAATATCAATTCAACCAAATAAATTAGATAGTTGTAGGTAGAGCAATCTTCTCTAAATTGTTTTGCATCAATCTGTTTATAGTTTATTTTGTTTTCTTTCTTATTTCAATCAACCAAAACCCCCCCTTTCTACTAATTGGTAAATACACTTTGGTGAAAAATCTTGATTCTCCGTGGGATCGACCTCTTACTTACTTGCTATACTAGTTTGTAGGTTTGAGTTTTATTTTGATACGGTTTACACGATTAAAAACCGTTCATCAAATTGAGAATGGTCGTTCGTTTTTAGATTCATTAAGCCGTTTGACAGCTTTTCGACGTCTCAGTAAAATGAGTCGTACGGATTCAATATTAATCGGATTGGATGGCGCCATACCTTTTCGGAACGAGGACGAAGAGATCTACAATTTTGTTGTTGAAGGTTTTTCCATATTCGACCTAGAGCTTGGCCGAAACTCACATTCTTTGAAGCTTTCACTGGTTTTGACGGGAGTACGGTCCAAGTGCGCGGGTGTGCATGTGGGTGCGCGGGCGTGCAAGTAGGCACGCGGACGTGCAGCCCCGGGCTATTTGTTGCTGATCGCCGAAGCCAGATTGCCGGATTGGACTTCTTTGTTTTGTTATTTTGAAGCCTTTATTTAAGTATGTTATTTTAGGATGTCATCCTCAAGAGGAAGAAGAAGGATCCCCCATGAGAGAAGATCCAAATGTGCAAGCTTGATGGTCGTTCATTTTTAGATTCGTTTAGACGTTTGACAGCTTTTTGACGTCTCAGTAAAATGAGTCGTACGGATTCAATATTAATCGGATTGGATCGTGTCATACCTTATCGAAACGACGACGAAGAGATCTACAACTTTGCTGTTGAAGGTTTTTCCAGATTCGGCCTAGAGCTTGACCGAAAATCACATTCTTTGAAGTTGTCATATGTTTAGCCGAATTTACTCAAGTGTTGGAACCTTTTTATTGTTATTTTTAGTAACTCTTTTACTTAAGTTATTTTAGGTAACTTTAGGGTTTATTTTTAATTATTATTTTCCATCTAAATCAACCCTAGGTTATATATTGACGGCTGATCTCCTTGTAAACGGCAGACGTCTTCCATTATTTAGAAATACAGTGCTTTGTGTGAAACACAACTGTGAGAAAGTCAATCGATTCGAAGCATTGCTCATCGATTGCACAATTGTTTCTTGATCTAACTTGTTTTGCTTTGAGTTCGTCAACCTCGCGAGAGCTTGATGATCCTGGTAATCACAAGTTCTCTCCTTGTGCCTTCAAGTTGTCCGCTTGGTTGTGTAAGGTTGTAGAGGCGGGCTTTATAGTCATTGATATTTGGTTCCTACCCTCTTAGAAGGCATGGGTTCTTTGCCTCGTTCTATTTTAGTTCGAATCAGTCCTTATCGGTCGTGTCTTGCTTTCAATTTCGAGTCTTTATTCTTGTTCATCGAGTCTTTGCTTCCGTTCTTGTTATTTCTTGTTTGATTGTCGAAGATCGGGCCATCCTACGGCTAACCTCCTCCATTGTAAAATTAGACGTCTTCCATTATTCAGAAATACAGTGCTTTGTGTGAAACACAACTGTGAGAAAGTCAATCGATTCGAAGCGTTGCTCATCGATTGCACAATTGGTTCTTGATCTAACTTGGTTTGCTTTGAGTTCGTCAACCTCGCGAGAGCTTGGTGATCTTGGTAATCATAAGTCCCTTCCTTGTGCCTCCAAGTTGTTCGCTTGGTTGTGTAAGGTTGTAGAGGCGGGCTTTATAGTCGTTGGTATTTGGTTCCTACCCTCTAAGGAGGCCTGGGGTCTTTCCCTCGTTCTATTTTAGTTCGATTCAGTTCTTATCGGTCGTGTCTTGCTTTCAATTTCGAGTCTTTATTCTTGTTCATCGAGTCTTGCTTCCGTTCTTGTTATTTCTTGTTTGATTGTCGAAGATCGGGCCATCCTACGGCTTACCCCGTATCAAATTTGCAACATTCATTCTAAGCTCGCCCGTTGATGAACCAGGTCTAGAGCCATCAGCTGAGGCTCAAGAGGTAATAAAGGTAAACTTTTGCAATTTTGAAGGTAATGGTGATTATGTTGATCCTTTTTATTGCTATTTTGGAAAGTCACCAACGGAACTGTGTTAGTGGTATCATATTCCTTCTGCAGAGAGTCATGTTAGACTCTTTGATAGATTGAAAGGGTTCTTGAGTTCCACATTTTATGCTTTCAATTTATTGTGCTATGATGTTCTTTGTAAGATGTGTGCACATGAATATGATAGGTTACCGAGGGCTTTGACGATGTCTGATAGCTAAGATTTTGAGATTGAGAATAAGTCAGGCCAATGACATTAAAGAAAGACGCTTCTCGGGAGGGAACCCGAGGTAAGTTTTCTAATTTAGTTATTTCAATTCCTAGTTAGCTAGTTTTCTTTTCAATAAATTGGGTTTCCCATTAGGCATTAGATAGTTATATTTGGTTTGGGATAGACTAAGCTTTCAGGAAAGGCCACCGAAATCCTCAGATCCGACATATAGAGACCCATCCACCACATTGTGAGTATTTCATTCATCTCTTTCTCTATGTTTTTATGTTTTTGTTGTCTTTTATGTTTCATTGAGGACAATGAAATGTTTAAGTGTGGGGGAGGGATTGCATTGCATATAGATAGAATTTGCATATCATGTTTACTTGTTATCATGTTTATTTATGTTTTCATATTTATTTTTATTCATATATCACATTAAAAAAATTCACAAAAAATATCATGCATTGCATTTAGGTGTTATTAAAGATACCCATCTTGATTTAGTTTGTCCTCTAATTTATTTTTATGATCTTATTGCATAAATCCCATGATTTGATTGAATTGCTTGAAAATGATTTTCGGAGCATGATTTGAGAATATAATTGAGCAAGTATGGTTCATAGTTGAGGTTAAATTGAAATCTAAAAAAAAATATAAACCTTGTGAGTTTGATTTTGGCCTTATAGGGACTTTACATATTATTCCCTTTTGCTTTTATTGTGAGATTATACTCTTCATATGCTTGTTTTTCATGACCGTATTGCACATGTTTGTTGCTTGTGAATTTCAAATGATTGAGGCATGTTTTTTTTAGTCGTATTATACCTTATCTACCATTTGCATTATCCTTTGCTTGAAGCCCATCTGAGCCTTAAAGCCTATTCTTTTTTATAGCTCCACAAAAATATATCATAGCCAATAATTAGCAGGACCCTATCCGGGAATTAGGAGGAGAATTGGTGAAAAATCTATATGTTGGAGTTGCTTTGAGTGGAGATGATGTATGTGTGGTTGTGTATTGCGAGAGGCATAGCCGAAATAAGGTAACCCTTCTTGCATAATAGAGATGACTTGTCACTAGGGGCCTAAGGAGGATAAAATTCACTTAGGAGTAAAAGTCTAGTAAGCTTGGACCTATGGAGGATAAAATTCACCTAGAGGCAAAAGTAAGCATAAAAGAAAAGAAAAGAAGTCATCATAATGAAAAAAATATGCATGAGTTGTATGGCTATTGAAATCGAAGAGTGCTTATTGATGTGTATTGGAGTTTATGTTATTGGAATGGTTTGTGGAGTATGGAAGTTTTGGTATTGTTCTGGTTGGTTGTTGTTCCTTTTTCCTAGATTTTAATTAGCACCACAAGCCTAAATATTTCTCATGCCTTATGTTCCTACCAAAGCCCCATTACAACCCTATAAAAGACCTCATGATGTTGTTTGCAAGTGATGACTTTCACTGTGTATAGAGCATTTTGGATTGAGTTGAGAGTTGGACTTTAAAGACGAAACACATGAGAGCTTGAGTGAAACACATTATCCCGGTGAGGTTGGATTAAATTTGCTTTTACTATTGGATCGCTCAAATATTTGCTAGGATATTTGTTCTTTTATTCATGGCTCCTATTGCTTAATGTTGCTTTTCTAAAACTATAGCATGAGGATCTTATTTGTGGGATGATTAATTCTATATTTTTTTTTAATTGCTTGAGGACAAGCAAAAGCTTAAGTGTGGGGGAGTTTGATAGCATGCATTTAGGTAAGCATAATAGGTTGCATTTAGCTTACTTAAGATGCATATCATGCATGATTTAAGTAGAATTTGCATATTTGCTCTCTATGTTGGTGGAGTCGGAATCTACACGTTTTTGTTGATTATTTCAGGTAACTTTGGATCCGAGAAGGAGAAATGGGTTGATGATGCATTAATATGAGGAAGTCTAGTTGATCGAAGAAGCTTAAATGAAGATCTAAAGAGGTCCTGAGAAGAAGAAGCGAACCTATACAAAGAACAAGTCTGCAGAAGCTGTCGTCAGACATGCTGAACTTGTTTTGCACTTTCTGGAGGCCTCGGTTGTCCGATTGACTATTATGACCAAGCGTTGGAAAGCTCTTTTAGAGAGCTACAACTTTTTTGATGACAAGCAAATTCGAGACTGATTTTCCGTGAAAGACCAATGCAGCGGCCGCAGCATATATGCCACGGCCGCCGCCAGTGAGGATGCAGCGGGTTTGGATGATGTTGCGGCCGTAGCACGGGTTGTCAGCGACGCCATTTTGACTTTAAAAACCCTAGTTTATGTTGTTTGCTCTTGTGGCCGACTTGGATCTTTTATAAAGCCACTTTTAGTTATTTTTCTAGGACTTCTATTCTATTCTACGCTCTATCAGACAGTTGGAGAGAAAGCGATGTTCACCATGGGCGGCTGAACTCTCTTCGTTCTACTTGCAATTTGAAGCTTTATTTGGATTGATTGTGAGTTTCTGAATCTTGTTCCTTATTTCCAATATTGAATATTTCAACTTCTTTGTACTTGATTTTCTATTGTTTTATTCTATCTAGCCCGCGCAACTAGTTAGAATCAATTCAATTGCTAAGGTTTTGTAGATTCCTGGTTCTGAACCTTAACCTAAGTAGCAAACTTGTTTCTTTAGGGCTGGTTGAACTAATTGAATGAGTAGGAAGTTGGATGTGTTGTTAAATCTCTCTTTAGGGACTGCAAATGGCTTGGTTAATCTCTGAACTTAAAGCTATCAATTGAGTTAAATCCCTCTTTAGGGACTGTTTGATTGATAAGGGTTGCTAGGACTGGTTGGACTAGTAACTATATTATGTAGGGACAAGGGCATTAATAGGAAACTTAATAGGACAAGAGGAAGTTACAATATCAATTCAACCAAATAAATTAGATAGTTGTAGGTAGAGCGATCTTCTCTAAATTGTTTTGCATCAATCTGTTTATAGTTTATTTTGTTTTCTTTCTTATTTCAATCAACCAAAACCCCCCTTTCTACTAATTGGTAAATACACTTTGCTGAGAAATACTTGATTCTTTGTGGGATCGACCTCTTACTTACTTGCTATACTAGTTTGTAGGTTTGAGTTTTATTTTGATATGGTTTACGCGACTAAAAACCGTTCATCACATCCTTCCCAGCTTGCTGTTGAAGATAGAGAGGAGCTCATGTGTGTTGTCTTGCCTAGACACAATGTCAGTCCACATCCTTCCCATGTCCATCCTAAGGTCATGAATGTCGGTATCCAGAGCAGCAATCCTATCATTCGAAACCACAGGAGTAGAAACAGGAGATCCTTTGCCCTCTTTCTTCATCATCCACTGGCCCCTCAAGTCCCGAGCAATCCCATGCCTCTCGAGACAGGCCTCATCAATTATCCCACTGTAGGTTTGTCTTTCCTCAGTAGAAGTGTCGACACCATAAGCTTCAAGGATTTTGGGTAGGATATTGGCATAGGGGAGAGGCATGGGTCTGGAGGAGGAGGCGGCATGAAGCATGTAACTGATCATCATCTCGGGAAGATTAGGCTCATAGCCATTCATGATAAGGTAAAGGATTTCGAGGAGATTCTCAGTGATAAGCTCTCTGGAATTAGCACGATGGAAGATGCAGCGAGCAAGAATTGCAAAGATCAGTTTTGGCAGCATTTGAAGAATGGTGTGTGTGGGCTTGTATGTGGAAGACGACTCGGGAGGGGTATGAATGAAGAATTCTTTTCGGGCAAGATTGATGGAATCAACCCTGTCCGGAAAGTGTTCTGTAGGAATTTCAGTGGGAAGGTCAAGAATTAAGGCAAGGCTCTCAGCAGAAAGTTGAATTCGATGGTTTTTTTACTTTCGTGACAAGGGTTAGGGTTCCCTTGACACGGTGTGTGGTCATGTTCGCATAAAAGAGTTGGGTAAGACGAGGGTAGACGAAGTCTCAAGGGTTTAGGATGGACCATAAGCAGGTTGATTTTAGGAGGGTGATGCAGGGTAACGGCATGGAAAGAAGCAATTTTGTGTCGACAACGTCACATAAGCATAATCGGCGATGTCCATAGCCCTGTTCCCAGGACTTGGCCATGTCGGAGGAGACAATCCAGTTAGCAGGGATCTCAGAGGATACCTGAGGACGATTGGGTGCCGGATGTGAAATTGGGGTCTTCTTGTTCATCCTGATCAACGGAGATGGTGAAGACTAGCTTGAGTCCTCGGAGCTTTCAGGCGGTGGAGAGCATGCCCGTTTCCCTTTGTCGCCCATCATCTTGTAGCGTTTGGAAGAAGGAGCAGCCGGTGGAGTTGTAGTCCTCTTGGGAGCCATTGATGCGCACAGCTTTGGGAAGAAGAGAAGGTTTCTTGAAAAGGGAGAGCGTTTTCATAGAATGGAGTGGAGAGAGAGTGATGAAGTGACAGAGTGAGGGAGGGGTCTTTAAATAGCCGTATGAGAAATTGAAAAGCCACACTCCTTCACTTTTGATCAAGTACGCTTCATTTAAGATAACACCGGATCAAAATTAATTAGAAAGGGGATAATTTTTAAAGACAATAAATCTTTTGAAAGAGGGAAAGTGTATCATAACATATACATGGAATTTGGACAAGGAATTTTAATTGGGAGATTTAATTTAAAAAGGCGAAGTAATAATTTTTATTTAAAAATGGAATAGAGAATTTCTGTTAATATCTATGAGGATATTAGCAAAAAAATTGGTCTAAATTTATATAATTTGAGTTTTTGGATTTCTCAAGACCATAATGTATCAAGGTCTTGAGATGTCCATTTCGAATACGCCTTTCAAGGAGGAGTGCTGCTCCCCCTAAGAAAGTGCTTCCTTGTTGAGCATTCCTAGTTCCAATCTAATGAAATTGAAACGATCTTCTGGGAGTTGCTTGGTGAAGATATCTGCCAATTGAAATTCAGTGGAAATGAAGGAAATAGATACATCACCTTTCTCCACATGGTCTCTAATGAAGTGATGTCTCGCATTAATGTGCTTGGTTCTAGAATGCTGCACATGGTTCTTAGTGATAGAAATGACACTTGTATTATCGCATTTGATAGGAATACCTTTTAGATCTATGCCAAGGTCACGGAGTTGTTGTGCTATCCATAAGATCTGTGAGTAGCATGCTCCTTCAGCTATATATTCGGCTTTAGCAGTAGATAAGACCACCGAGTTTTGTTTCTTTGAATGCTAGCTAATCAGGGATGTGCCAAGAAGTTGACAACATCCAGATGTGCTCTTCCTATCCACTTTGTATCCTGCAAAGTCTGCATCTGAGTAGCCAGTTAAATGGAAATTGCTCTGCTTGGGATACCAGAGACCAAGATCTTGAGATCCATTCAAGTATCTGAAAATCCTTTTTACGGTAATGAGATGTGATTCCTTAGGATCAGCTTGGAACCGAGCACACATACATACACTGAACATAATATCAAGCCTACTTGCAGTAAGATAGAGTAGTGAACCAATCATACCTCTATACTCCTTTTGGTTTACATTCTTACCATTTTTGTCTTAGTCAAGGGAAAGATTTGAGCTCATGGGGGTCCTTGCTACCTTAGATTGATCCATCTTGTATTTTTTTAGCAAGTCCCTCGTATACTTCCCTTGGTTTAAAAAAATTCCCTTCTTTGTCCGATGTACTTGTAGACCGAGGAAGAAATTTAATTCTCCCATGAGGCTCATTTCAAATTCCCTGCACAATATCTCAGAAAACTCCTTGCAAAGGGAGTTGTTAGTAGCACCGAATAATATATCATCAACATAGATTTGAACTACCAAAAGGTCATTTCCACGGGTCTTGATGAAGAGAGTTTTGTCAATCAAACCTCTTTGAAAACCATTTTCTAGAAGATATCTGGACAGTCTCTCATACTAAGCTCTAGGGCTTGTTTGAGACAATAGAGAGCCTTGTCCAGTTTATAGACATTATTAGGAAAAGCATCATTTTCAAAGCCAGGAGGTTGAGCAACAAAAACTTCTTCTTCTAAGACACCGTTTAGAAATGCACATTTGACATCCATTTGAAATAACTTAATCCCCATAAATGATGCAAAGGCAAGTAATATACGTATGGCCTCTAACCTTGCTACGAGAGCAAAAGTCTCCTCGTAGTCTATACCTTCTTCTTGATTGTAGCCTTGAGCAACAAGTCTTGCTTTGTTTCGAATGATCTTTCCTTCTTCATCTAGTTTGTTTCTGAACACCCATCGAGTTCCAATGACTGATTAATGCTTAGGCCTAGGCTGAAGAGTCCACACCTTATTCCTTTCAAACCCATTCAGCTCACTTTGCATAGCAGTGATCCAATCCGAATCCTTGAGTGCTTCAGCAGGGGTCTTTGGTTCTACAAGAGAGACAAAGGCATAGAAAGAACATAGATTTTTTAATCTGGAACGAGTTTGTATACCAAAGGATGGATCTGAGATGATATCTTGAGCTGAGTGTGATGAGGCGTGCTTAAACTTTCGTTGCTTTGGGCCTTGATCATTCAGAACAGCAGCAGGTCTTTCTTCAAGATCTTGAGTGGAGATTTGAGGATCAGTTGCTTCATTTCTTATGTCAATCTCATCTTGGTTCTGCATTTGCTTCTCAAGGTCTTGAGATAGCTCGTTTGTGTCTTGGATTTGTTCTTGCATATTGAGTTCTTGGTTGCCCTTGTTTTCAGATTTTTCTTCTTCTTCTACATCGGATTCATGATGATTTAGGTCGAGATCTGCAAAACTTTTACTCAACACACCATTATTGCTTTCGTCGAATACCACATGGATACTCTCCTCAACAATTTTGGTGCGCTTGTTATAAATTCTGTAAGCTTTACTATGAGATGAGTAACCAAGAAATATACCTTCATCACTACGAGCATCAAATTTCCCAAGGTTGTCTTTGCCATTATTCTGAACAAAACAAGTGCATCCAAATGGTTTGAAGTAGGAGATGTTAGGCTTTCTTCCTTTGAAAAGTTCATAAGGAGTTTTCTTCAAGATAGAACGGATTAAACAACGATTTAAAATATAATTAGTTGTGTTGACGGCCTCGGCCCAATAGTGTTTTGGCAACCCATTTTCTAAAAGCATTGTCCTAGACATGTCCTCTAGGGTGCGGTTCTTTCGTTCCACAACCTCATTTTGTTGAGGAGTTCTAGGAGCTGAAAAATTGTGTGAAATACCGTATTTAGCACAAAACAAATCAAATTTGAGTTGGTCAAATTCTCTACCATGATCGCTTCGAATAGAGACGATTGGTAGATTTTTCAATGTCTGCAACTCCTTACAAAGTTTAGAAAACTCAAACAAAGCCTCGGATTTTTCTCTTAAAAACAAAATCCATGTAAAACGAGAGAAATCATCAATAATGACAAGTATATACTGTTTTCCCTTAGGAGATTTGATATGTATAGGACCGCATAGATCCATATGTAAAAGTTCAAGAGGGCGTGAGGAGCTTACAACCTTTTTGGGTTTGAATGAACTTCTTGTTTGTTTACCTCTTGTGTAGGCATTGCATAGTTCCTCGCTTTTGAAGTTTAGATCAGGTAATCCACGTACTAGATCTTTTGTCTTTAGCTTGTTAAGAGTGTGCAAGCTTACATGCCCTAACCTTCTGTGCCAGAGGCTTGGATCGTCAGTCAAGGCCTTGAGGCACTTGAGTTATGTATCTGCAATATGGTTAGTATTCACAACATATGTGTTGTTGTGCCTGTGAGCCATGAGGATCAGGTCTTTAGTTTCCTCATTTTTGACTTCACATTTGTTCCTATCAAAGCCAACTTTGTTTCCCTTGACACACAACTGAGAAACACTTAAGAGATTATACTTTAAACCATCAATAAGATATACATCCTTGATGCAGCTATTTGAATTACCAACATTACCGATACCAATGATGTTGCACTTCCCTTTATCACCAAGAGTAATTGTTCCAGTGGTTTGCTCTTTAAGATCTTGAAATAAAGATTTTTTCCCACTCATGTGTCGAGAGCATCCACTGTCCATATTCCATTTTTATTCCTTGTGCTTGGTGATATCCTGCAAAACAAACATCATCCTTTCCGGCTAGACCAATACATAGTTTTAGATTCATAATGAGGATAGACCATGTTGGGTGGTCTTGTCCCTTTTGGAACCCAAACTAGTTTTATCTTCTCATTAAGACGTACAGGAAATGTGTTTCTAATGATGTGAGGGTCCTTTCGTCTATATGGACAGGTTTCCTTCACATATCCTTTCTTACAACAGTAAAAGCATGTAGGTGAACGCAGTTGTCTTTAGCTTTAACAAAAGTGGTATTGGGTTTCTTTGGAAAGTTTTTGTTGCAGCCAATACCACTCTTATTAAATGAGAGTTGTTGTTCACCTAACATCTTATGAAGATTGGCTTTGGACCTTGTGAATTGTATAAGTGATGTTTGCTGGTCTTAGCACTTGTCGGATAGCTTGGCCTTTTCCTTTTCTAAACCATCATTTCGAATCTTTAGAGAGGAGAGGCTTAGCTTGAAGTCAGAATTCTCTGAACTCAAGGTCTTGACTTTAATGTCAAGAGTTGTCCAAGAAGCTTCAAGATTTTTCATTTCCAGCGACACGTCACTAATACATTTATGTTGGTCTTTCAGCTTTTCTTTGAAGATGTTGATTTCACTGCTATAGGTTTCTTCATTAGAAATCATATTTCTTAGTACTTCAGAAAGAACATCTAGAGGCCTTGAAATTAAGTTTCTTACCAGTTCATCAAGGTCTTGACTCCTGGATTTTTCGTGTTCATCCATTAGACAGAGATTTGCTTGGTCTCCTTCTGAATCTGAATCTTCGGAGGAATCCGAGTCACTTCGAGCTGCTAGCATAGCCTTCTTCTTTTGATCATACTTTTTGAACTTGTTTCTTTTCTTCACGGGACATTCTTTTACGAGATGATATGTTTCACCACATTCAAAGCACGTTAGTACTTTTGGCTTTTTCGAAGGGTTTGGTGACTTACCTCTGAATCTAGATGATCCAGCATTTTCCCTGTTTGAGAATTGCTTCTTCAGTTTGAGAATTCGTGCTAATCCTCGTGTGATAAGAGCAAATGGATCATCTTCATCGTCACTTTCGTAACCATCAGATTGTGATTGATCTTTCTTTGCTTTGAGGGCAAGATTCTTTATTGTTGGCGGTACTTCTCCATCTTCCTCGTTTAATATCATTTCATGGGTGATGAGCTTTCCAATAAGATCATCTAATGGTAGTGTAGTAAGGTCTTGAGCTTCATCAATTGCAGTAACCTTAGGTCCCCACTTGGCTTTTGGGAGGCTCCTGAGAACCTTCCTAACTTTCTCTGGGTTGGAGAAAGTTTTCCCAAGTGAGTCGAGGTTGTTTACAATTTTAGTGAATCTCGTGAACATCTCCTTCACTGATTCATCGGGATTCATCTTGAACAGCTCGTACTGTCTGAGAAAGATGTTGATCTTGCTCTCTTTGACTTGACTTGTGCCTTCATATGTGACCACAAGCTTGTCCCAAATTTCCTTGGCACTTTTGCAGGATGAAACACGGTTAAATTCATTAGCATCAAGAGCACAATATAGTAAATTCATAGCTTTGAAATTCTTAGTGATGTTCTCCTGGTCGGTTTGAGCGAATTCAGCTTCGGTCTTCTCGACTTCTTTTCCATCGACAGTCTTCATTGGAACGTGTGGCCCTTTCTTGACGAGGTCTCATAGCTCAAGGTCTTGATCAATGATGAACATCTACATCAATTATCTCCAGTGGACAACGTTGTTGCCACAAAACAGAGGAGGTCGGTTGGTCGATCTTCGTTGAGCAAATCCTCCATCACCTATGTTAGACATGCTGAAAAACTCACAAGATTGTTAGATAAAAAACAGTGAGCCAAGGTCTTATACCAATTGAAGAGTCTATAAGGTGATAAACAATACTCTAGAAGGGGGGATGAATAGAGTATGTACGATTTTCGCAAGATAAGAAACTTCAAGGTAGTTTGCAAACCAACTTGTCAAGACCTTGATATGCAATCAAATATCGACAAAGCAAAATCGAATACAGTAAAGTAAGTGCGGAAATAAAGGATGGACACACGAATTGTTAACGAGGTTCGGCACAAACTTGGCCTACGTCCCCGCCTAAGGTTCTCCAACCCGTAGGATTCAAACCTCTTTATTTCACTTCCTTGAGACTAGAACTTCCTAGGAGAACTTCTCTTCCCCTATACAAAGTCTCACCGCTTCTATTCTATCCCTCAACCTTACGAGTGAAATAGAGGAACCAACTACACACCAAAGTGTGCTATCACGAGTATAAAAACTTAAAGAGTGAATCAAATGACTTGTACAATAAAGACTGGTGTTTCTCTCAACAATTAAAACTAATCACACTAGGCTCAACGTGTAAAGAGAATGTTTGCTATTGCTTGATGCTCTCGAAATGAATGTTTGCTTCAATGATCCTTCATCTTCCATTTGCATCGTTTAAATAGATCACTAAGGGAGCCGTTTGGAATTTTGAATATTCTTCCAGAAATGATTCTTTCAAATTCCGGAGGACGCTCCACAATTTGGTTCGAATTGGCGGGCCTCAAGTCTTGATCCATAAGGATCTTTCCTTCTTTATTTGGGTTGAACCGAAAAGGCAATTGTGGGATTCCTCACAATGAATGTGAGCGCAATTCCTTTCGATATTCAAGCCCATTGTGAAAGGCCCATCCCTTTGAATAGAGTCCTGCAGGTTAGCTTGGATAGATATACAAATAAAGCTCAAACCATAACTTATACTCCCTCTGTTAATTAAAACATGTCGTTTACTATTCATGCACGCTTTTTTAGAATGATAAAAACTATATAAAATATTAACTTTTTAAAAATTTTGTTTTTATAAATTCAAACTTAATAGTAATAAGTATAAAATTGTTTATAAATATTATTAAAAAAGTTAATAGTTTATATAGTTTTTAACACCTAAAAAAGCGTGCGTGAATAGTAAAACGTCAAGTTTTAATTAACGGAGGGAGTATAGAATAAGGTTTTCGTAAGGGAATGCACAATATAGTCCTGGTTTCAAGACCTTGAAACTCAGACAGTGTTTTGTCTTTCATCATCCCTTAATATCATCCATGCAAGTTAGTACGTCAAGATCTTACAATCAATGTGAAGTCTTCAATACAGGTATATATAGGATGGTTCGAGTGTACTCAGCCCGTACGGTGTATTATGTACGCAAATCCGGTCCGTTGGTGGGGAGAGGATGGATGGCCTAGATATATAAATAGAGGGTTGTCTGATTTTCTAATTAAAAATAGATGGGACCCACTATATGAATTACCCACATCCAAAGGGTGTGCCCGTATAGTCAGAAATTTGAAGGAGGTTATCTTTAATTTAAAAAAACGTAGGATCCACCTGTTTTTATTTAAATAAAAAACCAGTTGATTATTGGGTGATTTAGGTAAGTAAGCTATTTAGAAAGTTCAATTACCTAACTAGATAACAAACTTGTTAAATTAGATTAGGTAGTCTATTCTCCAAATGGGGTATTAATTGGTCAATGGTCAACTGTTTGACCGTTGACCGGTCAACGTTGACCAACTCATGTGAATTTTTTTATTTTTTTATTTTTTTTTTATTTTTTTTTTTAAGTGATGACATTTTTGTGATGCCACCGTTTTGATGCCATTTTTTATGACATTTTATTTTCACTTTGATGCCACTTTTCTAATGAAATGGTTTGATGATACTTTTTTAATGCCACTTTTTTCAAACTTTGATAACATTTTTTTGTTTACTATGATGCCAGGTTAACCATTGATGCCATTTTTTTTTTACGGTTGACTACTAATGACACTTTTTATGACAATTTTTTGATGATTTTTTTCCCGTGATGCCATATCTTTTCAAAGTAGTGTTTTGATGACATTTTTTTCTTTAATGGGATACCACTTTTTGAAAGTAGTGTTTTGATGCCATTTTTCTAATGTAATTATTTGATGCCACTTGTTTAGTCAAATCGTTTGATGCCATTTTTTTTTAATTTAATCAATTGTATATCGATATATTTTCATCGATTCTACTTTTATTCACTGATGACACGTTTCTGATTACATTTCATTGATGCAATCACTTGTGGTGACATGTTTATTACATTTTTATTCATTGATGACACAATAGGATAAAATGTGATTAAAACTTGATTGATGACATCTTTTATTGATGACATTTGTGATGACAAATCATTAATCTCAATCATTTGTGATGACATTGTTTGTTGATGACATTTTTATTGATAACATTTTTATACAATTGATAACATATGAGCTTAAAATTTTATTACACTTCAAGGGATACAAGCTATTACATAGTAACCTTATGTTCAATAAGAGATGAGAAAAACTAAAAATGTTATGAGAACTAAATCTCTATTGCATTATTGAGTGCTTCAACATCATTCGGACACAAGCAAAAAACAAGGAGAAGTACATTGAAATAGTTTACTGTCTCTTAGCTTACAAGGAGGCTGTGATTTTTTTTTGTGCAACTCTAAAAGCAAAAATAGGCTAAAGAAAACATTCAAACCCATTAGCAAAGGCCAAAGCAACACTTCTAATACCTCGTTGCCCTTCAAAGTCATGAAGTAGAAGTGTTTATGGCCTTTGGAAGCGTACACTATCACCCATTCCTCATAAGTTGACAACTCTAACACCTACAAACCCAAGGAAAACAGTCAGACAACATCAGAATTGTAGGGAAAATGAAGGAGTGTTTGGCTCCAAATGTGTGATCATTAAAAAAAAACCTTAGGAATCAAAATTACAAGCAAGAAGGGAAAAAAATTGAAATTGAAAATCCATTGAAACTGATACACCTCCAAAGGCCGAAGCACCTCCAAATCAAGCCCATTTGCAGCACTTTTCTGAAGATCATCAGTGCACAAATTGGAACTTCTCCCTGAATTTACAATCAAAATGAATCAGACAAACCTTCAAGATTTGGGTCTTCATTGAACAAACGGGGGCAACACCATAGGTGATTACGTGGGCAAATGGCCAAAGCTTCCATCCTGCATGCAAAACCATCCCGAAGAATTCGCTGTTAGAGAAAAAAAAGTACCAGGAACCTTATGCATAAGACAGCCAAAAGAGATAAGTAAATTCAAACAGAAACATATGATTAAAGACAAAGGTGCAACACTACAACTAATCACAAGGTTGTAACCATCGCAGTTCTATTGGTAAATACTATCCTTACAACCTCGTCAAGATTTCATGATAGCAAATCATTAATACCAATGAGTGTATAAGAATATCAGAGATGTTTATAAATATGTGTGCAAATTGCTCAATAGACTACATACATTTCACTGTCAGTGCTAACTTCTAAATTACATCTTGTGAAAGTTCAGAGCGTAAGCGATTAGTTCCCTTAGAGAAGATGGAAATGAAATGTGTGAAGATGAATATAGAAATTATTAAGAAATAGGTGGATATATGATTCCTACCCTAGTCACATAACATTTAACTGTGATCAAACCATTTTTTACCATTCTATGCAAAAGAGTAGTCTCAATAAGCAAAACAGAATGTAAAGGTTAAGCAAACATAGTTAGTTCCACAATGTTTTATTCAAAGTTGGAATAACTTGAAAGAAGAACCCGTTGAAACATAAGGAGCTGTAAATAAGAATACCTTAAAGAGCAACCATTATCAGCAAGTATGGTACGTAGAACAAAAGCCTAATCAGCAAGCATGCTCCATGTACTCAGAATCTAAGATGGGATCACTTAATGGTGAAGGAATAAGAATCCAGCGGGAGACCCCTAGTGGCCAGACCCCAAGTTTAAGACTCTGTTAGGATCCCTCACAAGATGCAGACCACACTCAATCAATCCCAAACAAGAAAAAATCGTAATCAACTCAATTTAATTCGTGAATTCAACTCTAAACCGATCCAAAATAATTGATAAATCCCAACAGAGATGCCAATTCAAATACTTTAAAACAATTTCAGACTTCAGAGATATAATATAAGAAACGAACACACACACACAAAAAAAAAAATCACAACCACACATGCACAAACATATAATTGGAATAAATTCAGTAGACTAAAATGATTTTCCCCCTGAAAAAATAGAATTATGTAGACCAAATGCATCTTTATTCACAAATCAACCAACCTAGACATAGCAAAAGAGCCAACAGTTCGAGGCACATATAACAAAGCCAGATATGGAATGGACAATTGATTTTTTTATTTTCTTTAATGGCAAGCCTCATTATTCAAGCACTTGAATAGATGAGTTCAAACAGAAGGTCTATCTATCGAAGGGGGGTTTGTAAAAGAATGAAACTTTGACCCTATAACTCCCCAGAACCTATAAAGACGCCCCTTGATTCCAACTACATACCTGGCAGTACAAAATTAAGGAAATGGGGGTTGCATTATGAACAAACATTTCAGAAATCTACACACAAATGTGAAAGAGCCATGGGTCGGACCTCACCGGCAAAGATGGGGTTAAATCAGCAACCGGGAAGAGGAGAATAGGAGGAAGCTACTCCAAACGGATCAAAATTGACTAGATCATATAACCATAGATGCTATCTATATATCAGTTTTAGATTCTAAATGTGAAATTTGATCAAATTCGATGACAGGACTACCAACGACAATTTAAAAGTCCAATTCATGCAATCGCTTAGAGTTCAATTGATCAATCTACGAAATCTGACTGGAAATGCACATACAACACATGAATGCAACAAAAAAGAAGAGCATAAATAAATGAGAGATGAAGGACGGCAGTACCAATTCGAGGAGAGCTTCTCGTATGCGTCTTTCACTTCCTCGATGGGGCAACCTCTAATGATGCCAAGAACTATAAAATTGAGCAAATGAGCAACAATAAGCAACATCAGCAGAAGCACGAATAAGCATAATCGAATCAAAATACTTAGCAAGCAATTAATAAATTAAAACCAAAATTGTTTAGGCTAAGCAAGAAATCAAAATACTCAAGGAGTCGGATTCCTCTTCAAGGAGTCGGATTTCATCTTCAATTTGTGTATGCCAAATCGTCGGAATCGACCTTCGATTTAGGGTTTTCACAGATCTACAATGTAGGGGTTTTGTTTAGGAAGAGGATGGTGGAGGAGAGGATGGTGGCGAAGTGCACGGCAACGACGATGGCGCCGAAGAGAGGAGATGGCGAGGTTGACCAGTTGCGAAGCGGATGGCGCCGAAGAGAGGAGATGGCAAGGTTGACCAGTTGCGAAGCGGATGGAGGTGAAGAGAGGAGATGGAAGAGGATTCAGCAAAGGAGGAGGGTCCGGTGATGGAGGCGGCCGGGTGATGGAGCCGCTGCCGGAGAAGGAAGGAGACAGGAAGGACGATCGCCAGGAGCGCCGATCGCCAGGAGGAAGGTGAAGCGGAGAGGAGGCCGAGGGTCTCTGATCTAAAAAAAAACATTCAATAAAGGTTATAATTACTAAAAAAAACTTTTTAGTTAGTTAATAACCTAATTAGAACATTCTAGATAGTCAAAAACGCAAATTTTCTCTTGATTATTCGATTATGTTGGAATGATTATTCGCTTGTACATAAGTGATTATTCACTCGTATATGTCTGTTTAGGGTAATTATCCTCATGTTGTAATGAACGTTTTTAATTTTGTTCTTCAACCATCAGGTCGTTAATGTTTTGATTGAATTCCTAATGTTTTGTATATTAATCCATTTGAGTAGCCTTGACAAATGTATAAGAATATGTGAGTATTCAATAGTATATGATCGTATGTGATTGATTATTCACTTGTATAAGTTTTTTAATTGTGTAGTTATACACGTCTGTGAACAAGATTTCTTTTATGTTGTTCGTCAAATAGAAGACTCCATATACTATCGAATGATCATTCATATCTAGGCGAATAATTATGTCAAATGTACCAACCATACCACAAATACGATTACATATCCCCCAACAAACGACGCCAGATATGAATGCATAATCCTTCATATTTAGTTGAATAATTTCGTTTAAATACATTGTATTCCATAACTAGCTAGGAGTGCATATGCAATTACTTCCCACATCTAATTTACCACATATTGACGAATAATGAATCAGATTTCATTGAATAACCGATCAACTCATTAACATTGGTAACAAAAATCTGACACATATGTTTGAATAATTGACGAATAATGAATCAAATTATGTATCTCGAAAACCTACACTAAATTCGACACATACGTCTAGAAAAATTCGTCATTTTCCCCCAAATAATGCGAGAATCACATGAACACACAATAATCTACCTCTAATATCACCCCATTTGCTCCAAATCCACCCAAATTCATTGATTAAGCAACAAATCTCATATCTAACCTGATTTTGCCGACTACCCCTGAACAAACCCAAAAAAAAAAACCAACCTCTCCGAAAAAAGTTAAGAAATTTACCCATGGTGCAGATCACTAGTGCGGTGGCACCGCTTGAGTATGCTAGGACGCCGACGTCGTCCCCTTGTGGTCACCATTTAACGAAAGTTAATCATTATTCGTCGTAATTTGAAGCATTATTCGTAATAATTGTACGTATTATTTAATGCTTTGAGGTTTTTAAATTGTAAAATAGGAACTTTAAAGCATTATTCACCCATGGAGGTGTAAGGGTGGTGAAATTCACAAGAATAGCAAGGGTCCTTGTGGTGAAATTTAAGTGTGAGAAGCTGATGTCATGAGTCATGAGTAGGGACGGAACTAGGGGTGGGCTGGTGTGGGCTGCAACCCACCCCATTTTTTTACAGTAATATATATAATTTAGGTGTATTCATGGTTATATTACTTAAATTACTTATCTAGCACAATTGATAGAGAGGGAAGAGGGGAACAATTCAAACCCGGATTCGATTCCCCTCACCTCACACTAAATTAACTCTATTATCGCTAATTTAAATAACATCTCTGTAGGAAAAAATACCGCTAATTAATTTAAATATAGATAAAAAAACATCTTTGTAGGAAAAAAAATATAAAATTATATGCAATAATATCTTACCTAAGATTATAACAATCACCCACAAGAAGACGAGGACGACTACACTCTCCCTCTCTCCCTATTCGCCTCGTGGCCACAATCTCTTGATGGTCACAACACTTGATTCCATAACCAGCCACTCTTCCCCAATAGAGTATAGAATACACACAAAAACAAAAACAAAAAGATACACCACCAGTACACTACCTAGTTTTAATGTGCATAAAGAGGCATTAAGCTCTCTCTACCCACAAAAGCCATCCAACAAGAAGCTCAAAACGAATACGTCATGCAAGTAAGATATACATACAGCCAAGGTCGGTCATGCAAGTAAGATATACATACAGCCAAGGTCGGGCAGCTTCTTGGAAGCTCCACTGGGAGTAGGAGTTGCTCAAGGACAAACCCAATGGCTTCCAAGATACTCAGAAAGAAGACAAAACCTCTGAAAATGACGGATTCCTGAAAGTATACCTGTAGATTAACCACAACGGAGGAATAGATAGCATAGTTGGGGTGGGGGCTGTTTATAGTAGCATCTCCAATTGTCAGCAGGAAGCTGTGCAAGTACGCAAAAACTGTGCAATTTAAGGGCCACCTTTGAGAAAAATCCACTGCAGTAAATTCAATTATTGTATTTTGTTTCCAAAAACACCTTGCAGGAATGAGATTCAAAAGGCACAGATTTATTCAACTTACATAACCAGAAAATTTCAGTAAAAAAAAGCTCTTGCAATGAAAATGACAGCAGATTTTTTATTGGAAATTTTAACAACATTGCAAGATGAGTAGAGCAATCGTGAAGAGGAAGGTTGAAACAACAGGTAAATATTGTTTGTGCTAGAAATGAGACAAAATGCATAGAAAGTACGGGACAGTTTGATGCTGACATTACAATTAAATTAAGCTTAGCCAAGAAGCCACATACCGTGCTTGTACTGCATTGAGAGATTAGAAACAGTCTGTTTCATATGCGTTTTTAACATTGTTGTGAAGCACTAGCCCATGAGGGTGGGCGCATCAGTTAGGCATCAACTCTTGATGAGGTGCATCTTGAGCCGCTGCTTTTTTGGAGCCACACATGGGTTGACGGTAAGGAAGCCGTATATAAATCCTAAAGAGATCCAAACGCTCTACCTCGCCATGGGGACGAGGATATCCCTCCTTCCCCTACGCTATTCAACACTGAACAAAAAATGTTATGAAGCACTAAGTTAAGGGCTTCTGCCTGGGTAAGTTGGTAACCCTGGCCCCTGGATTGAATGATTTTTTCATCAAAGTATACTGTACTGTTTCAAGTTTCAACTAAATATTGTTTTACCCCAAGCAGTTTCATTTGCCAATAACAATACCAAATTCTGTGAATGAAATTCAGAGCAATACAATTCCAAAATTACGATACAAAAGGAAGAAATGTAGATCAAAAGGCAAAGACAGCTAAATTTACTCAGACGAAAGTTTACATCATTTGTGTACTGAAATCAAATTGCAAACAAAACAAAAGCACTTCCAAAATTACGATGCAAAAGGAAGAAATGTAGATGAAAAGATAAAGACAACCAAATTTACTCGGACGAAAGTTTACATCGTTTGTGTACTGAAATCAACTTGCAAACAAAGCAAAAGCAAAAACAAGGATAGAATGTTTTAACATAGAGTGAAAGTGACATTAACCATCACCAAGAGCTGAAAGATGGAAAACTCACCACTCACCAAAGCAAATGGAATCAACATTTAAAATAAAAAACAATCAAAGCCACAATGAAAAAGCACAAAACTCAATTAAAGAATCAAGTATATAAAAAGCAGACACTCTCAAGAAAAGAAGCAAAAAAACATGCCCAGCTGATACAAAACTGTACAGCATAAGTTGACTTTGAGAATCAAAGCTAAAGATCTTCATCATCACATTATTAAGATAGCAGCAATCTAACCTAGAAAAGGTGGAAATTATATACCTTACACCACGTCTACATGAGTGCTTTCCCAAGTTCACATTCACTTGCAGCTACTCAGAAATCTCAATCTTGATGAAAACTTACATAAGTGAATTCAGCTTCCAACAGAAACTTCATACAGTATAATATATTCTCTGTGTAACAAACAAATTTCAAAAGTGCTCTCAAGCAGCACCTTCAATTTCACTTTTCAGTATCATCAATGAATGCGCTATCAAATCAGTATCCAATCATTGCTTCACTGAATTCGTTATAAACCTAAATTAGAAGCAAGAGATTATGGAAAAAGAGAGGAGATTGAGATCATCGTGAACAAGAACAGAGATCACTCTCACATTGAACAAGCATCAGAGGAACAAGCAAAATCATATTCCAAAGGAAGCGATTCGACATTACACTTACACACAGAACTCAACAAAAGGACTAACCATGGAGGACTGATAGCCAAATTGCATCATTTTCACTGTACAAGAACAAGGTTCGGCTCACCCCAACCCTCATCCAAGCTCTCCTCCGCCTCGTCAGCTCCGCCCTTGGGCACAGTCACAACCAAATCGCCATCGGAGTACCTCGCGATCGCCAACTGAGGCCTCGTGGAAGACGGGAGGCGGAACCTCCACAAATCGAGCTCGAACTCAAACTCGTCGAAGGCCGAGACGCCGCCAGGTACCTCCGGCCCCGAGCGGACGACGATCTTGGTGACGCCGGGGTAGATCTCGATAGTATCGGCGCGGACGTCGCGGGCGACGTCGGTGTCAGAGACGGTGAAGCGAAAGAAGTCGTCGGTCTCCTCGACGGAGACATCGGCGTCGGAGCGGAAGGGGAGCTCGAGAACCTTCGCAAAGATGTGAGGGAGCCGGCGGAGCTTCTTTTGTCGACAGAGGAGGAGGCGGTTGGCCGGAGCGACGTCGTATCGGAGGGTTATGTTCCTCTTCTTCGGCGCCGGATGAACCTTCATGGTCGTCTCCTTCGGGGTCTGATCCAATAAACCCTAGCCTAAAACGACGTCGGATGATTGGCGGTTGAATTGAGAGATGATGTGAGGTTAGATTCCCTGCAATTGAATTTTGGATTTTGTTTTTTGGATTATTTCTTTGTTTATTGCGAAAAAAATTGTGCGAATTTCCGATGATGAAGAACAAACGGGACGGGAGCGTCGGGAGGGAGACGGAAAGGGCGTCAAATATTAGGAAGGAGGTAAGGGGCTGTTTGGTTTGATCTTATAGGAGATGCACGGAGTAATGAAATTGGAAGAGGTGTTAAATTTAGTTGTAAATATCACTTTCACACAATCACACCGTGGTAACATTTCGGAATTTTTTCATACACATGTTACACTTGTATCAATAGTCAAAATTATCATTATTATTGAAATTAATAAAAATTATATATTTTGGCTAACAAATATTTTCATCTTTCAAATATAAGAAAAACTAGTTCAATATTTATCAAATTAAAAAATAGTTCAGTGTTGGCACTATATACGGTTTTTTTAACTTAAATAAATTTGATATTAATGCATGTTCACTTAATTAATCAATTCCTTCCAATATTTCTTAATTGTTATGTAATTAACATATAACTAAATGAAATTCTTATAATATATACATATATATTCTTTCAATTTTTTAATTTAAATGAATTTTATATGAATACACATTCTACTAATTCAGGTCTATAATTCTAAAATAAACAAAAGGTTAATCTAAATAAATCTCATAATATATTAATAAAGTAAACCCAAATAACTTCTTTGAAAAAAAGATTCATGAGATTGCGTAATTATAATTGATTATTTAATTTTTATTATAAGTATAAATGATTTGATCTTTTATTATATAAATATTAAACAACTTATTATTTTAACTTTATGAAGTTTCAATATCTCATGCAATAGATGTAAAACATGCTTATATAGAATTTGTAGAGTAAAATAATTGATTTGACCAACAAATAATAGAAATCAGTTTTTTTGAATGATAAAGATTCACTATTTTCTTTATTTAGTACACAAAGTTTCTTTTTACATCGTCAAGGTTCCCAAAGTTATCGACTAATTTCTACGGGTTCGAGCACTAGTCTATAAAGTATTTAAATATCATTAGTGAAAATGACATTTGAATCCTTGACCTATAGTGGTAAAGCATATGGAAACACCTCCACCACTAAAGTAAATAATGGCATTTGAACTTTTGACCTCTTAGTCGTAACTAGTAAGGCACACAAAAACACCTCAATACCACTGGAAAAAAAATCATTGACATACACAAAGTTTTTTTTAATGAAAAATGACGAAAAATAATACCAAGTATCGACATTGAACAAAAAATAATACAAATTTTAACATTGACGATTTCATATACAAACTATCGTCCTATTAAACCAAAATAATATAGATGTGTTTTCCAATGCAAATTTTGGCCAAATTTGCCTCCCTCAAGTTTGTATTATTTCCGACATGTAATGAGCTATAAAAAAAAAAGCCTATGTCACACGTATTTCCGACGTACACATGACATATTTGGCTAGAAATCTCGCTGAAAAACATATTTGTATTATTTCGGGTTAATAGGGTGATAGTAGTTTGTATATGAAATTGTCAATTTTAAAGTTCGTATTATTTTTGGTTCGATATTATTTTTTGTCATTTTTATTATATTTTAATAAAAATGTTGTAACTGTGCCGATTTCATGTTAGTTTTTACAAAAATTTAGAGAGATTTTTTCATCTAAGAGTATTTTATTTAGTTTTTAATGTAATTTACAATGGTTAACTTTTGTAGAAAGTGGCTTGCATTAAGAATAGTTGGTGCAAATGGTGAGTGATAACCTATAATCCTATATGAACTGGTTTTAGGCTTTTAGCCAATATTATTGCATTGGAGGATGGCCCACTTGCATAGTTGCATTGCCACTAGAGAAGAGAAGAGGTAGTGCAGGTAGAAAAATCTCTCATTATGATGTAACAAACTCATAAAATATCACTAAAATGTAACAAACTCATATAAAATTATAAAAAACCACAACCTCAAATTCAAACTCTAATATCTCATCATAACTATTGCACCGTCATCAAGTGATTAACTTTTGCAGTGAATAGAAATTTCTCAAGGAAAACTTTTACGGCGATTGATGATAAGGAAAAAAACACTAAGGTGTGTTTGGATTCTATTACATTTTAATTATAATACAATTATTTTATTTCGTTTTATGAGAGCGTTTGGTTGTACAAATAAAAATCTCGTAAAAGTAGAGGTAAATAAGTAATTTAATCAAATAGTTACATAAATCGAGATAAAATAAGTATGTTATAATTAATACATCATAGAATCCAAATACACCCTTAATTTACACACCTTAAAAATTATAATAATCAAACACCACCTTATCTATTTGCACTATCAGCATAATATAATTGGAATCCAAACACACCCTAATACCCTAATACGGAGTATTATTATACCACCATAAAAGATTATATGTGTTTTTTTTTTATAGTAGGCAAACATTAGGAGAGCTTTACGACAACCGTAAATTAAGCTAGCACCTCTTTGATCATCCCGATGGATGATGTTACAAAGATCCCTATTAAAAGGGAGAGTAGACAAGTTACAATTAACTATATGCTTAACAATATATATATAGTCGGCTACTTTATTTGCCTCTCTATAATAATGACTAAACTCGATGTAATCAAAATGACTCTTCAGAAGACCTGATGCGGGACCATCCAAGACACCTCCGGACACACCAATCATACTTAGGGATGGACCTATGACTCGAGCTCATGAGAATGATGTCATCCTCAAGAGGAAGAAGAAGACTCCACCATGGGAGAATGTCCAAAGGTGCAAGCTTGATTCTGCCGTTTTTGGTTCATTCATGATCATTTTGACAGCTTTTCGACGTATCGGTAAAATGGATCGTTCGGAGTCCATATTTATCAGATTGAGTCGTGTCATACCTTGTTGGAACGATGACGAAAAGATCTACAACTTTACCATTGAAGGTTTTTCCAGATTTGACATAGAGATTGACCGAAAATCACCATCTTTTCAGCTGTCACTGTTTAGACGAATTTCCCTCTATTTCTTTAATTAATTTATTGTTTATGCATTAACTAGGCCACCGCTCCAAACTCTCACTCCACGAGATCCATGTTCTCCCTCCAGCCACCTCTCCGTTCTCTTTTTCCCTTCCGGAATCCTAACCATGGACCATGGTCATCTCCTTCGACCACCGTAGTCTCGCTATCCACCGTCACTGTTGCTTCTCCTGAATGGTTGCAATTCCTCCGTCTCTTGATCTCTTTCTCTGCTCCTCACCACCGACCATCTCCGTTTTGCCATCACCAGCATCATTTTCCCCTGCGAGATCCTTGCTTCTTGATCTGGATTTTCTTCAATTCACCCTTCAAGAGTTTCGACTTCAACCTCGATTGCGCCTCAGGTAAGTGCAGGTTCATCTCCCCAATGCTTCGATTTTTAGCATTGAATCAAACGTCTAATAATGCTGAATTTGTGACTCTATTGTGTCTCATATGATATAGTGATGATTCCATTTGGTAGTGTTGGGCTGAATTTGTGCTTAATTGATATCGAACTGATTGAATCATCGATTGCTTTGCTTACCTGATTACTGCAGTTTGTGTTGTTGTTTTTTCCCTTGTGTAATGTGATGGTCGTGCAATCGATGTTGCTTCCCGAATGCTGATTTGGCTCGATTGGAAAGGTTGTAACTTGAAATAGCTTGTGATTGTCTTTAATTATGGGATAAATTATGTTTTCTGAAGATTTAAAAGTGGATTTAGAATTACTTGTGGCATTGCCTGTTCATGAATTTGCCTTGCTTGATTCGAATTTGCTAGATATAGTTACTAGGTGTGGTTGATTTATTGACCATTGCTACTGAATTGGTCACATTTATGCACCTTAAATGAGATGGCAGATAATATATCTCTAGTATTGTATTCCATTTCATCAGCACTTCACATTTATGCACCTTGCATTTAACTTATTAGAGAAACTAAGGGAGTTAAAGGGGAAAAAAGATGGAGTTAAAGGGAAAAAAAGATAGAAAAATTCATGCCCTAGCATATCTAACTATTATGTGGTGGTTGTGTCCTTATTAGAATGAGTAATGTTTTATACATGCCTTAACAAAACATTTTGTTTAATTCTATAGGTTGCACTTACAAGTGAGGTGCTAGGTGTGATTCAACAATTTAAGAAGGTTGCGATTTGGGAGCCAAACAAAACTGGGTATGTCATAGGTTATTGTTTGTATTAAAGGATTTTGTACAATGTATCACCAAGAGCATATGAATTGATTTGTTTGAAGTTGGCTATAAAAACAATGAAAACCCAAAACCTTTGAAATGAGATCCATTTATATGTAATACTCTTGCTGATTTCTGTTAGCTTTTTACTGCAATATTCATGCTGGTGGTTGTTTTTTAATGCCTTTATATTCTTACTGTTGTGAGATGAATCTGCCATGTTTTACAGTTACTTTTATACCATTTTCTAGATACATTTCACGCATTTGGGCTAAGATAGTACAGAATCTATGCAGTTTATGCTTATTTGCCAAATTATGGAATCTACACCAATTTCTGTTTAATTTCGCAGAATTCGAGGCAAATTACAGCAGTTCTAAGAAAGATTGGAAATGCTCGGAAATCAACTACAGAAATCCAAGGTCAAGAAGCAGCGGAACTAGGACGAATCAAGCCGGAGCCCAACTTTACTCGATCTCGAGTTAATCTACTCGATCTCGACAAAGGTGTCCGAGCAAGCGTTGGTCGAGCAGAGCATGATCGAGGAAACTGAGAGCCAGATCAACCCGACTCCGGAAGCCTTACTCGATCTCGAGGAACCTGGTCGAGATCGACAAACCTTGATGCCATGTCCGGAGTCGCGGAGTTCTGCCAAGTCGAGAAGCCGAAGACTGAAGACGCCGAGCACCATTCTACTCGATCTCGAGGAAGTTACCCGATCTCGAGGACCCCAGTGGCGCCTGTCCGAGCTTGATCGAGCACCAGCTACCCGAGACGCCCAGCCGAGCCATAGTCGACAACCACGTTACTCGATCTCGAGGAGAGATGTCCAGAAGCCGCGTTACGCGGTTTGCTGTTCCACTCGGAACGGGATTGCTTGGAGCCGAAGAATGCCGAGTTCTAGCCGAATCTATCAAGTTCTATCTATGGAGAAGACCTACCTACACATGGAAGATATTTTGCTACTTTTAGATATAATTTCCCCTTATAGATTTAATTCCTTTATTTCATTTATTTATCGTTAAAGCTTTTAGATATAGATTTAGATATAGATAGAGATATTCTATCATTGAATAGCAAGGAGTAGAAGGCTATAAATAAAGCCCATGGGGCTGATTTTAGGTATCATTCAATTCACAAGCTAGAGAAATAGTTCCACAGAGACGGTTTAGGAGTTCAAAGGTTTTAGGGTTTTGGCGTTCAACGAAAGTTGGAGTGCCGGGATTGTAAAGACTTTGAATTTAGTTTAATGCAAGTTTCTTTTCATACATCAATGTATGCGATTGCGATGAAGAGCGAGTAGTCCACCCACTTCTGGGGCTGGGGTGAGCCCGACGGTGGCCATGTGAGGTGATGCGGTAAAGGTACAATCTTTTGATGCAATTCGTCTTCTATCCCTATGAGCATGATTCTTTTGCGAGAGTTGAAGGTGATCCTTGTTTGTGTTATTGAAGCGAAAGTGATCTTAATACAACTTGGATTAATTATGTGAAAAGGGTTATAACAATTAGAGTTTATGCGAAAGCCTCTATCTTCCTATTTGTTAATAACGAAAGTTATTTGATGGAAAGCATGATCTTTTATGCCTTTATGTGTTACTTTGCATGGTTATCGTTGTGGTGTTGATAACCTGGTTTTGGAAGTTTTTTATATATTGATTTATTTCTTCCGAAATCTGCGATTCTGTGTTCGAAGTTTGCATCTTTAAATTTCTGTCTTTTTACTCGATCTCGAGTACTGTTGGTCGAGATCGAGCAGCTTCTGTGTTTGCTTTTGTTTCTGCTTTCGTTTGTTATTTCTGTTTTTGTTTCTTTCTTTCTGTCTTTCTGTTTGCTTTTCTGTGAGATTTACAACTACCTAGGATCCGCTGACACGCTTCTTCGTGGATCGATCCTGACTTCCCACTGCTGCATAGGGAGGGAGTCTTGTAATTATTTGCTGGGGCACGAATCTGGTTTTAATTATATTTTATATTTTGAACTCGATTTCCTCATATCAACACTTGCAGGATGAAATATGGTGATGATGCGTATAGAGACAACCCAAGAAGATGGAACTTGCACTATGATTGTTTATGACGAGCTTTCCTTGACGAACTCGCGAGGAAAAAAATTTCCTTGCCAAACACTTATAGCAGCAAAATCTTCATTTTCTGTGAGAAAAAAACTCCTCGCAAATAGCCAGTTTTGTTGTAGTAAAGCGTCTGCCTCCATATCCTTGAGATCTGAGGATGTAAAGACCACCTTCTTCATTTCCTCTAGCAATCACTATTTTAGTTGTAAGGTCATGTAGCCAGTATGGGACCCCATTAAAACTAAAATCCATCTGTTGCAAATGCCAAACTTTGGAAAATGACAACACAGATTATGTCTAAACCGAGGAATATAAAGAACATTGTGCAATTATAAATCATCTCTCAAGGAAACAGTCCCAAACTGGCTAACATCAATACTCGGCCCAACAAGCAGTCCAAGAGAAATAAAAGTGTGCAAAGTCTTCAAATTAGAGAACATAGACTTGTCAAACACATTTTGATCAGTATGCTTATAATCTTTATTAGCACCAATAAGAAAAGATACACTTAATGTACCTGCAAAATGCACTATGGCTTGGTTGGCAGAGCTCTCATAATGCTCTAATTTGCCTTTACCTTTCATCATCTTTTAAACTTCATTGAAAATAGCATTTACCATAGCTGGATCAAGCCTTGCCTCTATGCTAGGTTGGTGGGGCGAATGTCATCAGGTTTTACCTCTCCCCAATAGTAATAATATCATGACTCAATGCTTAACCAAAAGATTAGTATAGCAGAAAAGTCCGGAGTTGAACCCACATAGAAGAATATCGCTTATAGATTTCTATTGATGATTTCTTATGACAATAGCAAATAGGTTGTAGCTAGCAAGATAAACTAAATAGAATAATGATTGCAAAGTATTGATAATATGATAGAAAAGTGTTTCATCTGTAATTCTTGACAATGGTTGGGGTTTATGATCCTTGGGTTGATTTCAATATTATTTATAGAGTTTATGTCGACTAACCTATTATCAATTGTTCCTCAAAGATACAATCTCTTATTCAAGGCGGCATCACTCAATAATAGCATTAACGAATCGAGTACTTAAGACCAATTGACTCATCAATTCAATGCAATTTGGAAACAAGGGAACAACCCACTCGACCCTAACACATCTACTTGACATAGATCAATTGTTATCATCCACTACAAAGGCATAGAAATATCACTAAATCAATGACTTTGTTTGCTATCAAGAAACCAACAACGGATTCATAGCATAGATGCAATTTCTAACATGGTGATCAAGCATAGAAATGAACACAAATATATATCAATAAGAACAAGATGATAAATAGACTCATGAATAACTAATTGAAATCAAATCCTCATAATTCATCCAACCATGTATTCAAATCACAGGTTAGGAACACAAGAGTCGTCGAAGTGAGGGCAAAATTCGTGGTAAGCTTGCGCCACCTTCGGCGGCGGTGGTGTCGGCCACAACTTGCTCTCCCGTCCTTGAGGGATGGCAAAAAAGAAGGGAAAATCGAAGGGTTCCCCTTCCGGTTTGGATTTTGACAAAGAGCAACAGTTGAAGAAGGAGCTCCATGAGACTTTGTTCGATTCTGAAGGGCAGAAATCGCGGGGCTTGGATCTGGAGGATAACGGTCGGGATTCTAGGGGTTCCTTCTTGCCTCCGGGAAGACAGGATCCCTCTCAGGCTGCTTCGAATCTGGGTCGGGGAGGAAAGAGCAACACCAGTTCGGACTCGGGGGTGCTGTCAGATACGAGGTCTCCTGTTTCTTTTTTTTGCCTGTCCGGATCTGAACGTCAAACCTAATGTGGGCAACAAGGACGATTCTACCAAAGGAGGAACAAAGACGGAAAGGAAAGCTATGAAAGACATGACTGATGGGGATTTGGGCGGCGTGCCTACTACTCGGGTGGGTCGCCCTCTTTCTTTTGCCCAGGTGACCAGGGGTTCTAGGAGAGCGGCCATTGCTGAGAGGTTGCACCTTGTACCGGGCGTTAACGGTGATTGCATACGGTACACAACCGATGATGTTGCTGATTCTGGGGATGGATGGTCAGCCACGCTTCTAGAGATTGAAATGGGTCCTCCTATCCCTAATCGTGTCATCTTCGATTTCATAAAAAAATTCGTGGAAGCTTAGTATGCCAAAGGTGTTCATTAAACATACTAGTTTACTGATTTTCCGATTCAAGAGTGAAGTTGATTTGCAATGGGTCTTAGAGCATGATCCATGGTCTATTGGATTGTCCCCTCTATTGCTAAAGCAATGGACTCTCGGGGCTGCAATGGATTAGAATTTTTTCAAAAATGTGCCAGTTTGGGTTAGAATGTAACGACCCGAAATTTAAGTACCCGAATTAACCTCCATAAACCTACTTAGAAGGTAAATAAGGTTCGGAATACTAGATTATCGGGGAACGTTATAGAAGAAGTTTGATCTTCTTCCGTGAGCTTTGAATCTTACGACCGAGTACGAGTTATTATTAGGTTCATTTAAGCGGAAGATTTAGTTGTCAAAAGATGGGGATTGCGAACCCCGAAAAGATCGTAAGCCCGTTGGAGGCTTCACCTGTCCTAGACTATCGCAAAAACGTTTCGAACAGAGATAAAAGCGGAAATCATAAATACAACAAAATGCCACGGCCACGCCGGGTCGAAACGATAAAACGTATGAGCAAAAGAGTGCGAATGTCAAGCGCCTCCCTCACTCTAATCGTCCAAAAGGTCTGTCCCGACAACCATCCACATCAGTAAGTCATATCGGGTAAGGGGTACCTGAATCTAAAAACAAGAAATAAATCGGGGTCAATCATCGGAAATATGCACACTCCGTGCCATATAAAGAGGCATACTTAAACTACATGAATGTTAAAATGCAACACATAAGCAAGTGTATAGATATATATAAATGCGAAATAAACACACAAGGGCCCGTATCATCATCATAATCATCATCATAATCACCATAATATCTTCTCAAACGTACTCATCCTTCTCAAACGTACTCATCCTTCTCAAACATACTCATCCTTCTCAAACATACTCATTCTTTCTCATCATAAGCCTTTCATCATTTCATTCGTGTTCCATCGAGTATAAGTCATTTATTTAGATTTTGACGGCCGTCCTACCATAGACACATAGCATACATATGAATTATTGGATTTACTAAGTTCATCCTACGTCATATTACCAGTTTATATTCCTAAACATGTTACTAGGTCGCGTGATGCATGAAGACTCTCGATAAGACAAAGAGTATCACATAAATCCATCATGAGTAAGTCCAGGGGACTTACCTGGAGTCCGGAGAATAAGCAAGCAATAAAGTGCACAACCAAGGATCCAATCAACAAGAGCCTATTAATTTCATTAAGCTTTCATTAGGTGGTATTCTAATGCATGGTACCCAACCTAATAATCAACATACATCCACATGAGGTTCACGATTCGATAGATTACACAATTTGGTTAAGTGACCCGGACTTAATCAGTTATAATCTATATCGTATTATCACATAATCGATTTTCTTCTTATCGGATCATAAGTCAAGTTATGGGTATACTTCATTTCTGTATTTTATATGCTCTAAGTTTCGGTTATGCCATCATATATTTAACCATATTCTTAGCATTCCCTTAACCAAGTTTTCTAACCGAGTCATTATAAACACTGGTTACTAAAATTATAATAAATCTTGACCCAACCGTTGGATTGCAATAATATTTGAAGGGAAGTTAGATAACATTTCCATTAATATCATATTAAAGTTTCAGCCGAATCAGATCGTTGGATTGGAAATAAAGTCCAAATTACAGGGGCACATATATCCATTTTGTTTCTTGACGTTTGCTACAAAACGCAACCAAAAACACATAGAGGCTCCACTTCCTAAGCCCTTTCCAAGCACGCAAGATCTATTCCTAGAGAGAGGGAAGGCGTATGAGGGATTACCTTCGAAGAATCCCACACAAACGACTCAAGAACACCCTCGGGAGTCCTTCGGAACACCTTTCAAACACCTTGCCATTTTGTCACCAAAAATCCCAAAACATGATTTAGATTCTTACTCAAAGTTGAAGAAAAGGAGTTATAAAACATGTTGGAGCTCGGTTTTGGAAGAAAGGAAGGGTTCTTACCAAGAAATCAAGTCAAACTCTCAAGACCCTTCAAAAACAGTTTTCTGCAGCTTCAAAGATGGACAATTTTGGCTGGGCAAAAGACCTTCGATTTTTGTGTTTGAGATATGTATGGAAAGCTGGGTTCAAGACGGATCCATGGCCACCGAGTTTGCTCAATTTGGATGAGTATGGAGGGAGTTATGCTATTTCTTGTGAAGGCTGTCCAAAATGGACCTAAAATGGAGCAAGGCTCTCCTTCTCTCTCTCCTCTCAAGTGACGGTGGGGCTTCTTTGGATGATCTCCTCATGAGTCTTGGGGTCAGGCTTATAGAGGAGAGGGGTGGTTGGCTTCATGAGTCAAAGCATGGGTGGTGATGGGATGAAGAGATGGGAGTGGTTGAATGTCTACATTCACAAGCAAGCCACAAGTCAAGGGTTTGGTGGATCAATGTTGGGCAATTTGGGTGGATGACCTCTTTAACATAATGTAAAACCCGAGCTCGCGAAGCGTTAAAATCCGTTACGTTTATAAGATACGAGAAAAGTGGCTTGGACATATTTTTTCCGTCATTAAATCCATGTAAAGCTAGGCATAAAATTTTTAAATTTTCCGGGTTTTCATAATCATAAGGGAGGATAATATTCGGATTATCCTACGGATATTTTATAAATATTAAATAAATTCCGGTCTTTACAATCATCCACCTCTAAAAACAAGTCTCGTCCCCGAGACAAAGAGGTTTAAACCGGCGGAGAAGGTTTTAAAACTTGAGTCCTTGAATCGTAACAAAAGGCACACGATCATCTTGGATGCGTCGTCCAAGAATCTCACGCCACCTTTGTCACGGCCGTAATAATCTCGAAGGTTTCATCAAGCATGTGATGGGCGCCCCCATCACATCTCGCCTCAACCTCGAAAGTATCACAACTCGAGAGGATAATCACACTACCGCTCGGTCTTAGCGAAAATTCCACGAGTGCCCCCGTGGAAAGCTCGTATCCACTTCGCGAAGTATAATAGGTTTACCCGGACATTGGAACCTTAAATTGCTCAATTCCGAACTAAATCTCAAAATCAAGATGTTTGGCGTCCCGACTCGACATTAGACCTAGACACTTCTAGTCTCGACTCATCTCCTTCTCGGGAGGTGGTTATCCACCTCTAAGGATCAAACACACGATCTCACTACGACTCAATCAAAATAGAGGGTGGATTAACATCCACCTCTAAGGCTAAGCCTTACTCCTTTTCCTAGGTTCAATATTCCGACATACCATCATTTATCAACCATACTCACAACAATCACATAATCATAACGATATCATATCAGTCATATATCATAAAATATCACATATCAATGATAATCACATCATGTAGGACCGCTCATGGGCCCCACCACGCATATCAATCACAGAAAATGTGCACTCAATCACAGAGGTAAACACCCAATCACACATAGTACGGCTAAGGGTCCCCCTCCCAGGTACTCACCGGCCACTCACGAAGTCAAAACTATATCTGCCCGTGGTTGTACATACGACGCTAGCAACTCATCTAATACATCTCCATAGCTCGCCCGTATACTCTCCTCTGTCTCCCAAGTGGCCTCCTCGGGGCTTCTCCTAGCCCACTGTATAAGTACCAACGGTACCTCTCTGCGCCTCAGCTTCTTGACCCGTCGGTCAAGAACAGCAATCGGATGCTCCACGAAGGTATGGTCAGGTGCTATCTCTAATCCGGAGTAGTCCAATCTATGACTCGGATCTGGCTCGTACTTCCTCAGCTGTGACACGTGGAAGACATCGTGTATACCAGCCAAACGGGGCGGTAAAGCAACTCTGTAAGCAACCTCTCCTACTCGCTCGAGGATCTCAAAGGGCCCCACATATCTAGGGCTCAATTTGCCCTTCATCCCGAATCGTCGGATCCCTCTCGTCGGTGACACTCGCAACCAGACATGATTTCCAACCTCAAAGGCCAACTCAATCCTGCGCCTATCAGCATACTTCTTCTGTCGGTCGTGCGCAACCCTCAGATGCTCTCGGATCCGTCTGACCTGATCTGTCGCCTCCTGCACGTACTGTGGTAGTGTCCCCACTCGGTCTGCAGGCTCATCCCAGCAAATAGGCGACTTGCATCGCCTCCCGTACAACGCCTCAAAAGGAGCCATCCTGATCGATGAATGATAGCTGTTGTTGTACGAGAACTCTACTAGGGGAAGATGTCGAACCCAAAGGTTCCCCCACTCCAAAACACAAGCCCTCAGCATATCCTCCAGCGTCTGAATCGTCCTCTCGCCCTGCCCGTCCGTCTGCGGGTGATAGGTCGTGCTGAAATGCAACTTGCTCCCCAGAGCCTCGTGCACCTGCCTCTAGAATCTCGAAGTGAAGTGGCCATCTCTATCAGATACTATATCCTCTCGGGAACCCCATGCAACCTCACTATATGCTGTATAAAAGCTCGGACTAAATTAGACACAGGCCATGTCTCCTGAATCGGAATGAAATGGGCGGTCTTGGTCAACCTGACGACCACCACCCAAATCGCATCAAAGCCTCGTACATCTCTCCTCAATCCTGTCACGAAGTCCATCGTGATATCCGTCCACTTCCACACAGGGTCAGGAAGTGATCGTGTCATCCCTCCGGGCTTCTGGTGCTCTATCCGCACCTGCTGGCAGACCTGACATCGCGCTACAAACAAAGCGACATCAGTCTTCATCCTGCGCCACCAGAACGTCCTCCTCAAGTCCTGGTACATCTTATTCGATCCCGGATGGACCGAATAAGGAGTGGAATGTGCCTCTATCATGATCTTCTGCTTCACGTTGTGCACATCAGGCACAGCAACTCGTCCCTGCAACATCAGCATCCCATCATCTCGGACGGTAAAAGACCTACATTGGCCCTGGGCCATGCGCTGTCGGATATCGGCAATCCGCGGACACTCTATCTACGCTCGTCGGATCTCATCCATCAACTCTGACTGAACCTCTAGGAAACTCAGCTGTCCACTCTCTCGCTGTGACCAGACCTCTATCCCACAACTGATCAGATCCCGCTGTAACTCAGGTCGAGCCGTCAATCTGGACAAAACAATCTCCTGACGAGTCTTCCGACTCAAGGCGTCGGCCACCACATTGGCCTTCCCCGGGTGATACTCAATCTCCAACTCGTAGTTCTTGATCAACTCCAGCCACCTCCTCTGACGCATGTTCAGCTCTTTCTGTGTGAAAATGTACTTCAGATTTTTGTGATCGGTCATGATCCTCACTGACGTGCCATACAGATAGTGCCTCCAGATCTTGAGCGCATGTACAACTGCGGCTAGCTCAAGATCGTGCGTGGGGTATGACTCCTCCCCTGGCTTCAGCTGGCGTGAAGCGTAAGCGATGACTCGATCCCTCTGCTGTAGCACACAACCTAAACCTGAACTCGAAGCATCCGTGTAGACTACGAAGTCCTCCGTCCCCTCTGGTAGTGCTAACACTGGTGCGGATGTCAACTTCTGCTTCAGCAGATCAAAACTGGCCTGGCACGCCGGGCTCCACTCGAAGGTTACTCCCTTCTTCGTCAGCTGCGTCATCGGCCTAGCTATGCTGGAGAAGCCCTCGACGAACCGTCGGTAATAGCTAGCCAAACCTAGAAAAGACCTGATGTCTCTGACGTTCTTGGGGATTTTCCAAGCAACGATAGCATCAACCTTCGATGCATCTACTGATATCCCTGCTGCGGATATAACATGACCAAGAAACATCACCTCGGAGAGCCAGAACTCACACTTGCTAAACTTCCCGAACAGTTTATGCTTCTGCAGAATCCTCAGCACAATCCTCAGGTGCTCAGCATGCTCCTCTCTACTCCTAGAGTAGATCAAGATGTCATCGATAAATACCACCACAAATCTGTGAAGAAAATCGATGAACACCATGTTCATCAACTCCATGAAGGCGGCTGGCGCGTTGGTTAGCCCGAACGACATAACCACAAACTCGTAGTGTCCGTATCTAGTCCTGAAGGCCGTCTTCGGGATGTCCTCTGACTTCACCCTCAGCTAGTGATAACCCGAACGCAAATCTATCTTCGAGAAGACGACAGCTCCCTGCAGCTGATCCATCAAATCGTCTATTCTCGGCAACGGGTAACGGTTCTTCACCGTAGCCCGGTTCAACTCTCTGTAATCTATGCATAGCCTCAACGACCCATCCTTCTTCTTCACGAACAACACTGGTGCTCCCCACGACGAAGCACTCGGCCTAATGTAGCCCTTCCCGGCTAGCTCCTCCAACTGTGCCTTCAGCTCGGCCATCTCTGTCGGCGCCATCCTGTACGGGACCCTCGAAATCGGCTTGGTGCCCGGCTCCAACTGTATAGAGAAATCAACATCTCGCTGTGGCGGAAGTCCTGGTAGCTCGTTTGGGAAAACGTCAGCAAACTCACTAACAACGGGGACATCTGTCAGGCTGGGTCGCTCGCGATCCACCTCTAAAGCGTAACACCAGTAGCTCGTGCATCCCTGGTCTAGAAGTCTCGCCGCTCGAACGGCACTGATCTGGGCTCCGTTCCGTTTGGGGTCGTCCCCCCACACCTCGTGCTCAGTCCCATCCTCCGCGAGGATGGAAACTGTACGGGTCCTCAGGTTGAGGATCGCCCCGTAGAAGTTCATAAAATCCATCCCCAGGATCATCTCATCTGTCCGCAGTGGCATGACTATCAAGTCAGTGGGCCACTCTCGCTCTCCTATCCGAATGGGGCATCCTAGGATCTCACGCCCCGTCCTAACCCTAGCCCCATCCGCCATACGCACTACTAATGCGGGACATATCGAACATACAAGTTTAAATCTAGCTACGCATGAATCTGCTATAAAGCAGTGGGTTGCCCCGGTATCGAACAGAATGCGAAGAGTAGAGCCACAGAACGATATCGTACCTATGGAAGTCGGAGCTGTCGAATCACTGTTCCGCATCGGGAACACGCGGGGCGGCGGGGGTGGTAAGAAATCAGTGTCTACAACTATTGCTGCCAGCTGTGCAGAACCTCTGCCCTGGCCTGGTCCTGTCGACCCTGCCGACGACTGTGCCTGCTGATGCTGGTAAGATCCTCGGCCGCCTCGACCTCCTCTTCTACCTCCACCTCGGCCTCGTCCTCCTCTAAAGCTGTTGTCTCCTCGTCCACCTCCGTAGTTACCATCCCCTCGGCCAGCTCCCGAGGGAGTCCCCCTCCCCTGACCTTGTGCATAAGAAATCTGAGCGGGTCTCGGTGCCTCTGGAAGGCGTAAAGCTGAAGCTGCAGGAGTGACTGAAGATCTCTCGCCCTGCGGGCACATGATAGCACGATGTCCTACCCCTCCACACGTGTAGCAGGAAATGAACTTCCTAGGGCAGTCTGTCTGGTAGTGGCCTTCCTCGCGACAGCTGTGGCAGATAACAACTCTCACTCTAGCCTCGCGGTATGATGATACAGGTACAGCTGGAATGGCCCAAGTGGTCCCGCTAGTCGATCCTCCTCTCGCTAGCCCCTTCCCTGGGCCCCTATCAAATCTGTGCTCCGTGGGTCGTGGCCTCTTTCCGCTAGATGGAGTGCGGAAAGCTAAAGACGTGGCAGCTGTCAGACGTAGCTGCTGGTCATATCGGAGGATCATCTCTAGAAATCTGTCATATGTCATTCCCTCCATGCTGGTAGAGATCAGAAGAACGTCTGGCGAAAGCCTCATAGAAAGCATGAGGATGCGCATCTCGTCGGTGTTACAGACCTTTCCACAATAGACGAGCTCCTTCTTGAACTGGCAGACGATCTCGGAGATAGATAGCCGTGGGTCATAGCGGGTGCTGAAGAACGCAACCTCTCGTGCTTCTTGTGTCCCAGATGGACAGTACTCTCTCAGCATCAAGTTCCTGAACTCCTCGTAGGTCCATGCAGTACGATCATCACAGTAGACAAGCCATCTGTCATAAGCATCTCCTTTAAGCTGCCCAGCCGCAAGCCTCTGTCTCTCCTCATCGGGTACTCCAATCAAGCTGAAAACTCCCTCGAGTCCTCTGAAGAACTGCTCGATATCCTCTCCGGGTCCGGCCTCGAAGATAGGCGGGCTACTCTGTGATAGTCTCTTCACCCAGTCGGTGACGCCAGCCGATCTCTCTCGCTCTAGCAACGCGAGTAATGCCCTCTCTATCGCTGATCCCTGCTGCTGCCTATCAGCCTCTCCCTCGTGCTGTCCGGGGATCTCGACCTCAACATCGGTCTCAGTCTCAGTCTCTGTCTCGGGAATGCGGCCACGACCTCGGCCACGTGGTCTCCCGCGTCCTCTAATAATCTGGGTGTCGACCATGCTGACAACTGGACATTTAACTGTACTCAATATACAATTAAATAAAACGTCTTCTTCAAGGAAGACGGCCCTCAGGCACATTCATCTCACATAATTACATCCCTTCAAGGAGATGGCCCATAGGCACAGTTTTATATTGCACGAAAGCTAACTAGATAGCTATCCTTCGAGGGATAGCTTGGCGAGCCCGCCTCTAAATCCTATCCTACTTCAACCACCATGGTTGCTCCCTTGGATTCTTCTAGGCCCGTCTGTAAGGAAAAGCTAGGCAGTCTACCCGAACCCTTCTACATCTCTAAGGATGCCTATCGCCTTATCTCTACCCGTCGATCCTATCTCTCGTCTATAAAGATCCTAACCATTTCCATTTTCCAAAGGGTGTTCATCTTTGCCCTTTAAACACTTCAAAATCCTTGAAAATTTCCAAAACGGTGGGCGGGTTTTGAAAATTAATTTTTAACTCGTGCGCACTCAGGTCGAACAACCTTGGCTCTGATACCAACTTTGTAACGACCCGAAATTTAAGTACCCGAATTAACCTCCATAAACCTACTTAGAAGGTAAATAAGGTTCGGAATACTAGATTATCGAGGAACGTTATAGAAGAAGTTTGATCTTCTTCCGTGAGCTTTGGATCTTACGACCGAGTACGAGTTATTATTAGGTTCATTTAAGCGGAAGATTTAGTTGTCAAAAGATGGGGATTGCGAACCCCGAAAAAATCGTAAGCCCGTTGGAGGCTTCACCTGTCCTAGACTATCGCAAAAACGTTTCGAACAGAGATAAAAGCGGAAATCATAAATACAACAAAATGCCACGGCCACGCCGGGTCGAAACGATAAAACGTATGAGCAAAAGAGTGCGAATGTCAAGCGCCTCCCTCACTCTAATCGTCCAAAAGGTCTGTCCCGACAACCATCCACATCAGTAAGTCATATCGGGTAAGGGGTACCTGAATCTAAAAACAAGAAATAAATCGGGGTCAGTCATCGGAAATATGCACACTCCGTGCCATATAAAGAGGCATACTTAAACTACATGAATGTTAAAATGCAACACATAAGCAAGTGTATAGATATATATAAATGCGAAATAAACACACAAGGGCCCGTATCATCATCATAATCACCATAATATCTTCTCAAACGTACTCATCCTTCTCAAACGTACTCATCCTTCTCAAACATACTCATCCTTCTCAAACATACTCATTCTTTCTCATCATAAGCCTTTCATCATTTCATTCGTGTTCCATCGAGTATAAGTCATTTATTTAGATTTTGACGGCCGTCCTACCATAGACACATAGCATACATATGAATTATTGGATTTACTAAGTTCATCCTACGTCATATTACCAGTTTATATTCCTAAACATGTTACTAGGTCGCGTGATGCATGAAGACTCTCGATAAGACAAAGAGTATCACATAAATCCATCATGAGTAAGTCCAGGGGACTTACCTGGAGTCCGGAGAATAAGCAAGCAATAAAGTGCACAACCAAGGATCCAATCAACAAGAGCCTATTAATTTCATTAAGCTTTCATTAGGTGGTATTCTAATGCATGGTACCCAACCTAATAATCAACATACATCCACATGAGGTTCACGATTCGATAGATTACACAATTTGGTTAAGTGACCCGGACTTAATCAGTTATAATCTATATCGTATTATCACATAATCGATTTTCTTCTTATCGGATCATAAGTCAAGTTATGGGTATACTTCATTTCTGTATTTTATATGCTCTAAGTTTCGGTTATGCCATCATATATTTAACCATATTCTTAGCATTCCCTTAACCAAGTTTTCTAACCGAGTCATTATAAACACTGGTTACTAAAATTATAATAAATCTTGACCCAACCGTTGGATTGCAATAATATTTGAAGGGAAGTTAGATAACATTTCCATTAATATCATATTAAAGTTTCAGCCGAATCAGATCGTTGGATTGGAAATAAAGTCCAAATTACAGGGGCACATATATCCATTTTGTTTCTTGACGTTTGCTACAAAACGCAACCAAAAACACATAGAGGCTCCACTTCCTAAGCCCTTTCCAAGCACGCAAGATCTATTCCTAGAGAGAGGGAAGGCGTATGAGGGATTACCTTCGAAGAATCCCACACAAACGACTCAAGAACACCCTCGGGAGTCCTTCGGAACACCTTTCAAACACCTTGCCATTTTGTCACCAAAAATCCCAAAACATGATTTAGATTCTTACTCAAAGTTGAAGAAAAGGAGTTATAAAACATGTTGGAGCTCGGTTTTGGAAGAAAGGAAGGGTTCTTACCAAGAAATCAAGTCAAACTCTCAAGACCCTTCAAAAACAGTTTTCTGCAGCTTCAAAGATGGACAATTTTGGCTGGGCAAAAGACCTTCGATTTTTGTGTTTGAGATATGTATGGAAAGCTGGGTTCAAGACGGATCCATGGCCACCGAGTTTGCTCAATTTGGATGAGTATGGAGGGAGTTATGCTATTTCTTGTGAAGGCTGTCCAAAATGGACCTAAAATGGAGCAAGGCTCTCCTTCTCTCTCTCTCTCTCTCCTCTCAAGTGACGGTGGGGCTTCTTTGGATGAGCTCCTCATGAGTCTTGGGGTCATGCTTATAGAGGAGAGGGGTGGTTGGCTTCATGAGTCAAAGCATGGGTGGTGATGGGATGAAGAGATGGGAGTGGTTGAATGTCTACATTCACAAGCAAGCCACAAGTCAAGGGTTTGGTGGATCAATGTTGGGCAATTTGGGTGGATGACCTCTTTAACATAATGTAAAACCCGAGCTCGCGAAGTGTTAAAATCCGTTACGTTTATAAGATACGAGAAAAGTGGCTTGGGCATATTTTTTCCGTCATTAAATCCATGTAAAGCTAGGCATAAAATTTTTAAATTTTCCGGGTTTTCATAATCATAAGGGAGGATAATATTCGGATTATCCTACGGATATTTTATAAATATTAAATAAATTCCGGTCTTTACATAGAATCCCCGATTTGCCTCATATTTTCTGTTCTACATCCATGTTAAGCATGATTGGCAGCGGGATAGGGGTTCCCTTGTGTATAGATGAATTCACTTCAAGCCAAGGGGTTCTATCATTTGCTAGGATGTTAGTGGAAATTAGTGCTGAGCAAGCTCGACGGAAGTTTGTACTGTTAGGAAACGAGAAAGGAGTTGATTGCTCTCTGAAAGTCATATTTGACTGGCTTCCTTGGATGTGCAATCACTGCAATTGCTTCGGCCACACTGATAAGTAGTGCACGAATGCTATCATAGTGTCGGAATCAGACTTTGCGGGGCTGGTCACGCAAGCGGAGGAAGGAACGGGACTGAGCAGGAGCGGGATGCTGGGAGGGAAGGTGCTAAGGTTGTGGGTGGCTTGAATAAGATAGGAAACAAGAGCAAAGGGGAGTGCAAGGTTAGTGATCCTGTCGGGTGTGACCAAAGGCAATTAAATGATGATGGGGCTGCTTCCCATCCTTTAACCTTGGTGAAAACGACCTCACAAGGGATCCAAACAGAGGATGAAAGTCCAGCTGAGGTGGAGGGACAAGCAACGACGTGCTGCGCTGCCACACAAACTAAGAAAAATAGGAAGGGGAAGGAACATGGTGAGATGTCGACAACTTGTGCAAAGGAAACGGATAAGGCAGATGACGTACTAAAGGAGGATCCTGAATCCTTTAAGGTTTGTGCAGCGATCGTTGCCACTGCCTGGGCGAAGGATTCAGGCTTGTCTGTGAGAAAAGGCGGCCGAATGAGGGTAAGTAGATATAGCAAACCGTCTTCGAAACGTTGGCAGGAAGTAGGGGGCATAAAGAAAGGCAGCTATTCTTTATGAGGGACCTCAAATCGTCTCCCCGGAGATATTCGTGTCTCCTTGACAATGGATGAACTATACAACGCTCTATCTGCTATTACCTCCGTTGCAAAATATAAGGGCTTTTACTTTTTGACACGTTTTTTAATGAGCTAAAAACTCCATGAAATATTTTTTTTATTAATTTTTTTACATAGTATTATACATATTGTTAATATGTATAATACTATGTAAAAAAAAATTAATAAAAAAATAATATTTTATGGAGTTTTTAGCTCATTAAAAAACATGCCAAAAAGTAAAAGCCCTTATATTTTGTAACGGATGTAGTATTAAGGATCCTTTGTCGGGCGATAAGGTGGCAGAGTACTTTGCTCAGCTTTCGAAAAATGAGGATGAAGAGGAGGGGAAAACCGACGAGGAGTCGTATCATCCTGGTTGATTGGATACTTCTCTGCTCGGGAGTGCTGATGTTGTTTTCTTGTGGTTGCTGTCAGGAATTTAGTATAAGAGGGGATGCTGATTAAAAACCGGATTTGTTTCTGATTGGTCGGGTCTGTCATGTGGGTTGGAGTCTATGTTGTTGGGCCTGCTTAATCGCCTCCCCTATTTGTTTTGGTTGTTTGAATAGCTTCGGGCCCTCTCTTATTTTTCATAAATTGCTATTCTTATAGGAATTTATGTGAAATAAAGGTGGTCTTTAGGGGGGTTTGTTCGAACTTGCTTTTCAAATAGGGGAAGATAGGGGACATATGGTGATAAGAATTCGGAGGATATAACTCTTTTTGTATTTTACAAGTGATTCCCTATTTTGGATCACTTCTTTTTGTAACATGGAGGTGCATTATGATTCCTTCCCTCATTTTGGAGATTTATATATATTTACTAATCCAGGAATCACAGACGAAACTATGAGTTTAGCAACTCATAGCCAAAGTAACGCTCATCACTCTCTATAATGTCTCACGGCACAACCCAACCGAAACTAGTCGTCTCAACAATAGAAAGAAAATAATCTAAATAGAGTCATGCAAAACCCCTGAGAAAATTATAATAATATATTAATAGAATAGAATCTTCGGACTAAAATCGTCGTTTGCTGAACACGGGGCGTCGGCGACTGCGAAGGCTACTCTTCAGGCTCCGCGATTTAAATTTCGTGACAGAGGGAGTATAAAAGACAATACGGAGTATTTAACAAATGGTTTTATATAAATTTCCATAAATTATTACATCACGTCAAACCACCCAGTCTTCTTGGTGGATCGTTCGAGCCTCGAGGGGGGAGCCTGTTATAGACTTATAGTATTACAGAGCTTTCTGAGCTCCACCAACTCGAGGACAATTGATGTGTGAATCTCCCTGGAAATGGATAGTATTTACAACAATGCCATGCCAGTCATCGTAAATTTGACACAACCACCGTGTCATTTTCGTGAACACTCCATTTTCTCATATCTCTCTCTCTCTCGCCCCCCTTCCCTCCTCAGTCACTCCCATTTTCCGTCTCCTCCTCTCTCCACAAAGTCTCCCTTTCTTCGTCTTCTTCAAATTCCGAAAGGTTTGTTTCCGAATCTATCGGATCTGAATCAACAACTGGTGAGTGTCGCTCTCTCCAAAGGTTTGTTTCCGAAATGTATTTCCGGATCTCGTTACATGTCTATGTGGTTGCAGTGTTTTGAGGAGGAAGATTCAGTTTCGCATCTTACAACCAGGATTAGAATCCCTGGATTCGTCGCCGGCCAACTCTTACGTCTCATAGTTTTGTTGATTTCTCATTTTGACTGTAGTTTGTTCTTGCTGTTCTGGTTGTGGAGGAGATCTGGAAATTGAGTGGTTTTTAAGAGGTGGTTATGTAAGATCTGTGTCTGTTGAAATCTGGAAACGAGGAATTGTTGATTCTCTGGATTTTGGTTAAATTGGCTAGAGTCGCTGTTGTCTTATACTTTGAACAGCTTAGTAGCGGTGGAGATTTTGTAAAACGAAGGTTACGAGTTATCTGTGGGTGATTCAGTTGCTTGGTTGAATCTTTGAGATGGAGACTCTAATTGCTGTAGTGCAACACAGAAATCAGTACTATAGCAGGGGCAAGTCACAAGTTTCAGCTGGATTGGGAGACATCAATTGTCGAGCATTCGAATCTGGTGGATGTTCACTGTCAACACCTCTCAGGGCCAACTCAAGTCCTGTGCCGGATAGATCCCTGCCATCCCCCAAAACTCCAACTCCTTCAGTTAATATCCCTTCTAACTTGAAGGGAAAGGATGGTAAACAGCCTACAAAGAATGTTAAGAGTAGTCCGATTGCTATAGATTCCAAGCGTGGAGAAAAGGAGAGGATTTGGAATAACAATGCCTCCTTTCCGGAGCTTTGGGCTGGACCTGCCTACTCGAATTCCCCTCCTCCAAGCTCCTTGCCTATGCCCAAGTTTTCTTTGAAGCCGAAACGGACTGTGTCTCTTGAATTGCCTGCAGTGGAGTCTGAGGTTGACCTATATCCAATTGCCAAATCTGCTCCTACTTCTCCTACTGGAGGATTGAAGCACTCTTCGATTAGCTTCCTGCACGATGACGACAGTGCTACAAAGACCTTGCGTCGTATCCTCAATCTTGATATTTCCGATTAAGGTTACAAGTTCCTTGTTGAATGTAGATAATCAGCTGTAGGAGTGGATGGTTAGTGTAATTTCAGTAGACCGTATGTAGAAGAAATAACATGGGTGCCACTGTGCCAGTGTGACCCATTTCTAGTTAGCTTAGATGTTGGTAGAAGGTGTCACATACAAGAATAGCAGGACCAGCGATGATGAGTCTGTGGTATAGGAGGGCTGGATTTGGTTCAGTCTATGGAGAGTTTAGTATTTACTAATTTGGTTGTCCCAGTTGATACTTCCTAACTTTATCAACCCCCCATTCTCAGGCTTAGCCATCTCTTAGAGCATCTGTACATTATCAGACTCTGCTTTCATTTGTCCCAGCTCTTCCCATCCTCGGCCTGTCAAAAATGGAGCACCCCGTTCGTACCCTCTTAACCCTAAAACCATGACCCTTTTTTAAACCCATTTAGCTTCTCTAGGCAACCTGTAATATTTGCTTTGCATTTTTATCTTTCTGTTGCCTCAGTCGGATGCTAAGCTTCTATCAGTGTAAAACTTCTCCTAGTGTTCTTCCTCATCCCAGTTCAGTTCTTCCTCTCTTTTGAATGCGCACTCCAGTGGAGTGCCTCCTTCAACTCTTCGGCATCTTTTCGGATTTTTACAAGGAAAAGGTGGTAGAGTTGAGCTAAAAAAATCCCCCTCTCTCGTTCTGTGTTGCACTTCCCTGTTACCAGCTTTTGCCATTTATTTCCTGTTCATATCAGTAAGCTTCGCTGCTATGCCTCCAGTCTACTTTTCCGAATCTTCATGTTCCTTAAGCTATCAAGTGTGTGTACAACCTTAAAGGTAAGGACTAAACTTCATGGCTTTTTGTCATTCATCATTCTGTAAATAAGTACAGAACATTTGATTCTGGTTAATTGCTATTGAGATAATTTCCTTTGTTTGTTACTGCAGGGTTGAGTAGATGCAAGTAATCAATGGAGGATTGAGCTGGAAGAAAGCTGGCTTTTGACAAAAGTATTATGCCTCTGGTTAGCTTCTGCTGAACCAACTGCATATTCCTTCCTATCTGTATTGTCCTGGTTTTCATCTTATCAGTCTTTGTGTTATCTTTATGTTAATCGTCCAAGACTAAGTTGTTACAATGTGGATTTTGGCATGTCAGGTTCATGTTATATAAGTGTGATTTTTGCATTCCAGGTTTCCAACGGATTGAATTTGTGAAATCACCTAAAATTAGTTCTCCACAAGCTGCTACTTCTAGCGTTTTCATTGTGTTTGCTTTTTAAGATTAGATTCATGGAAGTTTATTGTACGTTGGGTACCAATTGACTCAATTGAATCACTGGCAAAAGCAAATTGGGCAGATTTCCCATAATCATCCATTAATGCAGCCGTTTGGAGCTCCAACCGCTCCCAAAATGCTTCCTCTAGCCTAGACGCCGGCTTGCCAAACACAGCCTAACAAAGTGAGCTTATTAAAGCTTTTATTTTGGTGCTTTTATTGACTAATAAAAAGTAGCAACATGAGGATATTTCTGTTCTGTGGACAAGAACAATCTTTTAAAGAAAGACAAACAAGAGCACCAAATTTCTCCATCTCGCAAGAAAGGAATCTCATTCTTTCTAATATGCAAAACAAAATACAATATTAGTGTACACACTCATTCACTACACATTAGTAATTTAGTACTAGTATTAAGCTCAAACGAATCAGCCAAACCCTCAAACGCAGGAAAAGGAAACAATGGAAACTCTCGCTATGTTCCTCAAACGGGGTCTGAAAGCAAATCCCAAGCGGAGCTTGCGAAGAGAAATAGAGCAGCGAAAAGAGCAAGCCCTGTCTTTGTTACGTGCCCCTTCGATGTGCTGGCTGAAGGAACCGCTTTGGAACCTGTTGATACGCTCGGGGTTGTGGTTGTACCTGCATTCATGATTCATCCTCGCTTCAAAGATTGACTCGGTTTTCTAACAATTTTGTATGGTTTAGAATGAAGTTGCTGATGATTCTGAATGGTGTTGATTGAAAATAGATACCTTGAGAGGGTGATGAAGGAGTGCTTGAATCTGATGTTGATGGAGATCCGCTTGGTGATGACGCTGCTCCAAATATATATGATCAACAACTTGTTACCTCAATAAACTATGATGTAATTTTGTTTTAACTTTCCTAGCTTATGTTAAGCATCTTTATTGAGAATAATTTCATTGAATTCTATTTTTTTATGACATTTTTACATGGTTTTATAGATTTTCATTTATGTTATTCGTTCTAAATCAAATTTACTTAACCTATATGTTAGGATCTAGTTTAGAAAAATCATATCACGCAATTTTTTTCTTACTACATCCGTTCTTTTTTAACCGTCATTAATTATGCACTTTTAATTTTTTTTATTTAATAGTTTCTTACGTAAGTATGAAATTATAATTTTTTTAAAAGTTAATATTTTATATAATTTTTATCATTTAAAAAAAAGTGTATAAATAATAAAAGTCTTTTAAAAAAAAGGGAATGACTACAATATTAGAGTATGTTGTAAAATTTAATACTACCTCCGTTCGGAAAAAACTTGACACTTTACTTTTCATGCACGCTTTTTTATGAGCTAAAAACTATATAAAATAGAGGGAATTTGGTGAAAAAGCCCTTTTAGCATATTTGATTAGCTAGATAGGCCCATTAATTGTTTTTTTAGTATGCTTAGCCCATTAATTGTTTTTTTAGATTGCTTTGATGCCAACTTTTTTTTTTTTTTTGATGCCAACTTTTTTTTTTTTTTGTGATGGCATATTTTACCGTTTTGATGTCAACATTTTGTGGTGACAATTTTATATAATTGATGGCATAAGAGATTAAAACGTGGAATCAAAATATTGTCACCTTATTGTCACGTTTCTAATGAAATGATTGGATGACTTTTTTTTAATGCCACTTTTTTAAAACATTGATGACATTTTTTGTGATGTCATATTTTACCGTTTTGATGCCAAAATTTTATTACATTTTATTTTCAATCTGATGCCACTTTTCTAATTAAATTATTGGATGACACTTTTTTTAAACTTTGATGACATTTTTTGTTTACTCTAATGTCACGTTGACCATTGATGCCATTTTGAAAAATTTGTATCACATTAAAGAAAAAAATGTCATCAAAAATACTACTTTGAAAAAATATCATCAAAAATATGGCATCACGGTAAAAAAAATATTATAAAAAAATTGACATAAAAAAGTGGCATCAAAGTGAAAATAAAATATAGTAAAATTTTGGCATCAAAACGATAAAATATGGCATCACTAAAAAAAAAAGTTGGCATCAAAAAAAAGTTGGCATCAAAAAAAAAAAAAAAAAAGTTGGCATCAAAATGGGTTGGTCAACGTTGACCGGTCAACGGTCAACCGTTGACCATTGACCAACCCACCCAATTGGGAAAGGGGCTAGGGCAAACTAATTAGATTGATTTATGGGTTAGGTGATTAATTAGATATTTAAAAAAGACCATGTACCAAAATCGCCCTATAAAATATCTAGTTTTTTTAATAATTTTTTTAACAACTTCATAGTTATTATTAATAAGTACAAACTTGTTAAAAAATTTTTTTTAAAAAATGAATATTTTATATAGTTTTTATCGTTTTAAAAAAGCTTGCATGAATAGTAAACGACAAGTTTTGCCGAACGGAGGGAGTAATCAATTTTTTTTTTTACAAAGTCATCCATTAATCAACAATTTTATAAAAAAGGCAATCTCCATTAGGAAAATACTGTAACAGTCACATGTACAATTTTTTTTAAAATTTTAAAAAAAATTGTACATGTGACTGAGGGGGGGAGTAATCAATTTCTCTTACCTCCATTGCAGCGGCTGAGGGGGGGAGTCTTAACGCTGCAAGCGGAGGGGAGCCCAAGCGCCGCCGTACGGTTGATGCTGATACCCAACGATGACGCCGCTTTGCCGCCGATGGCCTCGCACAGGCATTTCGGTTGCGACGCCACCACACTCGCCAGCTGCGAGCAGCACCCAGGCGACGGCGTCGATGAGTTCCCCGTTATGTAGTTCAAGCACGGCGAAAGGCTTATCAGCACGCTCGTACAGCTCGACGACGTCTGCGCCATCCCCGATGTCCATATGGCCGCCACGACGGCGACGGTGAGTGCTGTCATCCCTGTTTTCGTCATTGCCTTTAAGGTGTTCGATGAATTGCCTGTGAGAGAAATAGGGTAAGAAAACTCCGCTTTAGTGTTTATAATGGTATGTGAAGTGATTACGGTTGCGGTTCTATCTGAGCATTTAAAGGGAGGATCTTGGGATAGGAACAAAAGTGGATTGAATAGCTCACCAACTTTTCCTACTCTTGAACAAATACTTTGGTGAAGTAGTAACGGTTTGCTTTGCGGTTGTTTAATTATGAAGCTAGAGTTGCGTGTTTCTTTTTGCTATAGATCCTTGTGTTTTTCTGGAGTACATGAACCAGGTGTGCAGAAAGGTGTTTGGTAGCTATTCCATAATCATGTTGATGATTCAGATGATGTGCACTTTGCTGAAACGTGCTGATCTGCTGGCACTTGAAGGTTTTCGAACGGTCGATATGTATGTTATCATATACTTTATGTTGTTTTTTTTTTTTAAAAAATTTTGTAGAGCAAACAATCATACAATAAAGTATGTTGTTACATACATCACTCTTATAGTTGTTTAAGTGGCTGAGGTTATATGATATAGCTATTAGCAATAGTTAGTAGAGGTTGATGAACCACTACCTGCTGTGCCAGCCATTAAACCTGACAAGGTGGCTCTTTAGAGCGTCTCCAAGTGTGATTTTGATAAGAAACTCGGAGATTCTAAGAGGAAAAAAAGTTAAAGAAAGGACAAAAAATATAAACTGGCTTGGACGTTGTGTTAATTAACATCTCTTGAAGAAGATGTTCCATCTGATAAATCTCTTTAATTCTTCTTACTCTTATCTGATGATTCTTTTCTTTTTTTTTTCTCATTTTAATTTAGAGAAACTCTCATGGAGAGGAGATATTTGACAAAAGACGATGAGTTTGATAAATATTTGAGACCTTTTTGAAGGTGAATCGATGAAACAAGCCAAAACCCAGATTGGAACAGATGGAGCTTCTGCCAATCTGAATGGAGTATCTCTTAGTTGCAGAATGGTTCCTTTAAGAACCTGCTTTAATTAGTGATACCATTGGCTTTATTTAAACATGCTAGATAGATGAGGACATCAGATCAATATCACTTTAAGTAGTAACCAAATGAGCCATTTTCTGCGGGAGTCGATGTCTGATAACCTGATAAGCAGTGCATTAGAGTCAAATGCAGATATTCTTAATAAAATTTGACTTACAATTAGAAATGTTATGTCTTAAGAATCGGTGATTTTCATCTAGCTAAACACTGAATGACTGGTGGTGTTTGAATGATTCAAGCCTCAGGGATTTGCACAGGGTTTGATTTATGGCCATGTCAAGCCTCAGGGATTTGCACAGGGTTTGATTTATGTTCGTGACTGAACAACTCTAGCCAGCCAGCTGGGAGCAACAAGAGATCATGGGATAAAGGGACTGACCTTGATGCTAAGCTCATGATCAATGGAGTTTGGTTTGATTATGCCATGGCTCCTCTGCAAAACCTTGAGACATTGACTGTAGCAATGTGATACGATAAGGGTAGTTGTCCTAGATTTTGAGAAGCTTTAGATTCTCTAAATTGTTTCTTTTCTTGGGCTTTTCTAGTTGCTGAGAAAGTGTCTTGGAGCTTATGTAATTCGAATGCTGTCGAAAAGGGGAGGCTGTGAACTTTACATGCTCAATAGTGCTCTGTTAGTCACCTCATAGTAGTGCCTGATTGAGCTCTGGGTTTTTAGGAGAGTATAACAAGGGAAAGCGCTAGCCGAACCCTATAACCCTTGAAAGCCATTTGGAAAGCTAGGAATCGATTCAGTAATTGGGTGACATTAGAATGAGGATTTTGTTTTGAAGACACTTCTGAGGATAAAAAGACTTTCTTGAGAAACTTCTATGTGCATATTACCAGGAGAGAAACAAGGAATTTGTTAACTATAGGTGGCCAACCTTGTAGTATTAGTCATGGTAGTTGGTTTTTTACACTGAAAAACAAATTCTCAGATATGATGATGTGTGTAGCTAATTATTTTATTTTTTATACATATTCCTGAACTTTGTATTATTATCAAAGATGCTACTGTTCTTATGACATTTTTTTTAATTTTTTCACCAGAACATTATATGCTACATCATGGTAAAGCATCATATAATTCAACGATTTCACCTTTGTCATGATTCCACTAATTCCAGTAGTTGAGGTTAGTTGATCTCCAAAAAACCACTTCAGAACTACCTCCTTCCCTCCCTCCAATTACTATCTAAGACAGAACTCATATATAACGCACCCGGTTTTGCCTAAAAAACACATCCAAATTTCATACTCTTTAAGTTCATATAGATCAAGCCAAGAAAAGATATAGGATTAGAAAATGAAGTGTTTCAACTCGAAATCACAACTTGATGCTCGCATTCTTGCAGTATCAGTGTTTGTTTTAGTGCAGGCCTTGAGCACAGCGAATGGTCAAAGCATCAGCACACCGTGCACTTCTGCAATGATCAACAGCTTTTCGCCGTGCATGAACTACATCACCGGCAGCTCCTCCAATGGGACCTCCCCAACAGCGGACTGCTGCAGCTCGCTCAAGTCGCTCATGGGTGCTAGCATGGACTGTGCCTGCCTTCTTGTCACGGCCAGTGTGCCTCTGCCCAGTGTTCTCAATGTCAACCGAACTCTCACCATCTCCCTCCCTAGAGCTTGCAAATCTAGTGGTGTGAGTGGTGTCCCTGTCCAGTGCCAAGGTGAATTAATTGACCAAAGCCAACCTTTCCCATTACTCATTTGTTTAAACTGGTGATGGAGTTTGTATGGCCTTTTGAATTTTTGTATCTTACAGCTTCTGCAGCTCCTCTATCTGCACCAGGTCCTGCCCTGTTCGGACCTCCTCCGTCTCCGTCTGCTTTCAGTCCACAAGGTAAACAACCAACCAAAGACAATTAAGTCACATTTCTGAATAGTTTTGTGTTGAGGTCATATGTTGGTTATTCTGGTAGTAAACTTTCAATTACCTGAGGGGGCGTTTGGTTAAAATTTGTATCAGTATTAGTACGAGGAATGAGTATAACTATACAAGTATGGGTATGAATGGTATCGATATGGAGTTCTCAATTTAGGTATATACATGAGTGTCATCGGTATAAAGTTGTCGTGAATCAGGTTATGAGAGTATAGGGATTGGGATGAGTTTCAAACCAATACAAAGTCCATCCAGACGCTGTCTATCGGGTTGGTTCATTACAATACCCTTCCTAGTTTCCAACCCGATAGCTAGCGATACCAAACATGGCCTTACCATGATTGGCTAGCTATGATCACTTGTGCTTCCAGGGTTCAAACCCCACTGAATTGACATTGTTGAATTTGAACCAATAAACAGCTTCTAAAGCAACAGCAACTGCACCTGCAGCCGCACCCGAGACACAAGCAATACCACCAGCGGACGCAGAGGTGCCACCAACGGCAGCCGGAATCCGGCCAGTGTTAACCCCGTCTGCCTCAATTCGTTCATACACCGCCTCATCTCCGGCAGCGTTCGTTCTCATTTTTGCGGGATTCTTGGTTTCAAGGCTGTACTGATCAATCAAACTTGCTTATACTCATTTTGCAAAGTTAGCTTGAATTCATCTTCCAATTTCGTGGGCCATTTTTTTAATGTTATTTTTTATTATTTGTTTTAATGATATGGTTTCGAGGTTACCAACTATATATCTTAAGTACCCACCCTAGCATAATGTCAAAGCAGTGTAAGCCGTAAGGGATCATTGGAGTGTTTTTTTTTTTAATTTTAATTTTTAATGTTATATTTTCTACAAGTGTAATGGAGTCCTTTATCCTGATTAGTAAAATCGTATATGCTAAACTTTAGCACATGGATACGATGAATCACATGTGGCGGTGGTGGTACTACATCCATTGGAGTTCGAATCTTCAAAAGAGTTGAAGGTTGAATAAGTTCTTTTACTATAAAGTAGGAGGAATATATATTTTCCAACATATGAAGAGGTATCAGTCTAGCTATCTTGTGTTTATTCTTTTCATTTACCAAATTATGTAAAAATGACAAAATTGTCCTCACTAAAATGCCCCTTGCCTCTCTTCTTCTCTCTCCATCAAAATTAAAAAAAAAACCTCCTAAACATTTCCCTCCAAAGTTCCATTTTTCTGGAAAAAAAACCTCACTTGTACCTCCTGCACCTCCTCTTACACCTCTCACCAAACACACCATGCTTCTAGGTTTTTTTAAAACCCCTACCTACACCCCCATCGAACACAGCCTTAGAGTGTTGATTTTCCCTTTTTGTTTTTTGGGCAGACATATCTCAAACAACTGATAAGCAACTAGTTTGTGTCATAAACCTAGTTCTGCTTATCATTAATAAATTATAAAAAGTATAATTATCCTCTCATCATATATTCTCCAGTCTCCACCTATAGTACAGACCTACGTACTCTGATTCTTCAAGTCACAAACCCTACGTGTTGACACCAACATTTAATTTAATGTGTCAAACCTAATTTCCATGTATATGCACTCATCTTTTTCGCTCTTTCCTTTATCCAAAACACATTTAATTTGTTTTCATAAAACAACCCAAATCATTAATTTCTCCAAAAAGTAAAAATAAAAAAGTATTAGGATTTATCGATAAATAAGTTGATCGAATGTCATATCAAAATACAAGGAAGGGTGAAATTTTTAGACAGTGACTTAAGTTTTTGTGATAAAGAGATGAATTTCGATCTTATAACAATATAAATATTTAATTTCCTAAAATAAATTATGAAACTATTAATTAAATTCCTTAGAAAACCCGTTATTAATACGAGTTAGCAATGAAAGCCCTGAGTTTAAAATAAAAATCATGAAATACATCATCCTACAATACTTAACTGATCATGTCATGTTTGCCACATATATAGGTTTTAATAGTCCGGATCCTCTACTCCCCACAGTGGGTAACATAAAATTATTTCATGTATAAATAAACATTGAAAAAAAATTTAAAATAATATTTTTAGATTCTATACCCTTATATTGATATGTTTATAAAATTTTATCACAAAAATTAATCTTTGAAAAATATAGATAATTAAAATATCAATTCTTTTAGAAAATAATTTTTATTATTTTTTAAAATATAATTTTTCATAATAAAATTTTATAAACATATTAATATAAGGGTATAGAATCTAAAGATATATATATATATATATATATATATATATATATATATATATATATATATATATATATATATATATATATATATATATATATATATTTTCAATGTTTATTTATACCCGATATAATTTTGTGTTGCACCGTACCGGAGGGGAGCAGGGGATCCGGCGTGAGGTTTTATACTCAACACCTAGCTAGATGAATGCCATTAGAAGATAACTAATAAATTAGGTAATATAGTTATATAGGTTTTTCTAAACAGGCATATAGGTTAAAAATCTAACTTGAAAAAACCAACCCTAATATTTAAATAGATTTGTAAGATTAGCACTTTTCAGATAGAAAAAGAAGCAGATTAACAAATCGGACACTTAACTAACAGCTAGCCATTTTAATTAATCAAAACAAAAAGATAAACAAACTCAAACAGATAGCTATATATCCAGCTACAGAAAAGGACACAGATCATAATTAATTAAGCAGAAAACAAGTTCAAACCATTTCTTCATTTGGGGATTACAATTAAACCCAATATGTATATATATATATCCTTCAATTGATCATAATTAACAGTCTTTCAATTCAAGGCTTTGGATGTGGAAAGAACTGCATACCAGGCAGCGAACCACTAAAGGGCGGTGCACCGAAGGAGTACTCATGGGGATTAGGGTTACTGTAAGGTCCTGGATTGGCACCGCCACTAGGACCAGCTGGTGGTGCCAATTGGTGGTGAAGCTGAAGCTGATACTGATGATCAGCTGAAGAGCCCTCCCCGGAACACATGCCTTGATCATAGAGGATGCCGTTGAAGAGATGGCCTCCGATGTTTACCGAAGTATGGTATGCCGCTTGATCCACTGCAGTGTTGCCGGAGTTCATCCAAACCTGCCGGAAATTGGCTACTGTTTTTACCTCTGCTGGGAATAAGCTTTGGTTCCTCCTTCCTTGTAGCCCTAAATTTTATTATATATTATACACATATAATTAAATATATAATTAATCAATTACTACAACACAAGCAAATTAAAATTAAAATTAAAAACAAATTAAGCTACTTGTAGTTGTTGAATTTCACTGAATTTAGAATGATGTAAGTTTAAATTTCCACTGAATAAAATTTGTATCCCAAAAATACAACTTAACTCAGCCTGCAGCTTTGTTAATTTATAATAACAGTAATAATTTCAGTTTATTAATTTGAAAGTTTAGATTCCCAAAATATAACCATTTAAACACCATAACTGAAATTAGGGTTAGAGCTATAGCTAGATTAAAAAAAAAGAAGAAGAAAAAAGAGGGGGTTCCTGGGACTATGAAAGAATTAGGGTTACAGGTAGAAATGAAAGGAGAATGAAATTGAGAGGGAGTTAACTACCTGAGGAGGAAGAGGAGTTGGGGGAGGTGAGGTGAAGGAAGGTGGAGAAAGGGGGAGGGAGGGAGAGGCGGTGGTGGTGGTGGTGGTGGTGGCGACGGCGAGCGACAGGGACCCACGTGCTCTTCACGTGGGTAGGGCAGTGAAAGCCTCTGGACCTGCAGCAAGTCCTGCACCTCAAGTGCTCACACTCTCTCTTGGCTTTGTTCCCACAGTCTTGGCAGCTCCCACCACCATTTCCCCTTTCTCTAATTTCCCTCTGTGGTGAACTCCTCATTATTCTCCTCCTCCTCCTCCTCCTATAATTCAATTCAATTCAGTGGCCAGTAAGTACTCTGATCCCTACTACCAGTACTACACCTTTCCTTTTAGCAAGCCCAAGTGGCTACGTACATAAGTTGGTAAAAGGATTTTTTTTTCTACCCAAGATTGCTCGTAACCTAATATGTAGCTCTATATGCGATATGATATTTCTTTTTTTTTTTTTTTGAAAAAGGCAAGAGTTCGAAATATCAGACAAAACATTATCTAACAAATCGAGTGGCCGCACGTCACTGGCGGATTTAGGGGTGGGCTCGTATGAGCGCGAGCCCACCCCAATCCCGAAAAAAAAATACGAAAAGTTAAATATATAAAAAATAAAAAATAAAAAGGTCTAAATTAATTTAGAAGTGAAATAGATCATATAGTTTAACTTGCCTAGTTGGTAAAGTATAAATGAGGAACTTTTTCCTCTCTATCTATAGCCCAAGGTTCAATTCTCACTTTTTACATTTTTTTCACTTATTTTTAACTATCTTTTTATATATAAGTTCAAATATATTTTTAAATTGAGAATAATTAATTTCAATTAGTATTGTTTGAATTCTATTTTAGTCATTCATTGGGGTTTTCTTGAATTTTTTTTTAACTAATTATAAATTTTATTCGATCACTTCTAATAATATGGATAAGTCTTTGAATTTTTTTTACATAACCCTTCACAATTAAATTTATTTAAAGTTTAGCAAAACTCGTTTCATTATTACTTAATTTTTAGGCTAAATCTCGCCCACCCCTATGTTACGGTCTGACTTCGCCACTGCCGCACGTCAGGGCCGACCCTGATGTTTTTAGGGCTATAGGCGAAAAGAAAAAAAAAACAGGGCCCTTTACTACGAATTTAGTGACAAATAATAATTTTAAATACATTATTTTAAAATATAAATATTAAACTTAATTTAATAGTAGTAAACTTGAGTTATATTATCATCACTAATTAATAATTCGTAGTATACATTTAATGTTATACATTGTCATTATACGATTCAAAGCAACGATTTTATGCCATTATACTTACTTACTTGAGGTTAATAGATTTCCCTATTAGTGGTATAAAAAGAATGAGATACTTTGCTAGTGATAAATAAAGTTCAAAAAGGATTTTTTTTTACAATGTCTTCATTTTTCGATTGTAATTAAAGTTAAACTTAACATGTAACAATATCAAAATTGGTCATACAAATAAAATCTTTTTTACTAAAAAAACACCTTGTATTATTTATAAAAATCAAAATTAAGATAAGGTTATCTTGGACTATATCCGTCATTTATTCACTTAGATTGAAGATTAAATAAGTTGTCAAGTTATCTGACAAAGTACGTGTTTTATTTATATCCTAATATTAATGGGTTTTTTTTACTTATACATACAAAAATATTTATATACATATTACCTTAATTATATATATTATACATTTTTTTACGGGGCCCTTCCTGAATCGGGGGCTCGAGGCGGCGGCCTATTTGGCCTATGCCCAAGGCCGGCTCTGCCGCACGTACAAAAAATGGCAAAGGGAAAACCGTTGAGAATGAGAGCAAGCAAAGGAAATCGATGTTGACAAACAAAAGTGGCAGCATCTAGCAAGGCGCCAAAACGAGAATGACTCTCTTACTAATGAAGAGGTTGTGGGAAGCCAAACACCATGTCGCACCATCGGCTGACAAGTACAACATGATATAGGGGTGGCAATCGGGTTGTTCAGATCGAGTATACTATTCGGATTGGGTCATATGTCGGGTTGGTTTATATGTCGGGTACATTGTATGTTCGGTCGGGTAAGTTCGGGTCAAATGGATTTTGGGTTGAGTTTAGTAGGGTCAGATTTAGTTTTATTATAAAATGATAATTATTTTTTGTTTATGTTAATTATTGACTATTAAGCAGCATTTATTTAGTTATATTAGGTATCATTATATGCAATTCACAATATTTGAATGTTTAATACTACCTCTGATCCAAAATGTATGTACCAATTGCAGTGAAAATACTACAAGTTTGGGTCACACGAAGTTTGGACGGCTATTTTCCAAGATAAGAGGTTTCGACTTTGAGCTTTGAAAATTAACCACACTTAAAATTCACATAGTCTTTTGAAAGCATCTTTTCGAATGAGGTAAATAAGACCGAATTGTGTTTTAGAAAAGCATTTCCCTAAAAAATGTGCCAAAGATGAGTAATCTTATTTGACCACCAAATGAATATTTGTTGAAAATAAGTGTAGAATGCACAAAATTAAATCATGCAACAAAAAATGATGACATATGTCATTTGAACCGCACTGTTTATGCTATAAGTCGAGCAAACAAGACCAGTACGTGGTGCCATTTTAAAACCAGTTGGTTTTAGAAGAGTAGCTCACCGACTTATATGCAAGACTTATATTCCTTTTATTATCAATGTAGGGTGTATCATTTGACATCTTCCACATGAAATTACACAAGACCACCAAACTTTGATATTATATTTCAAAAAATCATATGTCAAAAACAATTTAGGGTAAACTAGGCAAAGAAACCGATCTCAAACTGTAAAATGGAAGCTTTCACAAAACCATCGATAATTTTTTTCAGGGGATCGAGTTGCTTATAAATGTTACATTTGAATCATTTTGTTTATTGGTACGGGTGGATTACTCCTAGCTAGCTGTAATATATATATATATATATATATATATATAGCCAGTTCATTTTGAAATAGAACTGAATTGGGCAAGTCGCATATGTTAGTCCGACCCTCTAGTACTGTAGACTGTAGTCTTGACTGGCATCTATCTCATTTAATTTTGACATGGTATCACAATATGATCAGAGGTAGGTTCAGGACCAAATTAAGAGTCCCGTTCCAGTGCACACGTGTTTATGGTGTTGTCCCACGTTAGAAATAACTATCTAGGCTTAGAAAAACAGTGAGCTACACATAACCCTCCTAATCAATTAATTTTGTTAGTTTTATATGTTAGACGTACTTCTAATTTACACATATGAGCTTGTAGTTCACAGAATGTAATTCGAAACATCGACACAAACACATCAATAGAAAATATATATTGCTTGCGAAATATTCAACAAATTCAATCCCGATCAATTAAAAAAGAAAGACTAGCGACGACAAGGTGGTGCTTATGGACAAGCAGAAATAAAAAAATATTCGAAAATCTAAATACAACATCCATCCAAAATGTGAAGAATTATACCATTCAACAACTACAGAACTTAGCTCCATCTAAGTTGACCTTTGAAGATGGGCCTCAATACAACCAGAAACTACGACCAAATGAGCCAAGAAGAAGAAGAAATTTGCGATGGAGCAAACCAGATGATGGATTGTTCAAAATTAATTTTGATCGATCCAAACTGTCTTCGGGTGAGGCTTCTGCTTGTTTCGTTATCATGGACTACTACGAGTCAATCATCGATTGTGGAAGTTTCAAATGTGAGCACATTTCCTCTTTAGCAGTTGAGGCTCTTGCCCTAAGAGGATGAGGTGTCGCCAAGGCGAATAAGCTTAGTCGTCTTTCCAGCATCATGATTGAGGGTGACATCCTGATCTTCATCAACTCCTTGCGAAGACTGTGGAACTGCCCGTGGGAGATTGAGATGTTGATTTCCGACACCTTGTTCCTCCTCCAACATTTTAAAAGGGTGCAATTCGTCCACGTCTTCTAGGAGATCAACTCAACCGCTGACAGGATAGCTCGTCTCCTCCACACAACATCCACGCAGGACCTCCTCGCCGATTCGGCTTTGGGCGCCCTCATCCGAAAGAATGCCCTTGGGTGGTGGTCCAGCAGGGCCTGACCCCACCCAAATCTTTACCTTATAAAAAAAAATATGAGCTTGTAGTTATCTATGACCAATCATTTTAGTTTGTCAATCTTTATCCAAAATCCTTACATTTTAATCCTTTTTTTATGAAAACCTCTAAATATTTTGGAAGTTTGATATAGGGGAGAATCGAATATGTAAATATAAAATATAAACACAATCGCAACTCTAGCCTATCAAATAAAATTCAAGACTCCCTCGTTGTAGTGGGAGGGAATCATGTACGATCCACGAGGAAGCGTGTCAGCAGATCCTGAAGTAACCTCAAACCATGTTCTGTAATCGACTAGAAGTTCTAGATGTCGACTGGAAGCAGTCGATATCGACTAAGGGCTCTCGATCTTGAGTGGAACCTGCAATCACACCAAAAACATCAGTAGATATCGACTAGGGGTAGTCGATGTCGAGGTCAGTAGCATAGCATATCGACTTAGAAAACCGTCGATCGATATGGGGCACTCGATGTCGATCTGGAGCAGTCGGTGTCGAGAGCTAAAACATAAACCAAAGACGTCGGCAAAGATGACCGAAAAGTGAGAGGATGAAAATGAAGCAATGGACATAAAATCTCGAGGTGTTGGGTTTTTTGGTAACTCAACGAACGACAAAAGAGACGAATGTAAACAAATAAGGGAAAGATCTTCCAAAGTCAGTACCTTGACAACAACCATGCAAGTAAAACCAACAAATCATCAAAGAAGCATGCTTTATCGATAAAGGAAAAGACTTTCACCCAATCCAACAAATAGGTAAATATATCTCATAATAGATTAAACCTAATTTGCGCCTACCTTTTTCATAAATAGAGTTAATAATCTTTCGAAGAGAAACCCTAATTACCACCCAAATTTCACAATATGAGTTCTTTAAATTTGTATTCAAAGATTAAGCACGAGGTAGAAGGAGATAAATATACCTTTTTTTAATGACTTACCAACATGACTATTGCCGGTCTCACCCCGACCCTAGAAGAAGGGCGACTACTCGCTCATGGTAGCCTAAGACATGATGGAAATAAAAGAGAAATAAATTGCATAAACCAAACTTGGAGTCTTCACAATCACAACACTCTAACCTTCGCAAGAACGCCAAAACTCTAAAGCTCCAATCCCTAAATCTCTATTGCTATTGTTGCGTATGAATTGAATGAATAAAAGCATAGTCCTAAGAATTTATTTATAGCATACTACTCAACTCCTTTCTAGCCAAGGAAATTAATTCTAATCCCGGGATAATTAAAAAGCATAAATAAATTATATCTAGCAATAAAACTCTCTAGGGTAAATAAAGAATTACCCATAAGGAAAGAGTATATCCAAACATTTAGAAGTCTATCAAAACCGTGGCTAAGTAATCCTCCTTCCAGTCGGAATCTCCAAAACGCGTCCGGGACAACTAGGGTTCCAGTCGACGTCGACCAAGGCAGTTGACATCGACTTCTTCATCAATGCAGTCGACCTGGGCAAGTTGGTTGATCTCGGGCGCTTCTTCTCAGCATCTAAGTGTTGTCCAATATCAGTCGACATCGAGCACTCCTAGTCGATGTCGAGTACTCTCAGGGGCTAGTCGATGTCGAGCAGTGGTCGATCTCAAGGTTGAATTTCGACCACTTAGATCTCGATTACAGTAGGTTTCTCTTTCAACACTTAGTTTATTTTAGCATCACTTCCAGTCGACGTCGAGCAAGGGCAGTCGATGTCGAGCGCTTTTCTGCAGTCGATTCATCTTTTTGGATTTGCTTCGGAATGACTCCAAATTCTACAAAATTAAACCAGAGAACGACACATAAACGAATCGCACCAGAGCCGCCACATAGGATTTCCACGTCTCTCTTTTAGTATTATAATATTGATATATTGATGATATTGATATTCGATCAATTTTGATGATTTAATTTCTACCCCTTCAAAATCTTAATGATTACACAATATTTTCTTGGATTTTTGTTTGTCTCCCCTCCATTACCCTTTAATAGTTTAATTTTGTCATACTCTAATTTGTTTCAAAGTTTGAGTGGAAGAGAATTAATGACCGATCAGACTGGTCGAATACATCATGCAACCTTCACAAAGTGATATTTTTATATTAAAAAGGAAAATGGCAAGGGTTTACAACATAGGTATGTATAAGGTGATTTTAGTAGTTTTTAAACTACTCAAAATTGTGTTTAAAAAAAAACTATTTATTATAGATTTTTTTTTGGGTGTTTTTAGTTTATTTTGTATGAAATTATCATAACACCCCTAATAATAATCAAATAAACTCCACTTTTTTTTAACAACTCTTTACGCTCCATACAAAGTTTATATTATTTCATAATCTTTCAATATTTATTTTACACAATTTCTCAATTTCAACTTGTTTATAATTTTAGTTACTTTTTTTTACCTTGCCCCCTACATATACTGATACTCCATCCATTCAAAAAACTTGTTATTTTAGACTATTATTTTTATTAAAAAATATGTTATTGTAGATATTTTGGTTTCTACAATAAATATCTTTATAATGTTTAGTTGATTATTAGTTGTAATTTTCGAGAAAGTTAAAAAGGTTGTGTAATAAATTATGGTATAATTCTTGATTTTTTAAAATTTTATTTTTTAAAGATAAAATGATGTGTTTTGGCTAATTGAAATAGTATAGTTTATTTGGATTTGAGAAGAACAAAATCTAAAGTAAAAAATAAATTTAAAACGGGAATGGAATCGAGATGAACAGCAACAAACTGTTTTCTCATCTTCTCCTTGTAATTCAAGATTGACAGCAACCGAAAGAGGAGAGATGAGATTGAGGGTGATGATAAAACAACAACAGATCTCATGATTTCAAACAAGCTATAAGATATAGGGAGGGAGGGAGGGAGTAGTTGAGAATGGCTTTTGGGTAGAAGGTGAGGAATACTATACACATTACACACTATACCTATAACCTATTCATTCATCAGCTGTCATACTCATGATATATGTATATGGTACAACTCAAACAACTGATGTTTCTGCTCTCATTTTCCATCATGGCATGTTCACCCGGAAACTCTGCCCTCAAATCTTCTTTTTTCGTTTTTACTTTTTCTTTGTTGTTGTTGATGATGATAAAGGTCAGTAGATAGAAGTGGCAATTAGGTCAATTCGATTTGGAGTTAATATCGGATCAGTTATATATTATAGGCAGTGGCGCGACCCAAGATTAAAACTAGGAAGGTGGTAAGAAAAAAATTCGGAGTTTTTTTTTTTGTGTGTAATTAGCTCAAAAATATTTTTTTTAAAAATATTATCAAAATACTAAAATTATGATTTAAATATGTCATTTTTATTTAAATAATTGAGATCGAAAAAAATATATATAGAATAAAAAAATCGAAAAGGATTAATCTTAAGACAATATTTAAAAAAAAAATAGTTGAAATAATTGAAAAAACAATGATAATGCAACATAAATATAAAAAAAATGAAGATATTGAAATTTTGAACTCAAGACCCTTAGTTTTCCCATCTCAAACTCTACCAACTAAGCTTACTCCAAAATACTTAAGTGGTCGATTGGATAACATTAAAAAAACTCAGGAATTGAAATAACCTAGGAAGTAGAATTTATGAGAATTCTAATTCCATCAAAATGGAGGAATTGAAATTACCATGCGGGGGTAAGTTGAAATCCACCATTTTTATTTATTTCAAAAAAAATCTTTTCTTTTTCTTTTTAAATCATAAATTACATATTTGCCCATAACCTAAATAAATAGTTTTTATTATTTAGGGTTACAAAAGTAATCTTACACAAATTCTCATGAAAGTTCATATTCAACCAAAGAAAACGCATCATTTTAATTTACGTGAAGTTAAATTTATCCAAAAATGTTTTCTTAAATTATAGGAAGTTCAAATCCCAGAATTTAATTTCCCATGAATTAAATTTCTAAGAAGTGTACTTCCCGGGGGGTGTTGGAGCACTCCCGAACACCCACAGCCCCACCACTGAGTATAATCCTCCCTCTGCAGCTCCGGTGTCCACCTCCGGCAGTCGCCCTCCTGTGCCAAAGTTCTCTGCTGCTCTCTGCTGCTGAGAAGGGTAAGGGTGTGCTGCCCGAGGTCGATCCGGAGGAGCCTGATGAGGCGTCGGCCCTAGCTGATCAATCGGATTTTTTCAACAAACTTGTTGAAATTCGTAAGGTCGTTCTCCTTTCTAATCAAAGAACTTTATTTGGTACTATCTATGGTGGTTTTTCTGATCTCAATGAGCTCAAGCTTAGGATCCGCAGCGAGTGGAGACACTGTGCGGGTTCTGTTGAGATTGTCGATCGCTCGTTTGGTTGGTTTGAAGCCCGTTTTGTCAATCTCCCTGATCTTAAGAGGGTGTGGGATGAGCGCCCTTATCATTTTAATGGGAAATTGTTTGTTCTCCTTAAGTGGTTCTCTAATTTTGATCCCTCCACTGATGGGGTTACTCATGTTGATCTTTGGGCTAGAACTCCTAATTTGTCTGCTGAATTCATTAGTAAGGAAGCTTTGGTTGTTATCCTTAAGCGTTTCAATGTGGGTTCTTTTATCCGTTTTGATAAACTGTCCCACCAGAAAATTCGGGATGATTTTACTAAATTAAGTATTAATGTGGCTCTCGAGAAGATTGTTGGGGAGATTGTCATCCCAGATGAAGATGCCAAGCCAGTGCCATTGAGAGTGTACTATGAGGATTTTCCTAAAGGTTGTGGCTTTTATGGTAAGTTCTCTCATCTCTATGACGATTGCCCTGGTCGCATTAACAAACCAAAACCTCCGATTAGCAAGGTATGTATCTCATGCCCGGAGGAGGGCTTGGGTTCATCGGATGAACTGGATTGGACCAAGGTTGGCCCCAAGGGGAGTAATGGCTCGATGAAGGCTAGTATCAAGCCGTATATGGCGGGCGTCAAGGGAATTGTGGTTGAGTTTGTCTCTTCTGCAAATTCTCTTGTTCCTTCTAAGGATGCTTCGGTGAAAGTGGATGTGGTCGCTTCGACCCAAGTACTGGCTGGCAAAGCAGATGGGATGCTCCCCTCTTCTGATGATGACGCCTTGGGCTGGTGTGGCTCGGTTTTGGTGGTTTGCCCCTCGCTTAGTGCCACCATCCTTCCAACTGTGCAGGCTGTGGAGGTTGATCCCAAGCAGCCGACTGTGGCTCCTCCAGAGGGGTCTGTGCCGACTAGAGCTTCCTCGGAAGATTCTTATCAGTCACTTGGTTCGTCTTCTACCTCTCGCTCGGTCAGCACTCGCCTTGGCAGGCTTGGGATCAGCTCTCCATCCGCTACGTTGGAGATCGGCAAGCGCCGTTAGGATAAGCCTTCGGAAGACTCAACCTCATCGCTTCTGAAGAAGTCTAAAAAATAGTTTTCTTATGAATTACAACCCCAATATTTTGTTGTGTGTTTTGCTGTCGTTTATTTGCTTTTGCCGTGTGGCTTTGGGGTGTGCTTGGTTTGGTGCTTGGGGTGGGAATGGGATTGTGTTTGCCCATTGTCGGTTTTTGATCTCCCTTGGTAGGAGTATGTATTTTTCTAATGCTGGTTGCTGCTGCCTTGTCGGCATGCCTTATGAAATTGGGGTTTATTTTTGTATTACTGCATTGTGTTTCAATGTTCTCTGGATAGCTTGTGATTTGGCTACTTGCCCTCATCTCTTTGGTTTTACTTTACTATTATTTGTTTTTTTCTTCTCGGACTACTTGTTTCCTTTCTTGTCTTCTCAGGTGGTCCTCGTGCAGGAGTGCTCTCAACATTATTCGATATTTGCCTTCTTTCATTAGGCGATCCGTTTCTTCTAGTGCAGTTTCTGCTTATCAAAGTCTGGTATGCGTCTCTCGTTTTTCTCCACCCATTTCGTTTGTCTCCTTTGCTTACCAGCAACACACTAGATATTTTCATACTACAATATGCATTGAGAACTACAATTCCCATTATATCTCAAAGGATGACTTAAGCTAATCTCTCATTATCATTTTTATGCCGTGTAAAATGGTGTATTGCTCCCCCTTGTCTAAGTTTCTTATCGCTGATTTTGCTTTCTTTACAATCCGTTTCCTCTTTTGTAAGGTGGCTTTTCGCCGATTTTCTTGGGAAGCTCCGGGTTTCGACATGTCAAGTACGGTCTATGCGAGGTCTCCACGCATCCCCCTATGTCTTGTTCATCCGTTGTGGTGGATGTCCATCGGTTCTGCTCGCCTACAGTTGTCTTCTAAGGGCTACTTAGGGGTTTTGTTTACCAGTTTATTTATACAAATTTATGCTCCATGTATGGTTGTTTGGACTGTTGTAATCAACCCTCTAGGTCAATTTTATGTGGCAACACATGACCCTTTGTGTATTGTCTGCACTTTGGAATACTCTAACACTCCCTTCTTGAATCTTTTCATTTGAATTTTGGTCGTACTGCGATCTCAATTCTTTCTTTGGGACTTTGTCATCCTCATAAGGTCTTTTAATTTAGGGATTATTGATAGAGCATGTTTAGTATTTCATTATAGATTACATTTAGCATAGTTTAGTTGTGAATAGTGCATATTTTAGTTACAATTACATGTTTACTGGTGATGTTGGAAGAGTCGGAATCTATGCAATTTTATGGTTAATTTCAGGTAAAGGTGGATCCGACAAGGAATGAGGAGACTCTTGGATGAAGGAAGATTCAAGTTGAGGAAGAAAAGTGAAGAGCAAGGGAGCGGAGTCGAATTTCGAGAGCCTAAGTGAATAACAAGTCAGCAAAAGTTGTTGCCAGACATGCTGAACTTGTTTCGCACTTTCTGGAGGCCTCGATGGTGCGATTGACTATTATAACCATGCGTTTGAAAGATCTCTTCGAGATCTACAACTTTCTTGTTGAGATCGAGACCAAATTCCAAACAGAAAAATCGCTGTGAACAGTAAAAGCCGCCCCGCGACCCGAACCTCTGACGAGCAACTTCGCAATCGCCGGCCGCCCCGCGGCCTGGGTTGGCTGCCCCGCGTCCCTCACAGAAACGCGCCGTTAAGTTCTAGACTTTAATTAGGGTTTTTTGTTTATGTTTTGGCCGACTTGTTAGAACCTATTTAACACTTTTCTAGTTTATTCTTTCACTTACCTTATGCACTTTATTCAATTGTTGAGAGCGCCGTTGAGCATGAGCAACTAAACTCTCAAGGTTTCGCTTACAGTTTGGATCTTTGATTGTTGAATTGTGAATTTCTTAATCTACTTCTTATTCCTATTCCAATGTTTTGACTTCTTTATGCTTAATTCCTTGAATGTGTTTTATTCTCTCTGGCCTGATCAACTAGTTAGAGTAGATTCATTCAATTGCTAGGGTTTTGCAGATTCCTCGTAGTGAACCTTAACCCAAGTGGCAATCATATCCCTTTAGGACTCGTAGGACTAATTGGATGTGTAGGAAGTTGAATACATGTTGAATATCGACTCGTAGCTTCATATTATATGTACCTTGGTTAATTCATACTCTTAATGCTATCTCTAGGTTGAATCTTAACCGTGTTAGGGTTATTTAGAGATAAGGGTTGCTAGGACTCGTATGACTAGTAATCTACCTAAGATCTGGACAAGGACATTGATAGGAAAAGGCAAGAACTAGAAGCTGAAACAAGGATCGAATTCATCAATCGAATTGATAAATTGTAGGTGAACCTATTTCTCTCCATTGCATTCTAAAACCAATTTACTTTGTTTGCTTGCTTCCGCTTTGATAAAAGGCGGATCTTTTTCACATCAAAAACCCTCATATTCTCTATTAGCGATTAGACTTGCACTTGAATTGAGTAGATTTCCTTGTGGATCGACCTCTTGCTTACACACTATACTAGTTGTGAGTTTGAGTATTCTTTGGCAAGAACAACGACAAGTTTTCCTCTTGTCAAATTTGGCGCCGTTGCCGGGGATTTCTTATCACTTTCTTGTGTTTTTTTATCGCTAACTTTTGTATATATTTACATCTAACCCCGTCGTGGACCTATCTTACGGTTCACGATACCTTATTGCTAATATTTCTAGATGTTGAAGTTATGGCAGTTTCAGGGAGAGTATTTTCACAATTACCTTACTAGAGTGAAAATTTTATTTGACATCCGTTATTCACGGGGTTTCCAAGATAGTTTGCGAGATGTGGTGCTTTGCGTTTTTGAGGGCATGGCTCCTGAGACTCGAGAACTTGTCAGGTCCATAAACAATGGAAGCTTTGCTGGTTTAGAAGTGTCGGGATTACGAGATCTTCTCTGCTACATGGGTAACCAATCGGCGGAGGAAGAATCCTACACTTCGACGTTTCAACCAATGGAGTTCTCCAACCCGTCCATGGAGGATTCAACCATTGTCTCGATGGAGCAAATAAGGCAATTACGTGAGATAGTGAATCAAAATGGGGAAGCAATTATCCGACTTTCTCAAACATTGAAGGAGTTGGTAGTTCAGCAATGTTCTATTCCTCAACTTGAGGAAAGCCAAGATGCAAGCAACGATGAATTCTCTGATAATGAAGAAGAGCATCTAGTGGTTAGCAAGACGAAATCTCAGGAGACGTCCCTAGAGATTGAGTATGTTCCGATGCTCCCTCCATTTATGTGGTTTCCGAACAAAAAACTGGTACTTTTTGCAAATTGGGAGATTTTGGTGAATATGTCGATCCATGGAGCCACTTCTTCAACAAACCACCGACATAACTGTGTTGGTAGTCCTACATACCCGCGAGGGAGAATCAAGCTCGAATGAAGGGTAAGTTGGTAATGGTTCTCATTGCTATATTTTTAATTACCAATTGTTTCATCTTTAGTGTGCATTTGAATATCGGTTGGGCACGAGAGTTTGATTTGCTTTTGAGGCGCTAACGATCTCTGCTTGAGTCTTGAATGAGTGGATGAATAAACTGTCGAGCCAACGACGGTAACCAAAGGCGCTGTGGGAGGCAACCCAAGACTAGTTTTGGTTTTGTTCGGTGGTAGGAAGCTAACACCGCAGGGAGAAAAGCCGCCCCGAGACTAGGTTGTGTCCTCAGCCGCCCCACGGCCTCTGACAGGATTGAAATGTTCCCTATCCTAACTTTCCCCCACCGCAGTGAAAAAGTCAGTTTTTCTTTCTTTCCTTCATATTTTTATCTTTTGTTGTCTTTTATGTCATTGAGGACAATGCCTGATTTAAGTGTGTGTGTGTGGGGGGGGGGGGGGGGGGGGGGAGAATCTCATGGTATGATAGGATTGCATGTTTATTTTGAGTTTGCATTTTTATTTTTGTTTTTAGTTTATATTGCATATCAACATGCCAGTCTTTAAAAAAATCCCAAAAAATAAAAATAAAAATCAGTTATTTATAAATTGCATTGTTAGGATTAGGTCTTATTTTCCCATATGGATGTTGTTTGTCCTCTATTCTATCTATTGAGATTTATGCCCCATGATGTGCTTGGATTGTGGAAACCTTCGATATATATTTTCTATACTATTTGGTGAGCATGATTGTTTAATGATTGAGCACATAAGATCTTGAAATTTTGGGTGACCTTGAAGTTCTAGACATAACCTGGTGAGCTTATTTTAGCCTATTCAGGACTGCACTTGATTTAGTCCTCTTGCTTGTTGAGTGTACTCTCTTTAATTTCTTCCTCTTTGACTTGCATTTAGATATTTTTTTCAAGACTGCATATTATGACTTCTGCACATGACTTAAACATGATTGAGGCACCTTTATTAGCCCTATTTGACTTTATTTCACCTTACATATGGTCCTATGCTTGAAGCCAATTTGAGCCTATTGCCTATTCTTTTGTAGCTCCACAAAAGTTTTCCATATCCAATGATATATAGCATGACCCCATCCAGGAATTAGCATTTTTGGTGAATATTTATATTGTGGATGATGGTTTTAGTGGTGGATTGTATGTTTGAGGTACAATTATGAGATGTTTGATTCTTGCTAGTACATTCATTACTTGGGACCTAAGGAGAATAAAATTCACTTAGGGGCAAAAGTCAAGGAAAATCATTTGATATAGCATGAAAAAAAAAGAAAAAAAAAAGAGAGAAAGAATAAAGGAGTGAGTTGAGTATGGTTTGTAAAGTTTTATGCTTGAGATTGGTGTTGTATGACATTGTAGAGTTATGGTATGATGGGTTTATGAGTGGTTTTATGATTTGGTCGCTTCCTTAGTTCCCGGATTATGAGCACCACATGGCCTAAATTGTTCCATACCTTATATTTTCTACATTTGCCCCCATTACAACCCAATTAAAAGACCTCATGATTTTTGTTGTGTGAAGAGTCACCAGCGGTGGAGAGCTAGAACACTAGTGAAAGACTATTGTAGCTAAGCTTTTGAAGATTGAGGTTTGAGCGTAAACATTTAACCCTAAACACTTGAGCGAGAGTGAAACACATATTCCATGTGAGGTCTAGAATGGATATGGTTGCCTGATTTCATTGATTATTGCAATTATGTGCTATGATGTTGTTAATCTATTGTGTTTGCTAGTTTTTCATGCACTTAAAGATTATTGAGGCGGATACATGAATTGCTATTATGTGGGGCTGCAGAGTTGAGTTTTCTATTGCTTAAGAACAAGCAAAGGTTCAAGTGTGGGGGAATTTGATAGAGCATGTTTAGTATTGCATTATAGATTACATTTAGCATAGTTTAGTTGTGAATAGTGCATATTTTAGTTACAATTACATGTTTACCGGTGATGTTTGAAGAGTCAGAATCTATGCAATTTTATTGTTAATTTCAGGTAAAGGTGGATCCGACGAGGAATGAGGAGACTCTTGGATGAAGGAAGATTCATGTTGAGGAAGAAAAGTGAAAAGCACGGGAGCGGAGTCGAATTGTGAATTTCTTAATCTACTTCTTATTCCTATTCCAATGTTTTGACTTCTTTATGCTTAATTCCTTGAATGTGTTTTATTCTCTCTGGCCTGATCAACTAGTTAGAGTAGATTCATTCAATTCCTAGGGTTTTGCAGATTCCTCGTAGTGAACCTTAACCCAAGTAGCAATCATATCCCTTTAGGACTCGTAAGACTAATTGGATGTGTAGGAAGTTGAATACATGTTGAATATCGACTCGTAGCTTGATATTATATGTACCTTGGTTAATTCATACTCTTAATGCTATCTCTAGGTTGATAGGAAAAGGCAAAAACTAGAAGCTGAAACAAGGATCACAATCTATGCAATTTTATGGTTAATTTCAGGTAAAGGTGGATCCGACGAGGAATGAGGAGACTCTTGGATGAAGGAAGATTCATGTTGAGGAAGAAAAGTGAAGAGCATGGGAGCGGAGTCGAATTTCGAGAGCCTAAGTGAATAACAAGTCAGCAAAAATTATCGCCAGACATGCTGAACTTGTTTCGCACTTTCTGGAGGCCTCGGTGGTCCGATTGACTATTATAACCATGCGTTGTAAATCTCTCTTCAAGATCTACAACTTTCGTGTTGACATCAAGACCAAATTCCAAACAGAAAAATCGATGTGAACAGTAAAAGCCGCCCCGCGGCCCAAATCTCTGACGAGCGACTTCGCAATCGCCGGCCGCCCCGCGGCCTAGGTTGGCTGCCCCGCGGCCCTCGCAGAAACGCGCCGTTCAGTTCCAGAATTTAAATAGGGTTTTTTGTTTATGTTTTGGCCGACTTGTTAGAAGCTATTTAAGACTTTTCTAGTTTATTCTTTCACTTACCTTATGCACTTTATTCAATTGTTGAGAGCGGCGTTGAGAATGAGCAACTAAACTCTCAAGGTTTCGCCTACATTTTGGATCTTTGATTGTTGAATTGTGAGTTTCTTAATCTAGTTCTTATTCCTATTCCAATGTTTTGACTTCTTTATGCTTAATTCCTTAAATGTGTCTTATTCTCTCTGGCATGATCAACGAGTTAGAGTAGATTCATTCAATTGCTAGGGTTTTGCAGATTTCTCGTAGCGAACCTTAACCCAAGTGGCAATCATATCCCTTTAGGACTCGTAGGACTAAATGGATGTGTAGGAAGTTGAATACATGTTGAATATCGACTCGTAGCTTGATATTATATGTACCTTGGTTAATTCATACTCTTAATGCTATCTCTAGGTTGATAGGAAAAGGCAAGAACTAGAAGCTGAAACAAGGATCGGATTCATCAATCGAAGTGATAAATTGTAGGTGAACCTATTTCTCTCCACTGCATTCTAAAACCAATTTACTTTGTTTGCTTGCTTCCGCTTTGATAAAAGGCGGATCTTTTTCACATAAAAAACCCCTCATATTCTCTATTAGCGATTAGACTTGCACTTGAATTGAGTAGATTTCCCTGTGGATCGACCTCTTGCTTACACACTATACTAGTTGTGAGTTTGAGTATTATTTGGCAAGAACAACGACAGGTTTTCCTCGTGTCAGTTATCTATTTCGACTCTCGCATTACTCACCATACAAGTACATCTTGCCTCTTGTTAGCTCTTATGAGGGTACTAATGGCCTCTTTCCCTAATATTATGCAACAACATGATAAGTTTATGAGACTTTTGGATCGTTCGATCTCAGGATCACGCACCTACAAAGGGTTACACTATTGCAATAGTTTTTCATGAATTTATGCACATGGAATTCGTGTGGCATCCGGAGTCGTAATTTCTGGACCAATATCGATTTCTTCTGCAAGAATAACTCAATAAATGTTATCGCTCTTCTCGAAACAAAAACAAATTTAATTTTGGCGGAGGCTGTTTGGAAAAAGTGTGGCTTCTCTGGCATCGCTTTTGATCCAGTTATCGGTTTCGCAGGTGGAATTTGTTTACTTTGGAAGGATCTACCGTTTTCCCAAGGGTCTATATATCTTATTTCTACAAATCACTATTTCATCCATTTTAACTACACGGAACATATCCGCGGTTCTACAATTGCTTTCATTATTGTTTACACTTCTCCCGATAACCGGCTGAAATAGGCTTTTTAGGACACTGTTACAAGTTACATTGAGAAACTATCTCTGCCCTTTTGTATAATGGGAGATTTAAATGACATTGGTTGCCCGACAGATAAGGTAGGCGGTGCCTCGATGATTCCTTTGAGGTTTACAAGGCTAAACCATCTTAAGAACAATTTGGATCTGCAGGATGTTCATTCTTTTGGAGGGGAGTTTACCTGGAAACGTAAGAAGGGGGGTCCTGACAACTGTCTCGAAAGACTTGACCGTCTTCTTATCCTAACGGACCTTTTATCTAGGTATGATTATGTTCGCTTACAAGTGCACCCGTTTACTAGATCAGATCATGCTCCTATTTTGGCAGATTTTCGTCACGATGTACGGCGTAGTAACCTGCCTTTTAGGTTTGAGCTTGCATGGACCAAAAGGGAAGATTATAATAATATTTTCAAGCAGGCTTGGCGTCTTAACCGGCCTGGTTCCCTTATGTTCAAACTTACTAAAAAAATCACACAGCTAAAAACTCTTTCAAAAATCTGGCCCAAGAAATCCTTCGGTAATATCAGCAACCAAATTGTGGCCACTGACGCGGCCCTATTAGCTTTACAATCCAAACTGGTGTCTAACTGTGTTCCTAATGACCTTATTATAATGAGGCGACTGCTCAATAAACGGGAACGACTTCTAGATTTTCATAGGCGTTACCGGGGCCAAATAGCAAAGATCAAGCATGTTAAACTAAATGACTCCAATACGGGGTACTTCCACCGAGTAGCCTCCATTAAAAGAAGAAAAAAATTCATAAGGAGTATTACTCTTGAGAGTGGTCTTCAATCGTCTAACCAAGACTTTATTAAACAACAGTTTCTTCAACAGTTTACTTACAGATTCCGCTCCTCGGTTGATCATTCGCAAAGGATTGACGAATTGCTTCATGTAATCTCCCAAGAGGTGACTCCACAAGATAATCTACTGCTTACTAGGCCAGTTTCAAATCTGAAAATAAAAAATGCCCTTTTTTATATGAAAGCAAATAAAACTCCGGGACCTGACGGTTTGTCAGCGGGTTTCTTCCAAGTCTACTGGAAGACTGTGGGTCCATCGGTTATTAAGGTTGTCAAAGCATTCTTTAACTCTGGCAAGTTGCTATGACAAATCAATCATACTTTTATCACTCTTCTGCCCAAAAAAGATAATCCTTCGATGATTAATCATTACAAACCTATCAGCTTATGCTCGACAATATACAAGATAATTGCGAAGGTTCTGACAGCTAGACTTGGTTCAATTTTTGACAAATTAATTCACCCTTTGCAAGGTGCTTTTACAAAAGGACAATCAATCCATGATAACATTCTAATAGCTCACGAAATTTTCCACACGTTTAGATCAAAGAAGGGAAAGCAAGGTCTGGTTGCTTAAAGCTTGACATGGAAAAGGCTTACGACAGAATTGAGTGGCCCTTTCTGTTTCAAGTTATGTCCCGATTTGGTTTCGATCAAAAGTTCATCTCCTAGATTAGGGAATGCATATATACGATGTCTTACTCTCTCTTGGTTAATGACGAACCGTCGTCGCTTTTCCATCCTACTAGAGGCCTTAGACAAGGTGATCCTCTATCACCTGTTCTATTCATTCTGGCTTCAGAAGTTTTGGCTCGAAACCTGCAATTAGAGTCCACGGTTAACAAGGATGTGGGTATCTCCTTTTGCCACTCTCTTAAGATTCCATTCTTAGCTTTCGCTGATGACATTCTAATTTTTACTAAAGCGTCCCCATCAGCATGCTCTTCTGTTACCACAATTTTGTATAAATTTTGTTCGGCTTCTGGTCAAAAGATAAATTTACATAAGTCTAGTTTTCAAGTTTCAACTAACATAAGCTCAACTTCCATCCACTCTATTACCACTGCCATGGGAATACCGCAGGCAAATAATTTAAAAAAACACTTGGGTTGCCCCATCATAAACGGTCATGTCAACAGAGACACATTTGCGGAGGTTGTACTTAAGTCCAAAAATCAATTGACTAAGTGGAAAGCTAGCAGTCTGTCGGCTGAGGGTCGTAAGATTCTAATTCAGTCTAATCTGAGTGCCCAACCTTTATTTCTTATGCAAGCTTTTTTACTTCCATCTAATATTCTCCACGAGCTGGACAAGGTGTACAGATCTTTTTTCTGGAACAAGGAGTCCGGTTCTCCACCCCTTATTGGTTGGGATAAAATCTGTTCCGACACCCTAAAAGGCGGTCTGGGACTGCATAAAGCTGAAACCATGAACATTGCACTACAAATGAAATTGTTATGGAAGATCATTGCAGAACCTTCAAACGTTTGGGTTCGTGTCATATCCGAAAAATATTTGAAAGGTGTGCCACTTCTCAGTTATGTTAAAAAACATAACACCTCATGGCAGTGGGGTCGCCTAATGTCTATCAGACATCTTTTCAAACTATGTCTACGTTGGAGCATCGGCAACGATTGTTCTGTCAACTTCTGGACTGACTGTTGGACGTTTGACACCCCACTCATCAACAGAATCGTTGATACACTCCCAGTGCATATTTCTACGCTTATAGTTAATCACTTTATCGACCAGTTTAATAACTAGGATAGAAAAAAATTGCATATCACTCTGAATCAGTACTTATCAGCTAATGACATTAACCATATTGCTCAAATTCAACTTCCAACTAATGTTCTGTCGGACCGAGTGTATTGGGGTCATAACAAGGATGGTATTCAACGAATTCGACAACCAAGTTACTCACAATGGACCAAGGGAAAAGTCGTTGATTTCCCTTGCCAAAAATAATTCACAAACGAACAAACTAGTATAGTATGCAAGTAAGGGGTCGAACCCTAGAGAATCAAGTATTTATAAATATTGTGTATTTATTAATATAAAAAGAAAAGATTTTTATGAATAAAAATAAAAGAAAATATTATTGACAAAAACAAATAAAGGATAGAAGAAAAGCGTTTCCACCTACAAGTTCTCGACTTTGGTTGGTTTTATTGATCATCGAATCCTTTTCAAGCTATTATCGTTTCCTACGAATTCCTCCCGTCTTGGTTTATATAGATTAAAAGTCCTACGAGTCCAATTAATCCCTTACACCTCAATGCAACCTTAACACGGTCAAGATTTAACAAAGAGATAGCAAATAGTCCCAAGAACTTGAGCATATAAATAACACCAATTAAACACGGTAAATCAATGTTTAAGATATATGTCAACTTCCTACATAATCATGCTTCAAACACGGAATCCACAATCTTATGCGTGCTACTACGGAAATAACACAAATACGAAAGTATTAAATCCTAGCATGAAATCAATATTATCAAGGTAGCTAATCAAGATAATATCAATAACATAATCAATATCACACAAAGAAGTTGAAAGAATTAAAGAGGAAAAATAACTTGAATTAGAAACTCACAAACCACCAACCAAGTCTCGAAAGTATAGGCGAAAACTAAATACTTTAGCACTCCATAAACATAAACCAAAACAATTAGAGGAAAATTAAACTAAAGTCACCGTATACACGGCTTCTTCTCGTCTCTCTTGCCCCTCTCGATTATGCTCCGTATGAATTGAAATATATAATGTAATGCATCTATCTAATCTTCTATCCTAATCTATCTATCTAATCTTTCCTAATTTATAATGTAATATATTATATTGCTATCTAATTCTATCTACATGTAAATGGTAAGTCTATCTAGCTAAATTAATATAATAAAACAACTGTGGCAAGTTCGTGAGACACGTCCGGTCGCCGCATCTCCTCCAATTCATCAGCCAAAGTGTCGATCCGAGCCGGCCCAATTCATACGATCAAACCCGTAAGCTATGAAAATGATCCCATAAGCTATGATCAGCCTCCAATTTCATACGATCAATCCCGTAAATACCTGAAATACATGAAAATGCCAGTGTAGACTCCGAAAACCAAGTAATAGAAATTAACTATAAAATATGTATGAATATGACATAATATAATATGCAAATATATAACTAAAATAGACCCTATCACTAATGTTCTGTCGGACCGACTGTATTGGGGTCATAACAAGGATGGTATTCAACGAACTCGACAACCAAGTTACTCACAATGGACCAAGGGTGTGCGTCTTTCAACGCTGGGTGGATCTGGAAGTTGGATGTGCCAAACAAAGTTAAACATTTTCTATGGAAAATGGCCAGAGATGGTCTGCCGACCAAGGCTCGTCTTTCAAAATCTCATATTTTGGTCCCCCAAGGATGTGTTTTCTGTGGTAACACAAATGGGTCGCAACTTCACCTGCTCATTACTTGTCCTTCTGCGCAAAGTTTTTGGCGGAGGTTGGGCCTGCAGAGGCCGAATTGCATTTTGGCTATGACGATGAATGATTCACTGATCCCTATTACGACAATCTATAAAGCCATTGGGCCTAAGAACATGGCTAAACTGGCAATGTGTTGGTGGACATTGTGGTTTTTTAGGAACCAAATCGCTTTCGACAAAGCAATATCTGTTTCCATTCAGGAAATGGATATCTTTTACAATACAGTGTCCCATACATGGATAGATACTAAGTCTCTTCACGATCCAGGCTCGTCGTTAGGTCCTCCTACGGCGGTGTCAAGGGCTCGCTCAAGGAGAGCGGTTGTTTCTTCAGCCACTATCACGGGTGCTTCTTCTTCAGCATTCTCTCACATTCGGAATGGGGTCTGGGATAAGCCTCTGCCAAACAATTTTAAGCTAAACTTTTATGGTTATGTGCGCCAAGATGGTTCAGCTTCATATGGTTTCGATATTCGGGACTGCAGGGGTACTGTGGTTGCCTCTGGAGCTGGGCTATGTAACGGTAATTCGGTTCTATTTGTTGAAACGCTTGGTCTCAAGAAAGGGATTCTTTGTGCCAAGCAACATTGTATTACCAATTTACTCATTGAGGGTGATAACCTCGTGGTTGTTAGAGCTCTCTTAGGGGACTGGAAATGCCCCTGTAACATCGAGCTTCTACAATCGGATATTCTAATTGATCTTTTGTCGTTTTCTAATGTTGTGATCCGTCATATTTTCAGGGAATCCAATGCTGTAGCAGATCGTCTCGCTCATCTGGCTTATAGTATCCCTATCGACGATCACTTTGAACATGATCCAGAACTCCAAGTTCTCATTCGGAAGGATGCGCTAGGAAGAGCAGTCTCGCGAGATCGTCCGGCCTAATCTTTATCTGCTCCAAAAAAAAAATCAATTGTCAATCTACTAAAGTGATAATTTAAATGTTTTTCTTAACCTTTTCTTAATCTCACTCTTTAAATTTTTGGGATAATCTCCCTTTAAAATTTTATGGGATAATCTCCTTCTTTTAATCTTTGGGATAACCTCCTACTCGTTCCCCTTTTTTTCCACGATTGGTGTTGCTTTTCTGTTTGAGGTCGATCTCCATTGTAGCTGTGTTTAGTTCAAGATGAGGTTTGGTCTCGGGCGATCGGCCTGTTCATCGAGTTTATTGTGGCAGTGTTCGTTGTTTTCAAAGATCCATCATCCAGGTAAGGGGAACGTCAGCGATCCACACTTCCCAGGTGACATCTCTTTCCCTTGGTGGCTTTTGTTCTCTTCTCCCCGGCGTCAAGACATTGTGTTGGTTCTTAGACTCTCCCGTGTTGTCGGCATTCACAGGTGACATCTCTTTCCCTTGGTGGCTTTTTTGTTTTATTATATTTTTAGCTTCATTGTTGTATCATGACAGTTAGTTTTCTGCCATTTTTGGTCTCTCGACCCATCAGGCTTGTCTGGTGCGTCGAATTCTTCCCGTTTCAAAAAAAAAAACCAAGGCGATAGAGTGTCATATACAAACAATCTTGTTCGCAATCATTTATTTTTATACAAGGCAAGATTCGGGTGTCCTGAGGGACGAAGTCATCGATCTCAGTTGGAGAGTGCTCCTCAACAAAAGTTGAAGTAAGATCTGGGTGCGCCAACCTATCAGCCACGCGATTCCCCTCTCTGAATATGTAAGAGAAGATGACACTCTTAAAGGCACTACGATATCCAAGGGCATCCAAAATCGTCATCTCGGTCTCCCACGAGCTCTTCCAAGTTCCATTAATGGCATTGATCATAGCCAGGCAGTTGCCCTCCACCTCAAGATGAGAGATACCCCTATTCGTAGCTTCCAATAAGCCACCCCAAGCCCAAGACATTCCGCTTGTAAAGCGAAAACCTTCCCATGGCCTTGCGTCCCGCAAGAGAGAATTGCACCCTGGCCATCCTGAATGACAAGACTGGAAGCAACAAATCTAGAGCCAAGCTTAGCTCCGTCAAAATTGAGTTTCATGAAACCCTCCTTGGGTTTTTCCCATTTTGTAATTTTCTTTTTTAGTCCTCTTTTGGTGAATGTTTTGTCTTGTAATTTTCATTCTTGTGTCTCGGTTTTTGCTTTTCTTCAACTTATCCTATATTGTTTTATATATTTTATCCAATCTTTCATATTCCTGATGTCATTGTTGTCAAAAAGAATTTTATTTTTCATTAACCAAACTCCTCATAAGAAGAAGATCAGAGTCGATTTCTGCTCCATTAAAAGTTTTGCAAAGATTTATGTGATTATATCCTTATATACTTTATTCATTTTATCTATGTTTCGTATTATTCTTTCAATTTGTTTGTCCATTCGTCCAACAAAGGTTAAGGTTGTCTGACATTCTGTAAAGATGTGTGTGGCATCTTTTTCGTTGTGGTTACAAAGTGAGCATTCCAGTTTTACATATACTCCTTTGTTTCGTAATTTGATCTTTGTCGGTGTGTCATTTAGTAGGTTTTTCCATAGGAATTTTTTTTATCTTTGGCGGACAGTCAATTTTCCAGAGCCCGTCGAGTTGGTTCTTCTAGCTCTCGTGATGTGGTCTAAAGCACTGGTTGTTGAGAACCATCCATTTCTATTTGGTTTCTAGTATAATCTATATATCTTTGATCTCATTTGTAGATATATGGACTTCAAGGATTCTCTCCACAATATCCATTGGGATGGAGTCTTTTAATCTTTCCATCTTCCAGGTTTTATTTGGATTTATGAATTAGTCGATCGTTACTTGTTTCTATGTGGTGATGGATTCTTTTTTTTTTTCCTCAAAGATTAGTGTCATAGTTTAACCATTTGTCATTCCCAAATCTAATGGTTTTCCCGTTTCCAACTTGCCAAATTAGACATGAGTAGAACTCTTTTTTTTTTTTTGGAAGCAAGATAAAGATTCAGTTCCCTAGACAAACCTAGGGTAACCGAGAGACCGGACAAGCCGGTGGATGGACTAACCATCATGTACACCTGAAAAATAAATAACATAAACAAATGACAGAAGCAAATGACAGAAATAAAATTACAAATAAAACGTACAAGTCATCCTACATTGAGAAACACAAGCCAAAGAGAGACGAACAGATCGGTCAAAGAGACGATGCACACAGAGAACTCTGGGAATACTAACGGACATCTCAGATTGTGGACTCGAAACAAGCCATCAGATGTCAACGCACATTCACGACATCATCGAACATGACAAACCAAATCGCTCAAAGAAACATGCAACACAATAAGAACAACACTGCACAACAACCCGCAAAGCCAACTCAAAGCCAAACCATTGACCAATAAAACTCCCAAACCCATCCCAAACCCTCCAGGACGATAACAAAATCGTGAGCGACTACTAAGTAGTCAAAATAGAGGCGTATGAAATGGACCAAAAGAGAAAAATTGAACAACAATAAAAAAGGGCAGGAGTCAGAAGAAAGGATTGAGACTGGGAAGCCAAAGCAAGGTAAGAGAGCTAGGTTGTGTTCCAATCGCCCAAGGAAGCGGCACACCCCTCAAAGGTGAACCGCCGACAAGGGAAATCAGAAGCTCAAAACGGCTGCCGCGGGGGACTGACGACCGAGAAGGAAACCATCGGAGGTGAGCCAAGATGGCGGTGGATGCACCCAACCTCGGTGAGAGAGAGAGAGATACCAGTTGGTGGCCGGCGAAGCCTCGGAAGACGGCATCGAGGCCACGGCGAGGCGGCAGGGTATCATGAAGAAGAAGGGAGGTCGGAGACGAAGGCGGTAGAGCCCATGATTGTCGTGGTGGATGACGAAGACCTGAAAGGAGGAGGGGGAGCCGGTGTGGCCAAGGACGGTCGGGTAGAAGCCGGTGCTCGGTTGGAACTTGGAAGGGCCATCAGATGGCGGTGGGCCGATGGCGGCGGCGGAGAGGCCAAAAACGCTTGGGAGCGTTTTAGGGTTTCTTTTAATGCACATGCTAGTAGAACTCTTCTTTAATCTCCATCAAATTTGCCCATTGCCAAGAAATGTTTTTTTTCCTTGTATAATCTCAAATAGTCTCATCCTTCAGATATTTCTCCCTAATTATTTTCACCCAATCATTTTGTGGTTTTGTGATTATTTTCCACAATATATAACTTCATTTGCAAGGCCTTGTACCTTGTTCATGTCTTTTGTCTTGTATAATCCTAATCCACCTTCATTCTTTGGTCAGCATACTTTATCTCACCTATAAGTGGTTTATATCTTAGGTACTTGTTCTAGAAAAAACATCCATTGAGTCGACCGACGTCATTAGGTACGCGTGCAATTCTTCGAGAGGTCTCAGGTTCGAGTTCCTCTAGCAATCTGTTCGCAATCATTTTGATTTCTATGAAGATATAAAGAACCTAAAAAGGCCTTGAAAATGTGACTTGCCACATATAGCTTGACCTCTATAAAGATGTGGGACGACTTTGAACAGAGTTCTCGTAAGATGGATAGGCCTTTAATCATTTATAAATCATTCTCAATATATTTATTGTATCAGATGTGAGAAATGCTATTACGATCTTCATTTTTAAAGCACTGACAATCCCATCAAGTCCAAAATACTATCCTCTCGATCTCATCAAAGCCTAAAAGACTGCCCACCAATTAGACTTGTCAAAACATGGTCCCGACCGGAACGCCCAATATTTTTTCCGGTTTGAATCCGGTGTTTTAGATCCGGGACCTAAAAACAACCCGAACCCAAACGACCCGGGAATTTCAGGGTCGAGACACCGGTGACCCGTTGGGTCAAATTCAACCTAGTGAGTCATTATTATGCAGACATCACACCTGCATCACATAGACTCCACACGGATTCGTTATGCAATTGTGTTCGTTATGTCACTTATAAGTTAACTAATGTATATATTTTATAACTATACTATGCATGTTTAGAGCACTTATTTGTATAAATATTATATTTTAATGCTTAAAATATTTATATAACATTATTATTATTATTATATTTATACATTTAATTATAATATTATTATTTAGTTTAAGTTGACATATTGATATTATAATTTAATTTTGATAATATTTTAATATTCTTAAAAAATAATTAAAAAGTTTGAATTTTTTTCCACCTGTTGGGTGGACTCAAAACCCGGACAAACTCGGTTTGACTCGACCTGAAATAATCCGTGACTCAATTGATCTGAAACCCAATTTATCCGGAACCTCAATGACCCGAATCCGAACCCGACCCGAATAACATATCTACCTCCAACGGATCTATTTAACACTTCCAACATGGTCCCAAATGATAAATCCATTGTTAGATTCTCCTATTATAAGAGCAGATCTATATCAAAATTAAACTTGAAAAACACTTCGATAGTTAACACTATTTAATTCGTTATTTCCCTAGTTAATGATGTGTTGCTCAATATATTCTTCAAGATTGATGATTCTTTTGTCGGATGATTGTCAAAAATCTTTTGGAATCTTTTATCGTTTTTTTTTTTTTAATTTTCTTTAATTTAGTTTGCTTAAACTCAATCACTTTCTATTTAAATAAGTATTACATTGATGAATTCTAACTTCGAATTTCTTAACATAGTATAAAGTCTCACAGTCAATAATTTTAGATTTTTATATTAGTGGTATCGGTGGATCGGATAGAATTTTCAGTTTGCCAATTGTACTATATATTTCGCATAGTTTTTTTCATCTTAATAAATAGTAAAAGTCATATAAAATATAACAAGAGTAAAAAGATATTTATAAATAAAAAGAAATAAAAGTGTTTATAATTAAATCTTTAACCCTAACTGTCATTGTATTCTATATATTATTTTATTATTTTTGAATAAATTTTGTATTAATACTCATTTAGATAATTAATTCCTTCTAATTTTAATTTGTAAATTGTTATATGAACTTTAAAATAAAAATCAAAGAAAATAAATAAATTTATATATTCTTTCAACTTTTTTAATTGAAATAAATTTAGGATTAACACCAATTCTACTATTGAAATCCTTCCTTGTAAATAACTTTTTTTATTTGTTTCAATTAATGTGAAAGAGTATTCCAATATGGGTAAGCTCCGGTGAAAATCAAAATTACGGTAAAAACCTCTGAGGACCGTCATTTTAGTTCGGTTCACTTGCTTTATAGTCCGGTTCTGAATAAAACTGAGCTATAAAGTCATTGTGTAATTTTAAAAGGATGATTTGCACCAATATACCAAATCACACACAACTTTGCAAAAATAACCATGGGGGATAATTTGCACGAGAATGACAAAATTTCATTTTTGCAAAAAAATTTGGCACCTTCCCAACCGGTTGAAGGTAACCTAGGGGGAGAGAGATCAGGAAGAGAGATTGAGAGCCACTTTAATTGTTTTAAACTAATTTTTGGCCATTTGTATTTGTTAAAATTAAAAAATAAATTTATTTTTGAACTTAATTTAATTTTATCTATTTATAGACACCCACTTTATATATGTTTATGGAAAAAAAAATATTTCGAAGTAAACTTGGGTCTACATTGTATCTTGATCTCAATTTGGAATATGGCATGGATAACCATTTAGATGGAAAAGACAACAATTCAGCTAACACAGAAATTCACACAACTGACAAGATAAACCAGAAAATCTGGGTACAACCGATAATCGTTGCTCCGGAGATGAAAGGCAAAGTTGTCGTGGACACGAAGGAGGGGGAAATACTAACTAGGTGCTGAAACACAAAAAAAAAATCCATACAACCCTATACATGGTTTCGCTTGGCCTAAAAAAAGTTGCGATTTGCGCTTACTAGCCAGTAACTACTATTGCCTAGCCAGTGACCACGATCTTTTAGCCAATATAAGAATAACCCCTGTCGGGTCTCATCTACCTCAGGAACTTCCCACCTCAAGGATAGCTAGGATAGATGACATTCTTAATCTCATAAACTTCCCACAACATTTACATAAACAAAGAAATGAGTAAGAGTTCAAACAAATATGCAATCAGAAGAAGATGAAAGAATGCACATTCACATAACAAGCAACCTAAATACTTAAACACAGCAGCCTCGATCATCTTCTTTCTCCCTTCACCTTCACTTATCTGTCCTTCGCCGGATTCCTCCTTTCTCGATGCCTCTCTCACCAGAATCCTTCTCTTCTTTCTTCTTTAGCTCTGCATCTTTGTGACCTGCAGGCAAAACAACACGAAACAGATGGAGTTTTAGGGTTTCACACCGAAATCCTCATTCGAAAAGCACACATTGCAGACCAATTTTTGTTGGGATTTAGTTAGGGTTTGCTTACTTGTTTCAAAATGGCAGCTGGATTCTCATCGGATCCTTCGCCTTTGCCTCTCAATCGTCGCCTTTAATAAGGCCAATAAATTTAATAAACGCCAAATCTGGAAGTTGCAAGAGAAAAGAAAACTGTTTGAGAACAATCTCTGTCGCCAGAGCCATCGCCGCCCTCCTATCCCCCCGCCGCAGCACCTCCGCCCTCCGCCTCGCCGTCCTCAGAGCCATCAGCTACGACCCCACTACCTCCCCCCCACCCGACTTCCTCTCTGACCTCGTCCTCCTCTACCACCACTCCTCCGCCGCCCACTCCGCTACACCGGGGACGCCTTCGTCGCCCTCAAGTGCCTCATCTCTCTTCTCTTTCTCTCCGTCTGCAGATTCGATTATGTGAAGAATGAAATCTCTATCCTTTCCTAATCCCTTAAATCTCGCCCAAATATTTCCCAAATTTCAAAAGCCCGCCCAAATTTTTTTAACCCATAACAAAAGGTCATCTTGACCTGTTAGTTTTACAAAATAAATGCCCTTTTTGACATTTACCACATTTTAGAGGGGGGTGATATTTTTGCAGAGGGGAGGATAAAGTGGTATATTAACTACAATTTTCTCAATTTTAAAACATGAGTTTTTAGCACGATTTTTAGGCTTGACCGAACTATAAAGTCATGTGTTATTTTAAAACTGGAGTTTTTAGCACAGTTTTTAGGTTGAACTGAGTTGTAAAGTCACTGTGTGATTGAGGTTTTTAGCACGGGTTTCAAATAAACCAAGCTATAAATTAGTCCTCACGGTTTTTTACCACAATTTGAGGTTTTCACCAGAGTCAATCCCTTCCTATATTAATCCAAATTTATCAACAAAATATGAACATTTTTAAATTAAAAAAATTATGTGTAATACATATAAGCCCATAAGATTTATTTATTTTGATATGAATATATTAGAAAAAATAGAATTATGGTCAATATATTATATTTATAATTAATAAATTCAGCTGTTGCAAAATTTGTCAATTTATCTATTGTGTTTAATATGTTTGACATAAAAATAATCATATAATAAAGGCAAAATTACAGAAAACCACCCTTTAAATATGGGTGTTTTCACTTAACCACCCCTTAAACTCAATATTACATAAAACCACCCTTTAAATAGTATTTGTTTACAACTCACCGCCATTCAACTATTTTTGTTACTTTATCATTAAATATATTATATTTTAATATTTTTAAACTCAAATTTGATTGTAAATATATTCAAAATTTGAATTTAAGGGCCCAATTATATTTTAGGGATCATTGCATTTATTTTTAAAAATAATAATCAATAAAGCCTAGAATTATTATCTTAATTTATGTTTGAAAATGTTTATAAATGTTTAAAAAATTATGTAAATTACTCTTATTTAAAATATAAATAAATAATAGTAATTTCCATAATATTTTAAAATTCTATAAACATTTTCAACCATAATTTAAGAGAATAATTCTAGGCTATATTTATTTTATTTTTTTAAAATAAATAAAATAATCCCTAAAATATGATCAACCCCTTAAATTCAAATTTTGAATATATTTACAATCAAATTTGAGTTTAAAAATATTAAAATATAATATATTTAATGATAAAGTAACGAAAATAGTTGAATGGGTGGTGAGTTGTAAACAAATACCATTTAAATGGTGGTTTTATGTAATTTTGAATTTAAGGGGTGGTTAAGTGAAAACATCCATATTTAAAGGGTGGTTTTTTGTAATTTTGCCTATAATAAATTGATGAGTTTGTCAAGAATTATGTAATTGATAAGCTATAGGGATGAAGAATCCCTATAGCTTAGATTTTGTTAAAAAAAAAAAAGAAAAAAAAATAGAACTAGAACTAGATGCTTGGCTCTTCAAATATGCATGTGAGCAGGGCTGGCAAATGTTATAAAAATTACCATATCAACCACGTAACAACCATAAACCGACTATGTTGGTAACTACACTTGTAGTAACCAACATGGTGGTAACCACGTGAAGGTGGTACGGTAATGATAATGAAATCCGAATAACATGGTTACTATGGTTACCAAGTATATATACTAATTTTTTATTTAATATTTTATTGCTATTACCTTTAAGTTTTTAATTTATATATTGTGTTTTGATTTTGACCTAAATTGGTCATTTTTACTTTTTTTCTACTATTTCAGTAGGACCATGTTGGATATTTGAAGACTTTGAACTTGTTTTGTTTGAACTTGCAGGAACATTTTGAATATTTGAAAATTTGAACTTGGTTTGTTTCAAGACTTTGAACTTGGTTAGTTTGAATTGGTTTGTACTTTAGGTTGTAAACTTGATTTATTTGAAATTTTAATGGGTGGTAACCATATTATTTTTTGTTACCATATTTTTTCGTTCGACAACTTTGATGACTACTAAAAGGTAGTCAAGAGGTTTCAAAAAAATACAAACAGAATTACAACTTGATAACCATGGTAATGTACCGATGGTAATCACGAGTCGTGGTTACTACATATGCAGTAACCACGATTTGTTGTTGGTAAGTGATATGAAAATTTGCGTACCACCAGTTTGTGGTTGGTAGTAGTCAAAGAGAAAAGAATACAAATGTGTCCGTCTAGAGTGTAGCTGATGAAGCTTATAAATATATATATAAGGTCCCCTAATAACCCTTAGCACTTTGAATAGGAATAGGAACGCTATACTTGATGTCTTGATGAATTGTAGTACGTACACCATTGTGTACTCTGTATAGGGTTAACTCTCACCTAAACTAGGCAATAATGGAGGATATGTAGCTATTTCATGTTTGTGTATGTTTTTACCATGATTTATGGGACTTATGGTGTTGGGATGCAGACAAATTAACATTCAGGGATAGGAAATGGAAAAGAGAAAGAAACAAGGGGGTAAAAAAATGGAGTATAGGGGGGGTGGACTACTGTCAATTGTAGCCTTTAAATTTTGCTGTGTGTCATCCACTCTACCTACCATTTGAGAATCACATCAGCCCTAGATGTTGACCCAACTGTTATACATATCTCCTCTCTACATGATGCTCAACAATCAAACATTATGACTCATAGGAATCATGTAAACTTGTATAATTTGTTTGTTACTTTAGTTACTCTAAACTTATTTTACTCCAGTTCAAATGTATCTTTTTGTATTTGTGTTGTACAAGTGTAGTTTATATATAAGTAAATTTATATATAATTTTTCTGAAAATTATTCGAAAATTTTTACAAATTCTTGGGTTGTAAATTCAAAGGCCGAAAAATTACTATATAAATCAATCATGATACAACGGAAAACAAAATTAAATACAATTGAATACGATCAATGTTGTTAAAATAGGGACTCTGGATCGAATCGATAAAAAAGGTGTAAGAATCGGATCGTAGAATCCAATAGTATGATTGTAAGATCCCACCACGGATGATTTTTTTAAAAATGAAGTTAATATGTTTCGTATTAGATAAATATCATGTTAAATCATATAAAAAAATATCCATAAAGATTGTAAAATTTTAAAAATAAACTAAATATTATAGACTAACTGAATATATTGAAAATTTCTTAGATTTAAAGTATAAAATTAGAAATTTCTTATAATAAACATTATATGATCGTTAGAATCGCAAAAAATACCAGAATTGTTCTTTCCATTCTCTAAACAAGCCTAAAGAAACCGGGGGTCCGGACAAATCAGAGGATTGACTAACTATTATGAACAACCGAATTAAAAACGTAAATAAATAACTGAAACGAAATTATAAGAAGCAAATAATGGAAAGAAAATAGCAGAAATAAAGTATATGTCATCTTACACTGAAGCCTTGAAGCTGCTAGCAAAACCAACGAACCAACCCAATAAAAGATAGATGCTCATATAGAACTCTGAGGATTACTAGCGAACACTTGTTGAGTTTTTGTATTAGTGCTACTCAACTTATCCTTTTTTTCTTTTGATTCCCCGTTGGGAAATGATAATCGCACAGCACTAGGGACGATTTGAACTCATTATGCCAATATAAGCCCCCACCAATTTTGTCCGCTAGGGTGTGTGGATCGATCAATATGCAAAAAAGAGCAAATCATTTATGGAAAAAAATACACACTTGAGATTTTTCGTATCTCACTCACGAAACATTCTGCACTGTGTCTGCAAAACGGTGGGCAGATATGCCCCGTGTTGTTTCCAATGAAATCAATTTGGATGAATTTGAACTAATCTCAAATGAGGAAAATGTCTTGGATTGTTTTGAGTTTCGGTCGGGGTACGTAGATTATATATATATATATATATATATATATATATATATATATATATATATATATATATATATAGGGGGTGGTTCGGGTGAGAACACCCCTTAAAGTGAGAACTAAGAACACATCTAGACCCTACAAATCAAAGAAACCAACGATCAAGATTAATAATGATTTTCTTTTTTTTTTTTGAAAGGAAAATTGGGTGGGTTTCTGCTGATCAAAGCCACGCGCTTACCTTTCTCTTTCTTTCTTTTGTTTTGCGGTTAGGCCGTTTTTACACACCTTTTTTTTTAATTATTATTCCAAACTAACGTAACTTCAATAGAATTTTACCCATTTATTGAAACATGGTTTGACCAATTAACTGGGTAGGAGTCGGTGATTATTGAACATTTTTGGAGATTATTCATTTAAAATGTCAATATTATTCGTATATACTTATAAGTTGAGATACTTTTGAAATGTATCCCATTGCACATTATTCGATTTAAATTAGATAGATTATTCGCATGTAATATGATCATTTTTGACGAGTTTATTTATTTTGGTGAGGCTAAAAAATTATTCAACACATTTGTACATTATTCGTTGATCCTACAAAAAATATTCGTATTTAATAGGAAGAATTAGACGGGTTTATTTGTACATTATTTGTATATAAGAGGAGGATTTTTGACGGATTTATTTGTTTTGGTTAGGTTAAAATATTATTCAACACATTTCTAAATTATTCGGTTAAATTTGAGAGATTATTCGGTTAAATTTTAGAGATTATTCGTATGTAAGAAGATGATTATTTACATATTTATTTATTTTTGAATGTTAAAATATTAATCAATAAACCTGTACATTATTCGGTAAAATCACAAAGAGTATATTATTCGGTTAAATTATAGAGATTATTCGTATGTAAGAAGATGATTTTTGAGAGATTAATTTTTTTATTAAGATAAATGTGTTAAAATTACATTGTTCGATTACAATAGAAAACTTATTCGTATTTACCATAATGATTATTCAATTAAATTTGATATATTATTCGGTTAAATTATACTCCGTATAAATTATTCGTATCTAATAGGACAAGTACAGAGTAGATATTATAGAATTATAAATAATCATTACTTTATTTTAAAAAAACCAAAATTAAATATATTTGATGAGCCAAATATGCTGTACGACACCTACGAGTGCGGAATTGGTGTAGTACTGACGTTCAATACACGCGCCACATGGTTTGATTGGTGAAGTTTTTGTACGCCCTGGATATTTTTTAAATTAAACAAATCAGAAATTTGAATGTAATCTCTACCCTTGGTTTCAACCAAATCAATGGCCGAGATGTGTTTCTATGTTCCCACCCTAAGGGATGTTCTCATCCGATCCATTCGCAATTAGGAAGATTAAACAAAGATGATTGACTACGAAAACAGCAAATGCAAAGCAAGCTTTTGTGAACTAAAAAACTCAGCACAAGATGCAAATGCCAAAATGAAGAACAAAGGGAATCAAAATACAGAAAAACAAAATGTTGCAAAATATCTGCAAACCTGATGTCTTTTGATCTATGACTGTTACCTAGTTCAACAAATACCTCCGGGGCTACCCTTGTTGTGTATCAACAAACAACAACAATAGCCCAAATCAAAATTCAAGAAAGATTATTACATTCAAATTCATATAAAACTAGAGAACAAAGAGGAAAGTGGAGCATAGAGAGAGTAAGTCAATAAGAAGTGACCCAAGAAAAACTTTTGATACATAGATTCTGATAGAAATACCCTTACCTTGGCTTGCTGTGAGGAGCTCCAACATGAGGGTTCGAGTTTACAAAAGGCTTCTAACTCAATGGACTCGACTTTCGAGCAGATCATCGTACCTGAGAAGGGGAGCAGAGCAGACCAGATGCGTCTGCTCCGACAATGGAAAGCTCACAGACATTACAAAGCTGTCCCTCTTGAGTAGGGACAAAGCGTGCACTGCAATACGGACAAGCAACGTCCTTTTGGCCACGGTAGATAGGCACATAGCTAGCTCCGCAAATTACAAACGGATTTCTGAAATCGTAGTTCAGCTCAGCAGCATCTGTCATGTTCCTTTCAGCACCCTGCAGAACCTGGCGGGCTGTCTTGGCTTGGTTTTCAGCTGTCGGGTTTGTCTCAAGGAGACGCCTAGCAAAGTTGGCTGCTGTGATGTAATTCTTGGCCTTGTAGCAAATGCTCATCGCATTCAGCAGCGCAAGCCTCAGATGGGGCGTTTGAAGGTTGCAGTGAGTGAAGTAGGCAGCAAGCTCCTGCTGGCGAACTGGATCATCTTTGATTTCTCTCCTCTTGAGTTCCACCTTTAGACCCAAGACATAATCCTTCACTATGATGATCAATTCCTTGACCTCATCAACTTCTCTTCGGGACTCGACAACAATTAGAGGAATGGTGTGGAGAATACCAAGGAAAATGCGAAGAGCTTCAGTGAACTTCCCAGCAGTTGTAGCCTTGTAACCAACCTTAAGCTTCTCTTCCAATTGTGAGAAGTTGAACACAAGAGCTGGTGGGCCCCTCACATTAGGGCTAGCCTTCTCGCTCCATCCTCTCTCCACAGCAACTGACAGCACAGGCGCAGATGGGAATCCCCTCACATAGGTATGGCTACCAGCATGAAGATCAAGAAAGATGGGCCTCAATGGGACGAAGTTCTTGATTCCAAGCTGTCGGTGCAATAACCGCATTGCAGTGTCGAAGTTCCCAGCGGCAGCATGCTCAGCAGCAAGGGATGATCTCTGGATCCATATTTGGCTTACAGGCATACCTAGAGGTGGAGCAACAAAAACTGAAGAACGTGCATTTACAGCCTTCGGAGTTATTTCTTCCGGAAGATCCAAATCAAGACCCCAACCTGTCTCCTCGTCATCTTCTTCAGGAGCTTCCCCGTCTTCCAAACCACCAGGTATATCTCCATTCTGTGCATTCTCGTCATCACCTATGTCCAGCTCCTGAACCCAATCACCATCAACCTCATCCTCCTCTTCTTCATCAACATCTCTGCCAATATTTTCAAGGCCACCTTCAAAGATGCCCCTCATGACTCTTAGTAGAGGCCAATCACCTCCACACAGAATAGGAGCTGGAGGCATCAGGAGGGAGGGAACCTTCCCTTCTGGCAAGGCAGGAACATTGTCTCCCAACTCAGAGGCAAGTCTCTCAGCAACATCATCAAGGTGGTGAACTGAAGCTGTAATATAAGCAAGCGGCAAATGACCAGCATTCTCTAAAATCTTCACTCTTTCACGAACATCTCCCAAATACAGGGCATTATGAAACTGTCCCATGACATCATTCTTCATCTCAGCAATTTTCTGCATTTTAGTAAGCATTTCCATATTTCCAGTGATAAGATAAAGAAAGGACAGCCTCTCAAAATTCTTAGTCCTCTGATAAGCATATTCCACAATACCAGCATTTCCCTGACGAAGAGCTTCCACCCCTAATCTATACCAGTGATCTTTCTCATCAATTTCCTTGGCAGAAGCAACTGCAATTTCGATGTTGCCACTCGCCAGAGCCAAGTTGAAACGTGTTCTCTCATCTTTCACAAAATGAAGAGCAACTTCAGGGAATCCCTTCTGTTGTAAATAAGCAATCATTGCCTGCCCAACAAGCTGAGAACTCTTTATCATTTTCATAACTTGGTCATACCTCTTCCTCATCAAAGATAGCTTGAAAATATACTCTGTTGCATCAATAACTATGGACTTGTTCTTCCCATCACGGTCCAGGCAGAAAAGAGTATTCCCTGACACCTTTGTGATATATATTGGAACATCGAGTGTTCTGATTATCCCACTATCTCCATTAGGCAAGCAGTATTTAATGTGATTCAGAGTAGTGTAGATGAAAACTCCATTCTCATCCCAGGCTCCACTCTTGACACGAATTGTCTCATGAAGCGTGCACTGATGCACAAGCTTCTTATTTGCAATGACTATTGCGTGCTTGCTAAGCAAGGCAACATTCTCCATGTCAGTTGACCACACAACATATTTAACAAAAGGGGTTTGAAGTTCACCAAGAACCATCCTCTGCTGCAAATCAAATATGACAACTCTATCTTCTGCCCTACAGAGCACATTGCCAGTTCCAGCATAAAATATTGCATCTGTTGCAATAGGAAGAAGACTCTTTTTCACTATCTCATTCTTCAAATTCTTCAGTAGAACATTATTGCTGGTCTTGTCAAGCACAGCAAACCTGTTACGAGAAACAAAGACAGCAGAACCTCCAGCACCTCTTCTCGCATCCTGCGCCACATCGCCCCTGCCAAAGCTATCTTTAGGAATGATATACAGCTCATAAGTTCCCCCATCAACATCAGAGCATATAAGAACTGCATTCTCTGTAGGGCTGTATGAAAGAGTACGAGGACCCTGATTCAAGGTAGTTGACCCAGGGCGCCTAATGGGTATCACTTGTGTGTCTTGCTGGGTGGAGAATTCGAAGAAACGCAAGAACCGGTCCTTGGCATAGTACAAAGTGTCACCACTAACTGAAAACGCTGGTCGCTCTCTCTCCAGCTTAAACACAATCATGCCACTATCATGACCAGCAGCTAGCAAGTTCATTTCAGGGTGAGCTGCAAGGATCCAGAATCGGTCATGCTCCCTGCGGAATGTCTGGATACCAGTTCGCTTTGTGACATCCCAAACACGAATACTCTTGTCTTCTGAATTTGAAACAATTATGTCCTGCTTAGCATGGAACATAACACATGAAACATTATTCATGTGTCCTCTCAATGTGTCCACTTCCCATGCCTTTGTATCTGTCCACAACATGTGAAGTCATGAATAGTTCCAACCATCAGCATATATCACAAGGAATTCTAAAACAACAAAAGTTACAGCTTAATCTAAAAAAACAATAGATGAAATCCACCAACATCCACAGTGAGACATTCAACTTGTTGAGCCAACTGTCCGACACTTCAAAATTCTACCCTATCAATTACAAATGCAAGGTTGGGCAGCTTTGGGTTGGGACTTGGGGCAGAAAAGGAAAGCATATCAGAAACAGCCCCAAGTATAGCATTAAGTTGTAGAATGGATACTAGATAGAGAGACAACTAACCGTTCATGCGCCACAATTTTACTTGACGGTCATCAGCTCCAGACACAATTAATGGCAGGGTTGGATGGAAGGCAGCCCAATTGACTCCCCTATCATGTCCTTCCAGAACATACTTGACAACAGCATCTACACCACCAAAAAGATCACTATTCATTTGACTCAATCGCATAATGTCATCAGCGGGGGACACAGACTTCTTCCTCAAGGCTCCAATATCCCAAACACGAACAGTCTGATCAAGAGATGCTGACACTACAAGATCTTCTTTAGGGTGGAACGATGCACACATCACATAATGATTGTGGCCAGTCAAGACAGCTATACATGTCCTAGATTGCCAGTTCCAGATCCGAATTGTCTGGTCATCACTGGAACTGACTATCCATGGGTACTCATGGTGAAATTGAACAGTGCGGATGTAATCAAGGTGCCCAAGAAGGGTAAACAAACACCTGTGCGTTTTGTAGTTCCAAACTTTAATCTTGTAATCATCGCCTACAAGCACAAACCATTTTGAATAATGGCAAATTGAGTATCCACAAAGGTAAAAGTAAAACAATGTTGAATCCCAATCATTAACTTTACAAGATCTACAGAAATAGGAGGATAGTGGTGCAAAATGTTTTATGCATATAAGAAAGATGACAACATCCAACATAGTTCTGCAATGCATTATTGTTTTGAGAAGGAATGCAAACTAAACGAAAGATTGTTTGAACTTTGAACAGGAAAATGCAGTCACTGAGCTAATGCCATAAGAGCATTGAAACTAATAGGAAATTAAAAACATTCTGTTAGAAATGGTAGCTTAAATTGCAACAATACTGCAGTCATTCAACAAAATTTCATTATAACTTCTGACCCACTTCTTAAGGAATTTACTAATTCAACTACCTTATCGCCAACATCCTCCTAAATTTTACTGCGCATTAATTGAACACCTAATTTTGAGCCAATGAAGGGAGAGTTGGCATGAAAAGTCACAATATGTGCAATTTCAATAACAAACTTCATAACTGACCAATATTTAATTGCTTAAAAAGTATAAAATGAAATCTATTTCTTATCAAGAATTCAAAGCTAAAAGGAATACTTTGTACGAGGATAAAATAAACCATTTGAAGGAAGTAGTGAGTAATGAAGCATCTAAGAGTTTGTTGGAATCGCTTCTGTTCTGTTTAATTTACAGATATCTTCTTTAAAACTTTATCTCTTTCCCTCGAATTGTGACAAGATCGCAATTAGCGTAAACCTCAGATAGTACAAGAGAAATAAACTAAAGTACAGTTAAAGAAAAAGATCAACAGTCTTAACTTAATCACAATTTTTCATGGCCGCGGAGCAATCTACATCCTTGGTTTAAGAGAAAGTAAGAACAAGAAGCAACAATCATCTGAAAAAAAAAATGTTGGTTCATATGAGGGCCAATTCCTATTTTGACAATCTACATATATGAAATTATCAGCCACAATTAGAGCACAAGGTAATATCCTGAAACATTGAACAAATATTGCACACAGTATGAAAAGCTACTCCATCTAAATTTTATGTTAAATATTTCATTATTAATGATTCAATATAACAGATCCAAGTAACAGGACAAAATAGATAAAAAAGCGGATGGAGGAATTACCTCCAGACACAAATAGTGGCTGAGATTTGTGGAAGTGGACACCACGAACAGGTCCATCATGCTCATCAAATCTATCAATGAGGGTACCCATCCTGTAATCCCACAGCTGGATCACACCACTGTGAAGACTCGCCAGGATCCATGGTCGCTTACTGTGGAAGCTCAATCCCTTGACCCTATTACTCTTGGTCTCGAACTTCGTCAGCATTTTTGGATCACTTCAGGTCACAACCTCTGCAGGAAAGCACTACCAGCGATCAGCACAAATAGTGGTACAAAAACAAACTTACTTCCCTAACAACAAAAAATCCTCCATCAAATTCAGCAATCAAGAAAAACCCTAACACTCTGGGTGAAAGAAACCAATCCCGAACACTCATGAACTCGACCTTTAACACCCGCACGGATCTCAATCAATGCTGCCGAATTGCAAAGATGAACTCAAATACAACTGAGCAGCATCGATCAAAGATGGATCCGAATATATGACTGCTGTGAATGCACATAAAAACCGCAAATCGAGTCAGAGAGCTGCGATTTACCTTAGATCTGATCGAGCAATGGACAGATCAAGTGAATTTCACAATCGCCTCAGCATTTGCCGCTGAGGCCCTCAGAGCTCCCTTTTTCACAGAGATCTGGATTGACGCCGAAGAGAGGGAAAGAGAAAATGAAGAGTAGAGAAAGAGAGAGGGGCTGAGAGGGAGAGGGTTTGCTTCTTCTTTCCCGCAGATCTGAAATTTTGGTTGTCTGTCTGTCTCGCAGTGTTTAATTCGATTATCGCGATTCGCGATATGAAAATAAAAATTGCATTAATCGATTGCCTTCGTAAAGAAGAATATAAAGGGTTTTTTTTTTATATATTTTTTTTTTTGAAAGACAAAGAGGGTTTGTTTTTTCGTTTAATTTTTTTTTTGTTTTTATCATATTAATATCAAAAATTGGAATTTTTTATAAAAACAAGTGAAAATAAAAGGTTAGATTTGGTGAATATCCATTTTTCATGTCAAAATTAAGTAAATTTCCACTTTTTTACATAATTAAGTAAATGTCCATTTTTTTCCAAAAATACCCCTTCTTCCCTATCCCTATCTCTTTCTCCTCCCCTTTGACAATTTTTTGGTGACAGTCGAGTATATTTTTCTGGTGACAGTTAATTGTGACAATTGTTTTGGTGACAATTGATTTTTTGTGACATTTTATTTTTTTCCGGTGACAGTTAGGGGAAAATCTTTTCTAGTGACAATTGATTTTCTTTTTTTCTTGTGATAATTGTTGGTGACAAAAAAATTTGGGTGACAATTGATTTTCTTCCAGTGACAGTTGCCAATAACACTTTTCCTCGGTGACAAATGAGGTTTTTCTGCTAATAGAGGATTTTCCTTATGACAATTGTCGGTGGTAACTATTAATGACAGGGTTGATGACAATATATTGTCATCATGATATTGTAACCTTAAAAAAATTGTCAATGTAACATTATACATCACTAAGACATTGTCACCAACTACAGAACACTGTTTTCATATTCTTTAATCAACTGTATTGTCATCAACTTATAAAAAACATTGTCACCAACCTCTTTTCAGTAATCTATTGACACCAACAATAAAACGGTGTAACCAACCTATTTTCATCAAGCTTTGGTCAATAATCTACTGTTACCAATTTAAAAACTTTGTCACCAATCTAGTTTCAACTACCTATTTTTAGAACGACAAAACAGTGTCACCAACCAATTGTCACCAACTACAAAGCAGTTTTATCAAACTAAAATGTTTACAATGCTAATGTTATCACATTTTTCATCTAATATTAACACATTTTTGTTATAAAACTGAGACCCTAGAACAAGGGGATCATAGACCTAAGAGGGGCTAAACCTAAGCAGACGAAAATTTAGTGTACAGTATAGTTTACAGTACAAATGTTATCAGATTTCCCTAAAGACTAAACCCTAAACCCTAAAATGTGTGTACAGTACAAATGTTATCAGATTTGTCATCTAATATTAACGCATTTTTGTTATGAAACTGAAACCCTAGAACTAGGGGAGCATAGACCCTAGAGGGGCTAAACTTGAGCAAACGAATAATTCGATGTACAATACTATATATAATGGCATTACATTTGTCATCTAATATTAATGCATTTTTTTTACAATAATAACCCTAAGTAGATGAAATTTGATGTAAAGTTTAACTTTGTAATACTTAATTGTCAGCCTACATTAAGTTGCAAAAATATCAAAACAAAGGAGAACAGTAACAATAATAACCCTAAGTAGATGAAATTTGATGTAAAGTTTAACTTTGCAATACTTAATTGTTAGCCTACATTAAGTTGCAAAAATTTCAAAACAAAGGGGAACAGTTGAGACATTCATACTTAACATCCAAAATAGCTTCCAAACTACAAGTAATAGGCAACTTTGTACTACTTAATATAAAATTCTCAATTGTCAGACTACATTAACTTCCAAAATAAAGGGGAAATGTTGAGACATTCACTATGATAATCAGATTGCAATAAGTATCAAAATACAAGCATCATGCAACATTCTACTACTTAATATCCTAAAACAATGACAATTAAAACATAGGTGCATATTGTAGTCCTACAACTCCCATGTCCAACACTTCTTAAACAAATCCATAACCATCCTCTCTCTAATATACTTGTCTGAAATAGCTTCAATACCACCATGAAATGCAAGACCCTCAATATACCTCAACTTCCACTACAATTGAACATAAGGATTAATGAAAATTATCTTTATAGCTAAATCAGATATAAATTCCATTTGTCACCAAATCAGAATATATAACTCTACCAATTGTCACAGATGTTAAAAAAAACAAAAACAAAATAACAACATAAATTCCATTTGTCATCGAAACAGAATATATAACTCTACCAATTGTCACCAATCTAAAAAACAACAACAAAATAACAACATAAATTCCATTTGTCACCAAAACAGAATATATAACTCTACCAATTGTCACAAATATAAAAAAACAACAACAAAATAACAACATAAATTTCATTTGTCATCGAAACAAAATATATAACTCTACCAATTGTCACCAATCTTTAAAAACAACAAAATAACAACATAAATTCCATTTGTCACCAAAACAGAATATATAACTCTACCAATTGTCACAAATCTAAAAAAACAACAAAATAACAACATAAATTCCATTTTTCACCAAAACATAATATATAACTCTACCAATTGTCACAAATCTAAAAATAACAACATAAATTCCATTTGTCACCAAAACAGAATATATAACTGTACCAATTGTCACCAATCTAAAAAAAACAACAAAATAACAACAAACATTCCAATTGTCACCAAACAATGAAGCAAACCCCTGATAGTCTCATTTAAATTGATGATATAGAATAAAGCTAAATACTAATTGTCACCAACAAAAGTCATAAAATGTGATAGAAGCATAGTGTCGCCAAAATGGGGGAAAGTTTCACATAAAAACACATGTCATCAAAATTGTATAGCACTGTCACCAAACAAATTTGATTAATTGTCACCAGTTTTTTATTGAAACAAAAAATCTACTTAAAAGAATTGTCATCAAAATCAGTATATGTAAAAACAACAAGCGTTGCTTTCTCCCTCCATAACTTCCCGTTTCATTCAGTTTTGACTATCAAAATCAACCATTCTCCCTGGATCTTCATCTTCAATGTCATATATTGCACCTCTTTCTCGACAAATCTTCACTTCCATCTTCAATTGCTTTTGGACAGACTTATTTCTCAACACAAATTCAATCATCCAAATCCACCTATCATTTCTTCATTCGACCCTTTTCGTAATTCAGCCGACCAAAATTAAACTACAGATCTCATAGCAAGGGGAAATCAACCAACAGGGCAAGAAATTTGCACAATCGATCCAAATCAACAACCTAAATCGAGTACAAATTAGCACAATCAACAATTTCAAATTAAGATTCAAACAGTAAAGTAGAGAAAAACATATGAACCCTTAGTTGAGGGAATTCGAAATTGAAAAATCGAAGAAAGAGAAAAGATGATAAGAAAGGGAAAGAGGAGGAGAAAGAATCAATAACTTGGAAATTGCACAGGGGAAGAGTTGAATCGCAACTAGGGAGAGGCGGGGAGAGACGATCTTTAAGGAAGAGGAGGAGAGAGACGATCTTCATGAAAAGGCAGAGGATCGACAATCTGAAGCGTTAGAGTTTTGCCTGTTTTGGGACTATTCACATTAAATTAAAGAAAGTTAATTAATATAGGGGCAATCTGGGTATTATTAAAAAAATATGGACATTTACTTAATTGTCAAATGGATATGGACATTTACTTAATTACAATCCTAAATGGATATTTCACAAAATTATTCCAAAATAAAATAAATAACTCGGATTATAATTTTTTTTTATGAAGGGGTTATATATTTAGACAATATGCCAATTAAATAAAAGTAAAAATAAAAATAAAATAAATAGCCGAACCATCAAGGATGAAATTTGCAAAAAGTAGGGGCGTTCCGAGAATCGAACTCGGGACCTCTCGCACCCGAAGCGAGAATCATACCACTAGACCAAACGCCCTTATTGTTACCTGCAGTTTGTTTATTTGTAATGAACTTATTTTAGGTAGATGGGGTCAAGCACATCTTCGCCTTATCGTAGTACTAGGAAATTCAGCACTTGTTATATTACAGAGAAGACAAAATCGCGAAAAGTCCATCCTTTTACAACATTATTATCCATTGAATTGTGACAAATAAATGCTACAAGCCCCATTTCAGGCGTCAAAGAATTGAAGGCAAAACTGAGCTTTCCCTCGTCCACCTTGAATGATATCTATCTAGTTTATGTCTTTCTGATCCCAAAGGCCAGAAAGTGTTGTCACTGAAGCTACACTGGGTGAAAATTTCGTCGTTTGACAGATTGATTGAGAGCTCGGAGCTTGGTATGTAGATGTTTGCGTTTTAGCTAAGCTGCTTTTAGCTTGGCCAATCCAAACCTCTCCATGTCCTCGGAGAATAGTACGCCATTAGGTGAAAGGATCCGTGTCAGCGACAAGAGGAACCGCGCCTGATAAGAGAAGTTTTGCGTTCAGGAGAGTTGAAATGGAAGAAACCATTTCCAATTTATAATCTTAGTTATGTTCAGGTAGAAGGTTTACCCATTGGAACGCGACTAAAGCGCACCAGCAGCCTTGTAAGCCTAGTCCTTGTCTGGTCACAAGCTGTCAATACACAAAGATCGACGTCACTCATTGTCATCTTCATAGTATTAAATTGTAAAATCTTCGAATTGAACATTTTTTAAAACAGGATGTAAGATCATACCATCAAGAGAAGAGAGCCTATGGTAAAACATCCACTCATTGCTAGACTGATAAATTTAAGATCTCTTCCGGCCTGCACATAAAAGTATTGGCAGTGTTTTGAATTCGATGAGCAGAGCGAGATTCACTTGGGCAATATGATTTAATGGAATACAAAGTATTATGAGGCATCAATTATTAGAGACATGTTTCGGAAAAGGGTATAAGCTGGTTTTACAAGCTTATTGATATTTACATGTATGAGCATGATTAAGATATTTGCAGTGTACGACAGTTGGGAATTGAATCGGAAAACAACACGTAAACTAACAAGATCTTAGTTAAAAAGGATCAGGAAATTGCATGTAAAGAGCAGCCCATTCTTACCAGTAACGTTCCCTCGCAGCTGTGCGTACAAGGTGTCACAGATAATGCGATGAAGAATGGTATCAACACTTTGTGCATCTGCGGGAAAAGGCATTCGTAAGGCAGTGGAGATGCTTAAATATGGTAAAGCCTGAAGTCACATTTTGCTGTATATTGTCTTCTTTTAACTATGTGTAGCAATTAAACTGGTTAAGGTGTTGCCTTTATTGTTTCTACTTGTCATGTTAATTCACATCGTTTCCCTCGGGTGGATCACCAAACAAGGGCTAAATGGTACGTGCTAGGATGAATGGTAACAAACCTGTCCTATAACTGCAGGATCAGATGTGAAGATGTTGGGAAACAGCCAAGGGACAGACGTTCCAATGATTCCTAAAACCAAGCCGAGAGAGGCACCAATTATCAAGAGAGACTTCAGCAGCGTCCGAGCCTGTTTCAAAGAATGTTAACCTCTGAAATTGTATAATAAAAAACTACAGGCCCTCAAAAAACGAACGAGCTAGCGTATGAATCTCATCATTACCCTTTCCAAGCTTCGATTCACTCCATACAACATCTCAGGCATGAATGACTGGGCTGTTTGTGAAAGAGGCTCACCCCACACAACACACATGCTGAACATTTGAATCATGACCTATAGAATAGTGACCATTTCCAGCAAAGTGAAACTTAGTTGCCATACACCAAAGAAAGTAATCAATACAAACCATTGAAACTAGGATAGACAGAACCAACCTGATGAGCAGCAACCATTTGTGTGCCCATAGAAGTAGCAAAGTAGATAATCAAAGAATAAAAAGCCACCTAGAGTGTACATTGAAAATGTATCAGATGGGAAGAACACTGCAATGTGATCCAATCTAGCGCTGTAGAACAGTAGCTCAGTAGCTAACCTTTGAAGCTATTGTTAAAAATACAGGAGCAGCTAGTGTAAATATTTGCACGACTTCCGTGAATGATGGTACTTGGATAGAATAACCATTATATCCTTTCTTGTTCAAAGAGTCAATCATCATGAATGCGGCAATGACCTGGAACACATTCCAATAGGTAATAAGAAACAGATTGAAAGATAATCAAACTGGAGGAGATTGTGCGATGGTTGAACATACTTGTGACGTCATTGTGGCCCATGCTGCGCCAGCAATCCCGTATCCCAAGTAAGTACATAGAACTACATGGCCAATCACATTTATGGTACTGGCGACTACCAAAGACTTCAAAGGCCCCCATGAATCTTTCATGCCAAGACTGCAAAATTGTTAATAAATATCACCATTTTAGCTCTCCACGACCAAACTTTATCGATTAGATATCATTTCTTTCCAGACTGTTGGCAGACCAAAAACATTGAGACATTGGCCTCGAAATGAAATGAAGAAATCATATCAGAACGGAGTTTTTCACCTTGCACTCTGAGCAACCCATCCAATAAGAACAGCAGGCCATGCTAACCCCCGAATCTAAGGAAAAAAATAAAAAGTTTGTATCAGCACACATCGGTAGAACAAGATGGAACCAGAAAGACGTGTAACGAGAAAGCCAAGAACGCATGAAACATAACTGGAAATGAAGTAATGCTAGGTGATCATCCTGGAAGGGAAAATAAGATACTATACAAACCTGAACATACTTGTTGGCAGCAGGCACAAGATGAACATTAGGTCCAGTAAAGGCTGACCGGAGAAATCAAACAGGTTAAAGTTTTAGTTACACTTCTTATTGCCCTCTAATCGAGAAACATATGTACAGTAGTGTTTATGCTGATCAAACTTTTTAAATAAAGTAAAGAAAAACCGCTTATTCATTTACCGGTTAAAGCCTTTGCACCCAGGAATTTCGTGAATAAAAGCATCAGCACTCCACAAGTCAGACCTACAAACAACAAGATTGATATCTGATGCTGTACTTCTTTTTCATCCTGCATCAGAGAAGTTAAATAAGTCAGCTAATAGAACACAGAAAACTGCAACAGCACATCGCGAACTGCAAGATCTGATTCGAGTTTCAACTTTCAATCATGATCAAACCTAATAATCCTCTCATCTATATCTATATCTGCAACACCATTACTGTTTCATTCATGAAATGGAGGAAAGGGCAAAAATACTAACCCCGCGAGCGAGTGAAGTAGCTACCAAATTGGAAGTGGCAATCGACAGAAACATGAACACATAGCTCATATTATCACAAAGCACTGTCCCAGGACCTGGAAATTTCGAAAACGAAAATCAGTAAACCAATTTGATGTTTTTAATTGTTTCACATATTCAAACTTCAAAATCTCACCTAATGCAGCAAGTTCAGTGGAGCTTCCCTGGCCAATCACAGCCGTATCAATCAAACTCATCAATGGACCGCAGATCCACAACCCGGTGGCCGGACCTGAGAATTTCACAATCTCTTGTATCTGATTCCATATGCTGAGGTTCGCCATCTCCTCTCTCCCGGACTTCGCAACCTCCGCCTCCACTTCTTCTCCCGCTCCTCTTCCATTCGACAGAGCCAGATCAAGCTCCTCCTCACCTTCAATCTCACCATCCTCGACGACAACGTCCTCGCCGGCTCTCATGCTACCGTTACACAGCACTCTCTCACAGCGGCGCGCTGTTCGGGACGCGGAGAGCAACAGCCTCCGACGAGGCAGTCGCAGGACGCCATTGGCGCGAAAATCGCAAAGAGTGTTCCGATTCGCGGCAGGAGGAGAGAGGCGGAGGAGCGTACTACCTTTGATCGGATTTTTCGCCGGAAGGATGCTAAACGGCGCCGGCCTTGTTATTGCTTTGAATTGCATTTTTTTACCGCATCCGGCGACGATATCACGGCGTCAGCGGCGGCGGTGAGTTGAGTGTGTATGGTTAGAGAGGGAGAGATGTTTTGTATTTCCGGTGGAATTTACTACGGAGTAGTGTTTAAGATCAGTTTCTTTTCATTTTTGGTCGAATTTTGGAGGAGTTGGACTGTAGAAGGAGAGGCAGGTTTGTGCAAGTTTTAGGTGCAACGGTGACGCTGGGTCTACGCGCGGTTGTGTCTCAGTTGCGGGTGGATAGCTCAAGCATATGAATGACGTGGCGGTTTGTAATTGGAGGGTGAGCATGAGGAGAGGATAGGCGCGTGGGGAAGGGGAGTTAGGAGGAGCTAACCTTCTTTGGATCGGCTACCTGCCCGTCGTCGGAACCTCCGCCGGCTTTGTTTGTAATTTTCCCTCCATTGCCGCCAACAGTTAGTTAGAGGGAGCCGAGCGTACCTAACCGTTTGCCCACCAGATTGAAATTCATAAGGGCTTTAGGCAAGACGTCGGAATGGCTATTGACAAGATAATTTCACCTAAATTACCCCAAGCCCTTTTCATTTTTTCTGAACACATTGCAAAAAGGCACAAAACTCTCTCTTTCGAATCGAAACCTAAATCTGACGAACGGATTGTTTTGATTGAAAACAGCCTAAAATCGATGAAATTAATCAAAAGATCAATCAATCAACACACGAACGGGTATAACGGTCGCTTTAATTGATTATCGAATGACAATTTTAAGTCTTCGTTCGAAAAAACCGTCGAAGGAAGAGCTCGGCAGACAGAAATGAGGGTAATGCATAAGCTCGGCATATTTATGTGAGGTGAATAAATAAGCTCGGCAAGTTTTTGTGAGGTGAATACGTAACCTCGGTGCATAAAAACGAGGTTATGAAGGAGTCTCGTCTACTTTTTAGGAGGTATATAATGACCCCTTTGAAGATCTTATCTAAATCCTCATTGATATAAGCCGAGCTAAATAAATAACCTCGGCCTCTGTTGTTGAGGTGAAGGAGGGAGCTCGGCTTCTGTTGGTGAGGTTAAAGAGAGAGCTCGACTTCTGTTGTTGAGCTTAGTGAGTGAGCTCGGCCAATATTGTTGAGGCTATAAAATAGCCTCCTTAACACGTATTAGAAGCATATGATTTTGCCGATGGGCTGCCGAAGTAAAGAGTTTTCTAAACGGAGGGCTGCCGATGGGCTGCCGAAGTGGAGAAAACAACATTTTCTAAACTGATTTAGTCATTTAGTATGTCTCATTATTAGAAGCATATGAGTTTGCACTATAACAATATTCATCACACATATACTTTTAATGAATTTATGCAATACGTGTTAAGGAGGCTATTTTATAGCCTCAACAATATTGGCCGAGCTCACTCACTAAGCTCAACAACAGAAGCCGAGCTCCCTCCTTCACCTCAACAACAGAGGCCGAGGTTGTTTATTTAGCTCGGCTTATATCGATGAGGATTTAGATAAGATCTTCAAATGGGTCATTATATACCTCCTAAAAAGTAGACGAGACTCCTTCATAACCTCGTTTTTATGCACCGAGGTTACGTATTCACCTCACAAAAACTTGCCGAGCTTATTTATTCACCTCACATAAATATGCCGAGCTTATGCATTACCCTCATTTCTGTCTGCCGAGCTCTTCCTTCGACGTTTTTTTCGAACGAAGACTTAAAATTGTCATTCGATAATCAATTAAAGCGACCGATATACCCGTTCGTGTGTTGATTGATTGATCTTTTGATTAATTTCATCGATTTTAGGATGTTTTCAATCAAAACAATTCGTTCGTCAGATTTAGGTTTCGATTCGGAAGAGAGAGTTTTGAGCTTTTTGCAATGTGTTCAGAAAAAATGAAAAGGACTTGGGGTAATTTAGGTGAAATTATCTTGTCAATAGCCATTCCGACATCTTGCCTCTAGCCTCACTCATTGAAATTTCTTTCCTTTTTCGGAAATTTCGCCTGGTACCCATGTGGTATTGCGTATTTCACACGGTGTACAAAAGTTTTACTAAATTCGCATGGTACCCCTGAGGTTTGTATAAATTTCGCGTCGTGCCCCTCGGGAGTTAATTCTAACAGATCCGAAACCTCCGTTAACCCAGTTGTCATCCACGCTCACATTGACACCGATGGGAAGAGAGGAGAGAAGGGGATCGGAGAGGGCGACGAGAGCCAGGAAGACTACCGGAGTCTACCGCCAAACCGCCGTCGCCGGCGACATCAGCCAGGCCACCGCAGGAGAACTAGAACCCAACCTCGCCCTTTGGCGCTGGAGAAGAGGGCTCGACCTGGAGGAGAAGTCGATCCCGACGGCACGAAGCCCGACCTGGAGGAGAAGAAGGAGGCACGACCTTGAATCGCTGACAGCGCCGGAGCCGTCGCTAGGGGAGGCGCCGCTCGAACTAAAGGGCTGAAGGTAAGTCGTAGTTAGACATCGATTTCTCATTAAGGATTGTTGAATCAAAACTGCAATTTCTACAGATTAGGGATTCGAGTGTGAAACTTTGATTTGGTTGTCCTCTTTGTGAAATTTAAGGTTCGAGTGTGAGAGGATTAGGTATTTGTGTTTGCAATTTTCATTAGGGATTGTTGAAATTCAATAAAAACTTTGATTAGGGATTGTGGAATTTCAACAGAGACTTTGATTAGGGATTGTGTATTTGTGTTTGCAATTTTCATTTGTTGTTGCAATATTTGTTCGAGTATGGGGGTGAATCAACTCTAGGGTGAGAGGATTGTGCATACTAAACTTTGATTTCAGAGGGTGAATCAATTTTAGTTTGACAACAACTTTAGTTCAAGTGTTAGAGGTTGATTTGCCATATAAAACTTTGATTTCAGAATTGAGATTGAGAAGTGTGCAACTGTGCATTCTATTAAGGTGCTTGAGTTGGATTGCGACTTGCGATCTAGCTCTAGTTTTCTTAACATCTAACCAATGGATCACTTTGATTTGGTAGAAATTTGTGTTGATGATAATTATCTGTTACCTTTCTCCTTCCAACATCTATTACCCCTCCCTCCAATCCTCCATGAAAATATCATTTTGAAAGCCCCCTTCCAGCATCTGTTACCTTTCTCCTTCCAGCTGCTGCTTTTGTTTCCAACTGATTGCAGTTTGGTTCTAGATTCCAGCTACTGTGTTGTATTCATACCTTTTTCTTTGGTTAATTGTTCCTCTTATGATAGTCATTGAGTTGGTTCTAAATGACAACAAAACACATTTTAAAATCAGTCAAGACTTGCTTTGGTATGCCAAAAAAAAACGACTGGAAAATGTCATTGATTTTAAGCCTATTAGCTCAAATGGAAGAGTGTTGTGCTCTCGCACAAAGATGCGGGTTCAAATCCCGCATAGGCTTTAATGCTCTATGGCTGTGTAGTTATATGATGAAGAAATAGTGGCTCTTTATGGTTATAGCAAATATTTATACCTCAATGGACCTTTTAAAAGTTACAAACATCAAAATAAAGCATGTTTAGAAATTTATGACAGCAATTACAAACTGAATAATTCACATAACACGATTTATGACAGCAAGCTCATGTAATGAAATTGATGACAGGAAATCAGCTGGGCACCTTATTGTTACTTGAATTCCCCAAATAAGAGACATTGAGAATTAGTGTCCAAACCAGATGGAAATGAAAAATACAAAGTCAGCAAGAGAATGAGAAACATCAAAGAAGAGACACTAGGAATTTGTGTCCAAACTAGATTGAAGTCTATGTGGGATTTGAACTCACACCATGTGTTATAAGCAATTAAGCACACATTGCTCTCCCTTTGAGCTAATAGACTTAATTGAAATTGTTGTCAAGGTGTGAGATATTTTTCCATTTGCTCTCCATCATGTGTTGTAAGTTGGTGTTGTTGTAAGTTGTTATTGCTGTATAATATTTTCCTCATTCATTATACCACTTTTTAAATAAATCAACAAATATAATATTTTCCTCATTAATATTATACCACTTTTTAATTTCTTGAAAATCATAACTAACAATCTATTAATGATATTTTTTAATAAAATTAATAATCTAAACAAATACAGTACATAATATAGGAAAGATGAACCAAATTATTTAATAATGTCAAATATTGTATTATAATATTACAATAATCTAAACAAATACAGTACATAATATAAGATAAAGATCAAGTGGTGTGAGAGATGAGGTAAGGCCAAGAGTACATGGAAATTACTAGTACTAGTAAAATGGGCATAAAGCAACACCATAAAGTTAGAAATAATGGCAAATCTCCCTACCAAAGATGCCCATTTGGATTTATGACAGTAATTTTGCTGATGTTAAGGGTCAACCTAAGCTTTCAGTTTCAGCACTGGAAAATGGAGGTCTGAAATGGTGGAGCCAAACATGGGCCAGGGCCAAGACATCAAGGAGGAAGGTTATGAACCCCATGCACATACCTACATACAAGTTTGAAAGTTCACAATCATTCATATAAACTTAAGAGCAAGGAAGAAAATACACCAAGGGTACTGATCTTTTTTATCGACTTACATCAATGTACATACCTAACTTGATGGTGGTTGTACTGCATATTTGATAACCACAGCTTCGATTCGCATTCAATTTTGAATTGGGAGAATAAATATTTTCTAAAAATTATATATAGATTTGAATGAATTCCTAACTCCCCTTCGAATCCCTAATCTGTAGAAATTGCAATTTTGATTCAACAATCCCTAATGAGAAATCGCTGTCTAACTACGCCTTACCTTCAACCCTTTAGTTCGAGCGGCGCCTCCCTAGCGACGGCTCCGGCGCTGTCAGCGATTCAAGGTCGCGCCTCCTCCTCCTCCTCCAGGTCGGGCTTCCTGCCATCGGGATCGACTTCTCCTCCAGGTCGAGCCCTCTTCTCCAGCGCCAAAGGGCGAGGTTGGGTTCTGGTTCTCCTGCGGTGGCCTGGCTGATGTCGCCGGCGACGGTGGTTTGGCAGTAGACTCCGGTAGTCTTCCTGGCTCTCGTCGCCCTCTTCGATCCCCTTCTCTCCTCTCTTCCCTTCGGTGTCAATGTGAGCGTGGATGGCAACTGGGTTAACGGAGGTTTCAGATCTGTTAAAGTTAACTCTCGAGGGGCACGACGCGAAATTGATCCAAACCTCAGGGGTACCGTGCGAATTTAGCAAAACTTTTGTACACCGTGTGAAATACGCAATACCACAGGGGTACCAGGCGAAATTTCCGTTCCTTTTTTTTGGTGCAACCAGATTGAAATTTCTAACTCCTAGTTAAGTTATACTCCCTCCGTTCAAGAATACATGGTCTTTTAGGTCTCGAAACTTTGTCGAAAATACATGGGCTTTTAGATGTATAGGTAATTATTACCTCTAAAATTACTACATTTTTTACTTGTTAAAATTAAAGAAAACTCTTGGAAAAATTAAAGAAAACCCTTAAACTTCCAATCACTATTTTAACCTTTAATAATAATGATGAGATTTAAGATGTAAAATAGGTTTCTTAATTAACGTGCATGAGCCTAAAAGGCCATGTATTCTTGGACGGAGGGAGTAATAAAGAGTGTTGTTATTTATATAAATCGCAAATCCATGTCATATTATGTTGTAAATCCACGTCGAAATAGACGTTGTATAGTGTAGGATTGGATGTTGTTGTGGAGAAAGATTGGATGTTGTTGTGAGAGCATCCCCAAGAGATTCTCCATCTTCATTTTTTGGAGAATGTTGAGATGATTTTTGCTCCCAGAGCTTCTCCATTATATTCTCCAAAATAGATAATGGGGGAAAAATACAGAGGTCATTCCCTAAATTTGGAACAAACTCTATATATTTTTGGGTGAATTCTAGAATGGGGAAGCTGTTAGAATGGGGCAAAAAAATATTTAGAATATTTGATCTCTCATTCTCTATTTTGGTGATTGTTTTAGGAAAGCTTTTGGGAATGCTCTGAAGAACTAGTTGTTGACGTTGCTAGATGACAAGTGGAGGACTGGGTCAGACCGAGCTAACAAAATTAGATCTGACATTGTTAAGATAAATATTTTATTAAAAAAATACAAAGACACAAAAAAAAGCGTGTTTTTGGATGTTGTAAACTTACACTTTAATTTATTTATTTTTAAATATTTTGTGTTACGCCCAATTTGATCCATAGTAGCAATGCATGTCCAATATGACGTTACTATTTCGGGCCGACCCGATCATATATTCGGTGGTCATCAATAGAGCTGGCAATTCGGGTCATCCGGTCGGGTTCGGGTCGATCGCATTCGGGTCATATATTCGGTGGTCATCGATAGAGCTGGCAATTCGGGTCATCCGGTCGGGTTCGGGTCGATCGCATTCGGGTCATATATTCGGTGGTCATCGATATATTCGGTGGTCATCGATAGAGCTGGCAATTTGGGTCATCAGGTCGGGTTCGAGAGGTCACTGATGAGTCGGGTCAACTCGGTCAAAATTTCTGTGTCGCGCTTGGTCGGGTCGGGTCGGATTCAGTCAAAATGAAATTCAGATTGGTCGGGTTTCGGTCAGAATCGGGTCGGACCCATTCGGGTTTTCGGTCAGAATCGGGTCGGTCTCATTCGGGTTTTGGGTCGGTACTCGGGTCGGTCCCCGATATATCGGCCGATATGTCGGAGATATTTAGAATCCGTTACCAATTTACCATATAGCCATATACTCCCTCCGTTCGGCAAAACTTATCGTTTACTATTCATGCACGCTTTTTTACAACGATAAAAACTATATAAAATATTCATTTTTTTATAAATTTTTTTAACAAGTTTGTACTTATTAAAATTATATAAAATTATTAAAACGTGCATGAATAGTAAAATTATTAAAACGTGCATGAATAGTAAAATTATTAAAACGCTTTTTAACAAGTTTTTATAAATTTTTTTATAAAAACTATATAAAATTATTAAAAAAACTCGATATTTTATATATTTTTTATCTCCTAAAAAAGCGTGCATGAATAGTAAAGTGTCAAGTTTTTCCGAACGGAGGTAGTATCATATAGGTATATCAGATCAAAATTTAAACGTATATCAATTTGAATGTAAACTTTTTATTTTATCAAGTTTATGGGTAATTTTACAATTTAAATATAAATTTTTCATGTTTATTTTTAAAATTTGAAGTATAAATATAATACGACCCCGAAAAGCGATATTTAGAAGTTAGAACCTTGCTTTTGGGTAATCAATTTTATTAAATTGAATATGTAATTCATGTTATTTATGGATTTCAAAAAGCATTTTAGTAAAATTAAATATGATTCAATAAATAATCTACTCATTGACTCGTAAACTCAATGTTGTTAAACTCTCGATTCGATCCTACGATCTAAAAATGGAAAAAATGATCCCGGTCCTTTATTACGATTATAACGATTCTATAAAATATCTATTATAAGAAATTTCTAATATTTACCCTTTATATTTAAGAAATTTATAATATATTTAGTTAATCTATATTATATTTAGTTTTTTTTAAAAAATTTTACATCTTTATGGGTATTTTTTATGATTTTTTTTTTTGAACAGACAAGAATTTGGTTGTTGCGGAGGCAACTAACCAAGAGCATCCCGTAGGATGTTACTGCTAAGAGCAGCATTAGAAGGGAGAGAAGTGCTAGAGTGTTGTAATTGCAGATGAGAGAGGCAGTCCGCAGCACAGTTCCCTTCACGGAAAGTATGTGAGATCTTAAATTCCGAGAAGTGTTGGAGAGTGAGGAGACAGTCGAATAAAATCATCTCAATCTCTCCAGAACAGGAGCATCCAGTCTTTAAACTGTTTATGATGCTTAGATTATCACTTTCAATGATGAGGTTGGTAATGTTCAAATCAATGGATTTAAGAATACCTTTCCAGAGGCCGAAGCACTCGGCCCCAAGTACCGAAGCGAAGGCTGAGACGTCAGCCTTAGAAAAGAAGACAGATCCATCCATATTACGGATGATGAAATCGTAGTTTGATACTGAGTTGACTTTAGAAAAAGCTCCATCAAAGTTAAGTTTATACCAACCTGTTGGTGGTTTTCGCCATTTACAATTCTTTCTACTAGGCTTATTCTTTGCATTCATGGGTTGTGGATGGGTAGGTGTTGAGATATCGTTCTCTTGTTCCTTAGCACAATTCCAATTATAGATATGTTCTGAAATGAATGATAAGATTGATTTTGGGTTGGGGTTTATATTGTCAAATGCTTTTTTATTTCGGAAGTACCAAAGACTCCACCAAGACACAGCTAGGGTGGAGAAGCGGAGGTTCCCAAGGGTATTTCTGAGCTGTAATATTGTGTCTCCTAGATTTAAGTTATTGTTGTATGTGTGATCGATTACATTGGTTAACTGAGGGGATAGGCCCTGAATAGTCGCTTTTGTGACAGGGCATATAAAGAGAAGATGTTCAATATCCTCATGGTTTAAATCGCAGAGAGGACAGTTAGTAGGCAGTCCCATACCACGAGAGGCTAATTTTTCCATGGTTGGTAAACCGTCCTTGGAAATTTTCCAAATAAACTCTTTGATTTTTGGTGCACAGTCGAGTTTCCAGATCCAGTGAAATTCTGATTTTGTATGTTGTTTATTTTTGTGTAACATATCTATAGTAGATGAATTAGAGAACCAACCATTACGGCTCCATTGCTAGTATAGTCTATCTTGTGATATATGTCTCGGGATTGGTGGTTGACAAATACTATTGATTGTTGTAGAAGGGAGATGAGTTCGTAGTTCTGCCTGGAGTTTTGGAAGATTCCATTCTTTTGTTGGTGTTAGGAAATCACTTACCTTTGTATTTTCATTGATGGTGGAAACATTAGTTGCCATGGTCCAAAGCGGTTGCGGTCTAATCCAACGATCAAACCAGAAGTTAATAGAGGAGCCGTTACCAATACCCCAACGAAGACCCTTTTTGAATGTTTCTAGAAGGTTGGTTAATTTTTTCCATTGCCAGGAGGTATTGCCTCTTCTGGTATAATGTAGGATGTGATCAGTTTTGAGGTATTTGTCGGTAATTAGTCGAACCCATGGGTTATGAGGTTCGGCCAAAATCTTCCAAAGAAGCTTAAGTTGGAGAGCTATGTTCATATCTTCAGAACAGCGAAGCCCAAGTCCACCATTGCAATGAGACTTGCAAACTTCAAACCAACTGATTAGAGGTCGATGCTTAGGGCCTTTATTCCAAAGGAAATGTCTATTAATTTTGTCAAGTTCTTTATGGATAGATGAGGGTAGCATGAAGCATTGCATTATGTGGAGCGGTTTTGCTGCTAGGTTAGATTTAATAAGAGTGAGACGACCAGCTTGAGAGAGATTATTTGCCGTCCACTTAGTGAGCTGATTTTTTGTAGATGCGATGAGGCAGTCAAAGGTGGAGTTGGTTACCTTTTTAGAAATTATTGGGCAACCCAGATAACTTCCAAGATCGGAAGTATTAGGTATTTGGAGCTCATATTTGATCATGAGTTTAGTGTGTTTTGGGGTATTTTCTGTAGTTTGGAAGGAAGATTTATGTAGATTTATCTTTTGCCCCGAGAAGATACTATAAATGTTAGTAATTTTTTTTGATTTGGTCACAAGCTGTATTAGTAGCCTTAGAAAAGATAATAATGTCGCCCGCGAAGGCAAGAAATGGTATTCTTTGACAAGTTCGGGTAGGGGAGATACCAACATGGCTACGAGGTTGGTAAGATTCAAAGTGTAGACCAGGGGCTAGAACCTCAGAAACTAAGAGAAAGAGATATGGTGATAGGGGGTCTCCATGCCTAAGCCCTTTATGGGGGTGGAATATATCCGTAGGCTCATTGTTTACTAGGGCAGAGTATGAAACTGTGGTAATGCAATCTTTGATCCACGAGGTGAATTTGCCAGAAAACCCAAAGTCATAACATTGAATAGGAAATCCCAGTTTACCATGTCAAATGCTTTTTTCATATCCAATTTTACCGCCATCCAACCGGAGTGACCTTTTTTTGTTGAAATGAGTGGAAGATTTCATTAGCTATTAGGATGTTGTTTTGAATTGCACGCTTAGTGATGAAGGCACTCTGAAAAGGGTGTATAATGTGGGTCATTGCATGTTTTAGTCTTGTGGCAATAATCTTCAAGATTATTTTGTATAGAGTTGTACATAAGCTTATGGGTCTGTATTGTGATGCGAGACATGGGTTGTCACATTTCGGTATTAGGGTAAGGAAGGTATGGTTAATTTGACGCAATATTTTGCCGCTAATAAAAAAACCTTTAACTGCCTTAATGACCGAAGGGCCCACAATGTGCCAATAATGTTTGAAGAAGCCAGCAGGATTCCCGTCAGGGCCAGGTGATTTGTCATTTGCAAGGGTGAAGACTGCCTTTTTAATTTCTGAATTAGTTACGGGGCAAGTTAGTTTATCATTTTGAGAATCTGTAATTTCAGGGGTGATGTTGTCTAGAAGAGGGCAATGTTGTTGAGTTGTTGAGGGGGGGGGGGGGCTGCCGATGGACGGTTTTTAGTCGCGTAAATCGTATCAAAATAAATTCGAACCTACCTAACTAATGTAGTGCGGTAAGCACGAGTCGATCCCATAGAGAATCAAGTTATTCCTAAGTTAAGTTTATTTACCAATTAATATGAAACGGGGGGTTTTGAGTGATGAAAATAAGAAAGAAAATAAAATAAACTATAAACAAATTAATGGAGATAACGATTAATAAAATAGTTTCATCTACAAATATCCACTTTGTTTGGTTGAAACGATCCTTGTAACTTCTTCTCGTCCTTTTAGGTTTCCTATGAATGCCCTTGTCCCGACCTAATATAGTTACTAGTCCAACCAGTCATAGAAACCCTTATCAATCGAACAGTCCCTAAAGAAGGATTTAACCCAATTGATAGCTTTAAGTTCAGAAATTAACCAAGGTATTTGCAGTCCCTAAAGAGGGATTTAACAACACATCCAACTTCCTACTCATTCAATTAGTTCAACCAGCCCTAAAAGAACAAGTTTTCCACTTGGGTTAAGGTTCGCAACCAGGAATCTACAAAACCCTAGCAATTGAATTGATTCTAACTAGTTGTGCGGACAAGATAGAATAAAACAATAAAACATTCAAGCACAAAGAAGTTGAAACATTCAATATAGGAAATAAGGAACAAGAATTAGAAACTCATAACCAATCCAAACAAAGCATCAAATTGTAGACAAAACGGGAGAGTTTAGATCTCCATAAAAATAAAACAAAAAATACTTAGGGTTAAGAATGAAGCAGTCGGTCACGGCCGTATGTCACGTTTCGGCCTCCCCCAACGGTGTATGAATCTATGTCTATATATATATATTATATAAAACTCCAACCTAATTCTATTCTATTCTAATATGAATATATAATATTTTAAATATATCTAATGAAACAGTAAACTAGCGAGGGGCTCTATCTAATACGTAGTGATCGAGCACACACGTCCTGGAGCCGCACCTCCTCTCTGAATACGGTATTCATCAGTCCAATATATAGCTAGCCCATCTTGCTTCCAATTCCTACCAATGGCTACCATGATCCCATATATTGCGAGCAATCTTCAAATCCATACGATCCAGCCCGTAAATACCTGAAATATATAAAAACACTAGTGTAGACTCCAAAAATCAAATAATACAAATTAAGCTATAAAATATGTGAAAATGCTCTAAACTAATATACAAATCTATACCTAAAACATGACTAAAATAGACTCTATCAAACTACCCCGTGCTTAGACTTTTGCTTGTCCTCAAGCAATGAAAAACAAATATATAATTAATCATCCCACAAATAAGATCTTCATGCTGTAGTTTTAGAAAAGCAACATCAAGCAATAGAAGTCATGAAGAAGAGAACAAATATCCTAGCAAGTATATGAGCGATCCAATAGTAAAGGCAAATATAATCCAACCTCACCGGGTTAATGTGTTTCACTCAAGCTCTCATGTGTTTAGGCTTTAATGTCCAACTCTCAACTCAATCCAAAATGTTCTATACACCGTGAAAGTTATCACTTGCAAACAACATCATGAGGACTTTTATACGGTTATAATGGGGCTTTGGTAGGAACATAAGGCATAGGAAATACTTAGGCTTGTGGTGCTAAAAATCCGGGAAAAATGAACAACAACCAACCAGAACAATACCAAAAACTTCCATACTTCGCAAACCATTCCAATAACATAAACTCCAATACACATCAATAAGCACTCTTCCGATTTCAATAGCCATACAACTCATGCATTTTCCAATTTGGATGATGACATTTTTTTCTTTTCTTTTATGCTCACTTTTGCCCCTTGGTGAATTTTATCCTCCCTAGGTCCAAACTTACTAGACTTTTACTCCTAAGTGAATTTTATCCTCCTTAGGCCCCTAGTAATAAGTCATCTCTATTATGCAAGAAGGGTTACCTTATTTTGGCTATGCCTCTCGCAATGCACAATCATACCTACATCATCTCCACTCAAAGCAACTCCAACATAAAGATTTTTCACCATTTCTCCTCCTAATTCCCGGATAGGGTCAGGCTAATCATTGACTATGATATATTTTTGTGGAGCTATAAAAAAGAATAGGCTTTAAGGTTCAGATGGGCTTCAAGCAAAGGATAATATGTAAGGTAGATAGGGTATAATAGGGCTAAAGAAAACATGCCTCAATCATTTGAAATTCACAAGCAACAAACATGTGCAATACGGCCCTAAAAACAAGCATATGGAGAGTATAATCACACAATAAAAGCAAAAGGAAAATAATTATGAATAGTCCCTATAAGGCCAAAAACTCACAAAGGGTTATAGTTTTTTGCTAGATTTCAATTTAACCTCAACTATGAACCATACTTGCTCAATTATATTCACAAATCATGCTCCAAAAATCATTTTCATGCAATTTAATCAATTCATGGGATTTATGCATTAAGATCATAAAAATGAATTAGAGGACAAACTAAACCAAGATGGGTATCGTTAATAACACCTAAATGCAATGAAATGCATAACAAAAATTGAAAAAAAAACAAAAAAAAAACAAAAAAACAAAAAAACAAAAAAACAAAAAAACAAAAAAACAAAAAAACAAAAAAACAAAAAAACAAAAAACAGAAAACTAACATATATATAAAGACGGAGCTACACTTGAATTCCCCACCCCATGCTTTAAAATCTTACTTTGTCCTCAAAGTAAAGAAAATGAATAAAAGAAGTAGAGGGAACTCACAATGAAATCAGGCATTCGAGACAAATCATTCAGCACAAGAAGAAGTAGTGTTGTAGCCTCTGAACCGTCTAAGAAATTCAGCGACTTCTCAAAGGTATAGGACAGGGTGTTCAGCAGAAACTTTCAGCAACAACTTGGATGTAATTGGCACTCGTGGACCTTCTTGGAATCGAAAAAATATAGGCAGTCTCCTTTGCGATTTGTCCTGGCAAAAAAAAAAACCCGAAGAAAACACACCACAACCAAACACATTCCAACATCCAAGAAACTATATCATCCAAGAATGATGAACAACAAGGACCATCCAAACCAAATAAAAAATCAGCCCTGATGCTAAGGTGCATCCATCTTTCGAAAGTAAAACCATCCAAACCAAATACGTAGCAGCTACACATCATATCCAAGCACAAATTCTCAGCCAAACTAAATCCATCAATCAAAGAAAACTAAAATCAACAGTAAATATCTAGCCTCAAAAGTCTAAGTAGATAACATGAGCAAAACCAACACTAACTCTTGCAAACATACTCAGTCACATATGATGGTAAAATCAAAGTGCACGTGACTTCAGGGAGTAGGAAACCAAGAAGAATTAAAAGCATAATCATACTATACCACAAATTATCATCCCGGTTACAAATAGAAACTTCAACAAGAACAAAGGCAATAATAGATTATAAATCATGAATAAATTGAGTGTTGAAACAAATCAAATTTGTACATTCCTGTTCAAATCAAACAAACACTCAACTAATTCTGCAATATTATATCAAAGCATCAACAATCCCATAACCCACATCAAAGAACACTTAAGCAGTAGCAACCTCGCAACACAATTCAACCCTTTCACTAATTTAGAATTAAAATTCAACACATTCGAGTAGAATCTGATTACAAGAGACAAGGGAAATCGATGACGAACCTGCACATACTGGGCAGAAATTGAAATCGAGGGCATAGATTCAAGGATTGAAATCGAAGCCGGCAAGGCAAGGATTGAGGCTGCGTCAGGTGGCTAAGGAGATGATGCTGGCAGGGCTGGTGCTGGCGGGGCTGGGCTTCAGGACGGAGTGCGGGAGGAGGAGGGCGAAGGAGCGATGGTGGATTGTTGATGGCGAAGGGCGAGTGGTGGCGGATGAAAGATCCGACGAGGGCGAGGGCATCGGAACGAGAAGTGGCGGTGGATTGCTGATGGTGATTGGTGACATCGGCGAAGGGCGAGAGACGGTGGTGGTCAGGGTTGAAGCGTGCGCCGCCAGAGTGGTCAGATGAAGGACGCCGGAGTGGAGATGCAGCGCCGAAGGAAGAAAGAGGCGGCGATCTGGTGGAGGATGTTGGGGATGGCGATGTCGGAGATGGGGCTGGCCCGACGGCGGTCGAGGTGAACAGGAGAGAGAAGAGGCGGTGGAGAGAGGTGAACAGAGAGGACGACGGAGGGAGGAAAGGAAAGAGGAAGGCTCGACCTTTCTTTTTTTTTCTTTTTTTTTTGTACGAAAATAAAAAAATATATATAAAAATTAATCCTAACCAAAAAGAAAAAAGAAAAAAAAAAGAAGACTCTAACTTATGATTTTTATGTCATTAACGTGACTTATTCTTTATCTCAATTCCTTACCTATCAGACATTGTCAAAGCCCTCAACAACCTATCATATTTCTGTGCACACATCTTACAAAGCACATCATAGCACAATAAATTAAAAGCATAAAATGTGGAACTTAAGACCCCTTTCAATCTATCAAAGAGTCTAGCATGACTCTTTCCAGAAGGAATACGATACCACCAGCACAGTTTCGCTGGTGGCTTTTCAAAATAGCAATAAAAAGGATCAACATAATCACCATTACCTTCAAAATTGCAAAAGTTTACCTTTATTACCTCTTGAGCCTCAGCTGATGGCTCTAGACCTGATTCATCAATGGGCGAGCTCAGAATGGATGGTGCAGATGGAGTAGGAGACACATCACATGTAACCTCATGCGTCGACTCATGAGATCTCAAGTCAAGAAGCACTAGACCCATTCCTCCATCGTCGAAGACACTATTGTTATCTGCAACCAATTCCTCTTCTTCTTCGAAGCTCCTTTCTTTCTCACCTTTTGCACTTAAAATTTGAATGAGTTGGCTCATCTAATTCTCCAAGTTTTTACAACGGCTCATTTGTTCCTCCAATTTTCCGGTTCGGGTCATTTTTCCTTCCTCTAACTGCTACACCACTTGAGTAAGAGTGTGCAATGGGTCCTCCAAGTGTGTGACAGAGTCCTCCATCGGCGGAGAAGACGTAGAAAGCAAGACTTCTTGTGAAAAATGGTAATCCATATAACAGAAAAAATCCCACAACCTCGACAATTCTCCTAACCGTTTCAGGTCTCCGTTACTCATGTACTCAGCAAGCGCTCGCGTCTCAACATTCATCCCATCAATTATGCAAATAATCATATCTCGGATGCTGAATTGATAACCCCATGAACCAAGGTCGTCAACATACTCATGCAATCTAGTGAAGTATTGGTGAAAGTTCTCACCTTCAAACTGCGCTAATCTCAACATCTTGAAAGGTTAGTAGAAAGGTTGTCGTGAACCATAAGATAGGCTCACAACGGGTTAGATATATGCACAAAAATCAACAAATACACAAAACAAAGAAATAAACTTGAGTCCCCGGCAACGGCGCCAATTTGATGGACGGTTTTTAGTCGCGTAAACCGTATCAAAATAAATTCGAACCTACCTAACTAATGTAGTGCGGTAAGCACGAGTCGATCCCACAGAGAATCAAGTTATTCCTAAGTTAAATTTATTTACCAATTAATATGAAACGGGGGGTTTTAAGTGATGAAAATAAAATAAACTATAAACAAATTAATGGAGATAACGGTTAATAAAATAGTTTCATCTACAAATATCCACTTTGTTTGGTTGAAACGATCCTTGTAACTTCTTCTCGTACTTTTAGGTTTCCTATGAATGCCCTTGTCCCGACCTAATATAGTTACTAGTCCAACCAGTCCTAGAAACCCTTATCAATCGAACAGTCCCTAAAGAAGGATTTAACCCAATTGATAGCTTTAAGTTCAGAAATTAACCAAGGTATTTGCAGTCCCTAAAGAGGGATTTAACAACACATCCAACTTCCTACTCATTCAATTAGTTCAACCAGCCCTAAAAGAACAAGTTTTCCACTTGGGTTAAGGTTCGCAACCAGGAATCTACAAAACCCTAGCAATTGAATTGATTCTAACTAGTTGTGCGGACAAGATAGAATAAAACAATAAAACATTCAAGCACAAAGAAGTTGAAACATTCAATATAGGAAATAAGGAACAAGAATTAGAAACTCATAACCAATCCAAACAAAGCATCAAATTGTAGACAAAACGGGAGAGTTTAGATCTCCATAAAAATAAAACAAAAAATACTTAGGGTTAAGAATGAAGCAGTCGATCACGGCCGTATGTCACGTTTCGGCCTCCCCCAACGGTGTATGAATCTATGTCTATATATATAGTATATAAAACTCCAACCTAATTCTATTATATCCTTTTTTTTTTAGCATAAACAACCGATCTATTGCTTAATGTCTTCCAAGCACAACGACCTTATGTTAGAAGGTGCCAAAACAAAATCAGAGATAAAAACAGTGGCCGCATGCCTAGTTTTTGCAAGGAAATCCGCAACTTGGTTCGATTGCCGTCGAATGTGGCTCCATCTGCATTCTACGAAAAACCTTGCCATCTTGTGAATCTTCTTGAGTTGCTGACCCAGCTCCCCTCTCGGAAACACATTATGCTCCAACATGTTCATGATCGGTAGACAATCACATTCAATCCAAATCTTCGGAATCCCCTGCTGCAAAGCTAACTCCAGTGCCCAAGCTACGCCTTCCGCTTCCACAAGTTCAGCATCCTTTGATTCTTGCGTTTTCCTTACTGCTGCGAAAATCAGTTCACCGGTGTGATCTCGGGCAACACAACCAATACCGCACCCTTTACTGTCATCCACCGCTGCATCGGTATTGATCTTGATGAATCCCCTCGGCGGTTGCAACCAGCCCTCTGTTGTTGCTCGTCGATGCTGCACTGGTGCAATGTCTTTTCCCCTACAAAATTCAGTGATCTTCCTCTCCACCTCTCGACGCAGCTCTTCCGGTTCGACATGAAGCGACTTAAAGGTCCTTTTGTTTCTCGCCCACCATACGGCCTCAATTATGTACACCCATTTCTGTACCATATCTTTGCCGCCCCCTTGTGACACTAGGCCAAAGCAATCCATTACCGAACAATTCCTGTTATGCATCATTGAAAATTTTGGGAATAACTTCCACACTTGCCTAGCTTTGGTGCACCCAAATAGGACATGCGCTTCATCCTCTTTCACTCCACAATGAGGGCAAAGGTCACACTACACAACCCCTCTCTTTTTCAAATTAGTTAAACATGGGAGGACACCTTTACAAGCTCTCCACAAAAAATTTCGAATGCGCGGAGCCGCTTGCACTTGCCAAACCTTCCTCCACATAGATGTCAACCTTGCTGCATTTGAAGGCGATGCTCCGGACTCGGACAGTGTATCATCCATGAGCAGATGGTAGCACGATCGGACCGAGAAATTTCCATCTTTTGTATAATGCCATATCAGCTCATCTTGCACGTCGGGTTCCGTCAGTCGCAAATTCAGCACAATATCAACATCTATAGGCGAGAGTACCCCCCCTAACTAAGTCCTCATTCCACCACTTTGCCTCCCAGTCTATGAGCTCCGACACATACAAATCTGCTCCAAAGTTCCACTCGTTCACAATCGGCGCAAACTTGGTCGGTCTTGGTATCCAGGGATCCTAAAAAACAGACACCGATGCCCCGTTTCCAATGTGCCAACGCAGTCCCCGCATCAGCGCTCCCCTACCTTCAAGCAAGCTTGATGCGGGGTTAGCCGCTGTTTTCCCGACCTTCTTGACGTTGTGGACTCGGACTCACAAGAACACAAAGAAATGGCACAAGTGAGACAAGAAACGCAGCAAAGGGGGGATTAAACCTTGAGAGCAAGGCTAGATCAAGTGAAAGGAGAAAACAGAACAAAATAAAGGAAAATGAAAGGGAAAGATAGGAGGAATCAACCTTGATGAACAACAAGAAGACCCATTGGGACAATGCACCAAGAACCAACTTGAATGACACCAAAACCAACCCTATACAACCTTACACAACCATGGCTGGCCATGGAAGCACAAGGAGGAGGTCCGTGCTCATCTCGGAATCACCAATCTTCGGGAAATTGACAAAACCAAGGACAACCGAACTAGATGCAACACACATGCACACAAGGCATGAAGCTCTCACCTTTGGAGAGTGAAACAAACTAGGTTTTCATAAACAAGATTCAAAAAGTGTCTTCAAATGAGAGTTTACAAGCCTTAAATAGGAGAGGAAATCAGCCCAAAAGCAAAGGCCCAAAAACACAAGATCTCAACAAGTCCAACTAAACCCAAACAAAGGCCCAAACTCTAAGTCCAAACAAGCAAGCAAATGAAAGGCTAAGTATGGGTGGTGGCTGAATCACTCTTAGTCGAACCCGAGAATGGTGCGGTTTCCAGCAATGTGATGATGTCATCCTCGGGCTCCTTTGGTAGCACCAACTTCATATGGTGGATGATGAAAGCTTTAAGTTCATCTCTTATCTTTTTAGCTCGTGACCTAGTGATAGGTCTATCTCCATCTCCGAAATGAGGGGCATCGGGTGATTCTTGGGATGGTCCTCCATGATTCTCCCCTTCTTGGAAAGGATTCGACCTCGAATCCATGACTTCATTCTCATCTAGGTAGGGGGTGAGATCGGCGACATTGAATGTTGCATTAACTCCATAGTCACCCGGTAGGTCAATCTTGTAGGCATTATCCCCGAATCTTTGCAATACCTTGAATGGACCATCTCCTCGAGGAGCGAGCTTAGACTTGCGCTTTTTTGGAAATCGCTCCTTTCGCAAATGCACCCAAACTAGATCGCCGGGCTGGAAAATCATCTTGCGACGCCCCTTGTTGGCTCGTTTGGCATTCTCTTCGGCCTTTTGAATTAGCCGGACACGAGTACGCTCATGAAGCTCCCGAATGAATTCCACCTGTTTTCCTGCATCAAAGTCTTCTTTCTCCCTCATGGGACATGGGGTAAGATCTAAAGGGGTTAGTGGGTTAGTACCATAAACACACTCAAATGGTGTAAGCTTAGTCGATGAATGCACAGTCCGGTTATAAGCAAACTCCACATGAGGCAAAGCATCCTCCCACAACCTCAAATTGTTCCTAATGATGGCCCTAAGGATGGTAGTAAGGGTCCTATTGGTTACCTCCGTTTGCCCATCGGTTTGTGGGTGACTAGAGGTGGAAAACAGCAACTTCGTCCCTATTTTACCCCAAAGAGTCTTCCAAAAGTGGCTAAGAAATTTTACATCCCGATCGCTCACTATAGTCTTAGGTACTCCATGAAGCCTAACAATCTCTCTAAAGAAAAGGTTAGCTACGTTAGAGGCATCATCGGTCTTATGGCAAGCGATAAAGTGAGCCATCTTAGAGAAACGATCAACAACCACAAAGATTGAATCCCTCCCCTTCTTAGTCCTAGGTAACCCAACAATAAAGTCCATGGATATGTCCTCCCAAGGAGCTGTAGGAATGGGTAATGGACAATACAAGCCGTAGGGTTGTAACCTAGACTTAGCCTTCAAACAATCAATACATCTCTTAACCAAATGTTCTACGTCTCGAAGCATGCGAGGCCAAAAGAAATGTGTGTGTAGCATATGATAGGTCTTATCCCTCCCAAAATGGCCCATCAATCCGCCTCTATGGGCTTCCTCAACCAACAAGAGCCTAAGTGAACAACGGGGAATGCAAACCTTATCAATCTTGAATAGAAATCCATCAAACAAGTAGTACTTATCTACAGATCCTTTAGCCACACAATGATTGTAAATCTGTCCAAAATCAGGGTCATCTACATAAAGCTCCTTAATATATGCAAAGCCTAAAATCCTTGAGTCTAATGTAGACAACAACATGTATCTCCTCGAAAGGGCATCTGCCACAACATTATCTTTTCCTTTCTTATACTTAATGACATAAGGGAATGTTTCTATAAACTCCATCCAACGACCATGCCTCCTATCCAACTTGTCTTGGCTCTTAAAATGCTTTAAGGACTCATGATCAGTGTGCAAAATAAACTCCCTAGGCCAAAGATAATGTTGCCATGTCTTAAGAACTCTAAATAATGCATACAACTCTTTATCATAAGTAGAGTAATTAAGACAAGCTCCTTTCAATTTTTCTGAAAAATAGGCAATGGGCTTACCTTCTTGCATAAGAACTCCACCAATGCCTATGCCCGATGCATCACACTCCACTTCGAAGGGCCGGTTGAAATCCGGAAGTGCTAAGACCGGGGCCTGCGTGAGATGCTCCTTTAAGGCATTGAACGCCTTCTCTTGGGACTTTTCCCAAGTGAATGGGTGATGCTTCTTGGTGATCTCGGTTAGAGGGGCTGCAATGGTGCTGAAATCCCTCACGAACCGGCGATAGAAGCTAGCTAATCCAAGGAAGCTCCGAACATGGCCAATTGATGTAGGAGTAGGCCATTCTTGGATCGCTTTGATCTTGCTCTCGTCCACCTTCAATCCATGTGAGCTGACCACAAAACCAAGAAAAGTAACACAATTAGTGCAAAGCTCACATTTCTCCAAATTAGCATAAAGGTGCTCACGACGAAGAGTAGATAGCACTTCTCGTAAATGTAACTCATGCTCTTCTAGGGATCTACTATACACAAGTATATCATCAAAATAAACCACAACAAATTTCCCTATGAAATGCCTAAGAACATGATTCATAAGACGCATGAAAGTGCTAGGGGCGTTGGTAAGCCCAAAAGGCATAACCAACCACTCATAAAGACCAAACTTGGTCTTAAAGGCTGTTTTCCACTCATCCCCCTCCCTCATACGAATTTGATGGTATCCACTCTTAAGATCAATCTTAGAAAAGGTAGTGGCTCCATGTAACTCGTCTAACATGTCATCTAAGCGGGGTATTGGGTGGCGGTACTTCACCGTGATGTTGTTGATGGCTCGACAATCCACACACATCCTCCACGAACCATCCTTCTTTGGCACTAGAAGTACGGGAACAGCACATGGGCTAAGGCTCTCCCTCACATAACCCTTATCCAACAACTCTCGCACTTGGGATTGGATCTCTTGGGTTTCCTTAGGGTTCATCCTATAGGCTGGGCGGTTAGGTAAGGTGGCTCCCGGAACAAGGTCTATTTGGTGCTCAATGCCTCTAATAGGTGGTAGACCGGCTGGAATCTCATTGGGAAACACATCCTTAAACTCCTCAAGTAGCCCCAAAATCCTCTTAGGTAGGGTAGCCTTAAGATCATCACTCAACAAAGCAAGCTCCTTACATAACAACATAAGAGTGGTCTCGGGGTCAAGGAACTCCTTAAGGTCTTGCTTAGAGGCTAGAAGAACTCCCTTATTCTCCCACACTCCCTTAGGTTGGCTCGGCTCACTAGACGATGATGGGTGTGGTGTGGTCTTGGGCTGCGGACACTCGGTTTCCTCCCGCCCTTTCTTCTCCCCCTTTCCCCGTTTCTTCTCATACTCGTCAGCAACTTGGGTTGGGGTCATGGGCTTGAGGACAACATTCTTCCCCTTAAACACAAAAGAATGACGATTAGTTAAACCATCATGAATGACCTTCCTATCATATTGCCATGGACGACCCAAAAGAATATGACAAGCTTGCATAGGCACTACATCACATAAAACACTATCCTCATAATGTCCTAGTGTTATGGCAAACTTAACTTGCTTGTTCACTTTCAATTCACCACAATCATTCATCCAATGTAATTTGTAGGGTCTAGGGTGACTTAATGTTGGAAGTTGTAATTTTTGAACCATTTCAATGCTAGCAAGATTACAACAACTTCCTCCATCTATTATCATGTTGCACACCTTTTTCTTAACGAGACAACGAGTATGGAATAAGTTTTCTCTTTGGTTATCATCACAAGAAGGCATAGCATGTAAAGCTCTCCTAACAATCAAAGATTCACCATGTTCAAACTCAATCCCATCATCATTATTATCATCACAAGCATGCAAATTCACATCATCATCACACACAACATTATCATCACAATCAGATTCAGATTCATATTGCCCTAAATGATTAATCATCAGAGTTTTCTTTTTAGGACAATCTTTCATCATATGACCTCTTCCTTGACACTTAAAACACACAATATCTCTAGTTCTAGAAGAGGGGTTAGAGTTACTCCCTTGTGGGGCTGTAGAAACCCCATTAGATGGCCGAAATGACGATGAAGGTGCATTTGTAGGGTAGCCTTTGCGATGACCACCTTGCTCTCCTTGATGATTGAAGTTGGTTCCCTTTTCTTTTCCTTGCACCGCTTCCCTCCCATAGGGCTGGTATCCTCGGCTTTGAGTTGGTGCCTTCCATGAGGTAGTAGGGTAGCCATTCGAGGTCCTTCCCCCTTGATTCCTAGCTTTGAGCTTTCTTTCCACTTTGATTGCTAGGTGTAGCAAATCTGTCATGGACTCATAAGGATAGCAATCTACTTCGTTAGCTAGGTAAGGGTTGAGAACTCTTAGGTACCTCACCGTTGTGGCTTCATCGTCCTCAACCACATTGGCTCTTACCATTGCCACTTGCATGGCATTGTATGTTTCCTCCGCACTCATGGAGCCTTGCCTCAAATTTTCCAACCTTTGTCTTAGCTCCCAGGTGTGGTGTTGAGGAATGAATCGAGACCTCATTAAGGCCTTCATTTGGTCCCAAGTGACCACGGCTGGATCTAGAACTCGCCTCCTTTCTTTCACAAGAGTATCCCACCAAATTAGTGCATAACCGGTAAATTCAAGGGCTGCGAGTTGTACCTTTTTCTCTTCTGGGAAATTATGGCAGCTCCAAATTTGCTCAATTTTTGTCTCCCAATCCAAATAAAGGTCGGCATCACACTTCCCTTCAAAAGCTGGAATTTTGACCTTTATTTTGCCTATTCCATCTTGCTCTTGTTCACGAGCTCTCCGTTGTTGGTATCCGGGGCCTCGGGGTGGTTCCCAATCCTCCTCTTGCTCTTCAAAGTAGCCATATTGCCTTCTTGGAGGCCTGCGATAATCATGTAAAGGAGGATCATTGTTAGGACCAAAACGTCTACCTTCTCGTGGGGGAACCGGGCCTTGTTGAGGGCCAATTGGCGGGGTGGTGAAGGGTTGCTCCCGCTCTTGGTGGGGCTCGTTTGGCACATGTTGGGGTGGTGTACGAGTCTCCAAAGCCACCATTCGAGCCGTGAGCTGGCCAATGTTGTCCGCCATGGTTTTAAGCATGTTGAACAACTCCGGGGATATTGGCTCGGACCCGCTTCCATTAGAATGGTCCGAAGGTGGAGGATCTGCGTTAGACATTCTCAAATACACTAACAAACTTGTTAGGCTAGTGAAAGCAAAAATCAGCCTCACAAGTGTTTCACTCCTCTTCGAATGTTGCAACCTAGCTTCAAGTTTGCCTTGGTAGAGTCAATAATCAACCACAAGATTAGCAAACTTTAAATAGCACAACGACAACAAGGGCTGATCTTTAAATCAAACACGCAAATTCTAGGTGCGGCTAGAGACTTAATGAATTGAATTATGGCTAAACAAACACCCAAAACAATTATGAACGATCGACACAATGAGCTTTTTTTTTTTACTAAGAATAAGTGTTTTACCAAGTTTTACAAGGTTCAACCCTTTATCTTATTCTCATATCGTGCAATGGCGCTCAAATATGCAAGGAGTGTGCAATTTAGGCTCAAAATCAGTAGGTAGTGGCTGCAAAGGGTTGATGCAATGTGTTCAATGAATAGGTTTTCAAGACAATGAGAAGGCTAACACAATGCAAACAAGGCTTGATTTCAACAAGTAAGCACAACAAGCCAAATAAGCTTTGCTTTGTTTTTCCAAGCAACAACACTAAGATGAAGTGCAATTGTTATAGTATGAATATCTACTAAAACACTTCAACACACATGCATAAGATGCATAAGATGTCACTCTTTTTCTTTTTCTTTTTTTTTTCTTTTTTTTTCTTTTCTTTTGTTTTTTTTTTCCAGAAAAACCGAATCTGATATTTTTTTTTTAAATTTCGGTTTTAACACTTTCTCTCCCCAAATATGAAAATGTAACTAATAAAATCTGAAAAAGATAACCAAATGTCAATGCTTCTTGGAAAAGCACACAAGAGACAACTTTTTGGAGAAACAATAAAGTATGGACAGCTTTTTGGGGAACACAAAATCTGAATTTTTTTTTTAATCTTTTGTGGAAGTCCCAAGGACAAGCTTCTTGAGGAAGCACAAATGAACAGCTGGGGGCTGAGATGGGGGCTGTGGTGGTGCACCGGTGGAGCTGTGGTGGTGGTAGGGTGGCCGAAAATGAAAAATTGCATGCACAAGCGCCAATACCACAAAATCAACACAATAGAATAAGATCAAGACATTGAACAAGGAATATCTTGTAAAACTTACCAAGAGAAAGTGATTCTTGGTTTGATCGTTCTTGTTTCAAACAACGCCAAGTGAACCTATGCTCTGATGCCAATTTGATGCGGGGTTAGCCGCTATTTTCCCGACCTTCTTGACGTTGTGGACTCGGACTCACAAGAACACAAAGAAATGGCACAAGTGAGACAAGAAACGCAGCAAAGGGGGGATTAAACCTTGAGAGCAAGGCTAGATCAAGTGAAAGGAGAAAACAGAACAAAATAAAGGAAAATGAAAGGGAAAGATAGGAGGAATCAACCTTGATGAACAACAAGAAGACCCATTGGGACAATGCACCAAGAACCAACTTGAATGACACCAAAACCAACCCTATACAACCTTACACAACCATGGCTGGCCATGGAAGCACAAGGAGGAGGTCCGTGCTCATCTCGGAATCACCAATCTTCGGGAAATTGACAAAACCAAGAACAACCGAACTAGATGCAACACACATGCACACAAGGCATGAAGCTCTCACCTTTGGAGAGTGAAACAAACTAGGTTTTCATAAACAAGATTCAAAAAGTGTCTTCAAATGAGAGTTTACAAGCCTTAAATAGGAGAGGAAATCAGTCCAAAAGCAAAGGCCCAAAAACACAAGATCTCAACAAGTCCAACTAAACCCAAACAAAGGCCCAAACTCTAAGTCCAAACAAGCAAGCAAATGAAAGGCTAAGTATGGGTGGTGGCTGAATCACTCTTAGTCGAACCCGAGAATGGTGCGGTTTCCAGCAATGTGATGATGTCATCCTCGGGCTCCTTTGGTAGCACCAACTTCATATGGTGGATGATGAAAGCGTTAAGTTCATCTCTTATCTTTTTAGCTCGTGACCTAGTGATAGGTCTATCTCCATCTCCGAAATGAGGGGCATCGGGTGATTCTTGGGATGGTTCTCCATCAAAGCTTCTCCATGTATATGAGGGCTGAAAGCCAGTTTGAGCATGCAGAAAGGATGTCCGAGGGAAATATCTAGCTTTCAACATTCTCGCAATTAGTGACTCCGGTTCTTGGATTAATCTCCATCCTTTCCTTGCTAGCAGTGCTTTATTAAACATCTCCATATCTCGGAAGCCCATCCCACCTTTCTCCTTCGATTTACACATCCGCTTCCATTTCATCCAGTGAATTTTCCTCTTTTCAGACCCATCACCCCACCAAAATTGGCACATCAGCTGCTCGATATCATGACATAGACCCGTCGGCAGTTTGAAACATGACATCGTGTATGTCGGGATTGCTTGTGCAACTGACTTTATCAGCACTTCCTTACCTCCCTTGGAGAGCGTTTTTTCTTTCCAACCCCGCACCTTCTTCCGGATTCGTTCTTTTAGTTGCCCGAAAATTACCTTCTTTGATCTCCCCACCATAGTAGGCAAACCAAGGTATTGGTCGTGCTTCTCAACTTCCCGAATTTGGAGAGTTTGTTGTAATGCCCTCCTCTGGTCCTCTCGAACATTCTCGCTGAACGAAAGTTCTGACTTCGCAAGGTTCACTTGTTGACCCGATGCCTGTCCGTATAAACGGAGAATATTTGCAATTTCACTGCCCTGTTGACAAGTCGCCCTTGCGAATAAAACACTGTCATCAGCAAAAAATAAATGAGAGACCCTCGGAGCACCCCGGGCTATAGTTATCCCCTCCAACCGACCCTCTTTTTCACTCTTCCGAAGCAAGCCTGACAGACCCTCAGCGCATAACAAAAACAAATATGGGGAGAGGGGGTCCGCCTGCCTCAATCCCCTTTCCGGCCTGAACACTGGAGACGGCTCTCCATCGATCAAAACTGAAAAAGAAACCGAAGTGACGCACCTCATGACAACTCCGATCCATTCCTCAGCAAACCCTAGCCTCTGCATACTGCTCTTAAGGAAGCTCCACTCCACATGGTCATAGGCTTTGGCCATGTCTAACTTCAGTGCCATATACCCCTTCTTTCCCTGTCGCTTGTTCTTCATAAAGTGAAAAATCTCAAAAGCTGCTAGGACATTGTCTGTGATCAATCTCCCCGGGACGAAAGCACTCTGACTCTGCGAAACAAGCCTCCCCAAACACCCCTTCAATCTGTTAACAATCACTTTTGAAACCATTTTATAAAGTACATTGCATAAACTTATGGGTCGTAGCTCCGTCATCCTGCATGGGTCTTTCACTTTAGGGATTAAAGAGATAAATGTGTAATTTAGATCATCAGGCATAGGTGCCCCACTCAAAATATCAATCACAAAGTTACTCACTTCGGATCCGATGATACTCCAGTGCTTCTGAAAGAAAAGCGCTGTCATACCATCGGGTCCGGGTGCTTTTGTGGGATGCATCTCAAAAAGGGCGTGTTTTACCTCTTCACTTGTGAATGGACGGAGGAGCTCGGAGTTATCTTCATCCGTGACCAAATGCTCAATTCCTTGAGTAACTGTATTCGGGGAGATTTGCACATTGTAGCTAAATAGGTTTACGAAATACTCCCTCGCCACCCGCACTTTCCCTTCAAAACCTCTCCACTCTAACCCATTATCATCCACTAGCCTCCTTACCTCGTTTCTCTTCCTTCTTCCCGAAGCTTTCCTATGGAAGTATTTTGTATTTCTGTCACCCCACTTTTGTTCATTTGCCTTAGCACGTTGGAACCAAAGCAATTCCTCCCTTCCCAATAACTCCCTCTCTCTCTCCTCTAGCTCTTTCCTCCTGCTGACATCCTCTCCTGTCATTCCACTCTCCCTCATTTTCCCCAGTTTCTCCCTCACTTTCCTAAGGTCCCTCGTAACATTACCAAAGTGCACCCAATCCCATTCTTTCAAATCATCCGCACATCTGGCAATCTTCCCCATAACACTCTTATCGGCATTCAAAGTGCCCGGATTACCCCAACCATTTTCGATAACCTCCCTACATCCCTCATCATCCAACCACATTGCTTCAAAGCGAAACAATTTCTTCCCCTTCCGTTTTTTCTCCCCTTCTCCCTCCAATCTTAGCCTAATCACAATCGGAATATGATCTGACCCCGTCCAAGGAACATGGTACACCGCCGAGTTCGGGTAATTCTCCAAAAACCGGGTATTTGCAAAGCCAAGATCAAGCCTTTCTTGTATGAATTGATCCCCTTCTCTTCTATTATCCCAGGTGAACCTATTTCCTTCGAAACGAATCTCCCGAAGGTCACATTTATCAAGCACCTCTCTAAATTCCATTATCAACTCAGCCTCGACAGGCGCGCCCCCTTCTTTATCCTCTTGCCTTAACACTTGATTGAAATCACCCACACAAACCCACCCATCATGATTCTCCTCATGCAGACGATCAATTAAGCCCCAAGTATGTCTTTTCTCCGCCCTAGAGGGCCACCATATACATGCCCGTGAACCTCCACGATTTCGTTTCAAAATTTATGTCCGCGCCAATATGGTGCCTCGTGTACGTTCTTACACTCAAAGCCACCTCCTCCGCCCACAAAAGACATAACCCCCCCCCCCCCCCCCCGACTTTCCCACACACTCCACCGTAAAACATCCCGTCATCCCCAGCTTCCGCCTAATAAACTCCATTCTTTGAGTTGTGCTCTTAGTTTCCATCAGAAAAACCACCTTTGGGGCCTCCCTTCTCATCAGAAAAACCACCTTTGGGGCCTCCCTTCTCATCATAATTCTATTCTATCCTAATATGAATATATAATATTATAAATATATCTAATGAAACAGTAAACTAGCGAGGGGCTCTATCTAATACGTAGTGATTGAGCACACACATCCTGGAGCCGCACCTCCTCTCTGAATACGGTATTCATCAGTCCAATATATAGCTAGCCCATCTTGCTTCCAATTCCTACCATGATCCCATATATTGCGAGCTATCTTCAAATCCATACGATCCAGCCCGTAAATACCTGAAATATATAAAAACACTAGTGTAGACTCCAAAAATCAAATAATATAAATTAAGCTATAAAATATGTGAAAATGCCCTAAACTAATATACAAATCTATACCTAAAACATGACTAAAATAGACTCTATCAGCTGCAAAACGGGTAGAGAAAGTAGATTTAATCTCATTACGAATATCAGAGTCAATAGTTAAATTAGTACCTGCATCCGATCTTATTGATTTGATTATGTTTCTGTTTTGCCTGCCAGTAGCAACGCGATGAAAGTACTTTGAATTGGTGTCAGCCGCTTTCAGATGGAGTCGTTTAGCTCTTTGAGCCCAGTAAGTTGTTTGAAAATTTAACATCTTAGAGTATTTTTGTAATAGTTGCTTGTGCTTTCTATCTACAGATTGGTCGTAATTTAGAATAAGTTGTTGTTGAAGTTTTTGTAGTTCCTGTTTCGTATTTAGACCTTATTTTCAGGCAAACTTTGCCATTTTATTGTCGAATAATTTGAATTCTTGATTTATTGGTTTTATTATTGGGGAAAAAAAGAGTTGAATGCATGTGAGATCTTTTTGTACGAAAAAATGAACCATATATACACTAAAGAAATCGTCAAGCAAAGTGTTCCTTACATCTACCAAAACTTCATATTGGAAGTTAGAAACACGAAAAATATGACAAAACTTAGCAAGGTTATAAGCTACAGTTATAGCTTGTTGTCACACATTTATAACACCACTGGTATTTTTGAAAGAAGGTCACTGGCCATAACCTTGATTCCAACTGTAACGACCCGAGATTAGAAATCCCGAGTTACGTTTCAAATGATAGAATCCTTCGTTCAAATCTTGCGCACCGAGTACATGTTGAAGTTTTAAAACCAACATTAGTAGGGAAAAGTGGGATTTCGAACCCAAATTATCACGAGGCCCGTTGGAGACTCGGGGTGATACCCTTGTACCTGTCCTAGAGCTTAAGTCACGAAAACCTTTGATCATTCAAACATCACAGTCTAAAACTCATACATTAGTGTGCCACGACAGTGCCAGGTCAAAACATAATCAAATTTCGAAACGATCGGAGTTGTGATGAAGTCAGAGTCTCAGAACTCTATCTCACTCGCCATACAAAAGTCCCACCGATATATCATAGAGTCATATCACCATCATACACATATATCGCATACCTAAAAACATTAGACGGGCATAGGATCAGATTGAGGCCCGCACTTGGCTGGTCCCCACATATAAGCACACATATACACCATTCTGAATATCATGACTCGAATAACTCAGGACAAGACCCGATGGGACTGGGTTGTCCTATGACCCTAGCAAAGACTCTAGTTACTTCACAGATAACGACCGTTCTGTTTACATACGCATACAAAATAAGAATGCTCATTCATTCGTGCAATCCTAGCATGATACTACATGGCCGATGTTCTATTATGATTATGCAGCACCTAGTATATCATGCACATATAAGCAGGGAAGTGTTCTGTTCAATCTGAGTAAGCTCCGAAGAAACTTACCTGGCTAAGCAGAGCAGCAAAATAGTAGACCCGGCACACATCAATCACAATCACAGATGATCACCTAGTTACATATTTAAAGAATACAATGAGTCTACTTCTACAACTACTCTAAACACATATATCGCACACACAAGCAGATAGATTAATAAGTTCTCATCATCCATACTTTCAATTCACCATGACCAACTATCTCACAACTCATGTGGTATTCAATATTATTCATCAATTCATCAGCTTAAGACAATTTCCATCACATACTTAGCCAATTTCGCATGTTTATCATATCATATTCATATATAACATCTCATCATCATGTATAACACTCGCAAGATACTACTCAAGTCATAACTCAATACTACGATATCATGCCATTAGTCACGCGCACACATGCTATTAATTAGTCACACATTCATATCATCATGCTAGTCAATCACCGAACAAGTCAAATTCCCAATTTAGTCTCAAAAGCATTTAAAATCCTAAGTCAAATAGTTAGGAATTCCGATCCTTGAAAACGTTCGTCAAATTTCTTTTTCGATTTAAGTCCGGTAATATATTTTAAATCCCCAAATTTTACAAGGCCGCATTTTTTTTTTTTTTAAAATACCCTTAATAATTATTTTATCAAAGTTAGGATCCAACCATTTTTTATTTTATAAAAACCAGCCCTTTTGAATTTACCAAAACTACCCTTATATTTGTAAAAATCTGAAACCGACCCCTTCCTTTGGTTAAAACTCCAAGCCGAGCCTCATTTTTAAAAACAAGCCCAAATCTCATTTTCTTTTGTATGGCGTGACTCCATTACCTTATCTGATGGTATTTCCATGACTGACCTTGACTCCATGAGCTGATGTTGATATATATCTGTATGCCAAGTGTGAGTATGAAACGGTAATATGTGAAATTGGGTAAGTATGATATAGAGGTTGTCATGAGCTGATGAGGATGATGTTATGATCGAATTGAGAAATATGTTAATTTATGAGATGTGATGAGACAATATGAGAATTGAAGAGGAGATGATAATGTTAATAATGACAAGATGGTTGAGTTATCATATGTGTGTATCTTACATGTTTCATATGTGACTTGTGTGTTTGTGTAAAATTAGACTTAGACTTATTATGTTATTTATGAGATTACTAGGTGATCTCTGATATGTTGGATTCACTACTAGAAAACTGCAATTAGACATCATGTAATTTAAGTCTGTCAATAAATCAACCGATGTTAAATTAATCTATTACATCAAATAATAAATTTGTGATGTTAAAAAAACTTAACAGAACAGTTGACTTTTTTGACAGATGTTAAATATTTAATTTTAAAAACGATTGAAGCGCGCACCCGATAAAATTTTGTAAATGTTTGAACGCCCGCTCATACTTAGAATTTTTTTTAAACACCCGCCCATACTTAGTCAAAAGTCAAAACAAGAGCTCTACCTCAAACTTGTGTGAACAGATTGAAGTCCACCAAACGTCTCCTACTCTCCTTTCTCCCAGGCTCCCAATTCTCTGTTTCACCATAGCCTGGATGTCACCACCACCACCACTATCGCCGCTACCATCCTCGCCGTTGCCACCGCCGTCGCCACCAACACCGCCGCCACCGCCATCTCTCTTCTTTCTTCCAGCTTTCATCCTCGGCTTCTCCTCCTCTCTCCACATATCTGAGATCTATCTCTCTCGCCCCTCATTCTTTCTCTCCCTCACTCGATCTTCCTCTATTTCCTCTCTTACCCGCCACTACCATCCTCGCCGTTGCCGCCGCCGTCGCCATCAACACCGCCGCCACCGCCATCTCTCCTCTTTCTTTCTGCTTTCATCCTCGCCTTCTCCTCCTCTCTCCACAGATCTGAAATCTCTCTCTCTCTCTCGGCCCTCTTTCTTTCTCTCCCTCTCTCGATCTTCCTCTATTTCCTCTCTTACTCTCTCTCTCACTCGATCTCTCTCTGCGGCGCAACCTCCCAAACAACAGACGCATCACCGACTGCCATCAGGACCACCACTTCATCACCGGCTGCCTTTATGGTAGGATGCTTTACTCTCCTTCTCCTATTACTTTGTTCTGCTTCATCGAGTTATTTATGGTAGGATGCTTTACTCTCCTTCCCATTTCGTTGATTTCAACTTGTTTAGGGTTTGTGATTTTGAAATCTGGACTTGTTCTTGCATGATTGAGATTAAGGCTTCAATTTAGGGTTTCTTTGTGGGATATATAAACTTTTTCTTTGAGATTCCACTAATTTTGTGTTTATTCTAGGGAATTCGGAGCAAGCTTTTACCTGGCATTCAACACTTTCTGCAAATCACTGGCGAAATCAGTGAGAACCGAGTAGGAGGAGAAATCATGGAGTCTTGATGAGAAGATAAGCAATCAATTGAAGGAGGTTGATGCACTCTCCATAGAAAGCAACCAGCTTCTTAGAAGGTATTGTCTTCCTAATCTGCTTTTGTTGATGATATCTAGTGTTTGTTTGAAAATTCAGAATATATGGAAGGCCAATTTCTGTCTTTGTTTATCATGATAAGCCTCTAGTAATTTAAATTATATATGTTGAAATATATGCTAACCATAATTTGAAGATCGGAAGTTAGATCAATCAATGAATGCCTGCTCTAATGAATGCTTGCTCTATTTGGTAATCAAAGCATTTCACAAGAGTTCAAAGGGCTTCCTGTTGCTTGTGCAATGTTTTACAACATTTCTATCAATTGTACACAGTAGTTTAAAATGTCTTTGTACATACAGTGTCCATGTGTACTTTTTAAGTGCATGATATAACGATATCACTTCATTACTGACTTGTTATCGTTGAAATATTTTTTTGCAGATTGTCTCAAAATTTTTATCTGAGCCAATTCGTTTCCACAAGGAACTGGACAAGGATTCTGATCCTCATTATCACAAAGCTGTTCATCCAAAGCAAGATAAATCCCCATTCCTTTTTCAATAAATAGTCATGCTCTTCAAGATTGATATAAATCAATAAAATAATAATGCAATGTTTTATCAAACATTCTTGAGTTTATTTTGTAGCTGAGTTTGGTAGCTTCATCACTATTGGTAAGAACCATGATCTTCATGGTTGATACTCTTTCTGGTTGTAATCCTCCTGCATTAATGTCTTACTTGTTCACATTGACATGCTTGCATTGGTTCTCATTTGCCATAACAGATGGCTGAGAATCAATGCAGTTCTTCTAATATAAATTTTCTTTTTTCATGAAACCATTTTCTTGATAATATTTGTATGAATTTCCATGAGAAGTGACATTGCAGAGGATATGCTACTATTTTTGCATGTTTCGGTAAGTAATGAGTTTAGAGTTTACTGATTTCTTTTTCATTATACAATATACTTTAGCTTCTCAGTTAGCCCAGTATATAATTCCTCTAGGGTTAGATAATGGTACGTGATTTGATATTGCTAATGGTAATTTATCCTCTTAGGTTTTATTTATATATAGTTTAGATTTGGATGGTCCTGCCTGATTGATTTGCGATTGCTCCTGGTCTGCTAGATTTATTTTTAAATTTGTTTGATTCGTGCTTAAATTTATTTCTGTTCATCTGATTGCATGTTTTGTTGTTTGGTTTCTTATTTAGAGTTGTTTCTACTAGCCACTAGCCAAATCAAAAATTTGTTGATCGAGGTTTATGTGTTTTTAGCTCAGAAGAAGTAGATTAGGCAATTGAAGATAAATTTCCAGTTACACACTTAGAACAAGTGAGATAATAATGGAATCTTATCCAATACAACCTCCCCTGCCGTAAATCTAGAGCTCCTATTACTTTGATGGATTAAAATTGCACAAGATGTCAATTGCTCCTGAATGTGTGTATTTGTAAATCATAGGTGTTAGCCTACTAGTAATTAATGGTTCAACATTGTCTCCGGTTTGACACAGTGCACAATTGGACATTAGACGGATGATTTTTCACCAAATAATAAAATCTTTGGCTTCTGCACAAACTAGCATTATATATACTAGTATTTGCCAAACTATGTCATCTTTTCTTTTCACGGTGACGTTTTATTGTGTCAAAAAGGAACACTTCCACTTACATTCCTTGACAACTTTCTAAACATGTTTGTATCTTTTGTGAAGAAGAGATTATTGGTTTTGATCTTTTTTAAGTAAACTGGAGCTCTAAGCTCGCATCATGATCTAGTAACCTGTTATTTTTGGCAGAACATTGAAGTCTGAAATGTTGCACTCATCTTTTTCATTTCGGAAGTAAAGAGAGTTCTTAGATCCGTGGATTCTACTTGTATCTTGAACATGTGGCTGCAGAAGGTACTCTGAAACTGTTGGGTTCTACTTGAATCTTTTAAATGGAATTTGAAACCTAGGTTTGGTGCTCCACTTTATCTTACGATATAATCCGCTCTTCATTGGGAGCAAGGTGGCTAAACGACTAGGAGACAAGACATTGAGGAATTTGAGTTTAAAGCAGTTGGAGAGAATCATAACCAGGGCGTATGTTTCATAACTCAATTCATACTTATTCTTTTTTCAGTGCTCTATGTACTGATATTTCAGAAAAACAATGTGGTGTTTGACATGACTAAGATTTCTTGGAGCATGAGCTTTATGAGTTTATTAGCAGTTAAATTATTTTTTTGGGTTTTTTCCCTCGAATGCTGTGTCTAGCAGTTGGAATACTAGTACTCGGAATAGTCTTTAAAGCGGAAGATTTTATAAGCCCGTGGCGTGATCAGATGGGGAACCTGGAAAGGTACAAATGCACAATGGATAACACCACTCAAGTTGTAAGACAGAACCTGGAAAGGTACAATGGTTATCTTTGGAAAGGTACAATGAAGACTGAGCCACCTTCCCACCCATTTTCACCGAAGCCGGGATCCGACAACAACTCCTTCCGCCGACTCCTTTCCTCAGCTGCTATGACTTGAGGATTTATTTTAGTCAAATGTGACTAAAAGTTTAATGATTTGAGGATCAAACTCGATAAGCTTTAGATATTTCTTTTTGCTTATGATGCGTAGCGTAGGTAGGTACCTTCTTTGTGAGCAGAAGGAGGTGGCATCATGATGATGGGCTTTATCAACAAGTGATTGTATGTTTTTTGTGATGTTGTGGCTAGCTAGGTAATGTTTGTGGTAGATATATGTAAGTCTATGGAAACAGATGCTAATATAATTATACACATCAATTCATTCATTTAAATCAATGTGCAACATCAGTTTGAACATTAAAATGATATATGAACTGATATATATTTGTCAAACTAACATCGTTATTTGTCAAATAAATCAATGTGTTATTGTAGCAACATCATCATTTTATTTTGAAAAAACTGATATAAATGTGGGAAACGACATCAGTTATTCCTATATTTCACGTGGTCAGTTAAATTAAAACAATATAAAATCATAAATTATATATCAGATATGATTATAAACATGATCACTAAAACAAAAATTGTTGTCTATTTTGTCTTAAGACATTACTTATTTTATAAATAAAGATGTAAATGTCACTTTTTTGCTTTAGGAGGACATCTTCACATTTTTTCAAATAACAAATCATGGATATTCATCAACAAATGAATATGTCATAACCAAAATTGAGGGGTTTTAATTAAGAAAAGACATCTGCTTAAAACCGATGTGGAAAGTTTGATCTTTTACTACACGCACAAAGAGATCGGAAATTTTTTTGAAAGACATCTGTTGACAACAGATGTCTAATTGCATTTTTCTAGTAGTGATTGCATGCCATTGCTGATCATTGTTTGGATTCTGCGCTTCTCCGGGTAAGTTCTTTGAACTTACTCATGATGGGCACTCTATGCACTGGGTGTTATATAGTAGGCTAGTGTCCATGCACCATACGACCTAGAATCACGCTTAGGAGCTAAAATGAAAATCATATGATTGCTATATGTCCTTGCAAGAGAACGGTCGTTATCTGTGAAGTAACTAGAGTCTTTGCTAGGGTCATAGGACGACCCAGTCCCATCAGGTCCCGTCCTGAGTGAATCGAGTCATGGAAGTTCCTTTACTTATATTATGAGCATGATTGCGAAAGCTGCCTGCGTGCTTTATTATTTCTTATGGGGCGGGTTGGGCATGCGTGCCGCCCGATTATTATGGAATGAATTCACGAGCTGGCCAGTTTCCGCCCTATCGGAAGGGGGTGGAGGTAGGAGAGGGACATGCCACTTGGCTTTCGGTGTGGATCCATTTATCGCTTCCTGCATTATATTTAACTGTCAGTATATATATATATATATATATATATATATATATATATATATATATATATATATATATATATATATATATATATATATATATATATATATATATATATATATATATATATGTATATATATGTATATATGTGATTTAATTTCCGCACTGCATTACACATTTCATCTTAGGGATAGGATGCTTATTATATGGCTCTCAGAGTGTGGTTACACACGCGAATGAGTGACCTGATGATTGACCCAGATCCCCCTCTTTTTTTTAGATTCAGGTACCCGTTTCACTCCTTGATTTCGTGCTGTTATGACGGGGTCCATTCATATGGCAGAGAGTGAGTGTTGAACTATGACTTCACCAGGTTTACACTTTTTGGGATTTCTTCCTACTTATACTCTGTTTGACCCGGCCTTGCCGCGGAACTGGTTGTATCGTTTTCAGCACTTATGTCCTTTGCATGATAAAATGTTTTCCGCGTTGTAGACTTAGGACAGGTACAGGGGTTTACCCCGGGGTCTCCAACGGACTTACAGGATTTGGGTGCGAAATCCCGCTTGAAACTACAAATCTTCGGTTTCAAACCTTCAACATGTACTCGGAGAGCAAGATCCTAACGAGAGGTTTTATCCATCGAAACGTAACTCGGGAATCATAATCCTAGGCCGTTACAAGTGCAACACCGAAGACGACGATGTTGAATTTGCTGCAGACCACCACAAGCAACTGGTTTTCATTACGCCGCAAGCTAGCTCCCGCCGGAAACAAAAAGAAGAGCAAATTATGTGTGTTCTCGAATCTCTTCAGGTCTGGATCTTAAAAATCGCGCCACTCATCAGTTCCGTTCTCGACTCCCACCTTTTCTGGCCCTAATCACATCGGATCCGTTGTGATTTCGGTGTTCGGGTGGCCGTGGAAAGTGGATTCCCCCATGGAAGGAGGAGGAGACTGGTCGGGTGATCGAGGATGATGAAGGACCAAGGTGGTCGATAACGATGGGTTGAAGGAGGAGGGTGGTCGAGGATGGCACACGATGAAGGCGGACGCCCGACTGTTGGAAAGCTCGGGTGCAAAAAGGCCATCCGGAGGCGGAAAAATTTCTCCACCCCGTTAATCCTGAAAACAAAGATACTAGAATCACCCTTTTTCCCACCCCGCCACCACACCACCCTCACCTCCACCGCCTCTACCAACCCCTCCCAAACACACACGCACTAATCCAAAAAAAAATAAAAATCACCCATCCTCCCCACCCTTCCCACCCCTTGCCAAACACACCCTTAGAATTTTAAAGGCATCATTTATAAAAATATGTTTCATACAAGAAGTGCTAAAGAAAAAAAGTACAATGGTTTAATTCTATTCTATTTGTTAAACAATTTAGTTTCGAATTCTAAGTGTAGTAATTTAGTATGGCTTAATTTTACAAATAACATAGGGCTTCGGAAATGATTGGACGACCTAGCGAGCTTGATCTCCTAATGAGCCTTTTAGACCCATGCAAGAGAGTCAACCCATGGACTTATTATGTTCAACTCTCGGAACCCTCCTTGGATGAGCTCTTGTAGGGTATATATGTGCACTTATTGTGAACCCTAGTGATGGACAGTTTTTAGTCGCCTTAACCGTATCAAAAGTAAACTCAAACCTACAAACTAGTATAGCAAGTAAGTAAGAGGTCGATCCCACAGAGAATCAAGTATTCCTTTGCAATGTGTATTTACCAATTAGTGAAAGGGGGTTTTTGGGTGATTGAAATAAGAAAGAAAACAAAATAAACTATAAACAAGTTGATACAAAACAATTTAGAGAATATCACTCTACCTACAATTATCCACTTTATTTGGTTGAATTGGTATTGTAACTTCCTCTTGTCCTTTTATGATTCCTATGAATGCCCTTGTGCCAACCTAATATAGTTACTAGTCCAATCAGTCCTAGAAACCCTTATCAATTGAACAGTCCCTAAAGAAGGATTTAACCCAATTGATATCTTTAAGTTCAAAGATTTAACAACACATCCAACTTCCTAATCATTCAATTAGTTCAATCAACCCTAAATGGACAAGTTTGCTACTTGGGTTAAGGTTCACAATCAGGAATCCACAAAACTGATGCGGGACCATCCAAGACACCTTCGAACACGCCTATACTTGAGGATGGACCTATGATTCGAGCTCGTGAGAATGATGTCATTCTCAAGAGAAATAAGAAGGCTCCCCCATGGGAGAAGGTCCAAAGGTGCAAGCTTGATGGTCGTTCGTGTTTAGATTCGTTCAGCCGTTTTGACAGCTTTTCGACGTCTCAGTAAAATGAGTCGTACGGATTCAATATTAATCGGATTGGATCGTGCCATACCTTTTCGGAACAAGGACGAAGAGATCTACAACTTTGTTGTTGAAGGTTTTTCCAGATTCGAACTAGAGCTTGACCGAAAATCAACTTCTTTGCAAGCTGTACTGTTTGACGGGAGTGTGGCCAGGGTGCGCGGGCGTGTGGACATGGTGAGCGGGCGTGTGGACATGGTGCGCGGGCGTGCATGAACTTGCTGTTGGTTGCTGGACGCCGAAGACTTCCTTGGCCAAATTAGGTTGTTTCAAGTGCTATTCCATGTGACTTAATTAGTTATACTATTTTAAGTTATTTTTAGGTTATTTAAATAATTTCTTTTATTTGTTATTTTAATTAGTCTTTTAGGGTTATAAGTAGCGGTTGATTCCTCCATTGTAACGCAGACGTCTCTTTTATGAAAATTTCAGTTTGTGTGAAACACAATTGAGAGAAAGTCAATCGACTCGAAGCGTGGCTCGTCGATTGCAACTATTGGTATAGATCTAACTTGGTTTGCTTTGAGTTCATCAACCTCGCAAGAGCTTGGTGATCCAGGTAATCACAAGTCCCCTCCTTGTGCCTCCAAGTTGTCTGCTTGGTTGTGTAAGGTTGTAGAGGCGGGCTTTGTAGTCGTTGGTGTTTGGTTCCTACCCTCTACGGAGGCCTGGGGTCTTCATCTCGTTCTATTTTAGTTCGATTCAGTCCACTATCGGTCGTGTCTTTGTTATCAATTTCGAGTCTTGCATATTGTTCATCGAGTCTTTGCTTCCGTTCTTGTTATTTCTTGTTTGATTGTCGAAGATCGGGCCATCCTACGGCTAACCCCGTATCAAATTGGCATCAGAGCTTTGGTTTCCGACATCAAAGTTGTGTCTTTTGTTTCCCTAAAACACAAAACCTACCAACAAAAAATAGATCCTTTTTTGTTCTTGGTTTTTACTTCTTTAATTCTTGAATTTGATTATTACTAATCCTTTTTTTGTGATTGTTGTGATTGCTAGCCTAAACACATTACCCTAGCCGAGACCCCCTTGCAAGTGGCTATTTTTTTGCCTACATCACTGTCGACGACCGAAGGAAGCCCAAGTCAAGTTTGGTCGCACCTTGCAAGTTTTCACAAAACCTACTGTTGCTTTCTATCTTTGATCTAATTTCCTCTATCTTGATCTATCCACTTTCTTGCCTTATTTAATTGTTGAAATTTGTGGTAGATTATTTCATAATTGTCTATCATAGATTATACAAAGGCTTAGATAGATATATTTACCAAAGTTAGCCAAAGTTTCACCTATATATATTTCATAAGGGTTACATATTTTATTTTTCTTTCACCATAGCTTAAATTTTCAAGAGTCCTTTTATTTCATATATAGTTTCTTGCATTAGTAAAAAAAAAAAAACAGTCCGAAATATTAAAAAAAAAAATTACATTCAAAGCTTAGTCCTAGGAGGATAAAATTCACTAGGGGCAAAAGTAAGCTTTCAAAAAAAAAACTAAAAAAAAAAAATTGTTGAGATCTAGTGCAAGAACTTTCAAGGACCAATTTTGGTGAAATCCTATAGCCCTAGTCGAAAGTCTCAAACACATACCTCCCAAACCATAATTTTTTTTTTTTAAGCCCTACCTTCCAACTACAACATCCATACTAAGGGTTTAAATCAAAAAGAGGTAAAAATCCAAGTTTTTTCTTTCTTTTCTTTCATTTTCTTTTCCTATTTTTGTGTGTCGTGTACTGCAGTGCCCATACCGACCCCCTCCAGCCTCGGTAGATCCTCGGTACAGTGTCTGTCGAGTCAGTTTAGTCGATTCCGAGCTTCTGCCCAGCTTGTGTCAAGCACTTTCTTCGGTGTTTCTTTGTCCTTTCTCTTGATTACTCTCTTTTGATTGTTAAGTCCTTGCTTGAGTGTTGATTTGCCCAAAGTGGATTGCCCCAACAAGCTTGTCATAACCAATAAGAGAGAAGTGTGTGAGTGAAACACATTGTGAGGTTGTTTATATTTCTCTAACCTTTACATATTTCTTTGTTTGTTGTTTTGTGATGGCTAATATGCAGGGACGATGGAAAGGAAGATGGCAACAAGAAGAGTACTACTTCTCAGAGGACGACGACGACTTCCAAGAGGATGATTTTTGGGAGCAACGTCCTAGACGAAATGATAGAGGAGGTCGATACCACTATCGAGCATCTAGAGAGCCTGCGCAAGATGGCATAGGTAAGGTAAAGGTAAAGATCCCTCAATTTTATGGTACCACCGATCCAGATGCATATATTGATTGGGAAACTAAAATGGATCGAATATGGATTTGTCATAACTTCTCTGAACATAAAAAGGTGCAACTAGCTTCCCTAGAATTTCAAAGTTTTGCTTTAATTTGGTGGGATAATCTAGTTAACGAAAGAAGAAGAGCCCTTGATGCGTCTGTTGCTTCTTGGATTCAATTAAAAGCACTTATGAGAAGTAGGTTTGCTCCTCCACATTATGCTAGCGAGCTTAGACAACGATTAGAAAATCTTAAGCAAGGTAGCAAAACTGTTGAGGAAACCTTTTATGCAATGCAAGAAACCATGGCTAGAGCTAGTGTAGTTGAACCCTATGAAGATACTAATGCTAGGTGTCTTAGAATTATGCACCCCGCCTTAGCTCATGAAATTGATTACTTTCCTTATTCTACGCCTACTGAACTTTTACATTTAGCTATGAAAGTAGAAAGGAATGCTAGACAGGAGCCAAGGTGGTAGAATGCCGAGTGGGCAACCTCAAAGGTGGCACCAAGGCCATGTGCAGCAGCCCCAAAGGAGGTTTGATGCCGGCTCAAGGGAGAGAGCAAGCCAACCCCAAGGGAGGAGTGAAGGCCGAATGCCTCAGGAGCCCATCGACAAAGGCAAAGCGCCTTGGAACGGACGTGATTCGTCTGGGGCATCTACTGGCCCTAAAGGGAGTAATCCTATCCCTTCTACTCTTATGTACATTCCTTTCTTTATATGCCAAGGTAGAGGACATGTTATGAAGGATTGCCCAAATAAGAAGACTTTCATGAGTAATCACCTAGGCAAAAATGAATCTGAAAATTCTAGTGATAAACATGAAGAGCATGTTATTAATGATCAAGATGTTAATTTACTTGCCTGTGATGATAATGGTTGCATTGAATATGTGCATGATGATTCTTTGATTGTTAGTAAAGTTTTAAATGTTCAGCCTACACCTTATGATGATAATCAAAGAGAGGAATTGTGTCATACTAAATGTTTGGAAAAAGACGATATTTGTGATATGATCATTGATGTTGAAAATAATTGTAATATTGCTAGCCCTGTAATGATTAAAAATCCAGCCTTCAATAAGGATGAAAACTTGCTAGCATTGGATGGAAACTTAGAGATAAATGAACAAGCTAAAGTGCATATTCAACTAGAACTTTATGAAGATGAAATGGCATATGAATTGTGCACTAATCAAGTTTCTTTTCATGGTTTTATAGAAAGCTCTAATGGTCTCCAAGATGGCGATGCCAATATCAAAACCATCCAGACGTGGTCAGCCCCTACTACAATCGGCCTTGTGAGGAGTTTCCATGGGCATGAGATATTCGATCCAGGAGCTCGTGTGGATGCATTTGCGGAATCTTATGCGACCTTGGATTCGAGGTCGAATCCTTTTCAAGAAAGGGGGAATGATGCGGGACCATCCAAGACACCTTCGAACACGCCTATACTTGGGGATGTACCTATCACTACTAAAAACGCAGGAAATAGCTACGGAAAATAGCAACGACATTGGCCACGAATGACCGTGGCTAACCGGTTTAGCCACGGAAATAGCCACGGGTGGGCCTTCCGTGGCCATATGCCTCGTGACTAATAGCGACGGCTGTTTAGCAATGGATTTAGCAACGAATCACAAAGTCGTGGCTAAGTCCGTGGCTAGTGAGGGACATTTGAATGTCGTGGCTGAGGCAACGAATTTAGCTTCAGAATAAGGCCATTGCTGAATCTGTGGCTATGGTCGTTGCCAATTTCATTACTGCAAACAGGTCATGGATCTAACTTCGTGTCTAATTCCGTAGCTAGGTCGTGGCTAATTCTGTGGTTGGGCGAGGGGCGTGTTGCCGATTCCATTGCTAAATAAATTGCTAGTTAAGAATCATGGCAGATTTAATGGCTATTTTTGAGGCTAAGTAGTGGCTGAATTTATTGATAGTGCATACAAATATACAAAACTTTTATGGATAAATCCAAAGCAATAACAAATCCAAACATAAATGGAGTACAAAAATAAAAAACATATTTTAGATAAAAAAAAGAGATATAAACTACAAGAAATCAAAACATCCCACATCTTGTTGACACCTCATGTTTATAGCATCATTGAACCAATTGATACCCGCAACAATCTGAAGCTTATAGCATCTTTGAACCAATGGATACCCCCAATAATCTGAAGCAACATGTAAGATGGTGGGTAGCAGGATCACACTCTGGAAGCCAATTGACACCCCAATAATCTGAAGCAGTTGCAAGAGATTAAATAAAATATTAGTCAACCAGTAATCCCAAAATCTCTATTCTTGATCAGTTTCTAACCTAATTACAGAAATTTGGATCTGCGAATTCTAAACCAAAAAATTAAACGAAATCGAAATTTCTGAAATGAAATTGTTGTGAAACAAAAATCGAAGTTTATACCCTGGAAATTTTTCTGAGACAAAATTGAAATTTGTGAAACAGAAATTTGAGAAACAAAATAAAAATTTGTAAACGAAAATTCTGTGAAACAAAACCAAATTTTGTGAAACAAAATCGAGTGGAGAAGAAGCCAAGGAAAGGGACACACCTTAGAGGATTTGGGAGTCAAGGTCAGGGAAAGGCAGAGCGGGCCGGAAGGTGATGGCGTCAGAGAATCGGCAACCGGTGGCGGAGGCGGTAGTGGAGCCGGCGGAACGGAGAGGATTTATCCGACCACCATAAACAAAGAACTTCATAGTTGAGACATGGAGATTCTTATCCTGCCACTTACAGTTGCATAGTTTCCAACAAGAGAAAGACTAGCCAGAGAGAGATTACCGACCAAATTCGTCGAGACATGGAGATTCGAAGGAAGGAGGAAGCAGAAAACGTCATCCCTCCCGCCTCGATCTCCTTGATGCCGATTCCTGATTGGGTAGTTCTGGATCAGATCGGAGCCAAGTTCAGTGCTGAGAAGTCTAGTCTGATGGTTTAGATGCCGAAACATGAGAAGGGGATACCTTTAATGGCTGAAATCAGGTTGGAATGGATTATAAAATTGGAAGGAGAATGGAAGAGAGGAGTATTGATAGGCTTGAAGAGGACGATGGCTCTCTTGTCGTTCTCAGCAACATGCGTCAGAGGAAGGGCGAGAGGGAGGCCTGAGGGTGAGCAAGAGGGAGGAGCAGAGGAATGGTGGCGGCCATGGAAGTGGGAAGGCCGAGCGCCCGGAAGAGGAAGCGGCCATGGAAGCGGGAAGGCCGAGAGCCCGGAAGAGGAAGCGGTCATGGAGTCTCAAGTCTGAAGCGGGAGATGAAGCGGGAGCGGCCGTGGGGAACTGAAGAGGGAGAAAGCGGCGGCCATGGGGAACTGAAGTAGTTTGGCTATTAGAAGCGGCGCTTTTTAGGGTTAAAAGTTGCTTTAAATTTTGGCCCAAATTTTTGGGGGGAAATTTACCGCCCAAAACAATATGGTCCAAATTTTTAGGGGGAAATTTACCGCACAAAACTACACATGGCGCTAAAAAAAATATTCGACAGTGTGAAATACATTTTTTTCTTTACAATTTACATCTAGAAAATAAAACTATCAATACAACTATTTATTATTAAATATATATTTCAAATAATTTTTTTATCGAATTTAATTAGATATCTATATGAATTTATAAGATTTTACCAAACATCATTAAACTAATTCAGTACTCGTATCTTATTCGAATTTTTAAAATTTCAATTTCAATTTTAATATTTATAGGTTTGGTATAAAAAATTCATATGAAAAAGTTTGTAATTGCATAATATTCATACAAAATTTAATTTCTTAAAGTAAGTTTTTCTCAAATCTTATTGAATAGCGTTAAAAAATTTTCATTACGTACTTAGTTTTATAAAATTCATACATAAGGTTTTATTTACCACTTATTAGTTACTTATATGAATTTTCCTCAAAACATAACCTTATAGTATTCTAATAAAAATTTATTACTTAATCTAAGGTTTTATTCAACACTTATCAGTTTCATATGAGTTTTCCACAAAACATAACCTTATACTATTCTAATAAGGGCATTTTTGTAAAGTGAAATGCAAAATACCTACAATGACAAGTTTTTTTGAACAAAAATAACACCCTAAAATGACAAGTTTTGCCGAACGGAGGGAGTAATTAGTTAATTTTTTTTTTCAACACTTGTTAATTTATATAAAAAAAATTCATAGGTGTATTTGGGCCCGTCAATGGGCCAATCTGGGAAAACATAGTCAAATTTGGGCTGATTTAGCCACGAATTTAGCCACGGATTCTATCCTCGCAAAATCACCACTTCATTCAATGGGCTGAGATAAGACAATTGGGCTTTCACTAGCTTCTAATGGGTCGAGCCCAAAATTTTTGGGAGAATTTGTACCCGGATTTAGCCACGGATCGAGGGTAATTGGATAGCCCATTCATGATATATATCCGGCCCGCCTACAATTAGTGACCCAAGGCCCACTCACCACATATGTTCATTTGATTTCCGATGATTAATACCCACAGATTTAGCGACGGATATTGTGTTGTTGCCATATTAACGTCGAAAATAGCCACGACAATTCTATTCGTAGCTAAGTTCGTGGCTATTTACTGACACTGACACATATCGAGCCACGAAATCAGCTACGGACATTTGGGTCGTTGCTAATAGCCACGAATGTTTTGGCATGTCATACCAGGATGAGTATTAGCCACGAATATAGCCACGGTCAGGAACAGTCGTGGCCAATGTCATCGCTAATGGCCATGAATACAGGGTCGCCTATAATCTGTGGCTAACCATTTGTAGCTATTTCCTGTTTTTTTAGTAGTGTATGATTCGAGCTCGTGAGAATGATGTCATTCTCAAGAGAAAGAAGAAGGCTCCCCCATGGGAGAAGGTCCAAAGGTGCAAGCTTGATGGTCGTTCGTGTTTAGATTCGTTCAGCCGTTTTGACAGCTTTTCGACGTCTCAGTAAAATGAGTCGTACGGATTCAATATTAATCGGATTGGATCGTGCCATACCTTTTCGGAACAAGGACGAAGAGATCTACAACTTTGTTGTTGAAGGTTTTTCCAGATTCGAACTAGAGCTTGACCGAAAATCAACTTCTTTGCAAGCTGTACTGTTTGACGGGAGTGTGGCCAGGGTGCGCGGGCGTGTGGACATGGTGAGCGGGCGTGTGGACATGGTGCGCGGGCGTGCATGAACTTGCTGTTGGTTGCTGGACGCCGAAGACTTCCTTGGCCAAATTAGGTTGTTTCAAGTGCTATTCCATGTGACTTAATTAGTTATACTATTTTAAGTTATTTTTAGGTTATTTAAATAATTTCTTTTATTTGTTATTTTAATTAGTCTTTTAGGGTTATAAGTAGCGGTTGATTCCTCCATTGTAACGCAGACGTCTCTTTTATGAAAATTTCAGTTTGTGTGAAACACAATTGAGAGAAAGTCAATCGACTCGAAGCGTGGCTCGTCGATTGCAACTATTGGTAGAGATCTAACTTGGTTTGCTTTGAGTTCATCAACCTCGCGAGAGCTTGGTGATCCAGGTAATCACAAGTCCCCTCCTTGTGCCTCCAAGTTGTCTGCTTGGTTGTGTAAGGTTGTAGAGGCGGGCTTTGTAGTCGTTGGTGTTTGGTTCCTACCCTCTACGGAGGCCTGGGGTCTTCATCTCGTTCTATTTTATTTCGATTCAGTCCACTATCGGTCGTGTCTTTGTTATCAATTTCGAGTCTTGCATATTGTTCATCGAGTCTTTGCTTCCGTTCTTGTTATTTCTTGTTTGATTGTCGAAGATCGGGCCATCCTACGGCTAACCCCGTATCAAAAACCCTAGCAATTGAACTGATCTAACGAGTTGTCCAGACAAGATAGAACAAAGCAATAAACAATCAAGCATAAAGAAGTTGAAACATTCAACATAGGAAATAAGGAACAAGATTTAGAAACTCACAACTCAATCCAAAGAAAGATTCAAATTGCAAGTAGATTGAAGAGAGTTTAGCCGCCCATGGCAAACATCGCTCTCAATCTTCAACTAAAACCGTCTTGAATCCTAACCTAATGAATGAATGGAAACCTAGGGCTAAGCCCCTCCAATGTCATCAATTTCATGCCCAAGTCGACCTCTCCAAAGACAAGATAGATAAATATGGTTTAGATAGAACAAAACTGTCGACGAAATCAAAACGCGTCGCTCTGGGCATATGCAGTGGCCGCAGCACTAATGCGGCGACCGCATCATGAGTTTTCTGTGACAATTATGCGGCGGCCGCAACACTAATGCAGCGGCCACTACATATGGCGGCGGCCGCTGCATCGGTCGTTTATGGAAAACTCACTTTGAATCAGGTTTCGACGTCAACATGAAAGTTGTAGCTCTCTGAAAGAGCTTTCTAGCGCATGGTCATAATAGTTGATCGGACAACCAAGGCGTCTAGAAAGTGCAAAACAAGTTCAGCATGTCTGGCGATAACTTTTGCAGACTTGTTCTTCATTTACGCTCGCTTCTTCTTTTCAGAACCTCTTTATATCTCCATGTAAGCTTCTTCGGTCGACTAAACATCCTCATCCAATGCGTTATCAACCGATGTCTCATCATCGGATCCACGATTGCCTGAAATAGTCATAAAAGTGTGTAGATTCCGACTCCACCAATATAAAAAGCAAATATGCAAATTGTACTTAAACCATGCATGATATGCATCATTACTAAGCTAAATGCAACCTATTAATGCCATCTAAATGCGTCCTATCAAACTCCCCCACACTTAAGTTTTTGCTTTTCCTCAAGCAATGAAAAACAAATATAGAACTAATCATCCCACAAATAAGATCTTCATGCTATAATTTTATAAAAGCAACATATATCAAGTGATAACTCCCTCCCTTGATGAAAATCAGAATAGATGTTTCAAAGGCTTTGACAGGATACTTGTGTCAAAGGCCTTGGAGCATTAACAATTGATGAAATACAAAACCTATCTTAATTATTCGTATATTATTTTATCTTATTATATACTTCCATTATATTATATATATATGTATGCCTAACCATTTCAGGAAGTATATTCGAGATTATATCCTTCCTTAATACATATTGAGGAGATCAGTTCAAAATAGATCATGACGATTCAAAGTGTCCATAAATAAAAGATTGAAGATCAAACTGATTCGAAGGAGCCGTTGGAGATCCTGTGGTAAAGATCCTCACGCTCCATGCTCTTTTATAAAGGAAAGGAAGGAGAAGACAGAAGATACACAAGTGCTACACGAGTTTCATTCATTCAAGTGATCTGTCTTCCAAGTGTCTCTCTACGAAGCGCTCAAGAGTTTGTTGTCTATTTCAAAGCCTTTGAGAGTCACTGTGAGCTTATAGGATATATTCATTTCAAGTGTTACTCGAGAGTTTATAACTCGGGAAGCTGCACTAGGCTATTGATTTGTGAGAGTAAGAGGATTGTACTAGATAGCTGAGAGAGGTGAGGCTCTTCTAGATTGGTCTAGGACTCCAAGGGAACGTGAGTTGACTAGATTGCAATTGTATAGGAGAGAGGCTTCTCGGTGAGCTATTAGGATCCTAAGCTAAGCAATCAATAAAGCCTTTGAATCCTAGGGTTGTGGAAGAACCCTAGGCGGGGACGTAGGCCAAGTTGTGCTTAACCTCGTAAACAATTACTCGTGTTCTTTACTCTTTTGCTTCACCTTATTTCCGCACTTGGTTCGATTGTTTAACTTTTTGATTCAGGTTTATCTCAAAGGTTTTGGTACAAGCTCCAAAAGTCTTGAGACTTTCTGCGAAAAACGGGCATACTCTATTCAACCCCCCTTCTAGAGTATTTCTTATTACATTGTTTTTATATTATCGAACCTTCAATTGGTATCAGAGCTTTACTCACTGTTTTTGATCTAACAATCTTGTGAGTTTTCGATCATGTATGGTGAAGCAAGCGGAGGATTTGCACAGGGAAGGTCCACAAGCAGACCGCCACTCTTTGTAGGAAACAAATTTGTCCACTGGAGATCTTTGATGAAGATGTTCATCATAGACCAAGATCTAGAGCTTTGAAACATTATAGAGAATGGTCCGAAGATTCCAGAGAAGGATGGACCAAATGACACCAAAGTCGCAAAGAAGGAGTCTGAATACAACCAAGAAGATCTTGAAACTATCTCCAAGAACTACATGGCTATTAACTTACTTTATTGTGGTCTTAGCACTGATGAGTTTAACTGTATCTATTCTTGTAGGTCAGCTAAAGAGATTTGGGACAAGTTGGTCGTCACCTATGAAGGAACGAGCCAAGTGAAAGACACCAAGATCAGCATCTTCCTTCGAAAGTATGAGCTCTTTAAGATGAAGTCTGGTGAGTCAATCAAGGCCATGTTCACACGATTCACAGAAATCACCAATGACCTTGACTCTCTCGGCAAGAGCTTTACCAACGTTGAGAAAGTAAGGAAGATACTGAGGTGCCTTCCAAAGGAGAAATGGGGTCCAAAAGTAACAGCTATAGAGGAAGCCCAGGACCTCACCACTCTACCCCTTGATGACCTTCTTGGAAAGCTGATCACGCATGAGATGATCCTTAATGAAGACGATGGAGAACTTCCAACCAACACTAAGAACTTGGTACTCAAGTCTAAGAAGGATGAGCCCAAGGATGGATCTGATTCCGAAGATGAAGATGACGATGAGGATGATCCTTTTGCTCTTATCTCAAGAGGCCTTGCTAGAATTCTCAAAATGAAGAAGCAATTCAACAACAAGGATGGATCAGAGTCTTCAAAATTTCGAGGTAAGCCTCAATACAACAAGTATGAAAAGAAGACTAAACCGTTGTCTTGTTTTGAATGTGGTGAAACAGATCATCTTGTGAAGGACTGCCCTCAAAAGACAAAGAGCCAGCCCAAGAAAGGTGACAAATGGAAGAAGAAAGCCATGGTGGCTACTTGGAGTGATTCCGACTCTGACTCCGACGATGAGAAGGCCAACATTTGTCTTATGGCTTCTGGAGATGAATCCCACGATGAAAAGTTTGAAGCTATTGTAAGAGAACTTATGGAAAGTCCAAAAGAGGTATTATCGGAATTCCTTTCTAATATGATTGCCAATGAAGAAAAGCTTATTGCCCAAACTAACATTCTTATTAAGAGAACCGTGGACCAGGAAAGAACTATTGAGGATCTGTCTATGAGGGTCAAAGGTCTTGAAGCTTCTTATTCAGGTCTTGACATTAAAGTCAAGACGCTTGACTCGGAGAAATCTGAACTCAAGCAAGATCTCTCCTCTCTAAGAAATGAGCATCATGACTTAGAGAACGAGAAGATCTCCCTGAATAATAAGATTCTAGACCAACAGACAACCCTCATAAGTTTTATCAAATCCAAAGGCACTCTCGATAAGATGTGGGGTGAGCAACAAAGCTCTCTAAACAAAAGTGGTATTGGTTACAATCGAAAGTTTTTAAAGAAGCAATACATTACCACTTTTGTAAAGGCAAAAGGAAGCAGAACCTCTCCTATATGTCACCACTGTGCGAGAAAGGGACATGTAAAAGAGACTTGCCCTTATAGAAGAAAGGATCCATATATTATTCGCAATACATTTCCTGTTCATTTGAGAAAAGAACGGATAACAAAAGTTTGGGTCCCAAAAGGCACTATTTTACCAAATATGGTTTACCCCAACAATGGATCCAAATTTGCTTATTGGTCTAGCCACAAAGGTTGATGTTTGTCTTGCAGGAAATCACCAAGGTGAAAGAACACAAATGGATTATTGATAGTGGATGCTCAAGGCATATGAGTGGGAAGAGTTCTCTCTTTCATGATCTAAATGAGCAATCCACGGGAACAATCACTCTTGGTGACAAAGGGAAATGCGACATTGTTGGTATTGGTAGTGTTGGAAGTGATTCCAGCCATAGTATTAAAAATGTCTATCTTGTTAATGGTTTAAAGTATAATCTGCTTAGCGTTTCTCAATTATGTGATAGTGGTAACTATGTCAGATTTAACAAGAAAAGATGTATAGTGTGCAGAGATGATACAGGTGAAGTTATATTGACTGCATACCGTTACAACAATATTTACGCCGTACATGCTGATCAAGTGGCACAAGGAAGCTTAACCTGTTTAAAGGCTTTGACGGACGATCCAAAGCTTTGGCACAGGAGACTTGGTCATGTGAGTCCACATACACTACAAAAGCTTGTGTCCAAAGGGCTTGTAAGAGGGCTACCTGAGATGGACTTCAAAGGTATTGACATGGGCAATACATGCACACGAGGTAAACAAACACGTAGCTCCTTCAAACCCAAAAAGGTTGTAAGTTCTTCTAGACCCCTTGAACTTTTACACATGGATTTATGTGGTCCTATGCAAGTCAAATCTCCCAATGGTAAAAAGTACATGCTAGTTGTTGTCGATGATTTTTCAAGATATACTTGGGTTTCTTTTTTGAAAGAAAAATCAGAGGCCTTATTTGAGTTTTCAAAACTTTGTAAGGAGTTGCAAACTTTAAGAAATGAGCCCATAGTGTCTATTCGGAGTGATCATGGTAGGGAGTTTGATCAACTTCAATTTGATTTGTTTTGTGCTAAATATGGCATCTCCCATAACTTTTCTGCTCCTAGGACACCTCAACAAAACGGGGTTGTGGAACGCAAGAACCGCACCTTAGAGGATATGGCCAGGACTATGCTTTTAGAAAATGCATTACCTAAAACCTATTGGGCTGAAGCTGTTAACACAGCTAACTATATTTTGAATCGTTGTCTTATTCGTTCCATCTTAAAGAAAACTCCTTATGAACTTTTCAAAGGCCGCAAACCACTTATATCTTATTTTAAACCCTTTGGCTGTACTTGTTTTGTTCATAACAATGGAAAAGATAACCTTGGGAAATTTGATGCACGTAGTGATGAAGGTATATTTCTTGGCTATTCCACGAGTAGCAAAGCTCATAGGATCTTCAATAAAAGGACCCAGGTAGTTGAAGAAAGTATACATGTTATTTTTAATGAATGCAATGACGGTGCTTTGAGTGAAAGTGTTGCAGATATAGATCTTAACATCCATGAAGAGAACGAGGAAGGTGATGTTGCTGCTACCAAGAACACAGAGAAGAGGAACATGCAGGAACCGATTCTTAACACTGAAGAATTGGCCCAAGGTGTTGAAGATTCGTCCAAAGCCCTTGGTGTCCAATCCAACAGTGTTGAGACTTCAGAAACTGCTGTAATTGAACCTAACAGGACCACGGAGTCAGATGTACTGCAAGTCAATCCTACAAGTATGACGAATCAAGGAGCTGAGACTAGCAAAAGGAAATTCAAATACTCCTCATCACACTCATTAAAGGATATCATTTCTGACCCTACTTCTAGTGTTCAAACTCGTTCTAAACTTAAAGATCTTTGTGCTTTTCACGCGTTTGTTTCTCTTATTGAGCCAAAGAAGGTAGATGAGGCACTTCAGGAGCCAGACTGGATCATTGCTATGCAAAGTGAGCTTAACGAATTTGAAAGGAACAAAGTCTGGACCTTGAAGCCGAGGCCAAAGCATCAATCAGCCATAGGCACTCGATGGGTATTTCGAAACAAGCTAGATGAGAATGGTAAGGTTGTGAGGAACAAGGCAAGGCTTGTTGCTCAAGGCTACAATCAAGAGGAAGGTATTGACTACGAGGAGACCTTTGCTCCCGTAGCCAGGCTTGAAGCCATTCGCATTTTATTAGTATTTGCATCTTTCATGAGCATAAAGTTATATCAAATGGATGTCAAGTGTGCTTTTCTTAATGGTTTCTTAGAGGAAGAAGTATATGTGGCTCAACCCCTAGGTTTTGAAAGCTCAGAATTTCCCAATCATGTTTATAAACTTGACAAAGCGCTTTATGGTTTGAAACAAGCCCCAAGAGCTTGGTATGAGCGCTTGTCCAAATATCTTTTAGAAAATGATTTTAAAAGGGGGTTGATCGACAAGACTCTTTTTATCAAGACCAAAGGAAAAGACATTTTGGTTATTCAAATTTATGTTGATGATATACTATTTGGTGCTACTAACACATCTTTGTGCAAGGAATTTTCTGACATCATGTGCAGTGAATTTGAGATGAGCTTGATGGGTGAACTCAACTTCTTTTTGGGGTTACAAGTTCATCAATCCAAGAAAGGTATCTTCGTCAACCAAAGCAAGTACACTAAGGATCTCTTGAAGAAGTTCAAGATGGATCAATCCAAGGCAGCCAAGACTCCCATGAGCTCAACATTATCTCTAGATCAAGACAAGACTGGAATAAGTGTCAATCAAAAGGAGTATCGAGGAATGATTGGATCTTTATTATATCTCACGGCTAGTAGACCTAACATCATGTTTAGTGTTTGCATGTGTGCTAGGTTTCAAGCTGATCCTAAAAAATCTCACATCGTGGTTGTGAAGAGGATCTTTCGATATCTCAATGGCACTAAGGAACTTGGACTATGGTACCCAAAGCAAAAGGATTTCACTTTAATTGGATATTCTGATGCAGATTTTGCAGGCTACAAGGTGGATAGGAAGAGCACATCAGGATGTTGCCAATTCTTAGGAGCATCTTTGATCAGTTGGCACTCAAAGAAGCAAAATTCAGTTGCTCTATCCACTGCAGAAGCCGAATACATTGCAGCTGGAGCCTGTTGCTCCCAAATCCTTTGGATAGCTCAACAAATGCGAGATCTTGGCATCAACCTCAAAGGTATCCCAATTAAGTGTGACAATACAAGTGCCATATCCATCACTAAGAATCTTGTTCAGCATTCAAGGACCAAGCATATTGACGTAAGACATCATTTCATTAGAGATCATGTTGAAAAAGGTGATGTGTCCATATCTTTTATTTCTACTGATTATCAATGGGCTGACATTTTTACTAAGCCTTTGGCAGAGGACAGGTTCACCTTCATTAGACGAGAGATTGGGATGCTTAACAAGGATGCACTTTCGTAGGGGGAGCTTTCCATTTACGAAAGATAAATTCTACTTAGTGTCAAGACCCTTGAGAACCATGTCAAGGTGTGTGAACTAAATGGTGGAGTACATATATCGGATCATATCTTTTTTGGTTAATATCTTTTTAGATATTTAATCAATTATATTTGTTTTAATCGAATTTCAAAAATTGCCTATTTTTGTGATTTCCTTAACCGTTAAGATATTTTATTTTTTGGAACTAAATCGGTTTGTTTTTAGTCCGATTTTAATGGATATTTGAATTTGAATTTGAATTTGAAAACCCTTCAAATTGGCAATGTAATGATTTCTTTCCTTGGAACCCTAAACCCGTCCCATCACTCTCTCTACTTAAACCCAATACTGTACCCGATTACAACCCACACTTAGACTTTATCCAAACCCTTTCCACTTCTCCATCTTCAACCTCTCAATCGCCTCTCAAGAAACCCTAATCAACTTTCTCCATGGCACCCAAAACCAAGAAAGTTGTCACACCCAAAAGACTTGGCGCCACCCCCAAGGGACGTCAGACCTCTCCTACCTCTCCCACACCTGAACCCGCTCCTCAAGCTATTATCCCGACCGTCGTCCAGAGCACCATTGCTGAGAGCTCGACCATTGTTCCCAAGGGCTCTCAAAAGCGCTCTGCTAAGAAGCCTATCAGTGCTAAACAGAAAGGGAAGAGGAAGATCTTGGCTGAGGAACCAGACGAGGATGAGGAAGAAGATGATCTTGACGCCCTCTTGGAAAGAGATGCTGCCAAGGAAGCCGAGGAGTAAGCCTTGAGGAAGAAAAAGGCCGATGAGGAGGCCGATCTTGCTAAGAAACTGGCCGAGGAAGAAGCTGAGCGGATTCGGAAGGAAGCCGAAGCCGCGGAGGTTCCATCCGAGGAGGAGCCTGAAGAAGATGAAGAAGAAGAGCAAGAGGGATCTGGAGAGGACGAGGAACCTGAAGGAGATGAAGCGGGGTCCGGTGAGGACTCAGGGTCTGAGGAAGAGGAGGAAGAATCTCCCTCTCCTTCTCCTTCTCCTCCCCCGTCTCCGAAGAAGCGGAAAGCCCCTGCTCCTGTCAAGCCTCCATCCCCCAAGCGCACCAGGAAGGGCACTGTCAAGAGTCTTGTAGCGCCTGTCAAGAGAGCTGCTCCAACAGTTGCGCGCAGAAAGAATGCAGACCCCCCGGCCTATATCCAGGTAAATCAATCCTTGCCCTCCTCTTGGTTTCAAGATGCTGAGACTGCTAGTAAGTGGGTAGACGAGTTTCGAACTCGTAAGATTAGTTGTTCTGATTTTTTAGTAAAAGCCAAGAACGACACTGATTGTTGGTCTTTGGAGTCTGTCGTCAAAGGGGTTAGAATCTCTCTCAACTCCAATGATTTTGCAGATTCCCTAGGCTTACCTACACCAGTTCCACCCACTGAAATCCACCCCTCAAAAGAAAATTGCATCATCTTAGCCCGAGCCAAATATCTCCTACCCGAAGCATCCAACAGTACCTCAAAGCAACTCACCCACTCATCCCTAACCCTTGAGGCAAAAATCATCTTTAACATCATTGTTAGATGCCTCCTACCCCGTCTTAACTCTGGCTCACTCCTTACCGACAATGCCATGGTCCTGCTCTACCGCATCTTAAATGGCCTTGATCCTGATCTGGCCAACACTATCCTTGGAACCATGGCTCATGCCAGAAAAGCTAGAAAAGGCTCACCCCTCCCCTTTGCTACCCTTTTTACCCCTATCTTCAAAGCTTCTGGAATTGATGTCAAAAATGAAGAACAGCTGCGTCATACGGGTAAGTTCGACTCTAAAGGCCTTGAAAAGATTGGCATCACTCGGTCTCCCCAAGGGATCTTGAGTCTTGCCACTCCTTCAAAAGCCTTTCCCACTGCTCTAGCTTTCGATGAACGCATGGACAACCTAGAGTTGGGCTTGGAGGAGGTTCGCCTGGATATTAAGGAGCTGCAGAAGGAGATGATGACGGAGATGAGCGGGATTTCAAAGATGCTGGAAGGACTGTGGACGAGGCTCACTGATGATGCTCCGGATGACTAAGCCTAAACCTTAACCCACCCTATCCCACCCCTGAAACTTGTTACTTTGCTGGTTTGTTGTAAAAGTTTTTAAAACTTTTGGTGACTTTTTGGTGACTGTTTTTCCTCCGCCCTTTGTTGAAAGACAAAAAGGGGGAGATGATCGTTAGACTTTGAAAACCTCTGCTTAAAGGTCTTGGAAGACCTTGGTTTTTTATTTATGGTTTTCGGTTGGATGTTTTCTTACTTTAAAATTTTTTGATCCAACATTTGTCTAACCCTTGCAGGTACTTAGTATGAATTCCATTGTATTATCTATTTTTGACTAAGTTGCAGGGATGCAAAGGTTTTGTCTTTCATCAAGGGGGAGATTGATAACTCCCTCCCTTGGTGAAAATCGGAATAGATGTTTCAAAGGCTTTGACAGGATACTTGTGTCAAAGGCCTTGGAGCATTAACAGTTGATGAAATACAAAACCCCTCTTAATTATTCGTATATTATTTTATCTTATTATATACTTCCATTATATTATATATATATGTATGCCTAACCATTTCAGGAAGTATATTCGAGATTATATCCTTCCTTAATACATATTGAGGAGATCAGTTCAAAATAGATCATGACGATTCAAAGTGTCCATAAATAGAAGATTGAAGATCAAACTGATTCGAAGGAGCCGTTGGAGATCCTGTGGTAAAGATCCTCACGCTCCATGCTCTTTTATAAAGGAAAGGAAAGAGAAGACAGAAGATACACAAGTGCTACACGAGTTTCATTCATTCAAGTGATCTGTCTTCCAAGTGTCTCTCTACGAAGCGCTCAAGAGTTTGTTGTCTATTTCAAAGCCTTTGAGAGTCACTGTGAGCTTATAGGATATATTCATTTCAAGTGTTACTCGAGAGTTTATAACTCGGGAAGTTGCACTAGGCTATTGATTTGTGAGAGTAAGAGGATTGTACTAGATAGCTGAGAGAGGTGGGGCTCTTCTAGATTGGTCTAGGACTCCAAGGGAACGTGAGTTGACTAGATTGCAATTGTATAGCAGAGAGGCTTCTCGGTGAGCTATTAGGATCCTAAGCTAAGAAATCAATAAAGCCTTTGAATCCTAGGGTTGTGGAAGAACCGTAGGCGGGGACGTAGGCCAAGTTGCGCTGAACCTCGTAAACAATTACTCGTGTTCTTTACTCTTTTGCTTTACCTTATTTCCGCACTTGGTTCGATTGTTTAACTTTGTGATTCAGGTTTATCTCAAAGGTTTTGGTACAAGCTCCAAAAGTCTTGAGACTTTCTGCGAAAAACGGGCATACTCTATTCAACCCCCCTTCTAGAGTATTTCTTATTACATTGTTTTTATATTATCGAACCTTCATCAAGCAATAGGAGTCCTGAATAAGAGAACAAATATCCTAGAAAATATATGAGTGATCCAATAGTAAAGGCAAATTTAATCCAACCTCACCGGGATAATGTGTTTCACTCAAGCTCTCATGTGTTTAGGCTTTAAAGTCCAACTCTCAACTCAATCCAAAATGCTCTATACACCGTGAAAGTCATCACTTGCAAACAACATCATGAGGACTTTTATAGGATTGTAATGGGGCTTTTGTAGGAACATAAGGCATGGGAAATACTTTGGTTTGTGGTGCTAAAAATCCGGGAAAAATGAACAACAACCAAAAAGATTAACACCAAAACTTCTATACTTCGCAAACCATTCCAATAACATAAACTCCATTACATAGCAATAAGCTCTTCGATTTCAATAGCCATACAACTCATGCATTTTTTCATTATGATGACTTCTAGACTTTTACTCCTAAGTGAATTTTATCCTCCTTAGACCCTAGTAATAAGTCATCTCTATTATGCCTCTCGCAATGCACAACCATACATACATCATCTCCACTCAAAGCAACTCCAACATATAGATTTTTTCACCAATTCTCCTCCTAATTCCCGAATGGGGTCAGACTAATCATTGGCTAGGATATATTTTTGTGGAGCTATAAAAAAGAATAGGCTTTAAGGGTCAGATGAGCTTCAAGCAAAGGATAATGCAAAGGGTAGATAAGGTATAATACAGCTAAAGAAAACATGCTTCAATCATTTGAAATTCACAAGCAACAAACATGTGCAATACGGTATTGAAATAAGAAGCATATGGAGAGTATAATCACACAATAAAAGCAAAACGGAATAATATGTAAAGTCCCTATAATGCCAAAACAAACTCACAAGGGTTATAATTTTTTAGATTTCAATTAAACCTCAACTATGAACCATACTTGCTCAATTATATTATCAAATCATGCTCCAAAAATCATTTTCAAGCAATTCAATCAAATCATGGGATTTATGCAATGAGATCATAAGAATAAATTAGAGGACAAACTAAACAAAGATAAGATCATTAATAACACCTAAATGCAATGCATGATATTTTTGTGATTTTTTTTCAAATGTGATATATGAGTAAAAATAAATATAAAGACATAAATAAACATGATATGCAAAATATATCTATATGCAATGCAATCCCTCCCCCACACTTAAACCTTTCATCCTCAATGAGATATAAAAGACAACAAAAAAATAAAAACCTATAGGAAGAGATGAATGAAATACTCACAATGCGGTGGACGAATAGGCTCATGAACAAATACCAACCCAATTGTTCGACTGGGCCTTGCGGCGGCCGCTGCCTCAGCTGATTCCGGCGGCTTTTCCTGAAAAGTTAATCTATCTAAAAACTAAAAGCAAATATCTAATGCCTAATGGAAAACCTAATTTATTAAAAAGAAAACTAGCTAACTAGGAATTGAAGTAACTAAATTAAAAAAAAAACTTATCTCGGGTTGCCTCCCGAGAAGCGCCTTTGTTTTATTTCATTAGCTTGACTTATTCTCAATCTTCATTCCTTACCTATCTGACATCGTCAAGGCCCTCAGTAGCCTATCATATTTCTGTGCACATATCTTACACAAAACATCATAGCATAATAAATTGAGAGTATAAAATATAGAAGTTAAAGACCCTTCCAATTTATCAAAGAGTCTAGCATGACTCTCTACCGAAGGAATATGATACCACCAACACAGTTCCGCTAGTGGCTTCTCAAAGTAATGTTCCCAAGGGTCTGCATATTCACCAAAATCCACAAAAGAGTAAGAAATATCAATACCTTGATCGGGAGCCACAGAAATTGGCTCTGGCATGGTTCCTTGATAGGCAAGTCGGAGATGATTTCTTCAGATGAAATAGGAGCCAAAACACATGGATCCTCATGCGTGCACTCATGAGACTCCATGTAAGGGAGCATCGGGCTCTCATCGATCAAACCATCATTGTTTGTGTCTTGGCTTTCATCAACTTGAGGAATAAAGCATTGCTCTACTACCAACTCACTCACCGGTTGATTAAGTTGGTTCATTTGTTCCTCAAATCGCTTCATCCTTTTAAGCACCTCCTCCAACATAACCTGGCGTGTGAAAGCTTCTTCTTGCTCCACTTGTTGACCCATGTAGCAGAAAAAATCCCACATCACTGATAAATTAAAACTCGCAAAGCTTCCGTTACTCATAGACTCGACAAGTTCTTTGGTCTCAGGAGTCATGCCCTCAAGTACGCAAACAACCATATCTTGCAAACTATCTTGGTAACCCCTTGCATAATGGACGTCTAATAAATTATGCACTCTTGTGAAATAATGGTGAAAATATTCCCCTTGACTCTGCATTAATCTCATCTTAAAATGTTAGTAATAAGGGTGTCGTGAACCATAAGATAGGTTCACAACAAAGTTAGATAAATACAAAAATTGATAAAAACATAAAAAAAAAGAAACAAAGTTATATTCAAATTGCAAGTAGAGCGAAGAAAGTTTAGCCGCCCATGGCAAACATCGCTCTCAATCTTCAACTAAAATCGTCTTGAATCCTAACCTAATGAATGAATGGAAACCTAGGGCTAAGCCCTTCCAATGTCACCAATTTCGTGCCCAAGTCGGCCTCTCCAAAGATAAGATAGATAAATAAGGTTTAGATAGAACAAAACTGTCACCGAACTCAAAACGCGTCGCTCTGGGCATATGTCGCGGCCGCAGCAGTAATGCGGCGGCCGCAGCAGTAATGCGGCGGCCGCAGCATGAGTTTTCTGTGACAATTATGCGGCAGCCGCTGCATCAGTCGTTTATGGAAAACTCACTTTGAATCAGCTCTTGACGTCAACATGAAAGTTGTAGCAATGTGAAAGAGCTTTCCAACGCATGGTCATAATAGTCGAACGGACAACTGAGGCCTCCAGAAAGTGCAAAACAAGTTCAGTATGTCTGACGACAACTTTTGCAGACTTGTTCTTTGTTTAGGCTCGCTTCTTCTTTTCATGACCTCTTTATATCTTAATGTAAGCTTCTTCTGTCGACTAAACATCCTCATCCAATGCGTTATCAACCCATGTCTCATCATCGGATCCACGATTGCCTGAAATAGCCAATAAAAGTGAGTAGATTCTGACTCCACCAATATAAAGAGCAAATATGCAAATTGTACTTAAACCATGCATGATATGCATCATAACTAAGCTAAATGCAACCTATTATGACCATCTAAATGCGTCATATCACCTAGCTCGATTTCATCTCTCAATTTCACCACTTTTATGAGGCTTCTCGATCAAGAGAGCTCCTACTGTTTCCTTTTTATTATCCTCCGAAGTTTTGAGCACCAAGGGGGACATCTTCCTAACTCTTCTTTGTTTATTATTCTCTTGTAGTCGAGATACCTAAAATACGTAAACAATTGATGGTACGGCCTCTATGATGGTCGTTAATTAATTTTGTCCAAAGATAGGCCACACTCAACAAGCTAATAAAGTGAGTAAGTTCAGGAGTCAATTAAGGGGAAGCTTAACCTCTCCGTATGTATTTCTTTTGTGAACAAGTATGAAACTGACGGAGGATTTCAGTCGTTTTAATCCTATCAAATATATCCGACTAACCTAACTAATGTAGTTCGGCAAGTACGGGTAGATCCCACAGAGAGTCAACGATTCGTATGCAAGTCAAAGTGTGCTAAATAAGAACTAAAGAAACAAAGAGGGGGGATTGTGATGATTCAAACTAACTAAGTAAAAAGAAAAAGGAAGCAAACTAAACAAATTGATTAAACGAATATGAGAGAAATAGCTTAGGTCAATCAATCTCAGCAATCAAGTTTAATTCATTGATAATTGAAATCAAATAGATAACTTCTTCTTGAATACTTTGTTGTGGAAAGACTAAGGGGTCGTTTGGTTGAACGAAGAGAAAGGAAAGAGATTCATTACCTTGAAATGAGGGGAAAGTAATCGGAAATGGTTAAATTCTAATTTTGTTTGGTTGATTTCAAAAAAGTAAATAAACCTTTCTAAATCAATCCAGTAGATTTTTATCTACTTCATTCGAGGAAGCAGTTTCCATAGTTTAATTGAGTCTCTTCAATCCAAATTGTACAACAACAAATTCATGGAAACTTCAACTAAGCAAAAAGCTTGACAATCCAGCAAAGCCCTAATTAAATTGAAACAATTCAATTAGGAAGGATCTAACTTGAAAATCAAAACCCTAGGTTAGCAGAAATTCCTCAAATAAAAAATCCATAATTCAATAAGCAAACATTCAAGTGAATTAGGGATCTCGTTTGAAAATCGCAAAATCAATGATATAAAAAAATCAATTGTGAGAAGAAAGGGAACGATCAATAGAGAGATAAAGCGGAACTTGGTCGCACAACCACACAAATTGATAGTGAACAGAGCCAGAGGGATCGAGAACAATAGAGGAGGGATGCAACAAATCTGGGCGGTATGAACGCACAAGTCATCGGAGATTCGGGGTTAGGTGTCGACGGTAAAGGTGGGGTTCGCCATTGCAGAGATCGAATAAGTACAGGTCCAGGGGAGGGAGAAATTTTGAGGCCGATGACAGAGGTGGAAGCCATAGAGGTCGGAATGAGTAGGAAAAACAAGGGAAGGGAAAGACTCCATTGAAGAGGAGTTGAGAGATCGAGAAGACAAGGTAGGAGAGGGAGGGGGGTCGAGCAGTCGGGGTGAGAGATCCGAAGGAGAACCAATCCCTGATATTTTGAGGAGTAATAAACTGGGTGAATCATTTATGGCTCATAACGTAAATAATCCCCCGATAAACTTAAACAAATAAGCCCGAAAGTAATCAGGCTCAATGATTCCTTTCTTGGACCAAAAAAACGTAAACAAACAGGGTCTAAGTCTTTTGAATCCAATTCCTTGTCAAATCTAGTTAACAAGACAACCAGACTCTGAAAACCCTAATTATCGAACAATCCTGAAACTACCAAGATTCAATTCAATAATTGATGAATAATAAAGAAAATCAACAAAGACAATCGATACGCACGACCAGTTGTTGCATCAATTGCAAATCAATTCTCTATACAAATCCCTAAATCAATCAATTTCAGAGATTTATACTTTGTTGCTCAAGAACATAGATAACTCAACCAGTAATTACCTATATCTAGTTATAGATTATCATGAAAAAACATCAGTTGATCGGGCTAATGTAAATTCATGAAAACCCTAAACATTCAGTGCAGAGAATCAATAATATTCAAAGAGGAGTATTAAGAAATAGAAATCTCACAATGAAATTGCAAACCTGAAGCTTCAATTAATCTCCGTAAGAAAAGGAGTTTAGATATTCATAGTTGAAGAGAAAACCTCAAAAGTAATTCAACATGTGACGGTGTTTGATGGATTTCGTAACCTACTACGTTCTTCTCTTTTTCTAACCTAATAATCATAATATGTTTCATAAATTATCACCAACAAAGAGAAGGCCCAAGCCCAACTCAAAGTAACAACCCACATTCGGATTTAGCACTGTGCACACGCTACAAAACTTGGGTTTGGCACATAGAACTCGGCCAAGTTCTTTTTCTCCACCCGAGTTCTTTTCAACGACCATTTTCACGTCCAGATTTCGCTGTTTTTCAATGCTGAATTTGAAAAAGTCGTAAACACAAAAGTTGTAGGTCTTTGAATCATCTTTCTAACAAGTATAAGTACGCCCCGATCCGATAAATACAGCATTCGAATGACTCATTTTAGTGCAGCATCGCCAACTTGGACAGCTCCAATCCTTTACATGTTTAGCTCCTCTCCTCGGCTCTCGTGCTCTTTTATTCTCATCCAATCTTCCAACATTGGCTCGAGCTTAGCTTCACCTCTTTACAATCACCTGAAATCATGCACAAACCTCGTAGATTCCGACTCTAGTTGAAGCATAACCAAAACATGAAAACTACTATAACTCATGCACTTTATTATACCTAAATCTATCTAAATGCACATGTTAACACTACCTAATTAAATGTGTCTTATTAAACTCCCCCCACAGTTGAACCTTTCTTGTCCTCAAGAAAACAAAACCAATCCAATCAAACATCCCACAAATACACTCTTCATGCATTCACCTCGTCAAAACACAATCCCAAACCAAGTAGGAAGCACAAGATAATAATCAACATCCTCACAAGTATTTGAGCAACACAAAGGCTTAGGCACATTTCAATCCAACCTCACCGGGTACATAAAGTGTTTCACTCATCGCTATTGTGTTTAGGCTAATTCAATCAATCCAATGCAACTAAGCTCCATGAAAATTGAAATCCACATCCAAATCTCCAACATGGGTGACATTACAAACAATAATCATCATGAGGACTTGTAAGGGTTGTAATGGGGCTCGATGAGAAAATTAATGTAGAGAATGTTTTTGGCTTGTGGTGCTCATAATCCGGGAACTAAGTTCCTAGTAGCCAATTACAAGCTCAACCAAAACTTATCACAAGCCATCAAACTCAACACTCAAGCACAACACAATACAAGAACTTTCTTTAGACCAAACAATACTCCCAAATCATTTCTAAAGGTGATGAAGACTGGTTCTTTTTATTTCAACTTTTTATTTTTGACTTTTACTCCTAAGTGAATTTTATCCCCTTCAGGCCCCGAGTGTGTGTATATATGTATGTATATATATATATATATATATATATATATATATTCGGGGCCTAAAGGGGATACATACATATATATACTCGGGGCCTAAAGGGGATACATACATATATATACTCGGGGCCTAAAGGGGATATATACATATATTCATAGAACCAATCCTCATAATAATCGCCAAATGAATCAACACAATACAGAATCTTATTCTCAAAGCACTCACTCAACTCAAACCATCATTTCACCAATTCTAATCCTAATTCCGAGATGGGTTAGGCTACAATTGGCTAAGGATAATTTTTGTGGAGCTACAAAGATAGGATAATAGGCTCAGTTTGGCTTCAAACAATGGATGATATGCAAATAAGATAGGGAATATCATGGCTCAGTAACAATCATGCCTCAATCATGCGAAAATCACAAGTAATGATCAAAATATACATCCTTGACATAGATATCAATCCCAATTATCTGAGGTAGTCACATTGGAGAGTATAACACACAAGAAGCAAAGAGGACATCCATAAAGCATAGTCCCAAAAAGGCTAACAAAAAGTCACAAGGTAAATTTTTGTTGGATTTCAATGTCATCTAAAATGTAAGAGTTATACATGCTCAATCAATCCATTATCTCATGCACCAATAGATTAAACAAACTAGGCGAGGATCAACAATTCAAGCATATCATGGGACTTATAGCTAGATTAAGAAGACAAGTGGTACAGATGGGGTTATCTGATAGATCCTAAATCTAGCTAGAATGTCATGCATGCTGATTTTTTTTTCTTTTTATATGATTTTTCTGTTTTTTTCTTTTTATAATATGCAAGACTAAGAATAATAACCATGAAATGCAAAAACAAGACAGAAATATATACAATGCGACCTAAATGCAAACATGTAAATGTTCCCTCCCCCACACTTAATTCACACATTGTCCACAATGTGAAAAATAAAAGAGAAAGGAAGAAAACACTTACAGAGTCATCTACATGTCAGGCGAAGGTGGAGAATTCAAGCACAAGAGTGTGATGAGCCATTGTTATTTCTCGTCTCGGCCTCAAAGAGACACTACAACCTCAAGGAAACACCACAACCTAATCTCTATAACCAAAGACAAGGAAACACCAACAAAGAAATATTTGTTGTCCCGGCAAGGACAACTCACAATAATAATCAATGGTGTCAATACACTGACAATAACAACCAACAAAGTCACAAACATCAACAATTTGCAAATCAATAACAATTAAGCATAAATTGATCAAAATGAAAATCATTAAACTCAACAAGAAACTCTTATCAAATTTAATATCAAAAAGTAAGATCAATTCAAACGCTCAAGACTCGGAAATTCTCAAATTTGCAATTACAATGTAACAATTAGGCACACAAATCTCAAATCCAAATCACAAACCTCAATCAATCCAATTCATCCACAAATTCCTCATCAACAAGTTCCTAATTCACCCAAGCCATTCACCATTCTACACTGCTCAATAGACCGATGTTGACAATGTATATAAGCTCAGTAAAAAAACACCATTCTACATTTCTTAAATCCGGCAACAGTTAAACCACAAGTGCTCAACACTTTCGTCCTCCGCCTGACAGAGTGCACAAATAGCACCACTAGGCCCACAACAATGCTTGGCTTTTCCGCCGTTTGCAGCTGATTTTGAGCAGCTAACCATAATATAAATGCCCACTTCTTCGATTGCAAGTTTCGCCAGATGAATTGCCCCCATTCAACAGATTGCCCTTTAGTTCTTAACAATTCATAAATCTTATTGCAAGAGACAACCCCATTCGAATCAATCAGCACATCCAGCTGAGTGGAACTGATTCAAGCAACTTCCACCGACAACTTTAATTCCTCTTTGGTGTCCATGACACCTTCCACACCCAATTGTCATCAACCCTCTTTATTGTGTCCTAAACCCCACCAGTATCAAGGTGGTTCAAGATGCACCGTCGCTGCCAAACACTCATAATATTTAGCTAAAGTTCTATGATGAGTTTGACAAGAACAATTTTATTCCAAGTAAGGGCTTCACGAATAGCTAACCCTCCTAAGAAAACGGTTTTGTAACTTCATCCCATGCAACAAGATTCTTCTTCCCTTGCGTTGTGCTAGCCCATAAAAAGCGCTTGCACATCCCCTCAAGATTTTCCAATACTCTCTTAGGGAGTACAATCACTTGACTCCAAAATGTATAGATTCCAACACATATAAATTTTATTAGCTGTAACCGTCCCGCATAGGATAGTTTTCGGGTTGCCCAAGACTGAATTAACATACGAAAATTATCATATAATGCACCATATTGATGCACTGTTGTCCTCTTAGAGTTGAGCGGTATGCCATGGGGTCTGATCGGAAATTCGCCTCTTACAAACCCCAGCTCTTGAAGATAAATGGCTAAATTAGTCTCTGAAACACTAGCCAGATACACCGTGCTCTTCTCCTTGTTAGCTCTCAGACCAGAGAATGCAAAACATCTTTCCAATCAATCATGAATAAGTTGGATAGACTCCTTATCGGCATGGGAAAAAAGCAATAGGTCATCCTCGAAAGCCAAGTGCATAATCTTAGGCTGCTTACATTTCAGGTGGCTTGGTATCTGAACCGAGGGTTCTCAGTGGTTTGGTGAAGCATTCTGCTTAAAACTTCCATACAGAGGATAAACAGATAGGGCGAAAGCGGATCGCCCTGCCTGAGACCTCACTTCCCAGAGAAAAAAAACTTATGGGGATCCATTTATGAGCACTGAGAAGGTCGTAGGTGAAACACACTCCATGATCAGGTTCACAAGCCTCTTTGGAAACACTAAATACTTCAAAGTAGCTCTACAAAATTCCTAATTAAAAAAATCATACGTTTTCTAAAGGTCTACTTATATGGTACATCTCCATGAGACTCTCTTAGTGCCATCAGTGTTCTAAAAATCGCGCCTAGGCACCGCCAGGGCGCTAGGCGGGACATCACCTAGGATTTTTTAAGCCTAGACGGCCTTCTAGACGGAAATCCGCCCATGCACCACCTAGTCCCACCTAGACGCCGCCTAGACTCCGCCTAGGCCCGCCTAGTCCCATCTAGGCGCCACCTAGGACCGCCTAGCCCAACGATTATTCAATTTTAGCTTCTAGACATATGATTATTCGACTTAGGGTTTTTTATCACCCAAGTCGGGATATATTTGTCATTGAGCAGGACCTATCGTTTTAGATTTTAGGAGGTTTAGAGTCACTAGTCAGATGCGTACTTTTTTTGTTTATTTACTTTAGTGTTAGTTAAGCCCCCGAAATTTAGGTTTATAAGTGATATTATGAATTATTATTACATTATATGAGTTATTGACATGTGGTATACGTTAAAATATAAGGAAGTAATCAAGTTTGTTCTAAGTCTGCATAGGCGCACCCTAGGCACCCGCCTCGCCGCCTAGGCGCTAGACGACCACCCACCGCCTAGCGGCCGCCTAGCACTTTTTAGAACATTGAGTGTCATAACCATTACCAATCTCAAGCGCAACTGCAGAGTTTTGAGCAACAGATCTCCTGGAAATGAAGGCTCCTTAAGAGTCAAAAATGATGCTACCCAAGTGACTCTTAATGCACGTAGCAATTATCTTAGTCGCCAACTTCAAAATTGTATTACAACAGGATATTGGCCTAAGATCGTTAATAGTTGTTGGGTTCGGTACTTTCGGCAGGAGGGGGATAAAGGCTGTGTTGAGTTGTTTGAGCACTCGACCATTCCTGAAAATCTCCCTAACTACTTTGCAGGTATATCCATCCCCGCAATGCTCTAGACGTCCTTAAAACAACTGCTACAAAAACCGTTCGGGCCTGGAGACTTGTTGGCACATATGCTCCATATGCGTCGCCTCACTTCATCATAGCTAGAAAGGGCCATCAATGCTTCAAAATTTTCTACATCCAGCTTATTACCAGGAAGATCATGTGGGAACATTGAAGTACTATCCGAAGAAGCAAGTAGATATATTTGTGTAGTACGTATTCAAACACATGCCTTCAGATATCATTATCTTCATCTATGACACCCCCCTTATCATTTAGAGAAAATTTGTGCCGAAGGCACAAATTTTCGCTCTAATTAGAGGAGTGTCCTAGTTTTTGTAAAAATTGATGGGATGTCCACTTTTATAATTTCGAAATTTTATTCAAGAAAATACCCTGGCTCTCACCTATGTCTTCCCTCTCTTTTCATCGTGGATCCAGGGAGAAGCTCCCCTCCCATGGCTTCCTTGTTCTTCTGTATGGCTCCAGCGGCGGACACGGTGGCCGAGGCTTCTTGCAATCGAGGGCGGTGCATTTTGTCGAAGATCTAGGGCTTTCGATCTATGGGCTTCATGGTCTCTCTCTTCGTTGTTGAAGTTAATTTTCGATCCCTTGAAACTTATGATCTTCGATGCAACTACTAAGGAAAGTGATGCATTGTCTGGTGGTTTAAATGCTTCGATCGAGATGGAATCCCTAGAAAGTAGGTAGGCTAATCTCATGCTGAATTCATCGTGTGACTTGAGAACTTCTAGTGCCCACCAGGTGTTCGATGAAATGTCGGAAACAAATTATGTCTTATTTGTGCTATTGGTTGTGTAGGGTAACGTATGTTTCCGGACAATCTTGCCAAGTTGTGACTGGGGTAGACTTTGCGCGTATATCTTTTGTGTTGTAAGCATGGAGTTGATTCCATCAAGCCTCCATAAGAGTTAGGTATTCTACTTTTTGCTTGATTGAAGGATTTCGAAGAATTCGGGTTTAGCTGATGGTATGGATCTAGGATAACCAATTTAAGACTTCGCTATCCAGGTTTTCTTTAAAAAAAATAAACAGTAGCATCGGTGTCAACAGCTTCAATGTCAACAACTTCGTTATTAACAACACGGTGGACTTGTTAGGGCTTTGACTCGAAGGTGTTTTCTTTTGCTAATCAAATCTGAAAAAATCTAGTCCACTCTTGGATACACTTCTAATCAGTTTTGTTCGTTTAGGGTAGGTTATCGTTGCTATGCCATGCTACTTATGTCTGGGTTTGTTCAAGGTATGCATCCTTATGCTCCTTTTTAATGTTCTATTTTCAGGTCATTCTCCTTGGACGCAAGTGCTTTGTAGTTGCTACTTGTATTTAGTTAACCCTCAACCTTTTGCAATGGAATATTATTATTGCATTTGTAACTGGTGAAGCCTGGATTATTGGGTGAGTTATCAAGCCTGTTTAAATTCCTAGAGAAGTGCTAAAAATTGTAGAGAAAGAGTGCAATGGAACTGATTTATTCTTGATGCTTGCTTAGTGTGTTGACATGGTTTGATGATGCTTGCTTAGTGTGCTGACATGGTTTAGTGATTGTGCTGATATGATTTTCGTGATTGCAATTGGAATGCTTATCAAAGGATTTTTTTGGCTATGGTGTGATGAAGTTGTGATGTGAAAATCCTATTTATAAACTGATCATTTCCTAACCTAGATGTCGAGATTCAAAGCTGCCTAGCAACTCTTCTTGTTGGTCTAGTGCCTGCGCATCCCTTTCGTTATGCGAATCTTCTGTATAGTGAGCATTTGCCTAGGTGGCGGAGGAATTTGGAGTTTTATCCACTTGGGGAGAACCTTTTTTTCCCCATTTTAAGATTCTCATATTTTGTGCGAACCTTTTGATTCATGGAAACTGTTCAACAGTCTTTTGTATCCTCTTTATTTATTGATTCTTGTTTTCTATGTGCATAATTTGCATAAATGTGTAATTATAGTTAAACCTGTTTTAGTTAATATCTAAAAAATTCCATTCATGATTATGCCCCTAGATGATGAGGCTTGTCTGGAATCATGTGTGTTTTATCATGTGGAAGTTCAATGAACATTTTTTTAAGGCTGACCTCTCTGTGTTTCTGTTTGTCTGAAGGTCCATGAAGTTTGGTGTAAAGAAATATTATTTTGATTACACCTATTACAAGTCTTTGTAGAGTTTATTTTGATTTTGATTTCGATTTCAGATAAATCTTGATGAAGAGTAAGTCAGCAGAGCCACCTGAAGAATATTTCAGCAGAGCCACCTTGGAGTTGGAACATCTCAACTTCTGTTGTTCATCTGGTTATGCACTTTCCTATTCTTGCACACATCTTTCATTGCAACTCTCCTTCTAGCCTCACTTCCCTTTCTTCCAATTCCTTAACCAGGGTTCGTAGTCGTTCTAGATCACTAGCATTTTTTGCCAATTCAGCTTCATAAGTTTTGTCCTTCTGATTAGCTATAGATTTGGTCTCGGCAGTGACGTTGCCACCCGAAAACGGCATATCAATTCCACCAGAGAAAAGCTCCTCAAATTCAGGAATGAGCTCATCCTCGTCTGTCCGAGTAGCTGCTGACGCTTGCCTAGTGTGCTGATATGGTCTTTTTCGATTTGAGTGTTTCTTCTTCTTTTTACTGATTTGAGTGTTTAATCTAGTTGCTTTGCATAGTAAGGATATCATGATATTCGATTTGCTCATGGTGCATTATAGATGCCTGAAATCAATTAAATGTGAATAGGTCATAGCTAAACAACTATAAAGTTCCCTTTGTACTATAAATTTCTTGCTTTGGACTAGGATGTTTATAACTACAGCCTACATTCCTTTTTCATATTGGAAACCAACCATTTTCACTTAAAACTGGATTGTTGTTATTGTTGTTTTTAGGAGAGCAACCTCTGCATTTGTTCTTGTCAAGTAATAATCCAAAGTCTCTTGAGGATGCAAGGCTCTTGGCACAAAATCTTTTGGATACAATCAGTCGAGAATTTGGTATTTCCAGGTAATTGGTCTAATCTATATGCCATTTTGATGAATTGAGAACAAACAAGATTTACGAAGCATCATCTCATATAAAGAAAAAGTGTCCATTTTTTATGCGGTCGTTTTAAACAAAAATTGTGACTGGTGAGCACATCCTCTGACAGAAAAAAAAAAAAAGAAATGAGCAGGATAAGAAGGTAAATAAGAGAAAAGAAGAGAGAAACAAGCTTCTTCAGATGTATTCATGTCAGTTATCGTCAATTCCTTCATTGCTCGGCGCATATTTTATGGTATGCTATCTATCTATCTCCTTGATTTCATACCTAGGTCAAAGTTTCCAGTTGTTCGGGTAGACGGGAACGGAAGAATAAAACCAGGAAACTGGACAGTGACATTTAATTTTATCTAGAAATCGCTGGAATTTAGATTTCTAGCAACATCAGGAGCAATTAAACAATTTGAATCGCTCCGGCTTGTTTGCTGACACTAGGAAAGTCCTTGCAACGTGCTTGATTTTTTGCAAATTATTATTTCTTGGCTGATTCTGCTTCTGATCTCACTTCCTCTTTATACTTCAATTTATTTTCAGATTTAGTGACACTTCATTTTGTTTCTTCTCCACGGTATAATAGTATGATAATGCAACATATATTTGAATTTGGTGATTGTTTAAGCTTGTTTGTTGTTCAAAGTTTAGTTGCTAACATGCTGTTAATGATGAAAAAAGTGACCAAGTTCTGCACTATGAACGCTCTTTTACTGCATCATGTGCAAGAGCACCCCACCGAGCAGCAACAATGGCTCATCCTCAGTGTCTGAAATTGATTAGCAAGAGCAAGAGGATGTTGCTCAAAATCCCTACGCCTTCTCCTTTTCTGGTGGCTCTTGCTGACATCTTCGAAGTCTCCAAAGTCTATTGTTTGTTGTTGTGATGGTTCTGTCGAGATGAAGCTATCTGTTGTCAGCAATCAGGGAGAAAATACAGTTGCTTGAGGTAGCTTCGAACTGAAGTTATAATTGAAGTTTTCTTTAGGTCTCAATACTAATGATCGCTTGTATAAGAGTTTTATTTTACATAAATAAATGCAACTTCAGGTTGAACGATATAGTAGTCATCCGAGATCAAGTGGTTACTTGTTTATTTTGATGAATATTCTTGATTTACACTTGCATAGCTCTTTACTAGGCTTACTGCTGAAGGAATATGATTTGTCACATTATTTTCTTCAAATTAAGAGGTACAAACAATGTTGCTGACATCTGGTGTCAGCAGTAACAATTTGCACAACAGATTTGTATTTGTGCATATCATTAAGTTATATTTGCATAACATTAACTTATATTTGCACAACATTAATTTATATTTGCATATTATAATCATACATTTTCACAATATCAATTTGTATTTCCCCAACTTATTTTTATTTACTGAAAATTAAAATCTAAGTATTAGATATCAATAATCTTATATATGTACAATGTGAATTAATTTATGCATATTTTAATCTTATATTTGCGTATCATCAATTTATAATGCATATCATACTTGTACATTTGCACAACATCAATTTATATTTGCATATTATAATCATACATTTGCATAACATCAATTTGTATTTTGCCAACTTATTTTTATTTATTAAAAATTAAAATCTAATTATTAGATATCAATAATCTTATATTTGCAGAACGTGAATTAATTTATGCATATTTTAATATTATATTTGCATATCATCAATTTATATTTGCATATCATACTTTTACAATTTGCACAACATCAATTTATAAGATGCAATAAATATTGATGTAAGATGAAAGAAAATACTGATGAGACAACAAAATATAAAAATTATTCAAATTAAAATATAAAAGTCTTCTCGTAGGGTTATATTGTTTATCTGAATGTTATGTTATAATATAATTAAAAGCCTTTTAGCTCAATGGTAGAGCGATGTGCTTATGCGCAAATACGTGGGTTCGAATCCCGCATATGCTAAAGTTTATAATAATTCTAGTAATTTACAAAATTTTATAATAAATGTTGACATTTAGCTTAAATGTTAACATTTAGCCATTGATGTGCAAAAGCTTTATCTTTTACCATTTCTTTTATTAGAGGATTGTAGAAGTTTGAGCTTATCATCTCATGTAATATGATATAAATTTTGAGAATGATCTTATTTGTAAACTTCATCTTTTATTAAATGTTGACATTTAGCTTAAATGTTGACATTTAGCTTAAATGATGACATTTAGCCATTGATGTGCAAAAGCTTTATCTTTTACCATTTCTTTTATTAGATGATTGTAGAAGTTTGAGCTTCTCATCTCATGTAATATGATATCAATATTGGGAATGATCTTTTATCATTTCTTTTATGAGAGGATTTGCCAAATATACAAATATGAAGGCCAAATTAGCCAAATATACAAGATTTTGGGAATTTTATAAAACTATACATCCCAATTTGCCCCCCCCCCCCTTTCCCCCGTGTGCCCCCCTCTGTGCCCCCCCGCAAGTTTTTTTTTTCCGCGCGTCAGTGCTGACGTCATCATCGTAAATGCTGACACCGTTTACAATGATGGTTCTTTTTTTTTTTCGCGCGCCAATGCGGACGCCGACGTCGGGAATGTTGACGTCAGCAATGCTGACACCGTTTACAAGGGAGGTTTTTTTTTTTTCGCGCGTCAATGCTGACACCGTTTACAAGTTTTTTTGTTCGACGCGTCAATACTGACGCCGACGACGGGAATGTTGACATCAGCAATGATGACGCCGTCTACGAGAATGCTGACGCCGACGACAATGACGTCGGAAATGCTGACGTCAGCATTGCTCACACCCTCTACGATGATGCTGACGCCGACAATGATGACATCGAAGATCAATATATTTGACGTATTAAGTCATTAAAAATATAAAAGGGGGAGAACAAAGAGACAAAGAAGTGTTCTACAAAAAAAAAAGAAACGAATATTTTATTTTATTTTTGGTAGTGAGAAACAAAGAATAACGGTAAACAATTAAAACAAAAAATTCTTCGACGCCGACAATGCTGACCTCTTTCCTTATCCATCTCTTATATTGCAAAAACGATGTCATCAAATATATACCTACACAAAAATATGCATGAAAACGATGTCAGCACTAAAAAATACGTATAAAAACGATGTCAGCACTAAGAAATAAACCAATTTTTAAGGAGTCAAGCATACATATATACTTACATATATAATATCAAATTAAAAACGATGTCAGCACTAAAAAATACGCATAAAAACTATGTCAGCACTAAAAAATAAACCAAATTTTAAGGACTCAAGCATACATATATACCTACATATATAATATCAAACTAAAAACGATGTCAGCATTAAAATAAATTGGAGATAAATTGCATTACTCACAAAAAAAAAATCAACCACCTAAAGCTTCAACTTAAGTAAACCGATTCCAATATTATCCAACTGTTTATATAAACCAATTTTTAAGGACTCAAGCATACATATATACTTACATATACAATATCAAATTAAAAACGATGTCAGCACTAAAAAATACGCATAAAAACGATGTCAGCACTAAAAAATACTCATAAAAACGACGTCAGCACTAAAAAACAACTCAATTTCTAAGGACTCAAGCATACATATATAATATTTAACTAAAAACGATGTAACACATACAAAAATATTTAACCAAACATGCAAACAAGTCACTCTGTAATATTTTTCAAAGAAAAAAAAAGAGAGAATACCTATCAAATCAAACCTGTCAATGCTTCATGAATCAATTATCAATCAATAATAAGTCAACATGTTCTAATACCTATCAACAGACAGAACTCTGCCCATCACCATTTGATCAAGTTTTAGATTCACAGTTTAGGAGATTTGGAATGAGAGCGTTGAATTAAATTAAATTAACCAACAAAGTAAACAAACAAGACATCCTTAATCAGTGCTGTCAAAACTCTTAAAAGTTGAAACACTTGATTGAGAAGATCAAACAACCATAGCCTAGGTAGAGCTAGATATATACTGAAAATCATATGAGATCCAGTAAGATCCACTGAACCATGAAAAATCTAACATTTTTATGATTACAGACCTTTTAACTTCACTATTTCAACAGTATCACGGTGCCATATATGGATGAAGTTGTCAAAATCCAACCGAAATTCAGTTTACTTCTATACTCGGCCATTAATATCAGCTTCGAGAAGCAAAATTTACACAGAACTGAGAATAAAAAATCCTACAATATCACAATCTGAAAACACAAACGATGCCAGAAACGAGGTAATCAAAGATGCATAAATAAGATAAATGAAATGCTGACATACCTAGGTTTCTGATCAGAAGGCATGCTGAACCAGAGAACACATCCTTCATAGGCTGTCAGCAATCGCAATCGCAATCGACGGAGTACCGAGCGGACTCCAATCGCACACAGATCGGTTGTCGCCGCTCTTCACTGCAAGTGCAGTTGCAATCGACAAATCGAGCCACCAGATCCGGTCACTGCAAGTGCAGTTGCCGATTAGTACTTAACCAAAGCAACCATAGCATGAATCAGTAGTATATACCACAGATGATAGGTTGTTCATTTCTATTACAGCAAACAAGAAGACAAGAACAATAACACACAATAGATGTAAAGGAGACAAGGAATTGGGGGAATAGGTTTCGAGATTGTTGCATTAAGATTCAAATCTGAGATTGAATGCTGACATGAAATACATACCTGTGGAGGACTCGCGACAGTTGAAGTTGCACCGCCTGGAAGCGCCGCCGGAACTCGAGCAAGGAGAAGGACTCACGGTAGTGAATGCGCCGTCGGAGGTACTGATGGATCCAAACCCTAGCGTCTGGTTTCTGAGTAGTGCGAGAGGCCTGAACTATCAAATCCATGAAACGGCGATCGAAATCCATGGATCTGGATGAAGGTAGTCATCTTCTTCCGTTGCTGCCTTTCGCTTGAAATCCATGGATTGCGATCGAAATCCATCTCGGGCGAGAGCGATGGAATGGATCTGGATGAAGGCAGTCTTCTTCTTCCTCTCTGCTCTGGATGAAGACAGCGCCGCTCATCCTAGAGGATGAAGATCGGGATCTAGAGGATGAAGATGGCGGATCAGTTGAGGAGAGGAACCCTAATCGTAACCGGCGGTGGGAGAGAGAGAGGAGCGGAGGCGCGGAGATAGTCGGGTATTTGGGATTGATAGATCAGAGATATGAAAAGGGTTAAGAGTCCTGTATAGTTTTGCAATTTTTACACAAACGTGTATATTTGGCTAATTTGGCCGAAAATTTGCGCCTTCGGCGCAAATTTTCTCTTCTTTTATTAGATGATTATAGAAGTTTGATATTCTCATCTCATGTAACATGATATCAATTTTGGGAATCATATTATTTGTAAACTTTATCTTTTATTAAATGTTAACAATTAGCTTACATGTTGACATTTAGCCTAAATGTTGACATTTAGCTTAAATGTTGACATTTAGCCTAAATGTTGACATTTAGCTTAAATGTTGACATTTAGCCGTTAATATGCAAAAGCTTTATCTTTTATCATTTCTTTTATTAGAGGATCGTAGAAGTTTGAGCTTATCAGCGTCAGCATCTCCGATGTCGGCGTCAGCCGACATCAGCGTTAGCCAAAATGAGAGTCAGCGCTGACACGAAAAATGTTAGCGGTGTTCGCAATGTTAATGGTGACAGTGTCAACAATGTCAACCCTGACACCGACATCTTCGATGTCAGTGTCAACGACGTCAGAAATGTCGGTGTCAACAACATCTCCGATGTCGGCTACGCCGACATCTTCGATGTCAGCGTCAACAACATCAGCATCTTGAATGTCGGCGTCGACAATGTCAGCATCAGTGCTAACACGAAAAAAAAAGCGTTGACACGAAAAAAAGCATCCCTAATGTCGGCGTTAGCAACTTCGGCAGCATCGATGTCGGCGCTAGCCGACATCTCCGATATCAGCGTCAGCATCTCCGATGCTGACGTCGGCAATGTAATTGTCAGCATCTCCGATGTCGGTATCAACAATGTCAACGTCAGTGGTTCTGACACGAAAAAAAAACATCTTCGACGTTGGCGTCAGCCAACATCAGCGTCAGCATCTCCGATGTCGGCGTCAACCAACTTGAGCGTCAGCATCTCCGATGTCAGCGTCAGCCGACATCAGCATCAGCGCTGACACGAAAAATGTTAGTGGTGTTCGCAATGTTAATGGTGTCAGTAGTGTCAATAATATTAGTGCTTACACGAAAAAAAGAAGCGTTGACACAAAAAAAATATCTTCGACGTCGGAGTCAACAACGTCCGCAACATCGATGTCAGCGTCAGCAGCGTCAACATCTACGATGTTGATGTCAGCAACATCAACATCTGTGCCATCATCTTCGATGTCAACGTTAGCAGTGTCAGCATCTTCGATGCTGACGTCAACAAGGTTAGTATCAATGTCAGCATCTCCGATGTCGGTATCAGCAATGTGAACATCAGTGCTTCTGACACGGAAAAAAACATATTCGACGTCGGCGTCAGCCGACATCAGCGTCAGCGCTGACATGAAAAATGTTCGTGGTGTCCGCAATGTTAATGATGACAATGTCAACAATGTCAACCCTGACGCCGACATCTTCGATGTCAGTGTCAACGGTGTCAGGAATGTCGGTGTCAACAACATCTCCGATGTCAGCGTTAGCCGACATCGGAGATGCTGACACTCAAATTGGCTGACGCTGATGTCGGTGTCAACAACATCTCCGATGTCGGCGCTAGTCGACATCAGCGTCAGCGCTGACACGAAAAATGTTAGTGGTGTTCGCAATGTTAATGGTGACAGTGTCAGCAGTGTCAACAATGTCAGTGTCACCAATATCGATGTTGATATTAATGCAATTTTAAAAGCCTCTTATGTCAATCAATGGTAGAGTGATGTGCTTATGTGCAAATAATATATATTAATGCAATTTTAAAATAAAAATGCATGTGGATATTCTTTTCATAAGGTTCTTTTAGCTTGAATAACATAATATTATATGTATTTGAATAACATAATATTATATCTCCATAACAGCGGGTTATATTTGCATAACAGAAAGTATTGACATATAATTTTTTTGAAAAAAATAAACGAAAAAAAAATAACCGGACACGCGAGGGGAGGGGGGGCTAAGGGGCACTGTGGAGGGGGCCTGGGGGCAGGGGGATGGACACTCCACCAATTTTTCTAAAATTTTGGACATTGCTCTAATTACAGCAATTTTTTTTAGACATTTTACATATTGCCATTATCATTTTTCATCACCAGAATTGCATTTCGAGTCCTCCTTTCCTTGACATTCTTATAGATTCATTACTCAAAATCATTAGATTAGGAGTGATCTAACCGTTAGGTTAAGATTGGGATATATGGGCTGATGTTTTGAAATCAATGGCAAGTCACGTTTTCAAATGTATTCCAAATCAAAATAAAATAACGACCAACTGAAAAGTGGGTTAATAGAATTTAGGAATAATTTAGTTTGTGTACTTTGTCCTTGTTGCTTGTTGAAAAATGGAAGGCTCTCTCAACCTTAAGTACCCGTTTTTCATGTCTCTCTCGCTAATTAAAATCACTCACAAGAACCTTGAAATGCGGATCCCAGCCGCTCTCCTCGCAAAAAACCTCAACGCCTACTTCCGCTTCATCAAACGGTCACTCTCCTCCGACGATCTCCACCGCCCATCAGCATCTTCCACCGCCGCCTTCGCCTTCAATCCCACCTTTGACTACGCCTCCTCTGCCTCCAACGGTGATTCTGATGCGGAGCTCGATGTGGCCTATATGGGAGGAGCGTCCACGCCTGACTTCTCCTCCATCTATGCCTCCCCACGGTTCTTCGTCTCCTCTCCTGGCCGCTCCAACTCCATACTAGACTCCGCAACCTTCTCATTGGCCGCTGTGGTGGAGGATTTGGGTATTACAGAACTAGGTTCGCTCCGCTCTTAATTTTGTTTAACCCGTAAATTTTTTTTCTAATCAATGACCCGTTCCTCTGGTAGCTAGTTAGGAAGAGATGACCCTACAAAAAGTTAAGGATTCAAATTCCACTACTTATCGATCCTTTCTGTAATTAGTGGGTGTGCTCAAATCTTCATTGATTTGGGTGAGCCTATCTAACGACTTGCCGCCTACCTTTTCTGATTCAAGTGTTTACGGGCTATGATTCACGTATCCTGTGTGGAGCATTAGTCGACAAACTCAAATAATCATCATTTGAGTTTATAATCACACTTCTAAATAATGTGTCCTTCGACGACAAAAATAAGTTAGAAAGGAGCATAATGTAAAACATGAAAAATCAATTGGAAATTCAAAAGCAAAGGAGGATATATTTAAAAATTTGAAGGTGTCGGAGTATCCAATTAAAAGGAAATGATTTTCCAAAATATGGTTTATTTAAAGACCGGTGAATATTTCTAACAAAATTCTATTATACTCCTTCCATCTCAAAATATACCTCATTTAAATTTTTGACAAAATTTTTAAAAAGCTGTAAATATTTAAAATAATATTTTATAGAGTTTTTAGCTTAAAAATACATATAAAAAAAAGTTAAAACAACCTTAGGCCTCGTTTGGTTAGCATGTTAAAAACACAGGAAGTTAAAAAACTCAGGAAGTATGATATATTCCTGTGTTTGGTTGACAGAATGATACAGGAATTCATCTTCCCAGGAATTTCAATTCCTACAAATCGTAGGAAGTTCACTTACCTAGGGGGGACTAGGTAAGTTCAACTTCCCCGTTTTTTAACATGAATTTATTTATTTCCCTTTTTATACTACTAAAAACCAAAATTCAACCAAACAACTTTTTTTAATTCATAGGAAGTGAACTTCACGGGAATTCAATTCATGAGAATTAAGTTCCCAGGAATTAACTAAACCTTAGTTACTTGCTTTTTAGATTTGAAAGTTAAAAAACTGAGACACAAATTGCGACGGTTTTCAGATGGAGAGAGAGGAGAAGTGGTGGAGGTGCAGAGGGAGTCGCCGGACCCGTACGCGGACTTCCGGAGATCGATGGAGGAGACTGTGGAGGCGCGTGAGCTGCACGACGTCCCGGCGAACTGGCAGAGCCTGCAGGAGCTTCTCCTCCGCTACCTATCGGTCAACCCGGAGCCCAACCACAAGTTCATTGCCGGCGCCTTCGCCGACGTCCTTGTCTCCCTCATGTCTCCGCCGCCATCTTCCTCCGACGGTGACATAACCGTCTGTGGGGAAGCTCCTGCAGCTGTTGCTAGTTGCTCCGCCTACTATTAATGCATGTTAATTGTGTTCTAGCTCATGTCCGTACACCATGCCTTTATTTCCCTACCTTATGATGCGTTATGAGTTATGACCATTCCCTTTCTTTTTCTTTTCTTATTTTTACGGAGTATTTGTTTGCTTATTGATTAATTTTGGGCTGTAATCTTGGTAATTATAATAATAATAATTTGTGTGAAATTATTAGTTGTGTGATGTTTATATTGCCAAAACTGAAGTACGTAGTAAACACAGGCCGGTTTGCTACTAAATAACTAAAGATCACCAAATTAACATACTTATATATGTTTCATCTATAAGTTATAGATTTGGAATAGTAAGAACAGATCGGGTACTATATTAAAGAATAAAGATTACACCTCCAAATTAAGAGGGATTTTGTTCAAATGGACCTTTAAGCATATTTAGTTAGCTAGATAGGCTCATTAATTATTTTTTTAGTATGCTTAGCTCATTAATTGTTTTTTTAGCTTGCTTAGCCCTCTTAAACGGTCAATGGTCAACCATTGACCGGTCAACGTTGACCGTTGATCGTTGACCGGTCAACCCATTTTGATGCCAACTTTTTTTTTTATGCCAACTTTTTTTTTTTTTGATGCCAACTTTTTTTTTTTTTAGTTATGCCATATTTTACCGTTTTGATGCCGACATTTTTGTGGTGACAATTTTATATAATTGATGGCATAAGAGCTTAAAACGTGGAATCAAAATATTGTCACCTTATTGTCACTTTTCTAATGAAATGATTGGATGACTTTTTTTTAATGCCACTTTTTTAAAACATTGATGACATTTTTTGTGATGTCATATTTTACCGTTTTGATGCCAAAATTTTATTACATTTTATTTTCACTCTGATGCCACTTTTCTAATTAAATTATTGGATGACACTTTTTTTAAACTTTGATGACATTTTTTGTTTACTCTAATGTCACGTTGACCATTGATGCCATTTTGAAAAATTTGTATCACATTAAAGAAAAAAATGTCATCAAAAAATACTACTTTGAAAAAATATCATCAAAAATATGGCATCACGGTAAAAAAAAAATATTATCAAAAAATCGACATAAAAAAGTGGCATCAAAGTGAAAATAAAATATAGTAAAATTTTGGCATCAAAACGGTAAAATATGGCATCACTAAAAAAAAGTTGGCATAAAAAAAAAAAGTTGGCATCAAAATGGGTTGGTCAACGTTGACCGGTCAATGGTCAAACGGTTGACCATTGACCAACCCACCCAATTGGGAAGGAGCTAGGGCAAAACTAATTAAATTGATTTATGGGCTAGGTGACTAATTGAATATTCAAAAAAGGCCCTCTACCAAAATCACCCCAAAATTAATTGCTTCTCGGGGGAATCGAACCCAACCCATCTCTCTATCCTGTCATGCTTCTCTACCAACTCAGCACATCTCTCTATCCTGTCATGATTCACTACCAACTGCGCCAGCATCACTATATGAATTATCCAATGTAATTTTATTTTGAAATGGGATGGGTTGCAACATAGGTCAGCCCACCCTTACAATCGTCTCTGTCTCCGACTAAGTAGAGAGTGTTTCCAATTCACCTAAAAACTATGTTTTAATTGACCCAAAGACTAAGTCGAGAATATGATATGCCCTGCAATTGACCATTTCTCCGACTAAGTTGAGAGAGTGTTTCCAACTGACCCAAAGACTAAGTTTTATAAAAGTAAAACCAACTAAATGAACCAAAACCACACACTGACGGGACAAGAGCTCTAAGGAGTAGAGTAAAGACTGACGGAAGCATGTAACAAAAAAGGAGAGTAAGTAGGATATGCCCTGCACCCTCATGTTGCACAACATTAGGCTTCTGTGATGCAAACTGCCCTTCGCCACTACTTTATGTATTGTATCAAATCCTCGGTAATGCCCATGACAACCATATCATGTTTGATCACCTTAGGTCTTCCTCGATCTTTCACATCGAACACACTCAACAGTGAGGTTCTCACATCTATGCACCGGTACACTGGAGTCTCTTCTCTGAACATGTCCACCAAATCAACGTAGTGCCTTGACTCCCACAACTTATCCATAATACTGGTCACTAGGGACGGATTTGGGGATCGCGACCTCTAATTAATATGTAACACTAATTTGTAGTACTAGTTCTGTTAAGATATTATGTTTTTCACTCTTAGGTGTGTACTCTTTTCACCTTCTTTTTTTTGATAACATGTTTTCACTCTTAGTTTTGTGTATACACGTACAGTATATATGAAATATACAAATGGGGGAGTAAAGTAACAGTATAATGCGACGTGTATTAATTGAATTGTGCATGCCAAATGAATGCTGTATTGCTAATGCTAGCTGCATGTATGTGTAAGAATTTTTTTTCCAAGACATAAGTGGTATCATTTTATTGAATCCTTTCTTGCTCCTTTAATGCAATTGACTTTAAGAATGTTGAGATAAATAAATCTGTAAAATGATACAACCAACTTCAACAACTGCTGGAAGGTAAATGTTACTAGTGGCAGAGTCAAAAAAATTTCGGAGAGGAAGCACAATTGTAAATGCGATATAATTTTGGATTAAATTGGCATAGAGAATTATATAAAATACGATAATAAATTATGTTATTTTGAGATAAAATTTCATCAATTTATAATCAAACGCTATCATTTTTTCGCACCTAAAAAAAAGAAATATGAATATATAAATGAAATATCCGGGGAATTTTTTTTAAATAAATAAGTATAGAAAATGCAATATAATAAACATTAACTGAAGATTATGGTTGTTATAATGTTATATGAGCTGAATATCTAGAGCTTGGCTCGAGTTTTGCTCAATAAAAGCTTGACTCAAGCAACATTTACAAAATGAGCTTATTCTGAGCACATTTTTATGCTCGATTCAAAGCTCGGCTCGGCTCGATTGAAACTCAAATAGCACGAATTTTGTGAAATTAACAAATTTTCTTTTAAGTTACTATGTCATGAACAAGTAAGATTGTATAAATACTTGGGAAAAAAACTCAGCTCAAGCTCGTTCATTTACTAAACAAGTTGAGTATGATCTCAAGTTCAAATATACGTTCGACTCGAGCTCGACTCGTTTATAAACGAGCTGAATATAATCAAGCAATACTAAACTTATTTGGCTCGAATAACATCAAATATTTCCGATCGGAGGGTGTACACCCTCCGATCTGAAATATTTGATGTTTTAGGAGGTGAAATTTGATCAACAATATGTGATGTCTTAGAAGTAATAATTACACTCTTTTTTACTTCTGCACTAATAATAATATAATTTGTACATTTTTTTGCTTTAACCAATCACATTTGTGCATAGTAAATATATATGATGGTGAGTAAAAGTTATTTGATGTGGTATTTAAAGGTGGAAGTGATCTTTCTTAATATATGTGCATATATCTGAAACAACATTTATTTCCGATCAGAGGGAGTATATAACTTGTTGCACTCATAACATATAATAATGCATAACCAGATATAAAAAATTGAAACTTGCATAACTTCTTATCTAATTGTCGAAATGATTAGTATAACCTCTTATTTCGAAGCTCTCGAGATGAATTATAGTATGTGAATGTTAATTTAAGTAAAATATAAAAGCATTATCACTACTAGAATTTTGTTAGTTAACATCGGTCAGAAAAATCTTCCATGTAAAATAGCTTTTTTACATCAGTTGATAAATTTGTGATGTTGAAAATAAAACAGACACCATACTATTTTTTGGCCAATGTTAAAAAAAAGTTTTTGGAAAAAAAATAAGCGCGGGACAAATCCCGCCCATATGAAATACACGTGAAATAATTCACACTTAGAAAATGTTTAAGAGAAAAAGAAACGCTTCTCACTCCCTCTTCCAAACCCGACGGAGCCTCCCCGCGAAAGCGAAAGCCCTTCCTCGAACTCCTCCCTGTTCACCCCCAACCCCTTCCTCCTCCAATCTCGTCGGCTTTCGAACTGAGGGTGGCTCCGGTGGGGATGTAGGCTCTCCGGCGTAACCCACTTCTTGTCTCTCATTCCCATCTCTCAGCAGCAAAACCCCTTCATTCTCGTTCGTGTCTCCGATGCATCGTCGTGTCTCCGATATGTGGCCTCTGGTCGTCACTCTGGCCATCAAAACCGAGACGACCTATCAAAATCCGTCACTTCCTCTTTGTTGAAGTATTCTCTAATTCAGGTAATGAAACTAATTTTAGGGCTTCCGGGTAATGAATTTGATTTTTGTTAGGGTTTTTGTTTCCTGGGTTGACTTGGATTTATTTGTGTATTCGTCTCTTTCTGAGGAAAGGATGAAACACGAATTTGGTTTGAGTACAGTTCTTTTTTTGTCGTAATTTAGGGTTTGCACTCGTCATTTCGAGTTCTACTGAACTAGGTGGAATTGATCCCCTTTTGGCGTTTTAATGAATGTTGAGTTGCAATTTACTAAACATAGTTCATAGTTCATGGGAAGATAACAGAATAGTTCTTTTGAAAATATGAGCATCTTTATGTATACATATAAGGTAATTATATGGCTGAGTTTACTTAATGGTACCCTAAACATATGAGGATTTTGTGCATTGTGGAGATTGATTTTACTTAATGGTACCTTAAACATATGGCTGAGTTTACTTAATGTATATGGATGAGTTTAAAAATGCATTGCACTACTTGTTTCAGCGGATGAGCATCCTTTATATATGATCATAATCTATTCTGATAACTCGGATTTTGTTGATTTCATTATCAACAAAGAAATGTTTCCTGGATGGCAAATGTGGTTTCTCCAAACAACATTACCAATCTAGTCTGATAGTTCTGATTCAAGTTTAAGCTTGATGTATAGTATGTCCCTTAAGTTTTGATGTTCAAAGGGAATCTAACACTACAACAATTAAAGCTTTTAGTAGCGGTTCAAAACCGCCACATAAAGTCAAAAAATCGATGTCTAAGGCCTACTGTAGCGGTTTTTAGGCGTTTTATTTGCTCGCGTTGCATTTGACCTATTGTGGCGGTTTTATAACCTAATGTAGCGGTTTTTTCCCAACACAAACAGCCGCTACAATAGGTATGATAACCGCCACAATAGAGTATCTATTGTGGCGGTTTTGTTTGAGCTATTGTAGCACTTTTTTCTCTAATGTAGCGGTTTATTATTTACCAAAATAAAAAAAAAATACACGTTTTTAGCCCGGATTCAGCAGACCTGGGCTAAAAAGTCCAACGTTTAAAAAAAAATTAGAATGCACCCTAGAATGCACCCTATTCTTTGGTGCATTCTATTAGTAGGAAATGTGAGATTCTATTCTTAGACATGTATCTACCTACAATCAAAGCACATATTAAACACGAAACATTCCCTCGAATTCAAAGAAATCTTATAAAACAACTAAGAATAAAAATGCCATAATAGTTGACAAGATACATGGTTAACATAAAATTGCAGAGTCAAACAATTTACTCTTTCAACAAGACTCCTATCGGTAGATTGACCCCTTCTTGCTCTAACATGGATATAGTCTTTTGTAGGTTCAGTTGACGTATTTTTTTTTTCTCAGAAGGCCTGCCGCCGTTGGTTAACTTGCTTCTGTTCCAGATTTAGAAACTCCGGACGCCAATAGTTTCGTCTGCTTGGCAACATGCTCTTTCTACAGAGATCGATATAATAGAAAAGATCATTTTTCCATAAAACACCAAATAGATTCAGAATCCGAACAGAAATCATAATTCCTATCCAAATCAGTATTAAATCTATGAGAAGTTAAAAGATAATAAAACACAATAGGAATATAAACTAATAAAATGAAACAACGTTATCTATCTACACAAATATAAACTTCTGAACATGGCTACCAACTTGAATTGGAGTTCTTGTAGTAAAAAAATAAACGGCAGAGACTGAGATGAACATTATGTTCCTAACCTTAAATTGCATCGAAAAAAAATGTTAAAAGATATATAAATGCAGCAACAAATCGGCAGGGACTGAGATGAGCATTATGTTCCTAACCTAAAATTGCATCGAAAAAAATTGTTAAAGATATAAATGCAGCAACAAAACATGTTGAATAAGAAGGCAAATAAAGAATCATATCAAACTATGTTCCCATAAACCTACCAAGAAAATTCTTAACATTCAACTAAAGCTAGATGAACATCCATTCCATAAACCTACCAGGTAAATTCTTAACATTCAACTAAAGCTAGATGAACATCCATTCCATAATGCCAAATAATAACTTTTTATCTGTAATTTGGTTTACCTATTCTCATATTCTATCCCTCTTCAATGAAGAAGGATATTTCATAAATATTTCAAGTTTCCATCCTCAATTTGGTCTCAACACAATCACATGACAAACTGTTACATGTATATAAGAAGCTCAAAAAAAAAAAAGAGGATTGATTAGAAGTTGCATACCACTGAAACCAGACAATGCTTATTCTTTGGATCTACGCCGCAATAAAGCCCCGCTGATGTCTATCTCAGTAGTTAATGCATATAAAGTTGCTGCTATGTCAACCACATTCTCGCTTGTTTCCTAATCTCCCTTCGAACCCACCAGTAGCCTTGTGGAATCCGAGGGAAGGGAAGTGGTAAAAGCTTCCGATTTGATCATTCATTTGTGGCCTCAACAACTCCTTCTGGCTGCTTGACAGATCCTATACTTTCAACAACAATGAGTTGCAGTTTAGAGCCTTTTTCCGACTCTTGCACCATCATTTCAACAAATTGCAATAGCACATCCTCTGTCAATGAGAAACGACTTCAGCACCACAAGACAACTCTAGAATTAATTCTTCAAGAGTAAGAAATCAGAAAATATAATCAATGCTTTTACTTATGTGATTCATTGCGGTCATTGCCACCAGAATTAGCTTCCCATGAACCATTTGAATGAAAAATCACATTCTTGACACCTTCATCAGCCTCTTGGAGGATCTGGACATAACCAAAATGAAGAAAGAGATTGAATAAATATAATGCTTTTACACTATTGTCATATTATATTTTTAACTTGCCTTGAACATTTTCGGATCAATCCGGATGTCAGGATAACAAACTGGCTGGTTGCATAGTGGACATCTCCACGAGGGTCTTTTTGAGTTAATCTCAGTGTAATTGTTGACATCAAAACACTACAACAGATTAAAAGAGGAGGCAAAAATTAGTCAAGGGTATGCCTCCTTAGAACACCAAACCCTGCTTCTTTGAAGGAGAAAATAAAAATAAACATAAGTAAATAAATAAAGAGAAAGCTTCTAAACAACCTGTGCTATCAAACCATGCATTAGTTTCGTTCTAAAAGGACCTAAATCTGGTTCCATGGAAGCAACATCATTGATGATCATAGAAACAAAACAATAATGATATAGAAACATTGACACCTTAGGTATATACATGTTGTGACTAATAAAGTATATCTACTCAACCAAAATGGACAATCAATTTGTTTAAATATAGCCTTTTTTGTGACACTTGCACCTTTATTTCAGCAACAAGAGATTAAAATAGAAACATTGATTGCATGCAAGGCTGGATTCTATAGTTCAAACTAGTTGATATCCCAAAATTGTGTACACGGACACGGTAAGTTTACAACGATTGTGAAACACTAAGAACCTTTAATGCAATTTACCCTTTTATTATATATGTAGATTGTTGGAAAGGTAGAAATGTTTTATAGACTGTCTAGTAACAAAACCATACCTTGACCACTCAAACGAGACGCCATAAAAAGGGTCTTCCCACCAGGAGCTGCACAACAATCAACTATTATATCACCGGGGTGGGCATCCACAACCGAAACCACCAGACCTGTAAAGATCGGATTTACCAAGGTTTTTAGATGCAGGTTTATGTAATTTTAGAAAGAGAGATTTGGTGGTAGGAAAAAACAAAAGAAATTTCATTGGTTCACATGAAAGAACTTATTCTATCTAAGAAGCTTGGAAGGTTATTCTAACCAGTCAACACCGGAAATATGAATTTTTCTAGCATGGAAAAAGACAAGTAAAGCTTTGTTGGAAAAAAAAATATTTTGGCACAATTCACAGCTCTATCCATATCTTGTTAGTGATCAATTCTCTACATATATCAGAGCATGGTTACAAATGAATACCACTGAGAAAGTACTACTTAATAAGCACCATTTATTCAAATCAAACTACTTCAAAACTTTTTCAGTGTTTACCTGCACTCTCATCCTAAACTGAGCAAAGACCTTCTCTCAATAATCCAGCTTGTATGACATTCTGATTATAGCAGAGAGAGTTAAATCTATGAATGAAAATAACATTTCTTTAACAGTATAATATAAGTTCCTATTATATTGATTGAAGTGACTGATCATTTATGAATCCCAGAAGGTAACCACTACTGAAAATAAAGCATTTCAATCTACTATTTAATACCTGCATCCCATTTTTTATGCACACAAAATCATATACATATATATCATATGACTAATAGAAACTAGTTGCAAAGGACAAAGTGCAAGTGATGATTTGACAATTCAGCATCTATAATCTATCTATATACATATACATATATATCATATGACATGTTCCAAGGTCCCAATTCCTATCACTGTATTACAAATTCAGATTTCAAAGATACACATCTAAAGCAAGTTTTAAACATGATGTGTGATAATAAATTAAAGAAAGAAGTTCACAGAAAACCTGTAGTTGCAACCTACCAAGGTTACAAAAAAAAATGGTAAAATAATTCCTACAACACAAGGGGAACCAAACGACCAAAGAACATAAAACACAAAAGGAATTTCCAAAGGGGAAGTAGTTCCTTCCAATCTTTTCCCTTTCCATCCAAGTAGAATTTGACGTTTAGCACAGCTACTTTCAAAAACTTATTAAAAACCCTACTTTACAACCTGGTTTATTTTATAAAAATTTTGTAATAATCTTTAATCAGTTTAGGAGATTCTCCAAGTGGTAGAACTCAAAAATCATTAACGAATTATTCATGAAAATTGTTCAAAGTAGATGCCGCAGAATCTGTGCATTGTTTCCATTAAATTCATCAAATATTACTGGGACCTTTAAAAATTACGAAACTGGTGTCAAAAGTTTCTAAACTTCTGAAAATAACTTCTCTCAAAAGCCCTAATCCAGATTCAAATCCCACAATTCCCAGTATCCAAACAACACCATGTCCTGAAGCTGACAGATTTAGAACACTCTACAATTAGGTTTTAACAAAGACTTTAATAACTAATCAAGAAGAAAACACCCAACCTCAACCATCAAAGTTGTTCAGAAAAATCCTAAAACCCAGATTATCACCTAATTAAATCTAAAAACACACATAAACAAGGTCGATACTTTACCGAGAGGAGATTGATCGATCAATCTACGGCTTGTCTTCGCTAGCATGTGGATTCTCCAAATAATTAATGGCGTGATAGAACTCCAGATGCAGGCTCAAGGCAACCAATTTCTTTCCGCCTGCAACATCGTCGAACCTGGTTAAACGGGCGCAAATCCTAAAAACCAGCAGAAACCCGAAAATCCAGACAGATGATAGAAAGAAGGAGAACAAGGGAAGAAGGAGAAGCGAATCCCTCACCCAATAGCCCAAACTCTGTCAGCGCGCTCTAGCCAAATCGCACAAGAGATCTCGTTGGCGGAAGAAAAGTAGATGTGAAAAAGCTTCAACTCATGAATGGAAGAATACATCTTCAACATAAACCAGTACCACTAAGAGGAGAAGCTAGATTTGAGACTAAAGAGGGAAGAAAGAGAAGCAGATCTGGAGATTTGAATCAAGCGGAATAACAAAATCCCTTTCGCCCTCTTTCTCTGGGTTAGACCAATCTAGGGTTTTTTTTAAACAAAGGAAAAAAATAAATGTAAAGCGCGCGGGTGAAAAAGCGTGTTATAAAAACCGCTTCAATAGGCTAAAAACCGTCACAATAGGGTCTTAAAAACCGCCACAATAGGTATTATAGAAATCCATTATAAAACCGCCGTATGAACCGCCACAATAGACTAAACCGCTACACAAACCGCCACAATAGAGTAACCGCTGCAAGAAAGTGCAACAATAGGCCTTAATTGTTGTAGTGTAAATTTTGTAGATTGTTCTAATTCCCATAAATTGTTTCTGTCATCTCATATAAATATATACTTACCAATTAGAAATTTGATTTGAATAATTGGGATGACAATTCATTTTAGTATTCTATCTCACTTAATTGTTGAGTCAACTCTCGGTAGTTCTTTCATCCCTTACTTTGACTCTCTCACTATGTCGTGGTAGTCAATAGACCCTTTCTTTTCGAACAACTCATTGTTACAAGTACATAGCTTTTTGTGATCCAAAAGATTTTTGCCCATGTTAGCGTCTAGTTTGGCTTGCTTGTTGCATTAGTATATAGATTGCTTCCTCGTCTTAGAAAGTGTAGTCTTGTTTTCCTCCTTAATGAGTTAATGTTACCTTGTGCTTGAATATTGTTGATGAATATGTGATTTTCTAGTGCCACAATGGACATACTCTTTTTTTCATTTCGAGTTCTACTGGACTAGGTGTAATTGATCCCCTTTTTGGCATTGTAATGAATGTTGAGTTGCAATTTGTTGATTTCCTTTGGTAATTTTACTAAACATAGTTCATGGTTGACTAGCCTTGTTGACATGAAATGAAACCATATTAATTGCATTTAACCACACAAGAAAATCAAAATGGTCACAAAACCTTTACTTTCATCAATGTGATATACGTATCTATACGAGAGGCTCTTCCTCTAATGGACAAGTGGCATGAGCTATTTCATGAATTCATACACTTCATTTTTTGACACTCGGGTTTTATATTTTAGGTCTTAATTTCTGAAATGCAGATAGGTCTATTGTTCATATTGTTGTTGAGGCATGCAACTGAATATAAACTATCCTTTCTCAAGTATGTGTGCATTCCCATCTGTCTCTTATCTTAGTTTCTTATTGTTGCTTAATTACCTTTATTATTACTTTACTTATCAGATTGTTCATATTGTTGTTGAGGCATGCAACTGAATATAAACTATCCTTTCTCAAGTATGTGTGCATTCCCATCTGTCTCTTATCTTAGTTTCTTATTGTTGCTTAATTACCTTTATTATTACTTTACTTATCAGATTGTTATGCTATAACAATGTTTATTTAGTTTAGTTGTCTGCCCTAATATGTGTAATTTGGAGTTCTAATCAGTAGCTTTGTTTCAACTCCTTTTATACTAGTTAATTTCAAATGTTTTTGATATTTTGTCCTAATTTGTTGGTTTGATATGAGTTGAGAACAATTCTGATGTTTGTTATGCTATTATTATTAAATAGCAGAACGGCCCTGAAACATTTGAAAGATCAGGTGAAGAAATTTGAGTAGTGTTTACCATGTGAGTTCTGACAACATCATACCAAGCTTTGTTTTATTGTTAATACATTTGAAGTTGTAACTTTAAGGTTGCCCTACATTGAATTTGTTGTGAAGCTAGTACTTTATTTTATGTTGCTTATGTCCGGGCTTCTTAACTTGCCAAAGATCAAAACACTAGATACACTTTCTCTGTTATGTTTATTAGCTGGGCTAATCCTAATATAATTCTTGCATGTCCTTGATTACTTATTTATTGCTGGAACAATCACTTGTATGTCTTATTTACTTCAATGAAGTAAAGTTTACATTGCCCTGCAAACAAAGACACCTTCAGACCTTATCAATCCGACTTAGCCGCTTGATTTTTTTTCTTTGTTGGAACAATCACATGTTTGTCTTATTTACTTGAATTATCACATGAATGTTTTTCGAAAATAAAATGAATATGAAATATTAAAACTAAGGGATTGATGAAATGATATCATCATAATTGATAAGAATTATTATATTATATTTTCTCTTTCCTTCCTTCTAATTCCTTTTGCTCAACGATAGTAATGTAAATTATTAGTCCCATTATAGATCTTCTAAAAAGAATTACTGTTTGTAATTCAACACTTGGCACTTTTCAATTATACATTAGAAATAGTTGGTTTGACTATCCTATTCATGTGGTCCAGTTATTAGGTAGGGGAATGCACCTTGATAATACAACCTTTAACAAATTAGCTATAACAAACAAGTCTCTCACCCTTCTCTCTAAAAGTCTCTTTTTGAATTCTAATACAACTTGTAACAAATAAATAACTGCAATCTATAACTCACATGGATTGAAGAAGATAGGTTGAGTGAGAAGTATCAATTGGGGTTGGACACTTTCTTTGCTTATGCTAAAACTAACTCTAATAATGCTAAGAAAGTAAGATGTCCTTGCTCAAAATGTGTGAATTTTAAGGAGAGGGCATTTAAAGTCGTGAGAGTACACTACCATAGATTTGGGTTCAGTTTGGGATACACAAATTGGATTTGACATGGAGAACTTACTGCAAGTGTTGACACACACAATGATGTCCACAAAGCTCATCAACCTCAACTCGACTCTGAAACTGTGGAAATGTATGAAGCAGCTTGGAATGAAGGCGATGATTATGATACATAATCTGCTGACTTCAATCAGTTTGTTGAAGATACACAAAGACCCCTGTTTGATGGTAGTGATCACACGAAGTTAGATGCGCTAGTTAAAGTTCACTCTCTTAAAGCAACATTCTACTTGAGTGACACTTGTTTCAATGAATTACTAAAGGTTGTATCGTCCTTGCTTCCGAATGGAAATGTGTTGTCGCAAACTTTGTATGAGTCAAGAAAAACACTAAACAAGCGAGGTCTTTCATATCAGAAAATACATGCATGTCCCATTGATTGTATACTCTATAGGAATGAGTATGTTGAGTCAAACTATTTCCCTACTTGTGGTCTCTCTCGTTGGAAGTTGACGAGAGATCAAACAGAAAGGGAGGGACAACCTGCAAAGGTTTTATGGTATTTACCTATCATTCCTCGATTACGTCATTTTTTTAAATATGCTGAAACAATTTAATTGATTACATGGCATGATAAGAATCACGGTCAAGATGGCTACATGAGACATCCAGTTGATTCCCCTGCTTGGAAGTTGATTGATTACAAGTGTTCGGAATTTGCAGCAAAAGATGGAAATTTGATGATGGCCTTGGCAGCAAATGTCATTAATCCACATAGTAGTATTAGCAGCAGATATAGTTGTTGGCCTATAATTTTGGTAACGTATGATCTTCCTCCATGATTATGCATGAAAAGAAAGTTTATGATGTTATCTTTACTAATTTATGGCCCAAAACAACCCGACATTGATATAGATATCTACTTGGCACTGCTAATTGAGGATCTGCAGACATTGTGGGTAGGAGTCCCTAATGTGCACGATGTTCATCGAAAGGAACACTTCACCCTCAGAGTTGTACTACTGTGGAACATCAACGATTTCCCTGCATATGGAAACTTATCTGGCTTCTCCACTAAAGGGTACAAGGCATGTCCACTCTGTGGTGATAAAACTACCGCAATTTATCTACTACATAGTCGAAAGATGGCTTATGGAGGTCATCGTAAGTATCTTAATCGCTACCATCCGTATCGTAGGCAAAGAAAGGCCTTTAATAATGAGCACGAGTTGGGAGATGAACCATTGCCCCAATCAGGTGTGGAAGTGTTGAAGTCGGTTGAAAATATTAATTATGTGTTTAAGAAGAAAAAGAAGAAGAAAAACCCAGAAGTAGAAGCTCCTTGCTGGAAGAAGAAGTCAATCTTCTTCAATTTGGAGTATGGGGGTGTGGTTACATGTTCGACATTGTCTCAATGTGATGCACATCGAGAAGAATGTCGTAGAAAGTTTGGTTGGGACGTCGTTAAACATGTCTTTCAAGACAAAGGATGGTGTTGTTGCCCGCCAAGATATGATTGATACGAGTTTGATGTTTGACTTGGGTCCACAAGCTGGAGAGAAGGGGACATACATACCTGTTGCCTCATTTACTTCACAGGCCGTCAGGTGGATAGCCTAGTTGAGCTTTCAGTTTTAGGGAGATTTGGTATTTGGGCCGTCCAATATTTAAAAGTAGAAACGATTTGGGCTTCTTTTAGCTGAAATGAAGAGCCCATATATTTACATAAGCCCACTTCTTCACCCACCTTCAAAGTCGTTTTCGCTGCACCGCCCGAAGGCCGATTTCTCTCATCGTCTCCTCCTATCTCCATTCTATTCCTCCGTCCGCGATTCGAACTCTCAAGCCGCCATGGCAATCTTTTCTTAAGCTTTCCTTGTTTTGGTAGTTCTAGCTCTTACAGTCTCATACAGGAATAGATTTCAAAGGGGGAGATTTGAAAAGGGGAGGAATTAGGGTTTCGAACCACGTTTAATGGCCCGTCCATCCTCCATAGTGGAGATCCCTGAGCGCCGTCGCCGGTACTCGCCTGATTCTGACGGTTCTGGAGATATGCAACGTCGCCAGCGCAGTCGCAGCCCGTCATACGCCCGATACTCACCAGCGGCAAACCGCGGTGGCCGCCAAGGCAGATCGAGATCGCCAGATTTCGCAAACCCTAGAAGAAATCGTAGTTGGAGCCGGAGTCGGAGCCCTGAGTATCGAAAACCTAGGTATGAGGATCGGAGAGCCGGGAGAGGTCGTTCGGGGGGGTTTCTTAACCGGGATGTGTACCGGAACGGGAGGGCTCCGCAAGAAGAATCTGACGAAGAGCTTAGGGGTTTGAGCTTTGAGGAGTATAGGAGGCTGAAGAGGCAGAAATTGAGGAAGTTGCTGAGTAATTGCATTTGGAATGCGACTCCTAGCCCTCCGAGGAATGAGAATGATGAATTGGACCGTGAAGAGGATGAATTTGAGGAGGAGGTTGTTGGAGTTAAAGCAAACGGCGACACAAGAGAGAAATCTGGTAAAGGAAGGGCGCATTCGGACTCAGAGAAGTCGAATTCAAGCTCTGAATCGGAGTCCAAATCTGAATCTGAATCACATTCAGATGATTCATCGTTAAGGAAGAGGGGCAAGGGTAAACGCAGATCCAAGGGTGCGAGGAAGAAATCTGATAGTAAAAAGCTACCGAATACTGAATCCGAGGATGATGAGAGTGATGAATCCAGCGAAGACGATGAGAGGAAGTATAAGAAGAGGTCGCGTAGGAGAAGTAGCAGTCGTAGAAAGAGTAGTAGGAAGAAGGGAAGCACCAGAAAGAGGAGTAGGCGGAGAGAGAGTGATTCCGATGAAAGCGAAAGTGAAGCGAGCGAGAAGGAAGTGTCCAATGTTAGCAATTCATCCGAGGATCAAGCATTAAAGAAGAGGAGGAGGAAGAGGAGGGGTGGCTCTTCAAAGAGCAAGAGAAAGAGAGAGGAGAAATCAAGTCCTGAGGGTGAAGACAGTGGCCAAAAGGGCATTGATTCGGAGACTGAGGAGAAGGTGAACGCAATATCTGAGGAGGCTATGATGAATGATCCTGAGGTTTTGAAGTTCAAGGAGATGCTTGAAATGCACAAGATGACTGCATTGAACAATGAGCCAATTGTTGGGCCTCAGCCCTTGCCAAAGGCGGAGGGGCATATCAGCTATGGTGGTGCTCTTAGGCCTGGTGAAGGAGATGCCATTGCGCAGTATGTTCAGCAAGGGAAGCGTATCCCTCGTAGAGGAGAAGTGGGTCTTTCAGCTGAAGAGATTCAGAAATTCGAGGATCTTGGGTATGTTATGAGTGGTAGTAGGCATCAGAGAATGAATGCCATTCGTATTCGGAAAGAAAACCAAGTTTACAGTGCTGAGGATAAGAGGGCATTGGCTATGTTTAACTACGAGGAGCGATCCAAGCGTGAGGCCAAGGTTATGACTGATCTGAAGCGGTTGGTGGATCGCCATATTGGTCAAGATGTTGGTCCGAATCATGATCCTTTTGGCACAAAAGATGGCGGTGGCGATGCTTGATCCTGGTGCATGCTTGGGCTGGGTGAGTTTCTAGAAACTTTCTGTTGCTATATAATATGATAATGTTTAAGTTGATTTTTCTAGTTTGAAAAATAGATGTTGGAAGTTCTCGAAACTCGTTTCATTGCACGTTCTTGTTGGGTATTTCTCTTGATGCCATTTTGATTTCTGTTATTCATATGTGCTTCAGTAGTTGTGTTTCAGCATGTTTGATTTCCAACTTATTTATGTTGAGATGTGGAACTACAAAATTAGCAAAACATATACTTGTTCTTTGACTCTAAAAAGTATCTAGTATTTCATCAGTCATTTGTTGATAGACAAGTTGGAGTAATACATGTAGAGCTTCACAAATCCAAGTTGAGGAATTGACACATGATCGTGATGAGCTGCCTTATTTGCATCTTTGTACTTCTAACAAAAGTCATACTACCGATTTCCTATCTCATAGTTGAAACCTGAAATGCCAGATTAATGACAGTATTTATAAATTTTCTATTGAAGCTAGCTTAACTTGTCCATTGAAGCTAGCTTAACTTGTGAGGTTAGAAATTGATTGCAATACTGGTTTTTGCCTAGAATCAACACAAAGTTCCCTGTATTTTAGAAATTTTATAGTTTTACCGGAAAGTCTCATCCATTCAATAACAATCACGTGTGTGTAAAGTTCAGTATCTGAAAACATTTTATCTGCAAACATTTTACCCGGGGCCAATTGCAGCTAATTTTCACTATTCCAATTTGGGGTTGTAATTGTAATTAATTATCATTTGTCAACAAGCATTGGCAATGTTTGCTTCTGCAATTCCTAACAGATGCAGAGATTTAAATCTCTGGTAAGGGTTTTGATTTGGTGGTGAACCCATTTTCCCTCGTGCTTTTGCAATAAGAAGAAAATGACTATTTCTACTGATGATGTCCTGATATTTTTTGTTCTGAATTGCAGGAGGATAACGTGAAAGAAGCTATGGCAATTTCTCGGTTGCTTGTTTGTAGGAAAGGGATCCGCGATGGTCAAATGAACATGGCTTCTAATTTCTATGCCTTGTAAGAGCTGCAAGCACAGTTTTTTTGCCTTATTGTTTTTAAGAATTTTTGTTTCTTACAATCACATATCCGATCCTGTATTGTACGAGTGACAGAATTGATGTTGAAGTTGTGAACCTAGGAATGAAAAACTAATCAAAATCTTCTTGTAGACCTCAGAGGATCTGCTTCAAGGTGTTAAAAATTAGTGAATTATCGTCTACTTTTATACTCTCATCAATCATGAAGGAAGAGCTCACCTTAACAAGAAAGCCGAAAGGCACATTTACCATCTGCCCTAATTGATGCGGATTTGTGCCTTTTGCCCATTCCTTAACCCGATCCATGCTGTTATGGACTACTTTGCACAAATGTATCCATTGCCACCAATGAGTACATGTACCCTTATAGTAACTATATAGGATGATAATGCCCAGCTAATGCAACCTTTGCAGTACCATGAAAACGCTGGTGACCAGATCAGCCTAGTAGGTAATGTTAATTTTCATTTGGGAGAAATCCTACGGACCGAAATCCTGAATTTGGGAGAAATCCGTAGGGGGAGAGGTAGACCTAAGAAGAGCTGGTTGGAGGTTATCAGGCATGATCTTTCTCTGCTTAACCTATCGGAGGATATGACTTCGGACAGAGACCACTAGAGAAGGAGCATACGAGTTGCTGATGTCTTGTGTCTTTTGTTATGGTTTTGATTTGAGAAGTGCGAGGGATGACAATTTCACCCGCACCCGATCCGAATCCGAATCACCCGACCCGAAAAAGTGGGTGAAAACCTGAAAAAAAACGAGTGGATGTGGGTGAAGTGGATATGGGTGGTGGGTCGGGTGGGGTGAAGTTTTTCTCCACCCGCACCCGATCCACCACCCGACCCATCACCCACCACCCGACCCGATCCATATAAAAAATATATATTTTATATAAAATATATATTTTTTATATAAAAAATATATATATTGTGTATAAATATAATTATACACAATATTATATACTATACATATAAACACTATTACATACATAATACATTGTGTGTACACCGACCAAAAAAGAAAGAAAGTATACTACACTGCATTAGTATACATAGTAAAATACAGTATGTATATATCTATACAAAGTATAATATATGTATAGATAAATATATAATACTTACATATAGTGTAAATTATATAATATAATATATATTATATATATGCGGGACGGGACGATATTTGCAGGATAAGAAATCTTCGTCCCGTCCCGCATAATTTTTGCGTGACGTGACCGAGACGGGATTCGTTTTTTTTTTTTTCCAAATCCCACCGGGATTGGGACGGGAGCTGGACGGGACCGGGATTTGCGGGATTTGTGCCCACCCCTAAGCTTACCTATAGTGGTCTAGTGGTTGATGTTCATCCAAGGCGATTCGTATTCAAATCGGACTACTTATATTCCTTATCTTTTAGACTTATGATATGTGTTTAAGACTTGTGTCAAGTGTTGTTTAAGACTTATTGTATGTTTTTAAGACTTAGGCCGTGTTTGACAAAAAGGGGTTTTTTTAGGGGTTGGGTATTTTTTAGGGGTTGGAGTTTATTTTGGGTATTATGGAGGTGTGAGAGTTGGAGGTTTTATTTTTAAAATAACCTTGTAAAAAAACTGATTGGTGTTTGGTTGGTATAAGGGGTAGAAGATTTATTTAGGATGAAAATGACATAAATGCCCTTAAGTAATTACCCCCACCCACCCTCATCCTCAAAGGCATTTGTTTCCAATTTCCCCGTCATTCGCCCAAACCCAAACCTGAAGAACCCTAGCTGGCACGCGTTCGGCGAGAGAGAAAGGTAAGATCTCCTCCTCTGTCGGATTTCTGCTTCAATTTCGATTTCTGCTTCAATTTCCCAGTCTGGAATCGGATTTCTGCTTCAATTACCCTACCCCTACCCATCCTCCTCCTCTTTGAATTGGAATTGCAGACGGTGCATCCTCCTCCTCTTTGAATTGGAATTGCAGACGGCGCTCGGTCTCGACGGCGGCGTAAGGGGTTCCAACGGTGGAGTGAACCGTCGACGGTGGCGTAATTAGGGGTTCCAACGTGCTGGGATACAGAGAGAGAGAGGTGGAATGAAGGATCTTCAAGGGCAAAATTGCCCAATTTTCACAAAACTGATTGAATAAACTAGCAAAGCTGACCCCCCCAAGCTTCCGATTTTGGTGAAAATAAACTGCAACTCAACCTCTGGCAACTACAGGGAAAGACACTGCCAAACACCGAACAATCAGTTGCCAAAAAAAAATAACCTAATATAACCTCACATAAATCGCTTTCAAACACAGCCTTATTTAAGACTTAAATGTGTAAGATTATCATATTTTATACACTGTTTTTTTTTGTACCAAATTGATTTGAATTCAATTATATGCATTTAGGGAAAATCACCCACATTTCACCCATATTTCACCCATTTCACCCGATCACTCGATGGATATGGGTGAAGTGGATATGGGTGGGGTGATGGGTGGGGAAATGGGTCACCCATGGTGGGTCGGGTGAAATGGGGGTCCATCCACCCACCACCCGACCCATTGCCATCCTCGTGCCTTTGTTTACTTTAATGCTTCTTCTTTGCGCCTTCCATCCTTATTTCATGTTGTCTATGCGGTCCTATTGCACTATCGTTCTTGGTCTATCGGAAACACTCTCTCGATCTGTTCGGAGTATGAGTGCGTACATCATGACCCCCCGGACCCCGCTTTTTAGCGGGATTAACTGGGTTGTTGTTGTTGTAGAGAGGACATTCACAACAAAGGAATTGGGAAACACTTGGAAGACATTTAAGGTCTTAACATTTTTCACTCCATTGTACTCGAAGATGTGATCCTAGATCTGTGTTTGGTTTCTCCGGACTTTGCTTCACTAGGAGTCTGGGATAGAAAGAAGCGACACCAGCCTATTGGACTATCTAAAACCGCGCTATCCTGGCAACAAGCAGTCTGTCGCGGTTGGCCACAACAATCAGCTAGGAGCTCCCGACAAAGTATTGCGATACAAAGGTCCTTCACAAGTGAACCAACCTCCATGACTATGAAACCTGAGTTGATCAAAGATGACCCTTTGGATGGTATCTTTCCGGTTACGTTCTATCGCTTGCCCTTTATAAAACCTAATGCTTGCTCATTGATAAGCTATTCGTGTTGCATGTGTCAAGAAGGTAATGTCATGGAATGCTAGAATTGGAGACAGGGACGGAGCCCGCCCCGTTTTCCTAGTTTTCTCTATATGTTACAATTTACAAATATGAAAGATGAACACAAAGGGCATCTAGTTTAATTGGTATAAGGTTTTGCTTTTAACCTCAACATCTCAGTTTCGAATCTCTGCCACAACTTCTTTTAGGGGTTGTTTGGTATAAATGCAGTAATCGGAATGAGAATGAAAATCGAAATCGGAATAAAAAATGAGAATAAGTCATTCCCGAACCATATTGTTTTGAGATGCCCATCGTAGTTTTCCCATCGTAATAAAAAATGGGAATCAGTCTTGTACAAGTTTAGAGATGCCCATCGTAATTTTCTATCTATTACAATCTTTATTTTGCATTTAATTAAACTTTTCTTTTTAATGAAATTAATTTTGCAAATATTTATATTTTTGGCCTTAGTAACATCAAAATTTTATCTTTTTTTTTTAAATATTAATTTTATTTATTATATAAGGCGAATTCAGTGCATCCAAATTTAAATCCTGATTCCGTGGCTTATTGGAGACTTAGATTTGCTCGGAGCTGTGAAGACCACTGCCCGATGCTTTCCAGTGGTCTACAAAGTATCATACCCGATGTATATCTTCTTGGTTAAAATTCCAAGCTTACCCGAGCTCCATGGTTGACAGATTGACGTATAAATTTTCCATTGATTAGCTTGTTTTTTTGCCTAGAATCAACACTTCATAAATTCTTGAGTATTACAGGAAGGTCAGTCCTTCATTGAAGGCCCCACTGGATTACTACAAAACCAAAATCAAGCATCCTGAAACCAGATCCTTACAGTTCTGTCATGTTCAAGGCCAGCAGAAGCAATTTTATTCTCCCTCGGGCTGCATGAAACCGAAATGACAGTGTCAGTGTGGCCTTCGAGCCTTTGAACCATGGACTTCCCTTGAAGATCCCACAAGTATACACACCGGTCTTCTGATCCACTCACAATGTATTTTCCGTTTGTCACTGAGAATGTCGACGTTACGCAGTACACTTTATTAACATGGCCCTGGTAGAGTTTCAAGAATTTCCCAGTTGCGTAATTCCAGAGCTTCTGCATATGGAGAAGCAAAGCAAATCCACAAAAGACAAAATTAAAGACTAAACATGGATCAATACATTCCAAATTAAATGAGTGTGAAGTCAATCCATTGTAGGATATACTGAAGACAATGGTTCAGTAAAAGATCGTCTATATACTAAAGGCAGAAGGAAGCATCAAGGGCAAACTCCATGTCCTAAATGCATAGTGTTTGAATGTAAATACCTCTGAAAAAGAAATGTCCACAAATGTTAGGCCTTCATTATGTAAGCAAGAAAGAATGTATTTGAAGCTCCTACCAACACATTTGTTAGGCTGTGAGGAGAATTACTCCAATGTGACTCTATCGGTTACCCTGCGTCGTACCTGTCTTATTTGTGTATGTGAATCTGAGTAATTCGTTTCTCTGTTGATCCATTGGCGGGCTTAAAGACTTTATTACCCCTTTGAGAATACAAGTGAAAAGCCATGATCAAAAGGAGTGCTTGAACATACTCATGCGAATTCCTAATCCTTCGAAGACATTTAAAAGATTCGAGTATGGCTCTCTAACACACATTTCTCACACCTATAGAACCCTGATCGGTAAGGATCACAAGCTGGCAAACTATCATGTCCATAGAACCAACATATTCAATCTCATCAAACTGCACAGATGTATAGAACTCTCCAAAACAAGAACAAATCCATCTTGCCATCAACCAAAGTATCATTTCAGGTGTTTCAATTCTTAGTTTTCCCTTCAATCAAATGAATAACAGTTTCAGACAAACAGCAAATTTCAACAAGATGTAATATGTTGCAGACTCCGAAGAACTATTCAATGGAAAACAAGACAAAATCGAACAATGAAAGCAGCAAATTAGTAGGAAATAGTAGCTCACTCACCAAAGTATCATCTAAGGTCGCAACAAGGATGAACTTGCCATTGGGGGAGAACTTGGCGAACGAAACAGCGGGCACCTTTTCATCAATCAGCATCTTCAAAATCGTCCCCTTCTCCGCGTCCCAAATCTTACAGGTCCCATCGTGCGAGCCAGAGACAATCAAAGATCCGTCCTTGTTGAAGTGCACCGAAGTCACCGGCATTGAATGCGCCCCCTCGATCAAATGAATCGCCCGCCCCGATTTCACCTCCCAGATCCGGATCGACTCGTCGAACGAACCAGACACGATCTGAGTGGAAGGAGGATTGAAATTAACGCAGAAGACGAAGCCGGTATGGCCGCGGAGGGTCTTGACGGAATTGCCGCCGGAGCGGGCGTCCCAGATGCGGAGCGTGCGGTCGTCGGAGGCGGAGCAGATGTAGCGGGAGTCGTTGGACCAATCGAGATCGGAGACTCCGGCGGAGTGGCCGGAGAGGCGGTGGAGGAGGGTTAGGGTTTGGGAGGAGTAGACGGCTAGGGTTTTGTCGAGGGACGCGGAGGCGAGGAGCTCGCCGTCGTTGGAGAATTTGACGCAGGAGACGGCCTCGGAGTGGTGGTTGAGGGTTTTCAGGTGTCGGTAGGGGTTGTACGCCGGCTGCGCCTGCGGTGTCTGTCCACCACCGCCGGAGGCCATTGCCGGAAGTTACTTGGATTTTCCCAATATTGAATCATCTTTTTATACGTTGAAAACTTCCGAACCGACAGTATCAAGATAAGTCCTCAAGCTTGGCCCAAAATAATTGGGCCCTTTGGGCTACGGCCCATCAACATGATCTTTTCTTTACCGGGCCGTATATTATACAGGCCCATTTATCGTTTTAATTAGGTTAGGGGGATACATATGGTAGTCAGATTTTATTTTTTGAAAGGGGTGTGAGTTGAAGTAGTAGACGTCTATGTTACACGGAAACAGAATCGGAAACCGGAAGATAAACGGAAATGGAAACAGGGAAACGACAATCCAAATTTTGTAGAAAACGAAAACGCCGAGAAAATGCCACCATGAATTATATGTTCATTTAGAGTTATAAATAAGAGCAATAAAAATATTAACAAGTCATATAGATAGAATGCAACATTAGGATACAAATTGAAAATTTCAATATCGTGATAAGCAATGTCCTTACAACCTTACTCCTTAATATAAATCAATACAGACACATCAAACATTTTAAATGTCCTTACTCATCTTCGACTCCATCAGCTACATAGTCAGTTTGTTGACTTTATTCAACACTGTGCCTTCTGCTAGGACCGCTACTGGCATTTCTTATCCGGTGAATAAGTAAATGTTCAAGAGTGAAAGCAATAGATACAGAAAATGCATACTTTAGAGGATAATGAAACTAGAACAATAAAGCTAAGGGATCGAAAGGAACAACTACTAGGATTTTGGGTAATAATCTTCTTTTTTGGTTAAAAGACGATGAATATTATGTAGTTGTAAAGAGTGAATACTCAATATGTTTAAAGTGAATAATGAAATGAATATTTTGTAATTGTAAAATGAATACTCAATACGTTTAAAGTGAATAATGAAGTATAACTTTCAAAATAACACGTCACATGCATGTTTATATTATAAATCCAAATCATGTACCCAACACTTGAGTATCAAGTTGTACCATTACGACGTCTATATATGTTAATAGTACAATTTTTTTTTAATCGTATTAAAAGTGATTGTGTAATACTGAATATTTTGCTTACACAATATGAATAATTAACATATGTGAAATGAATATTAATTATATTCACAAGATTGTAAAGACTGGAGACACCGAAACTGATGAAGGACATCGCCCTAAGTACAATTCAATTGGGAATGCTCTACACTACCGGCCGGTGAATGACTTTAGGGGATCGAATTGAATCAGACGAATCATATAAAAGTTCGAACATGGTTTGGGAGCAGGCATATATTATATAATATCCTTTACTAGAAAAATCATGATGTGTAGACAATCACCCCATATGAATATATGAGTTTTGAAGTCACTTGAATTTCATCAAGTGAGTTTTGAAGTCAAGCATTGGATTTTCCGTGCATCATTGCTTTGTATACATATTAGTGGGATCACACTATTATTCCTTGAATTTCTCTAATTAATCTACACATTATATCCTATCATTCGTTTCACTATAACCTTTCACACACACATATATATAGGATATGATAGATCATATGTACTGAGCCTTTAACGTGTATCATGTATACAAATCTGGGCCGTTGATTAGTTGAGATGGAAGGTGGAGATTAATTATCCCATTTGTAGTAGATTGCCTGCATAGATGATTAGGGTTGGCATGGTATGGTAACCACCAAAAAATCGTGATTATACCACGTACCAACCACAAACTGGTGGTACGCAAATTTTCATACCACGTACAAACCACAAGTCGTGATTACCGCATATGTGGTAACCACGACTTGTGGTTACCATCGGTACATTACCATGGTTACTAAGCTGTAATTCTGTTTGTATTTTTTTGAAACCCCTTGGCTACTTTCCAGTATTCATCAAACTTATCGAACGAAAAAAATATAGTTACAAAAAATAACATGGTTGTCATCTATTAAAAGTTCAAATAAATCAAATTCACAACCTAAAGTATAAATCAACCAAGTTCAAAGTCTTAAAACAAACCAAGTTCAATTTTTCAAACATTCAAAATGTTCTTGCAAGTTCAAACAAGTTCAAAGTCTTCAAACATTCAAAATGTTTCTATTGTTTCTAGTAGAAAAAGGTAGAAATGATCAATTTAGGTCAAAATCAAAACACAAAATATAAATTTAAAACTTAAAACTTAAAGATAATAACAATAAAACATTAAATAAAAAAATTAATATATATACTTGGTAAATATGGTAACCATGATATTCAGATTTCATTACCATTATCGTACCATCTTTATGTGGTTATCACAAGCGTGGTTACCAACATAGTCGGTTTGTGGTTGGTATCGTAATTTCCGTACCATTTGCCAGCCCTATAGATGATTATTCGGTCGAGTATAAATGATTATGCACTAATATATGAAGGATTATTTAGTCGTATGAATCTGTTTAGTAGGTTAGTCATTATTCGATCGTATTGACGGATAATGCGATGGTAATTTTTAAGTAAAAGTTGGGGGCGTTTTCATGGTGCTAGCTATTAGAAAAATCTATCGATACCATCGCATAATATGTCAATACGATCGAGTAACATTGTAACGCCATCGAATAATTAAGTTATATCATTCATCAATACTAAAGCAATATCATTACATAATCCTTCAATTGTGTGAAACCATCGAATAATCAAAATGACTAACTTACTAAATAGACTCATACGACTGAATAATCTTTTATATACTAGTGCATAATCATTTATCCTCAACCGAATAATCATCTATGCAGGGTTGAGTACACCGGAACTAACTTATATATATTAGATAATCAACAATATATGTTTATTGTGAGGTCTGCTATGAAGGATGGAGTTGGAGAAGACGAAAATGGATCGAGGAATGGAGGTCGATAAGGTTAACGTAGCATATACCCCGTATATATCATTGTGAGTTATATAGAGAGAGCTAATATGGGTTTCGAATGGAATTGAATGTCTGCATGTGAACAAAGTTGAGACATTCTTTGAATTTTAACAATCCTTATTTCGGCTATGAATTGGGGTTGGACTTTGGAGGGTCACATGTGACATGCCATATGAAAAGACAAGGAGAAGATCGGTCATGATATTGTGATGCCAGACCACGATATTATATTTTAATTTTATACTTATAAAACAGGGAGGCCCCATCCATATATCATATATCATATATCATATATCATATATCATATATCATATATGGAGATCTCACCTCATCCAAATTAAACTGCCTGCTTTTATACTCCAATCCATATATCTACTACTTTAAATGTGGGCACAGAATTACATCTCAGCCGTTAATGTTAAAATTATCCACGGCCCATAATCCATCTCAGGCCCAAAGCAACTCTTTCAGATTTTTATAAAACCTCTGACCGATTTTGGACCGTCGATAGTGATTTGGTTAAAATTTTCCATGGTCCGGATTGATTGCAGGGTGTAATGCCTATTTTGTCCTCGAAAGTTTGAATTTAAAATTATTTATTTTTTTGTTTACCTGGACATATCCGTCTTCTCGTAGGCTGTCATTCATCCTCTTCACCCTCTCTCCTTGGTCACCGACTCACCATCCACCTCTTCGTCGATGTCCTGTTCTCCGGTCACCTCTTGCTCCATCTATGGCGGCTGAGGTAGGTTATGGCTGCCTCCTCCTTGCTTCTTCTCTTCCACCTCCTTCTTTCTACGACTCTAATTCTCCCTTCTTTTCAACTCTTGCTTCCTCCCCACCGCTCGTCTGTATGCATCTATCTTGGGGGCTTTTCCTGATCCCGTCTTGTATTTTGGCTCAGGTATGTGTTCCACCTGTGTTCGGTTTTCTGCGATATCGATTTGATTGTAATTATTCGGTTCGTGTTTCCCCAAGCGATTTCGTCATTCGGTCGGTGATTAGGTTCAATATAGAGCTGTGCGATTTCTATTTTATGCATGCGAGATTTGATGATCTCTGTTTCTGTCGTTGATTCTCTGTGCAACATCTGATATCTAGGTGCTCTCGGTCAGACCCCTTCGCAAGCCCTTCGTATGCCTTTCGCAACCCTTTCTTCATCTCGTGTTCTCAATCTCGCTGCATCTAGCTCCTTTGTCATTGGCCGTACTCAAATTTTAGGGTTCGAAGTCGAGGAACTCAAGGTTAGGCCTCTCCTTTCTTTTCTGTTTTGATTGATTTTCTAATTATGTTTTGAAATTAGGAAGATTTTACCTTATTTGCGAGTTCTAGATTAGGCATGGCTTCCCGGCTTAGGATGCTTCTAAAAGTTATCATCCTTGGTGACATGGAGTTCTATCTCGATCTCTATCTCTATCTTTGTTGAGATTTGGGTTTTAAAATCAATTGTTTTAGGGTTAGAGTTGCAGTTGGAATTGTTTCTGATCGAATTGAGAGGCTTGCTCTTTAAATTAGGGATTTGTGCCTTGAAATGGAGGTTTATGACCTTCAACTTGAGGATTGAGATCTTCGGATTGATGGTTATGGCCTTGCAATTGAGGATTGGTGTTGTGAAATTGAGGATTATGGTGAAAATTGGGGACTTTTTTCAGGGTTACAGTCTTTAGATTGGGGACTATGGGCTAGGAATTGAGGATTCACTCCATGAGATTTTGAGTTTGGGTTTTGAAAATGCAAAGCAGGATCTTCAAATTGGAAATTAGGTTTTGATGTAAAGCTTTTTGGGTGATATTGCACATTCTTGTTGCCTTCAATCTCTTGCTCATCTAAGCAATATGGATTTTGGTTAGTAATTTGTTGCCTTCAAGCCGCGATCTTCTTGTTCGAGTACTTGTTATTTCAGTAACTTCTAGGAATCTTGGATACAGATGAAGTTAAAGATGAAGATTTCTTAATGAATCAAGCTCTACATTGATGATCTAGATGAATCAAGTGAATCATACAAAGACTGGATACAATACAACTCCTTGAATGAATAATGAATAGAGAAATAAATTGATATGTCTTGAAAAAAAAAATCAAACTTGTACCTCATTTATCCACACCTGTTCTATAAATTCATCAATCAAACCGGAAACGAAAGTTACAAAACACACCAAAAACTTAGACTCCAACAAATGAATTAGTTGAATGACTAATTCTTGTATCTCTTTTACCTCTGTTACAGCGTCATTGCCCCCTTCTGCCCATCACTACAAGCCATGCGTCTTCTTTTTCTCCCTTGAGTGTTAAGAGTATTGATTTTCTTAAACTCTTTGCTCACTGAATAGAAGTTTTATGATTTTTTTTTAGCTTTATAGGATTATAAGTTTTCTGGAATAGAGTCGTTGAGTCGACCCTTAATTCTTGTGAACCCACACATGGGTTGATGTGATGTTGTGTTGGTATCCACTTTTGATCTTCTTATAGATGTGACGTTTTTTAAGTTAAATTATTTCTGCATTTCTATTCCAACTAATTAATGTTTTAACCTAAATTGCAGCGCTAAATCCAGATAAGTGGATTGAATTTAGACTCCATGAGACTGCAAAAGTCAGCCACGAGACTAAGATGTTCAGGTGCTCATCTTTGCTCTCACATACATGTTTCTGTAAGTGTGTCAAAGAGAGACTTAAATGAAATTAGAAGGGATAAATGACTCTCTAAAAAAAATTATATGTGAACAGTGGATGTAAAGTAGGCTAAGAAATATTTTATGGATGGCTCTTTGAGAATGTATTGGCTTTTGAGCAAAGCTAGAAGTAAAATGAAAGTTGTATAGTCAAAACGGGAAAATTCTTTACTATTAGCCCTTCATTGCAGCTGTTGAAAATAAATCAACATCTTTGCTCTCACATGTTTCTGTAAGTGTGTCAAAGAGAGACTTAAATGAAATTAGAAGGGATAAATAACAAATTGTACAAACATATCCTATTTATTGTCTATGACATATTCCCAAAGGGTTAATAATCATTGTGATTCCATGGCCATGAAATCCTTGGATAAATATTATGAGCCCTCTCCATACCCCTGTGTAAGCTGAAATGACTCTCCAAAAAATTAGAAGGGATAAACGACTCCAAAAAAAAATTATATGTGAACAGTGGATATAAAGTAGGCTAAGACATAATTTATGGATGGCTCTTTGAGAATGTATTGGCTTTTGAGCAAAGCTAAAAGTAAAATGAAAGTTGTATAGTCAGAATGGGAAAATTCTTTACTATTAGCCCTTCATCGCAGCTGTTGAAAATAAATCAACATCTTTAACAGATTGTACAAACATATCCTACTTATTGTCTATGACATATTCCAAAAGGGTTAATAATCATTGTGAGTCCATTCCATACTCCCTGTGTAAGCTGAAATAAGATTATAAGAACCCAGCTACGTAGAACATCTGATGCTATGTAGTTTGGTTTCTCCAATTTAAAATTTGCTTATTTATGAGGAAAATAAATAGGTAACATGTTTCATGTCTGAACTTATTAAACTCTTTGTTATTGCAGGTTCACATTTGATCCAAATGACAAGTCGGGTCTTGATATTGCTTCCTGCCTTCTCACAAGGTAGGTGTAAGACTGCCACTTGAGTTTCGACTCATTAGTTTCCTATTGTCCCTTGGCGATTTCTTTGGATATTAGAGCATTGAGATGTTTATAACTCTGGAGTAAATATCCATATAAGTTTCCTACTTATTTTGTTTTCATTCAAATGTAGGGCACCACTTGGAGAGGATGATAATGGGAAGACCAAATATGTCATTTGACCGTAAGTCTCCTCAGTGAAGGTTATTATGTTTGGTGTAATATTTTTTATATTGTAAATATTATTTTTGCATAGATTTTATGGCCTATGATCAAATATCTATGATTAGAATGGCTTAGGATATTGAATCTCTGTCTGTATGTTTCCAGACTCTGATTTTATTTTACAAAACTACAAATACTGAAATACATTCTGAATTCCGCCTATCGAAAAGAATATGAAGTACTTGTTATGTAGTGCCATTTTTCTTTAGCCATAATAGCATTTGCTAAAATATGAAGTAAAAAATGGTTTGTATTGAGTTATTTTTTGGATGCTCAATTAGCACGCTCTTTAGGTATACTCCCATATCAAATCCATATTCGAAAGGATACTTTGATTTATTGGTTAAGGTTTGTGATATTCGATTTAATAACCCTTCATCTATATTTGATATTCACCCGCTGATGCATTTAATTGTATATCTTATGGTGTTACTGGTTGGTTTATTTTTCTTTTTACAGATATATCCCGAGGGGAAAATGAGCCAACATTTTGCAAAACTGAAAGCTGGGGATGTGCTAGAAGTTAAAGGTTAAACTCTTCACTATAACTTGTCTTGACTACTTAACTGAGAGTGAATGAATTCTTAAATTGACCATCATATCTTTAAATTACTTCATGCAGACCAATTGAGAAGCTTAGATATACTCCAAATATGAAGAAACATATTGGCATGCTGAGAGAGATGTCTTATAATTTGTATTTTGTAAAGCATTGTTAATAATCTTAATTCTGATGTTCAGTAAAGTTTGTTTGGAATAATATGGTACAATATTTTCTGTAATGGTGTGCATTGCTTAAACAATCTGTTTACTATTTTTGGTCACAGATTGCTGGTGGAAGTGGCATTACTCCAATGCTTCAGGTGATTGAGGCAATTCTACTGAACCCTGATGACATCACCCAGGTTGGCTGCAATTTTGCTGATTTTTCTTACATCTTCGTAATATTATATTCTGCATTTCTGCTCATTTTAATTCCTTTATAATAGCACAATATTCCTTGTGACTTGTGAGAGATATTACACTAAAACATTGTACTTTTAGGGAAGTAATTTTTGGGGGGAATTATACTGAAATATTTAGGGATGGTCATTGTACAAAGTAATATTAGAACCTATTGGTGTGCTATATTAAAATTTGGCTTTATACATATTTCAGGGATCATTGTTGTATGCTAACGTTTCCCCAGATGACATATTGCTGAAAAAGAAGCTTGATATACTTGCTTCTAGCCATTCCAATCTTAAGGTATAGTTTTCTCCTTGTTGGACTTGTGAGAGATTTTAAACTGAAGCATTGTACTTATGATATATCTATTACACCTATGGTTCTTTTTTCTTTCTTTTTTTTATCACGTGGATCTTAAGAAACTGCCCTTCTCTCATTTTTTGTAGAGAGTTTCGACCCCTCATACAATACAGGCGTGATTGTGATACGGGGATGCATTTTGAGGTGCTGGATGGCATGATGTTGAAGGATAGTTTTTTTTTGTTTAAGAAAGTATTTGTTGATTCTTGTAGAATATGTGATGTAAACCCTTTGATAGAAGAGCTTCAAAAGTTCAGAACTTCTACTAATGAGGATTCTGGGAACGTGGAGTTTCTTTCACAACTCTATGGTGATAAGGACAACCCCACTTTGAAGCCTGTCCAAGTGGGTAGTAAGGGAGAAGACACATCCGGATCCAAAGAACAAGAAGACATTGGAGTGCATGACCTTGTTCTTTTTGGGTAGGGCCTTAATTTCAAACTCCTCCCCTTTCCCCCTAAATAGGAATCTTCCTTGGAGCTTATAAGATTGCTCGTTATTTACTTATTCTGTGTTTTTTTTATTAAAAAATTGTGAATTCATTGTAGAAAAAGAGAATTTGGAATGGTGATAGGCATGGAAAAGGATGAAAGCTACAAGGTTATAATTTCCTTATTTTCACTTTCATCTTTTTGTCTTATAGGTTTTCTTCCTTCTTTCAATTTGTATGTATGCATCTAAATCCAATTTTCTCTCCCTACAGATCTTGAGATATGGTTTAGAAGGATCAATGGTTATATCTCTTGCAAAAAAAGATCTCAAGAATTTTAACCTAGAGAAGAAATTTAATGCTTTAGATCATCGGATGAAGACCATATTTGCCAATGATGATGTTAAAATTTTGGATGGACCACTGAAGGTTGGGCTATATGACTCTACTCTAACTGAAATGGAAATAAGAGTATAACTTGTCTAAGAAACTGTGTAATAAAGAAATACTCTCTCATGGTTTTAGGATAAGAAAGGCGTTGTCAAGCAAATATACCGGGGAATCATATTTCTGTATGATCAGAATGATATTATGGAAGATAATGCCTATTTCTCTGCAAAATCTCAATCATGTGAGAAGGTGAAGCATAATGATGATATTTGCCTCGGAAAGGTAGCATCTTTTATACTTGCCACTATCACTTTCCTTTTTCTTTACCGGAAATTTATCCTCCCTTTTTTGAAAACATTATCCTCTCTTTCATGTTTTCCTATCTTTGATCTTGTTCCTTTCTTCCTTTGCATGGGAATGTTATGATAGGAAGCAGAATGGTGAGGCAGGGCCTTCTGGTTGTGAAGATCTTCCATCCTCGTCTAAAACTCCTCTATCGCCTGAAAAACCATGGCAGACGGAAGAACAGCGCCGGAACTGTATGTGGTTATTTAATTTAGCTATAATGCAGATGCACTTTGTCCAGCTGTTTGTCTCATTGCATTTTTTTTCCATCCCTTCTCAGTCAGTCCAATGAGGGGTATGTTCTTCTGAAGCTCTGCCCTGGCATATTTGTCAGGATACTCATTGAATTGCACTAAAACACATATTTTTCATATGGTTGTTATTTCTGCTTGTATGAATATGCTGATTTCATCCTCGCCTTACTTTGCTGAATTTGTTGATTCTAAAGATGCCAGTATGTGCTCTCTTTTCTTTCCTTGAAGTAGAGAATGGATCCTTTAGGAGAGCATACTTTAATGAATTGGTCTTCTGAAGCTCTGCTGCTCCTTTACTTCCTTCCATATCTCTTTTGTTTTATAGTATTCTTGGTATATCTTTGAACCTCTATTTTGTTTTCTGATGTAACTTGTTATGTATTTTTTCTATGCAGTAGCTCATGGCTTGCTTTTACTTCCTCAACCCCTTCGGTTAGTTTCTAAGTTCTTCTTACCTTTCTCATTCAAGGTGGTTTCCAAATCTTGCAGCTGCCGTGGGGAGCCAGTTCGCCCACAGTTCTGGAGACACTTCTGCTCCAACTGGTAATAGTTTTGACTTTTGATAAGAATCTGCAGCTCAGGAATACGTGATTAAGATTGATTGTTATTGTGCATTATTTGTATGCATTTATTATTTAAGATTTTAGGGGATTAATTATAATTGATTAACAGTAAAAAAAACATTGTTTGGAATGGTAAAGATGACCTTTAACGACCTTATACTCCATTTCGTCTTTTTCAGATCGAACCCTTTTTGCATTTCCCATTTTGGCTTCCTTTTCTCACAGGGGGACAAGCTTTTTCAGATCCAAACCTAAATGAATTCCATTAATGACCTTGTACTCCAATTTCTTGCCCCCAAAAAAATGCATTAAAAGATTATAGTCATGTAGGCAGATTGTTGCTTAAATTCCAGGATAGTCCTGAGAGGCACTCGATTTTGATTCTGGCATAGTTTGGAATTAGGAGTAAAGGATAAATGCTTATGAATATACTCTTAGTTGGATCAAACTTCATGTCTGACTTTGCCTTAATATCATTTTCCTTCATTCATCTATGAGTATGTGTAGTTGCTTCTCAATGGCAGTGCAAAATCATTAGAGTTCAATCAACATAGAGTTCATTGCCACCTTAGAGTTGACTTCCCTAATATGAATATAGTTTAGTTTGGTTAGGCTTAGTTGGATAGAAATGGCGGTATCAAAACCTTTGAGTTGGATAGAATGAACTAGGTAGCTTCTGTCTTGCTGTGTTGTTATGAGGGCAAACAACACAAAGCTGCATAATAAGCCAAGCTTCCAATGAATTGATTTATTCTAATGGTTTTTATGACCTATTGTATTTCTTCTTCTCTTTTAATTTAGGTTATGAAACTGAGGACACTAAACCTTGTGGGGTCTGCCGGGAATGTACTAATTTTATCTCTTGCAAATGTAGAAATATCATGGAGGTTGATGTTATTGCCTCCAATGAGATGGTTAATGTAACTTGCTCTATTACAACATCTTTATTTTATAGGATGTGGGTATTCAAGTTCCTTTAGAATCTCTTTGTTTCTTAAAGTCTTTACTTTATGGTGTCATTTCTTTCTTGTATAAAACCACATATTATGCCGTGCATCGCACGGCCTTCTACCTAGTATAATATATATATACACATTACTTTTTTGATATCAAAACTTTAAAAAAATGGATGAGTTCAAAGTTTATACAATTGGACGATATGTTTCCAAATTAAATAGAAAAATAATTATATTGATAAATACAATAATTTTATAATTTAATCTATAAGGTCTGAATTACTTTTTTTTTTTGTATAAAAGAGTACGTACTTTTTTTTTTTTTTTTTTTTTTTTTTTTACCGTGGGCAAGAAGTGAATCGACAAGCAATCCTGAAGCCATCCGAAAATGACTTGTTAGACCCTACGCATAGGGTCGCCAAACAAACGAAAGGAAAAAACAAAAAAAACAACAACAACAAAAACAAAACCCTGATGTCTGGAGATCTTGTCTTGATTCTTGATATCCGGACTGCTGTTGAGCTGACTTTAGGTGGCAATGACGTCGGATCTAGACCCAAGGTCGTAGATCAAAGCGACTGGCCATAGAGGTTTGGGTTTTCCAATATTTGGTGAGTTTATCAGATTTGGGTATTCGATTGGGTAAAAACAAATTTGGGTTATCAAATCTAAATCAGATTTGGAAAGGGCTAATCAAGGCTTTCGCCTGCTTGCAAACATATTGAAAGAAGAAAATGGCTTTCACCTCGGGGTGGAGGGGTCTTCGCACCAGGCCGCCGGAAGGAGGGTCGGCGACATCAATCGACTCTATGGAGGAGGATCGGAGGCGTGGGTCGTTGGCGGCAACGGTGGAGGCTTGGGCAGCGATTGATAACAAGGTGCGGTGACGGTGGTCAGGGGCGGCTCACGGGACGATTCGAGGGAGAAGAGGAAGGTGAAGGTGTGGTGGTCCGGTCAGCAGGGGTGAAGAACAGTGGTGGTCAGACGGTGGTGATCTGCGGAGGGTCGCTGGTGGTTGGCCGTGGAAGTTGGCTCACGGCTCTGCTTCACGGGAGCGTTTAGAGGTGACGGTGATGGCGGACCATGGGCAAGACGAGGCGCGGCGGCGGCTGAGACTAGGGTTTATGTATGGGTTGGGTTTACGTACTTTAATTTTGAAATCACTATTATTGCATTGCATGATGCATTTGAAATTAATTTCTCCGCACTTTTCACTTTTAAGGGTATTTGTGATGTGATTCCATCGACCAATGGATACTAAAGATTTTAAAACTCGATTGAGAGTGTTTTTCTTTAATCAACTAGAGAGAGATTTTGGGTACGTACATGAAATTATTCAGTTTTGAATTATCGAGGAATTATGGCTAATTAGTAATTTAAGATCCTATATATGTTAGTGAATAGGGTTGTTTGATATATGTTTGGTTTAGTGACTAATTAAATTTGGTTAACTAATTGAAATGTTCGGATTCACTTTTATCAGCTTATCCTACCAATTTGGATCAGATATTATTCTTTTCTATCTAATGTAGGTTTAAATTACCATTTATATATCTTTCTACATTTAAAATGTTGCCATATTCACATGCCTAACATGGGTCTAAATGGGAAAATGACAAGTCCTTAAAATAGGAGTAGGGCCTAATTAATTGTAGGTTATTCGGATATATAATTTATAGGTTACAAACTTACAATTATAAGTTATTGGAAAGATATAATGTATGGTTGAAAGCAACCGCGGATTTAGGGGTGGGCTCGTATGAAATGTTAACTATATAAAAAATAAAAAACATGAAAGGTTAACTATATAAAAAATAAAAAACAAAAAGGTCAAAATTAATTTAGAAGGGAAAGTAGATCATAAAGTTTACTTTGCCTAGTTGGTAAGGTATAAATGAAGAACTTTTTCCTCTTTATCTAGAGCCCAAGGTTCAATTCCCACCTTTTACATTTTCTTCACTTATTTTTAACTATCTTTTTTATATATAAGTTCAAATATCTTTTTAAATTGAGAATAATTAATTTCAAATAATATTGTTTGAATTCTATTTTAGTCATTCATTAGGGGTTTCCTTGAATTTTTTTAACTAATTTTAAATTTTATTCACTTTTAATAATATGGGTAAATCTTTGAAATTTTTTTACATAACCCTTCACAATTAAATTTATTTAAAGTTTAGCAAAACTCGTTTCATTATTATTTAATTTTTAGCCTAAATCTCGCACACCCCTATGTTATGGGCTGGCTTCGCCACTGGTTGAAAGACATAACATTATATGTTATAAGATGTGGATAATAATATAATTGCATACTCCATTTCAATATATAATTGATGTTGAGTAATAAGAGAGATCAATTACGACAATTAGTTTAATTATATAAAAAAAAACACTACTTACAAAATATGTTAAATATCACAGATATTTTGGAGCTATCACATATTTAAGAAAATACATGTCTGAAATTCAAGAGGGAATAATAGTAAATAACCCTTGACCCGAAAAACTTTGCTAAACTAACCCCTGCAAAAAAAAATTGCAAAAGGTCATAACATCTGCCGGTAAAGAACGGACTACAACCGGTGGAGAGAGAAGAGAGTAACAGGCATTTATTGCCCGTCCTTTCACCCAACAAAACCCCTTTCTCTCATCCTTCAATTTCCGAAAACCCTAAATCCTTTAACATTCCCAGATCTTAACATAAAGAAGAAGATGGAAGAAGGACAGTGAGGACGGTGGCGCCAGACAAGTTTCTCTCAGGCGGCTCCGTGATGGAAAACGGCGGATCTCCATGGCTTTTGCTGGCTTCGGCGAGGCTACAGAGAGGGGGCAGAATTGAAGGACAAGAGAGGAAGAAATATCAAAAGAAGAAGGCGACATGGATGTGAGCGGCGACGACGACCTTTTCTGGGCAGGGGCGGAGGACATCTAGACGGTGAATCGGCCACACCCTCCCCCAATTCCTCCGGGTTCGGCCTTCACTGCGGTAAGCCCCACCTTCTTCATCTTTGGCTCCATCAATTCAATCGGTGCTACACCTTAGGGTTTCTGATTATTGAAAATTTCCTAGCGCTTTTGTTTCATGGTTATGTAACCCATTTTCAGATTTCAGGTCTTCTAGTTTATATTTTCTGTTAATTCTCTTGATCTGAACATTTTTAGGGTTTCAACAGTGTACGTGAAATTTTGAAAGAAATTCCGTTGAATTGCTATGACTTATGGACCTTTTATGTTTGATATGTCTAGGTTAAATTGTCAAAATCAGGCCGGCCTTTCAATTTTACCCTCTTTGCTAGACGATCACGTCATTATGCTGGCACCAGTTATGAATTTTAGCTTCTTGGGTGAACAAACATGTTGATTTCTTTCCTTTTCCATTTACTCATTTTTTAAAACTTGTTATCTCCAATCCATGTTGTGTTTGATGAGTCTGTTGTCACCACGTGCTTTGCATTTTAATGGCTTCTTGTGCCAAAGTATTCTGCTTTATGCTAAATATTTTTATTATAGTATTATTTTGGTCTTTCACTTTTGTTTTCATTCTTGTGATTCGGTTAAGCCATGTACAACATTCAGTCGCGTGTCATGTAAAGCAATTCGTGTGTCATGTAAAGCAATTCACGTGTCAAGTAAATTCAATTTTTTTTCTCATACCGTATAAGAATATATTAACATGAGTGACAAGTAAAACAGTTCACGTGTCATGTAAAGCAATTCACGTGTCATGTACAACATTCAGTCGCGTGCATTTTCCCCTTTGTTTATTTTTTCTAGTTCGAAAATTTATACCTTGTAATTGAAGTTCTGCTTTAAAGACGAGAAAATAAGTTGCAATGAGGCAAAATGCAAAAATGTGAAGCTTCCGGTTTTCCAATCAAGCAAGAAGGCGTTGTTAATTCAGATATTCGACTGTCCGAATGCTGATTTTCTGTATTTTTTTATTGTGTGTGCAGTAAGGGGACGAAGAGGGATTTCAGTGCTACAATAAGACTATCCACAATGGTTATGGTGTTTTTGATCATACTCTCGTAGTTGATGGGCACCCCGGCGTTTGTACATGCCACCTGTCTACTTCAACATTCCAATCTCAGCGTTTGTACATGACACTTGTAGTTAATATTTATAGAAAGTAGTGAAAATTGACTTAATAACTATAATAGATGACAAAAATGTGAGTTAGACATATTTCTATATCTTCTGTTGTTGAGTTAGGAACAAACAAAAAAATATTTACAAATGTGATGACAGTATTACCTATTGCATATATAATTGGCCCACCAATCAACTATCCACTCTATTGTTTCCTACTTGACACCTTATGGTTGTCTACTGGACACAATTTGTTTTTTTTTTCTAGTATATAAGAAGCCCCTTGTTATAGTCATAGTAGTAAGTGTTTGTCCTTATTATAGTCTTGTAAGACGCCCCTTGTTTCGGAACAAGTCCAATCAATAATGAAGTCGCATTAATACTTGCCATTATGTACAATATACGTAATGACAAGTAAGCTCGTTTAAAAAGAAAGCTCGCTTAACAAATGAACAAGCTTGAACATGCCAAGCTCGGCTCGTTCGGCTCGAATAGCACCCCTAAGTCTACGCATGCCTCTCCTCTCTTGTTGGACAACTGAATTTCGAGAAATCGTGATTGTTGAGCCCTCAACTAATATGGTTTCCGCCAAATTCAGCCCATTCTTCGTCTTCATCGAGATTGGGTGTAGCAAACACCTTCCTCTGCCACCATCTTCAATGGATCGAAAACCAGCCACTGCCGCCACCCACCAAGCGCTCCTCTGCAAAGCGCTTTAAGTATGTGGTTTTCTCGTGTCATGTAGATTGTATTTGAATGACATGTTAATAGTAGTTCATGTCATTTACATCATCTATGAGTGACAAGTTAGAATTTCCCATAATTACAAAACGTGTGAACCACTTGACCAAAAAAAAAAATGTGCGAACCAAATACTCAATTACTCGTTATGCAGCATAAGCATTTCGAAGTGAATCATAAGTGACACAAAAACGCACCGGTCAGTCGACCAAGATGCACATAGAGCACTGTCATGTCAAAACTATTAACTATCATGTCAAAGGTATTACTTGACAAGTTAAAAGCATTATATGTCACGTGTTAAGTAAAACAATTCACCTGTCAAGTAAAAAATTCACGTGTCAAGTAAAATACATTATATGTCATGTAAATCCGGTATGAGTGACATGTAAATTCAGTATGGGTGACGGGTAATTATATGTTGATTCAGACCTTTATAATTGAAATGGTTATCCCCGTGATTCAATCTATGTGGCCAAGGGAGGATTCAAGGGCTACGACTTTCATCCAACAGGACAACGCAAGAACTCATCTTCATCTATACGATGAGCAATTTTAGCTTGCCGCTTCACAAAATGAATTTGACATTAGATTGATATTTTAACCGGCCAACTCCCCTGACTTAAACGTTTTTTTGGTGTTGTTGTCATAGAAAAGAGAAGAAAAAGTGTTCGGTTTCGATAGAAAACTGTGTAAATTCGTCCACAGGAAAAAGTGTTTGGTTTCATATGCAGATGAGGTTCATTCAATATTGTAATATAGTATAAATGATAGTGTTATCGAATATATGATGCATGATCTTTGGCAATTTCGCATTTAACATGTTGTTTTACTAAAAAATGTACATTGTCTATAAATTACAAGTTCGAATTTCCCATAATTACAAAATGTGCGAACCACTTGACCAAAAAAAAAATTGTGCGAACCACATACTCAATTTCTCGCTATGTACCATAAGCGTTTCCATGTGCATCATAAGTGACACAAAAACGCACCGGTCAGTCGACCAAGATGCACATAGAGCACTGCCATGTCAAAACTATTAACTATCATGTCAAAGGTATTACTTGACAAGTTAAAAGCATTATATGTCATGTACATCGTCTTTGAATGACATGTTCGAATTTCCCATAAGTACAAAATTCGTTAACTACATATTGAATTACAAAAGCCGGAGCATAAGCGTCTCCAGGTGCATCATACTTGACACCAAAAGACACCGGTCATTCGACCAACACGGACATGGGTCGTGAAGAACACACAAGGGGAGATGAAGAGCTATTCACGCTGTACTTACCATTTTTTAGAGAGAAATTCATGGAGCGTATTTGCCCATTACACAAGCAAAGTAGCAAGATTGACAAAGATTATTCAATGGCACACAAACAGGATTCATGGGAAAGCCTAATTACACTAGCAACGTAGCAAGATTGGCAAGTAAATATTAACTAGTGTCATGTACAAACGCTGAGTCTGGAATGTTGACATAAACGGGTGGCATGTATAAAAGCTGATGGCAAAACGTGAGTTGTTTTTTCTAAAAAAGTTGGTTGCTTTTTCTCTCTCTTTCTCTCAGCACTTTCTGAAAAAGTGGGTTGCTTTTTCTCTCTCCTCCTCTCAGTACTCTCTCTCCTCTCATTAATTCTCTCTCTCACATGCTTTTCTTTTTCCCCTTTTCCTTTCCTCTCTCATCTCTCTCTCTCTCCCTGTCAGCTTTTTGTCCAGTAGTCTCCCACCATTTAACCTGTCACCGGCTACACTTGTAAGCGGATATCCGCTTTTAGCAAATTTTTTCCGGATGGGGTTAGTTGTGCAAAGGTCATCACCCAAGAGGGTCATTTTAGCAAATTTGCCGAAATTCAACTTAGTGGACTAATAGGTATGACAATCTAATATCACGGTTATCCTCTGAACACGCCTTGAATATTAGGGGTGTATATTTTTCATATAACAAGTCTAATATCACGGCGCTCTCTAGAGACACCCGGGATATTAGGGTGCATCTATAGCCTAATATCATGGATGCCCATTGGAGATGTCTGTGATATTAGGTGTGGTCTTTTTTAATATGTTGTAGATAATATCACATATTCTTGCCCGTGATATTAGGTCAGTGCTATGAAATTGTTGTACAATTTATTCCAGTTTTGCAGGTCAGGATATATATGTTTTTTTTATTTCTATAATAATATTCATTCAAAAGAAGTTTCCAGGACACGCACAAGTACAAATTAAAAGCTTGACCACAAAAGTAACTATAAATTCCGAATTACGTCGAAATATAGTTCTTCATCACAACCTAAATTGAGTCCATCGCTAAACCAATGCAAAGTCCATTTTACTAACTGAAATCATACTTGTTAATTAATGTTCTAAAAATGTGGAATGCTTCCAATATCCTAAATATATTTTTAAAATGAAAAAAAATACAATAGCTTCTTCAACTACTTCTTTATGATACTCTCGATTTCGGTCATCGCAACAACCTTTTTCTACTCGTTGTTGTTGCAATGCCTGCAAAATGAAGATTTCCCACCAAAGCTAAGTCTAAAATAAGCTAAACTAAGGATTATTTCCAAATTTCTATCATTTCATTACCTTTCAAGATGAAAGATAAAGTACACAACTTTTTATAGGATAAAGAAACACAAGATTATGGGTTCGTATGGGACGGGGTTAATAAACTGACTAAAATTATAAACAAGGTAAAAATTTATAAACTGTTGGTAAAAGTAGTTAAAATTTTATGAAAAAATATAAACTCCGTATGGGGCGAAAAACAGTTTATTTGTAAAAAGTGGAGTTTATTTGGTTTTTATTAGGGGTATTGTAGTACTTTCAAACCAAATAAGATAAAAGAGAAGGGGTAAAATAGTAATTATGGAATATAAACCTCAAAATAAGCTTCAATCTGCAGCTTATTTATAAACCCTTTTTTTAACCGACTAAAGCTTATTTGTTGTTACCATACACCATTTAAACCCGTTTATTTTTTTAACAGCTAATAATTTCACACTTTTTAACCTGCTAATATAGTAACCATACACAACCTATATGTAGGCATGTTAATATACCATAGTGGAATCAAACAATATTTATGTTTATAATCTAATATAATAACAACCAAACTTCAATTCATTAACTATATAGATGCATATCATACTTTGGTCGAGACAAGCATTGATCCTCAAGATATGATCTACCATATGAACTTCAAAACATAATATCCAAGGACTGAGGTGGGCATTGTAAACAATAAAAATAACATATTAGGATAGAATATGCTATCATATAAATTCATATAGTATAATAACACACTACATAGATAACGAGGAGCTTAACCTTCACATGATGCCAGAAAGTTTGAACACGAGGATTTTCTTAGGCAACTTAGTACAATATTTCATTTTGAAACTTCTATGTCAAAAAAAAAAAAAACTAGTAAAAATTTGAACTACAAAAATTAAATGACAAGTAGAAATTGGCCATAAAAATTATTGCAGTAATGGACAAACTTATATTTCAACTAATTCTTGTGCATCTAGATCTACTATTCTTTTCTTGTGCAATGGATCAATCCAATATAAATGACCGATATAAGGATTTAGCACTATCAACCCCCCAATGAGATCTATACATACATAATAACATTTTTGTGTAAGTGTGAATACATGTAAAAACGACACAAAAGAAAATAATTAAAACAATGAGAGTTTCTTACCCAGAATTATGTGGTGCATAAAAGAATATATATTTGATATCACCTTCCATTGAATTGGAAATATAATTCCATACTAGGATCATCTGAATTTGCATAATCAATCCACATCATTTTGGGAAATGCCATATTCATTTGTGACTGGCTTATCTTTTCGCTTCTTCTTCTCCTTCAAAAAAGAAAATTTGAAAGTACTAATGTATACATACTAAACTAATTATAAGTTAAGTTCTAAACTAAAAAAGGGAGATTACAAAGCATAAATGAAGTAATATGAAAACTTACCACAACGAGCATGTCAGATTTTCACCATTGCCAAACATTAGCAAAATACCATAACACTTTCACTAGAGCCCCATTTTCCAAGTACCATGGGTGAAGACAATCATGATTCGAGCAACTTTACAACATTTCATGTTCTTTTCGGTAAGTATGTCATTCAGATAAAGGTGAATCTTCTCATAATTCATTCCCATAGATCACATAAGTTTCTTGGCCTCATATGTGCTACTACGAAGGCAATTATCATCTAGAAGCAGTTCCTTGAGGAGCTCCAATATCGCAGTTAAGCTCTTATCAGTCCATCCATTCATTGCCCGCTTTCAAGTTATACAATTTCAACACAATAGGCAATCTCGTGAACTTTGTACACCCAACATATTTTTGTGCATAATTTATAAAATTTATCACCGTGGGTATGAATGTTGTGGAAAGAAGAGTTCCACAAAATTGACCCTATCACTTTAATTTCTACGTGTTGAAATTGATTTGTCATCTCACGTTTTTGCTATCTTGTGCCTTGAATCTTTTCCCATGGCCGGGTGCTCTAAAAATGTCAAAGAGTAATTTTGGTATCCATTGGTTTATTACAAAGGAGAAAGTCAAGGCTTTGGCAATGTTTAATGACAATATAATGTCACATGGAGCTTTTGCAGTTGGTTTTTAATAACTGTTTTATGTGTAATCAATTATTATGTTTAAACAACCAAGTATCTAAATTAGATCTCTGCACAACAGTAGGACATTCAGAAAACTTTTAGGGCAAATAAACAATCAGTTGTTATGTTTAAACAACCAAGTATCTAAATTAGATCTAAACTGATTTCACTTCTTCATGTTTTTATTTATTTATTATTCCATATGTTATTAGGATGATTACCTTTGCTTTATTACCCTTGTTAGAGGCTTTCTTAGTTTTCATTTTAGTATGAGCATATTTTGGTTAAGGTTGGCGATTACCTTGGGAATGTCTCGCCGAAAGAGGGCATCTAGAATAGATGATGTCTAGCTCACATATCCCAACGATCAGGCATGCTATGAGAAGATCATAAAGTGCAAGAGCAAGGCCCGGTGGTACTACAAGCTGGACATGGATATGTTGGCCTTCCATGAGGGAATAAGTGAGGCCTTCTGAGACATAGGTGCCTTACTTCTCATAGAGCTGGTGAAGGGGTACTTTGAGAACTTGGTAAAGCAGTTCATGGAAACGGTGATCGTCACTGCTTCTGCTGACGATAAGAGTGATGTTGATTTCTGGCTGGGGAACCAATCTTTCTCCTTTGACCAGAAAGAGATCTCGGAACTGTTTGGATTTACCTAATCCTCTACTACCACCCTACCCGATGTTTTGCCTATTTGGCAATACATCTCAGTCCATCAGCACCTCCCCGCTTCATGTGGCACCCCTGGCGCTGAGATTGTGAGTCCGCTGATTCACATCATCTTCACGATCATGAGGAGCACCTTATGGGTGAAGAAGGAGCTCTCTCACCCTACACACGTTGAGTTGGACTACCTCAGGCGAATGTTGCTTGATATTTAGCCGTCCATGAGCCTGATTTATGCTTGGCTTAAGCACATTCAGGAGTATAGAGATTATGTTGGGCACCTACTGGATGGAGGCATGGTAGACCTATTGACTCGAAAGCTTGGAGTTGACACGAGCTTGTACACACCCACCGCGGCCCAAAAGATGGATGCCATTTACCTCCTCCACCTCCCGAACTGGTTTGAGGTTTGGATGGGCCACGGTTACCCACAGGGCATCAACCCCACCGCTGATCCACTTGTGAGGCATCGGGAGCCTTTCTATGCTCACCCGGACATGCCCAAAGAGGCGATGACACAGTCGGTCGATCCTCTCTTGATCCCGAATTCTCTACCACCCCAACAACGACACTGGTGTGGGACGAACGTCGTTGGCTTTTTCGTCCTTTGCCATATACTAACAATATCCTAAATTAAAGCCCAAACCAATAGATTAGTAAACCAATAGATTGATAAACCAACAAACTAGTATAGCGATGAAGTTTGGAGTCGAACCCACAGAGAGAACGGTTGCTATGCAATGTTTCTAACAATGATTCTTATGACAAAAGCAATGATTTGTAGCAAATTGATAACAAAGTAAAGTAAAGAGATCGATGATTGCAAAGTATTGATAACATTCATCATGATTGGATGAAAGCAGCGTTCCACTCTTTTTGGCGGCATCCTTCCGCATTGGCGGTGTCACCCCCAATCGAAAATAAAATTTAACATACACTTTCCTCTCATCGATAGCTTCGATTTGATATATTATAAGCTCGAATCGGACATCTTGGTAAAAAGTTATAAATGATTCAAGACTAAACATATATAAATTACACGATGAAAGATGAATCATTAAGGCAAGCAAAACTAAAAAAGATTAACAAACAAAGTAGGAAGGTGAAGCAAATGGAAATTTTAAAGTAAATCTAAAATTGAAATAGTAAAACCAGACATAAAATGAAAGGAAGATCAAGTAACCTAATCAATAAAGAAAACCCAGAAATTGGAGGATTCGAATTGTAGGTGAAGAATGGAGGCATAACAAAAGGCGCCAAATGTTCGATTACACCGTATCCGTCTTCAACCCATGGAGATAGGTTTCTTCCTCTTTTGTTCTTCGATATTAGGTCCAACAATTGAAGTAAGAGTGTTTTTAACAAACGGGGTAAGAAAAATATGGAACATGAAGAGGCAAAACAGAGAAGAAGAAGACCGAGTTACCTAATAATGGAAGATGAACAAAGAGAAGTAATAACACGAGTGTCGAAATTGGTGACAAACAGACGGCTAGAACGCATTGAGATCGGCGGTGAATGAGCAACCAAAACAAGATGACACAAACGAAGAGGATAAAAGAGGGGAAAAGGCAGTCGACCACGAGGAGCAACTTTCAACTAGGAGGACAAAGGCGGTGGCAATAAGGCAAGGGTGCCAGGGCGGTGGGAAGCTGACATCGACGATGAATCAGGATAGGCCATCTCTCTAGCCATTCTCAACCATTGATCTTCGATTTTGAAAAATGTTAGTGGACGGCCATATAGTTTTCCTTCCCAAACATTTAGAATAGTAGGGATTTGTTACATCATTTACTAAACCGATATACTTTTATCATAATTATCATTTATTAAACTTCATACCTTAATAATATAATTATACTCGTGAACTTCAAATTATGAGGTTATATTGAAATATTTGACAGAATCAGGAATGCCAACATTAGAAGGAAAGTTGGAGTGGCGAGGATTGTTGACAAACTGCGAGAAGTCATATTGCGTTGGTTTGGACATGTGCAAAGAAGACCTAGATCGGCCCCGGTTCAAAGGTGCGAGATTCTGGATCTTGGAGCTTTTCGTAGGGGGAGAGGCAGACTGAAGAAGAGTTGGATGGGGGCTATCCGTCAGGACCTCAATTTACTGCTGCTTTAAGAGGATATGACATTGGATAGAAACACTTGGAGGAGACGCATACGAGTGGCAGACGTTTAATGCTGGGGGAGTAGTGTTGTGTGTGCTTGTCTTCCTTTCGCTCTGTTTTTCTTTTGCTTGCTCCGTGTCTTGATTAGTGCTCATGCTTTACTAGGGTTCTTGCTTCATTTTGTTCTGGGTCTTTCGAAAACACTCTCTCGGACTCCCCGGGGTAAAAGTGCGTACATTCCGACCCCCATACCCTGCTTAATTACGAGATACACTGGGATGTTGTTGTTGTTGTATATTGAAATATTTAAAACCCGTGAAATAAAGCACGCACAATTTATGTTTTTATTATAATTACACATTTATAATAGTGATAATTTTCTGAAGAAAAAAAATAGAGATTAATTTTACATATATTTTTTATGGTAATTTGTCACCACCTCAACTAACAATTTGAAAATACGTACTATATACTCGTATATATTCAAGATTGAAATGAAGATAAAAGCAAATTGCAACTTCCATATAACTACCATGAGAGGAGGATGTTAGTTGCAGCCTGCAGGACTTGCACTTGCACCCACATGGATTTGCCTTTATTGATAAATCAGTACTGAATCTTCACATCCTCTCTTAGAGCATGTTAAATGACTGTCTGTGCAACTAAATAAATGAATAATAAATAGAGTAAAGTTGGGACGGGAGGGCACATTGAATTGAATGGTTGTCTGCCTTATTTTAAGCAATTGGCCTTCACATTTCACATGGTCCTCTCCCTAGCTACTGCCATGTGCATTTACCCTATTCCCCTCTATTTAATCTACCTACTGTGTGTTTGTCTATATTCATCATCTTCACCCTTCCAATTTGCATGTTACATTCAATCCATCTACCCTATATAGCCAATATCGACCTAACTGTGGCAGAATCTGTCAACAAAACAAACTCTCATATGTAACCCGCTGGGAGCGAGGCGAGGGCTACGTGTTATTTCTTCGACTATGTTAAAAAAAGTGTTTCTCACTTCTGATTGAATCAAAAATGGCAAACAAGCAAATGAAAGTTACAAAACCGTTTTTCTTACTTATTCCCTTGAGTAGAGCTAGCTGGCAAAATTTGACCCGATCAGACCTAATCGAAACTCGAAAATATAGTGTGATACACACACAATCCGAATTAGAACCCGAACTTGGCTCATTTTAACCCGATATTCGAATGGACACGAACATAAACAAACCCGACCCATACCCGATCCGTCCTTAACTCGACCCAAACAAGACCCTACTCATCCTTTCAATTACTTTAATTTTCTTATTTTAATTAAATACTCAAATAACATGAATTATATATAATGAGTCTTAATATACTAAATAAATGAAATTTAAAAGTCAATAATTAAGAGATAAACAAAAAATAATCATCATTTTAGAATAAAACTTAATGTCACATGACTTGATCCAACCCGAAATCTATTTGACCTAAACTTACATTCACATATCTCAACACGCACCTGCAAGTGCAACTAGGAATGACTCATTTAGTTGACACTTGGACAATTGGTAACACAGACCAGGATCGACATCGGCCATTTAGGGTTTTAGGCTAACCACTCCGATACCATATCAAAGTCCGACTCGGACCGATAACTGGGAGTCGTGTGCACGCCCGTGCGCTATTAGCTTAGCACACAAGACGAGGGAGGTTCCATTCTAAAACCAATTGACAATAGAAAAAGTAGCCATTCGATTTATATACTAGGGCTCGTTATGTTGAACTTTCGATGTGGGACACTTTATGGTCTCATTCACATCTATCAACACATATGATCTGACTCGACATATGACCGAACCTGAATGGGTATCCAAATCCGGCCCGAACAGCCTGGTTTCCACCTCTACCTTAGGGTATGGTTTAAGTATACCTTAATGAGAAAGAAAGTTCTAAATGATCGAAAATAAGTGAAGCTTAAAAAAAAAAAAAATGAATTTTTTTGTAAAATAGACATTTTTTTGGACGAATTTGCAAAATGGTCACGTTTTTTGACAAATTAGCAAGATGTCCACTATATATACCCTAATTAATTGTGTCCCTCTCCTCTCTCTCCTTCTTTCTCTCGCTCGCCCACCTTTATCGCTCAAATCTCTCGCTCGCTCACCTCTCCTCCTGAGATCTGAAGGAAGACCGGGTTGGATCCAAGGAAGGGGATCTCCCTCGCGCCGCCTCGCTCTATCTGGACACACGGAGGAAGATCGACAGATCGAGGTCGGGTTGGATGGATCTGGATGGATCGACAGATTGAGGAAGGGTTGGACGGATCGATAGATCGAGGAAGGGTTGGACGGATAGACAGATCGAGGAAGATCGACGAGATCTCCGGCGATCGAGGGAGATCGAGGAAGGGGATCCGAGGAGGGAGATCGATGCAGTGGATTTCTCCGTTGATGGCACCTCTGATCCCTACCTTGTCGGGTAACGTTGCGAGCTTTTCTTGTTTAAGTTTCTATTTCTACTTTCTGATTTAAATTTGATGGAGTTTTTCGATTGAATTGCAACTCTGCTGCAATTGAAGTATAGTTCTTGCTAAATGATAAAGGCTCAATAAAAAACAACTGTCATCACTCATAATCAAGACTGATTCCAGAAGCTTCTGTGGATTAGGGTTTCTCGATTGATGAATAACAACTGTCAGCACTCATAATCAAGACTCATATCAGTTTCATATTTAGCTGATAGAGAAACAAGCAAACTGCAAAACTTGATATTGAAGATGAATCAACCTTTGTTGAATCAGGGCTTTGCGAGCCAGAAACAAAGATGCTAGAGCTTCACAAGATGGATGAATGTTTTGCTGGGGTCACCGACTCCAGCCGTGCTCTTTCTCCTGTCAAATCAGGATTAGAGCTCTGGAAACCGAGCACATGTATTGGATCAAGCAACCTACTGAACACCGGAGGAGCCTCAATAGGCCAATCATCCGGGCACCACAGCACTGCAATGGGGCACTTTAAAGATTGAAAAGCACAAAGCTATGCTACAAAAGATGCACGAGAAGTATGTTTTTGGATCATATGGTTAAGTGCACTATAATCTCTAACTTGTGACAGGGTTCTAATTGTTCAAAGGTTTTTCTTCTTGTCCAGATTATTTCCAAATGATAGTATTGATCAATTCCTTCGTATGTACATGGTGAGTTTGCAATCTCTATATTTTATTGTTGCAAGTTGTATAGATGTAATTTGAAGTTTGAAGCATCATAGATGTAATTTTTTACTTGTAGTCATGACTGATATGATATTGCTTTTAACTGTTGCTTCAATTGAATTACTTTTGCAAAATGAATTGCTGAAATTTATATTGTTCTTGGATAATCTGAACAATCATATTTGGCACTTCTAATATGTTCTTTAGGTGTGTTATTCAAGGTTTCTTTTTCCGTTTTCGAATCTTGTACTATTTGGATGGTTTAAAACAAGTTAGATTAAACGTTTTAACCAGGGTATGGAGTTTGACTTGGATGCACTTCAGAAGATCTCCACGGAATACGCCGAAGCCAAAGCACTTGCTGTAAAAGGTACATGAAATCGGAAGCCCTTCCCCCGTTTTTTCTTCTGGCATTCCAAATAGTTTCTGCACACCTATTCATTCTCTATGACAGAGGCTAGCGAGCTAGTGGACGTCCAAGACATAAAGCACATAGAAGAAGATGCGCCATCGATCGCAGATCATGTGGGGAAGATAGTTGAGAACTGGAATCAGCAAAAGGATGCATTCAATCAAAAAACAAGATATAAAAGGAAAAGTCTTCCGCAGAAGACGACATTACATTCTAGACAAATAGCGCCTGTCCAACAACCTGCTAATGAGAGGCAGTCTATCGATGAAAGCCTCCCGCCTGACGGCTTCATGAAGCTGTTAACCGATGGAGACGAAGAGGAGGATATGAGCCAAGAAATCGAGATTGAAGAGATTGAGCGGCTTTTGGAGATTGGCGATAGCCATGAAGATGATTCATGTTATGCCGATTATCTAGACGAAATATTATCTGATGGATAACATGTATATACAAATTCCTGAAGAAATATCCAGCTTGCGTGTACTGCTTTACCGGGGTGCCAACTAAGGTTGTAATTCGAGTCAAATGACCCGATAGTCGAGCTCGAGAGTTTGAAAATGTGTTCATATTCGATTTATTTAGTAAACGAACCTGTCCGAAAGTTGAACCCAAACTGAAATCAGCACAGCTAGTGGTTAATATTTGTGGTATGAACTGTGATTCAACTCCAAATATGAACGCGAAAAGCACCAGCCGGAAATGTAAATGTTGGGTTGGATTTTTCCTGTTTTTACCACCCAAAGATTCGTACTCTTATATCTGCACAATTTACGGTTATATTTGCACATCGTACTCTTATATTTGCATGACAAAATGTTTAAAAAAATAAATAAAAAAAATTAGATTTGATTCATATTTGCACAACTTATGGTTATATTTGCACAACATGCTCTTTTTTTTGCTCAACAATTCTTTATTTTTGTACAACAATCGAGACTTGTGAAATTGTGTCTCCACATAATCTTATTTTTTGTAAATATAATTTTCTACTTTTTTAATAGATTATTGCACAACACGATCTTATTTTTGCTCACCAATAGAGTAAAATTGTACAACATGGGGGATTGGTCAAATTTTGCTCAACATCATCTTATTTTTGCTCAACAATAGGTTATTTTTGCACAACAATTGAGACTTTTGAAATTGTGCTCAACATGATTTTATTTTCTCTCAATATAATTTCATACTTTCTCAATAAATTATTGCACAACATCATCTTATTTTTGCTCAACAATAGGTTATTTTAGCACAACAATCGAGAGTTGTGAATTTGTTCTCAACATGATTATATTTTCTCTCAATATAATTTCATACTTTCTCAATAAATTATTGCACAATATGCTCTTATTTTTGCTCACCAATTCTTTATTTTTGCACAATATTTGAGCCTTGTGAAATTGTGTCTCAACATGATCTTACTTTGGGAAATATAATTTTATACTTTTTAATAGATTATTGCACAACACGGTCATATTTTTGCTAATCAATAGAGTAAAATTGCACAACATGGGGGTTTAGTGAAATTTTGCTCAACATCATCTTATTTTTGCACAACTATAGGTTATTTTTTGCACAACAATCGAGCCTTGTGAATTTGTTCTCAATATGATCTTATTTTCTCTCAATATAATTTCATACTTTCTCAATAAATTATTGCACAACATGCTCTTATTTTTGCTCATCAATACTTTATTTTTGCACAACTAGTGGTGAAAATTAGTGTTGACACTGAAATTAGTTACAATTATTGCTGACACTGATATTAGTTACAATTAGTGATTACACTGATATTAGTTACAATTAGTGGTGAAAATTTGCACGACTCTGTTTTAAGAGTTGCACGACTCTGTTGTAAGAGTTGCACGACTTTGTTGTAAGAGTTGCACGACTCTTTTTTAAGAGTTTCATGAATCTGTTGTAAGAGTTGCACGAAGCATGTTAATGAGCTTTTAGAGATCACCAAATTAAACAACAATAAATGGCAGAACCTAATATGCTAGAACTTCAATAGGCATGCCCCCATATATTCACGGTTTGTGCTGTGAGTACCTTGCATCCCAAATCCGACAAGTTCCATCATCCGATGACCTGGCCGTTATTGAAACAACATTCTAAATAAACAAATAATACAAGTAAAAAGATTGTTTCTCAAAGCTAATTGGATACATATATTTCCACTTTGTAAGAAATCATTCAACAAGAAAGACAAACAAAATCCCAATAAATTACACTCACGATAATTGGATACATATATTTCTCAAAGATAATAGATAATTGAATCAAAACTTGTTCGAAATTGAATTGATTTGAATTTAAAGGAACAACAGTGTTGCCTAGATCTAGGGGTGACAGTAATCACAGCCATGACGAGAGCAGCGACAACCATGGTGAAGATTGAGATGAAGAGGCCAATGCCCATCCTTTGCAACTCTGAGAAGCCTTTCTCATTATCGGTGACCTTTCTAGCTATGGGAACGAGTAACCTGTCGTAGATCGGGACCCAGAAGATGACGCTGATGACGTCAAAGGTGGATAGAGTGGCATCAGGTCTTAGGTATCCATGAAAACAGATCCATATATAAAAACCAGAATAAATTAGGCAACTGATGAGAGGCGCTGGTCAAGTGAATTGAACATCAAAACCAAATGAAAAAATGGCTGAGAAAATACAATTACTTAACCAGGCTTTACTAAATATGCTAGACGACAAGTGAATGAGATGAAAGGCTAGTTCATCAAGCATAACAACAGTGAGAAGCAACAAAACATGCCAATAAAATTTCTATTGTCACATCACTGTTGACAACAGTCATTGATACTGAATCATGAGAAGCTTAAGTAAACTTATTGTTGTAGGAGGAAATCGAGTTCAAAATATAAAATATAATTCAAACCAGATTTGTGCCCACGCAAATAATTACAAGACCTCTTCCTGATGTAGAACCGGGAAGTCAGGATCGATCCTCGAGGAAGCGAGTCAGCGGATCTCAGGTAGCGGAAAGATCTCAGCGAAGTCGACCAGAAGATTCCTCGATGTTGAGTAAACTACTCGATATCGACTAACCTATTGAGTAAAAACAGAAAGCAAAACGAAATAGAAAACGAAGACCAACAGAAAGTACTCGACCTCGACAAAATCAACTCGACATCGACAAGATTTCCTCGATGTCGACAAAAAAACTCCTCGAAATCGACTAAAAGACAGAAACTTATCAATAAACTAAAGACTTCCAAGATCAGCGTTTCAACACCACAACGATAACCATGCAAAGTAACACATAAAGGCATAAAAGATCATGATTTTCATCAAATAACTTTCGTTATTAGCAAATAGGAATATAGAGGCTTGCGCATAAACCCTAATTGTTACTAACCCTTTTCACATAATTAACCCAAGTTGTATTAAGATCACTTTCGCTTCAAGAACACAAACAAGGATCACCTTCAACTTTCGCAAAAGAATCATGCTTTTAGGGATAGAAGACGAATTGCATAAAAAGATCAAATATTTACCGCATCACCTCACATGGCCACCGTCGGGCTCACCCCGACCCTAGAAGTGGGTGGACTACTCGCTCTTCATCATCAAGAAACTCATCAAAGATTTCAGAAAAATAAATTGCATTAAAATAAACCAAGAGAACTTACAACCGATCGAAGATAAATCGTCTCTCAACACCTTCTCTCCTCTCGCCACAAGCTCTCTCTCTCTCTCCTACTTACTTACTTGATGTCATTGAAACTAGAAATTGAATTAATGGAAATCAGCCCCTAAGGCTTTATTTATAGGCTTCGTTCTCTCTCTCTAATTAGGAAAGAATTACATATCTATATCTATATCTATCTTAAGATGGAAATAAATAATTAAATGAACTAGGACTATATCTAATGTGGATAAAATATCTTCTCTCTTGACTTGATGACACTTGATAGATTTTGATAGAATTTCATCTCGAAAATATCACCATTGGACTCGGGATAGAAACTTAACAAGAATTCGGATTACTCCTCGGACTTTCTGGAATTTTCCTCGACATCAAGTAGGATTGCTCGATATCGACTAGCACTTTTCTCGTCTTCCGCTCAGCAACTTGATTCCGGCTAACAGGAGCATAGTTGACTTGGATTTTTCCTTGACATCGAGTAAATTTCCTCGAAGTCGACCAAGGTTTGGTCCGTCTTCGGCTTCTTCGTCGATCTCGGCTCCAAAAAGTGAAAATCGACTAAGTGGTTACTCGATATTGAGTAGATTTCCTCAATATCTACTTGCATGTTCAGCTCCCAGCTTGCTTGTCGATTTCTGGGGTCTTTACTCGATTTGGGCTTGGTCGACTTCGACCAATTTGGTCGATGTCGAGTAACATTCAACTCTCAGCATTTTTCTCTGTTCTTGAAATGCACTTTTCCGAGTCCTCGTTGGTCGGATTGACGCATATGACCATGCGTTGGAAATCTCTTTTCGAGGGCTACAACTCTCATGAAGACATCAGAACTTGACTCAGAATGATGAATGGCGAAAAATGGCCTTTTCTTTAGTTGTACCATCTTTAGCTTCTTCATGAGTTTCCTTTAAGCTCCAAAGTGCGTCCGATTTCTGCGAAATGTAATAAAAACTTGTGTCGACCTCCATATTTGGCAAATAAACATATACTACACATATTTTGTATTATTCTAACCCAAATGCATGTAATGCATGCAGAAATCGATATAAAAGTAAGTGTAAACCATGTCGAATTAGGCTCACAACACTTATACAGCTAAGCATATAAAAAAGTTATTAGGGGAACTTACAAAGGCTTTAAAAGCGTGTCGATGAGCCATCTCATATATATAGAAACCTGCTCAACACCTAGCCATAAGGAATATCTGCTCAACACCTAGCCATAAGCGTGTTTCTTGAAGATTTCAAGAAACACTAAGAATTTCTGTGAGAAAGAAATGAAACAGGAAGATGTAAGCAATAATATAGACTGGAGACCACAATAGGAATATATATTTTATCAAACCTGATTTATAGAAGAGATATACCTTCTCGATTAGCATTGTCTTGAAAGATTTTTCCTTCTGAATACGGATGTCTGGATGAGAGGTTATGATCTTCATCTGACATTCTAGAATGAAGCATCTGAGTAGAGGGATCATCAAACTCAGTAACTCTGCAGCTTTGATTACGTCGTAACGTCAAATCATTAGTCTTTGAGGCAAACATGTGTTGTGAGCTGAATCTGCCATGTTTTACACTTAAGTTTATATCGATTTCTGCATACATTTCATTCATTTGGGCTAAGATAGTACAGAATCTATGTAGTTTATGTTTATTTGCCAAATTATGGAATCTACACCAGTTTTTGTTTAAATTCGCAAAATTCGAGGCATTTTACAACAATCCTAAGGAAGGTCGGAAAAGCTCGGAAATCCACTACAGAAGTCCAAGGTCAAAGAAGCAACGGAACCAGTCGAATCGAGCCGAGAACCCAGGCTACTCGATCTCGAGTAGACCTTACTCGATCTCGACGAGCATGTCCGAGCACTGCCTTGTAGACCAAGAGCAGTGTCGAGAGCCAGACCAACCCAGCTCCGGAAGTCTACTCGATCTCGACAAGACCTGGTCGAGATCGACGAAGCCCAGTGCCACACCCGGAGTCGACGAGGAGAAGAGCTGATCAAGAAGCCGAGGACGAGAAGCCGAGCACAATCCTACTCGATCTCGACAAAACCTTGTCGAGATCGACGAGCCAGAGTCCAGACCCAGGCTTTTCGAGCACACCTACCCGAGAAGACCTAGTCGACGGATCAATCCTACTCGAGGTCGACTAGGGCTACTCGAGGTCGACGAGCGCCAGGAGCCAAGTCCGAGCCACATCGAGCACCAGTTAGCCGAGACGACGAATTCTACTCGAGGTCGACTAGGCCTTTGTCGATGTCGAGTAGCCCAGCTTCCGCAGACGAGTCGACTTGAGCAGTCCGAGTAGACTTGGAATTCTTGGGCATGAAGGAATCCGAGAATGGCCGAATTCTATCCAAAGTTGATCAATTCTATCCAAGGAAGCAAGATCTATCAAGACATGAAGACTTACCCACTTTAGAATTATCTTTTCCTTATTGATTTATTTCCTTAAAGCATTTTATTTATCTTTTAGCAAAGTAGATATAGATTTAGATATAGATAGATGATTATTTCCTTGATTAGCGGGGTTTGATCACTATAAATAAGGCCCTAGGGGCTCAGTTTTATTCATTCAATTTCAGAGAGAAACATGTAGTTCCACAGATACAGTTTGAATTTAGTTTTAATGCAATTTAGTTCTTTTCATCAATCAATGTCTGCGATTGCAATGAGGCGTGAGTAGTCCACCCACTTCTGGGGCTGGGGTGAGCCCGACGGTGGCCATGTGAGGCGATGCGATAAAGGTCAGATCTTTTTGTGCAATTCGTCTTCTATCCCTATGAGCATGATTCTTTTGCGAGAGTTGAAGGTGATCCTTGTTTGTATTATTGAAGCGAAAGTGATCTTAATGCAACTTGGATTAATTATGTGAAAAGGGTTAGTAATAATTAGGGTTTATGCGAAAGCCTCTATAATGATGGAAAGCATGATCTTTTGTGCCTTTGTGTGTTACTTTGCATGGTTATCGTTGTGGTGTTGATACCCTGGCTTTGGAAGTCTTTTATATATTGATTTATTTTCGTCGGAAATCTGAGTTTTGGGTTCGAGAATTTGCATTTTAAAGTTACTGTTTTCTAGTCGATACAGAGGAGCTTTGTCAATCTCGAGTAGCCTCTACTCGATATCGAGTTGGCTTGTCTACGTCGAGTTGCCTGTTTCGTTTTTTGAGTTTCTGTTGTTCACTGCTGTTGTCGATCTCGAGTGCCTCTTGTCGAGATCGAGTAGCTTTCTGTCTTGCTTTGTTCTTTACTTTCATTCGTTATTTTCTGCTTTGCTTTGTCTTTCTTCCTTTGTTCCTTTGTTTCTGTCTTTTCTGTTGCTCTGTCTGTGAGATCTACAGCTACCTAAGAACTGCTGACGTGCTTCCTCGTGGATTCGATCCTGACTTTCTCTTACTACAACGGGAGGAAGTCTTGTATTTATTTGCTGAGACAGGGAAGTCAGTCTGATCTTTATTTTATATTTATTTCATACTTGACACACCTCCTGCTTACAACAAATTGGCGCCGTTGCCGGGGAGGCTATCAATCGCGCCTTAGGTAGTCAGTTCTCACTGTTTCTTTGAGTTAATTTGCAGGTGTATGCGTCGTTCTGGTCAAACACCTGAGTTTGACGCCTTAGACGAACCAGAACGCCTTTTTCACATCAAAGCTAAACTACAAAGAGCCATGGCAGCTGCGGAGACACAGGAACAGCTGATCGCTAGGCTTACAAGGGAATTAGCCGCTAAGGATGCTGCTATCGCCGTTGAGAAAGCAGGAAGGGAACAAGCACAGGCTGAGCTTGCCCAATATCCAACCAGGGCAGAGGAATACATGCACCCAACTCTCGTCGTGCCTGAATCGGCGATTCTAATCCCCGATAACTCTTTTGAAATTTGCACTCAATTTCTTATAGAGCTTAAAAATAATGCCTTTTATGGTAGATTTAATGAGTGTCCTCTTGAACATATTACAAACTTTTCTGACATATGTCGTACTCTTGCTGAAGGTACAACCCTGGAATATGTCAAGATGAAATATTTTCGCTGGTCTCTCGCTGGGCCTGCACTAAAATGGCTTGAAGGGCTGAAAGCAAGATCACTCACAACCTGGGCCCAAGTAGAGCAAGAGTTTCTGAACAAATTCTTCCCACCCGCCAAAACAGCACATCTCCGCCAGAGAATCATCGCCTTCAAACAGAAGCAAGGGGAACCGCTGACAAAGGCATGGGAGCGCTACAAGGAACTTCTGCGATCTTGCCCTACTCATGGACAACCACCCTACGTCATTCAGGAGATCTTCTTCAACTCTCTTGATCAAGTCACTAAGGACAGAATCAACCATTATACTCGCTATGAGTATCTGACAATGCCGCCAAGTGACGCATGGGGTGTGCTAGAGAAGCTCACTAACTACGACAACAAGTATGGGTCTACTGCAACCTATGAAGAGAACCCATACGCCAGGACAGCACCATCCATGCCCCTCTATGAGCCTCCTAAGGAGATTGATCCCGATGTTAGGGAGCAGTACTACAGAGACCAGAATAAGAAGCTCATCAAGCAAGTAAAGTATCTCTCTGTCAACCAGCCTTGTATTGAATGCGGATCGCAAAGGCACACCACTCCTGAGTGCCCACACGCAGAGCAAGTCAGGATGGCAGAGCATCATGAGGAGGCAGCTTACGCAGGAGGTCCCAATCGCTACATGGGGGACCAAAGGTTTCAGCAACCACAATGGAACCAAGGTGTCCCCAGGAACCCCCCGCCCTACAGAGCTCCAGGACATCCGGAAAGGGACCAGAAAAAGGATGATATACAGATAGTCCTGGAGGAAATACGGAGGAACCATTCAGAAACTAGGCAATCCTTCAACTCAGTCTATACTCAGATGCAAGGTGTCAACTCTAGGCTTGGGGAAATTGATATATGGCGAAAATCAGTTGATACACAGATTGGTCAGCTAGCAGCAGGAATCCCCAGACAATCAGGTTCGCTCCCTAGATCTTCAGAACCAAATCCTAAGGGAAAGACTGGACATATCGCTGCTGTAAAAATCAGAAGCGGCCATCAATTGCAAGAGCCAGAGGTCGGAAAACAGCAGAACAACGGAGAACAGCTGGTCGACCAGAGCCTACTCGATGTCGAGGAAGGTCTACTCGATGTCGAGGAGAAACTTCCAGAGTCCTCGTCTGCACCAAATCTAGTCGAGATCGACAAGACTGTAATCGATGTCGAGGAGCCCCTGGTCGACATAGAGCAACCTGCAGCACCTCCGACGTTTGTTCTGGCTCCGACTCAGAAAAAGAAGTTGTCTTTCCCCACAAAATCTCCAAAGGACCCGGCAGAAAAGAAATTTCAGCGCTTCATCAAGATGCTTCAGAAACTCAACGTCACCATCCCCTTCACAGAAGCTCTCAATGAAATGCCATCCTATGTCAAGTTCCTGAAAGAGATTCTGAGCAAAAAGCGATCAATGGCTGAAATCACAGAGGAGTGCAGCCATCTGGACATATTGGAGAAGAGGCCGGATCCAGGTAAGTTTGTTATAACTATTGGGTTTGGTCCATACAAAATTAATGCTTTATGTGATCTTGGAGCTAGTGTGAGTATAATGCCTTTAACGATTTGGTCCAAGATTAAGATAGGTGCCCTAGAGCCTGTGGATGCTAGACTTTATATGGCCAACAACACGGTGGTCATCCCAACAGGCATGGTGGACAATGTGCCAGTACAAGTAGGAAAATTCTTTGTCCCTGCTGATTTCCTAGTTGTTGATATACAAGAGGATCCTGCTTGTCCAATTATTCTAGGAAGACCCTTCTTGGCGACGGTGGATGCCAACATAAGCGTAAGGAAAGGAGTGCTCACCTTCAACATCAGCGATGAGGTAATTGAGTATTCCTTTAATAAAACTGAAAGGCATACATGTCCAATAGAAGAGGTCAAATCTATCTCAGCTGGCTACATTACCTGCGGGGAACCCAAGGTCAGAAATATGACCCCTGAGGAGCTGGAAAAGAGGGACATGGAAGCCCAGGTAGAGGAGATCATGGCAATCCTCAAGGAGAACACAGAGAATCCAATCGACACGGACCAAGGTAAGTCGTTATGGATTAATTATCGTTGTGCCTTTGTGTGTTACTTTGCATGGTTATCGTTGTGGTGTTGATACCCTGGCTTTGGAAGTCTTTTATATATTGATTTATTTTCGTCGGAAATCTGAGTTTTGGGTTCGAGAATTTGCATTTTAAAGTTAATGTTTTCTAGTCGATACAGAGGAGCTTTGTCGATCTCGAGTAGCCTCTACTCGATATCGAGTTGGCTTGTCTACGTCGAGTTGCCTGTTTCGTTTTCTAAGTTTCTGTTGTTCACTGCTGTTGTCAATCTCGAGTGCCTCTTGTCGAGATCGAGTAGCTTTTTGTCTTGCTTTGTTCTTTACTTTCATTCGTTATTTTCTGCTTTGCTTTGTCTTTCTTCCTTTGTTCCTTTGTTTCTGTCTTTTCTGTTGCTTTGTCTGTGAGATCTACAGCTACCTAAGAACTGCTGACGTGCTTCCTCGTGGATTCGATCCTGACTTTCTCTTACTACAACGGGAGGAAGTCTTGTATTTATTTGCTGAGATAGGGAAGTCAGTCTGATCTTTATTTTATATTTATTTCATACTTGACCATCCTCCTGTTTACAACAACATGCTACTTTCCAACTTAGTTGACTCATCCAGCTTCAAAGCTAAGTCTAAGCTGCAATCATAACCTTCTCTAACTTTCAGATGGGGCATTACATCATCCAGTTCCTGAAAAGATGTACCATCTGGAGCGTCTACCAAGCGGACAGGCAAATCTGTATCAAAAAATCCTTGTTCAAACCATGAGATTACATCAGCCCCAAGAAATGGACCCTGGATCTCACCCTGAGGATCAAGATAGTACAATCTCCACTCTTCAGGAGGCATATCATTTCTAAACTGAGATGCACCATTCTTACTCCAAGAAATCTGCGAGTTCCTACTCTGACTTTCCTCCAATGTTTGTAAAACGAATAGAGTATCTGAGTCATTAGGAAACGTCAGACTAGAGTCATAATTGATACTATCGTTTAAAGATTTTTCGTTCAATGCCATATCGATGGTTTCCCTTTTCCCGGAAGCCTTGGACTGTGTGATATTCTTGCTGAGGCCATCAGATTCTGTCAAGTCAGTATCTTTTGAAGTTCTTGATAAAATGCGGTCCATTTCCATTCTAGGAGAATTAAGCTTCTCTTTGAGATCAACACTTGTTTCTAAATCAGAAATTTCAAATATCAAGTTTAAAAATCAAAACATAGAATAAGATTGGTTTTCAACACAACAAGTACAACGCAAAAGCCAAAAGAAGAAGTAAGCAAATTCATAAAATTGTGCACATAAACAAACGCAATTAGAAGACAAGGTTATACCAACATCGGTTTGAATATAAGCATCATCACTCTTAGAGTCCAGGAAGCTGTCAACAATATCTTGGCTTATATTAAAGAAAAGGGTGTCAACTTGGCCCTCATCAAAATCTCCATCCACAATACCTAATAATAAAGAAGCCATTTATATGATTGATTCAGTCACAGACAAAGCAACAACAATAACATCAATGACAGTTGTATACCTATAGGGTTCTCCTGTACTTTTCCCGTTTTAGATGTCCTGAAGGAAAACTTGCTACCAGAGACTTTTCCTCTCCACATGTCATCAAGAATAGCCTGAAAAACAAACTGAATGATCAAAGATGTTTTATCCAGCACAACATGGATGAGGAAAATCAATGTTATTACATAACTTTCACCTTCTCTTCCGCATCTGGTGCAACAAAAGCAAGCGGTTGAAGAGCCTCTATTTGGGTTACACAAGGTGCTTCCTCCATTGCATCTTGCACTGTCCCAAAAGATGGATCATGCTTTTGCAAACGGTAAATATTCAGAAGCTTACCTCTTGTATAACAAAACGTGTCAGCTGAAAACCATGCTTTACCAAGAACATTTTTGTTTGTATCCGATTTAGTAATGCCTACAAAACATCCTAATAGGAGTCTGGTACCCTTAGCCATCCCTCTTCCCATAGCAAAACCCATTTTTAAACCCTCAACTCGTCCCTAATCAAGTCCAAAACCAGGTGCACCCCGAAAAGTAGGCACGACAGAATTGGAATCCCTAATGTGGCTGCCCCTTGTGACAGAGTTACTGTCACAGTGAGCATCTTCCTTCTCTCCATCCTCTTTTTTATTAATCCGACTCTCCTTCTCCTTGTCTTCAGGGCCCCATCTAGAAGACCACTTACTATCATGATGCGCTTCAAGTGCAGAATTGCGGCCCCCTACATCATGCCGTCATTCAGAAGCATGAATCCTAGGATCCACCGTTTCCTTGGCTAACACATTCTCATTGCGGCGATCAGCTTTTCTCCGGTCTATTCTACCAAGTACACCAGGTTCCCTTTCTTCTTCATGCCAAGAGCTCAAGCTCTCTTCCTCAGTAGCAACCTTCCTTCAGTCCTTCTTATCACCCTCCTAATTTGCATCACGAGAATATTCAAGTGAGAGAGAAGTAAGAGTACGAAAATCCTGGTGCATACATAAATATCCTTCTGACGATGAGCTTCACTTGTAGATATGAAAAAATGGGTAAAATAAAAACACCACCAGATAGCTATAGTGAAGACAAAGGATAAGAAGTTATGTCTCAACAATGAACAAAAACGTATAGGTTTAGCTTCAGTTGGTTAAGTATAAAGCCATTGTGGAGACAAAGGTATGTTGCTGTCTGGCACAACATGGTCTGTAGTTACGGGTCAAGGAAGATTAAAACTATCATTAGCAAATGAAACATACAATACCGGAATACTACTAGGACGATGCAATATATAGCCTAACTAACCTTTCATATCATCAAGTAATCCCACTGCTGCCTTTTGGCCGTGATTAACACCTGAAGATTTCAAGAAACACTCAGTCTTAGAAGTTGCACAACTCCGTCTTAGAAGTTGCACAACTCCGTCATAAGAGTTGCACAACTCCGTCTTAAGAGTTGCACAACTCCGTCTTAAGAGTTGCACAACTCGGTCTTTAGAGTTGCAAAACTCGGTCTTTAGAGTTGCACAAAGCGGTCTTTAGAGTTGCACAACTCGGTCTTAGAGTTTCACAATATGCATACCTTATGGTCATGTTCTTCATCGAAATATTCCCAATTGACATCACTCTTGGGAATCGAATCATTTGAGTTGATACTGAGAGCAGTATCTCGGACCTGAACTGGCAAACCATATTCAAGATCCAAAAGGCAGACTTGACAGACATAACGAGCCTACAATCATGACTTGCACAATATAACAAGCCAAAATATATAATTTAATTCAACCATAGAAAATTGAAGTACACTGCTGATGCTTATGACAACATTCATGTGTATAAAAAATTATGACAAATAAGCAGTCATCAATTGAAGTACCTATAACAGGATTCATGTGTATAGAAAATTATGACAAATTGCTCAACATATGATACTGAGTACACTACTGAAGCTTTGAGTACACTGCTGCTATACAATTCACACAGAAGATCCACTCCCTCACACAGATCAACCAGAAAAGCCGCTATACAATTAACCAGATCAATTGAAGTAGACAATGGTGATGTTAAATTGAAACACTCGGAAAGAAACCTACAAACTTTAACAAGCAAAGAAGACAAAATCTACAAACTTTAAGACCAACGAGGACAAGATTTCAGATTTCGTTCAGCAATTGCAACCATCACAGACAAAATCAATTTCCTTATCAATCGATCTCCGATCGATTGAAGCACATGGTATAGATGCAACAAGAAAGCAAATTGAAGGGGAAAAACAGAAGATATAGTCAATTGCCTGTTCAGAGCTATCATTCCTCCTCATCGCTATTGTATTTTTCTATCGTATATGAAGATGCAATGTTTTCATGCCTCTGATAATCAGATATGCAACATTCTGTTCAACAAAGATTCAACAATCACGAGCAACAAAACCTTGCACAGGTGAACGGACAATTGAAAGCATTTATAGACAATAAATAGCAACCAGATATGAGGTGATGAAGGCCGCTCCCTCGACGTCGCTCGCTCACTCCCTCGACCTCGCTCGCTCGCTTCGGTTGCTCGACCTCGCTCGACCTCGACCTTGCTCGCTCCGGACGCTCGCTTGATTGCTCCGCTGTTCGTTCCCTCCCTCGCTCCGCCGCTCGCTCGTCACCGCCTCCCTCCCTCACTCAGATCTGGACTCGCTCGAGGCTCCCTCGACCTCGCTCGGTGCTCCTATGCGACAGGACCGATTTGTGCCTTCGGCGCAAATCGGAATTTTAGAGGAGATAATTGAGACCGGCGATCGCCATTATTGGAGCGGGAGAGAGAGCGCGTAGGCGTCAGAGAGAGAGAGAGCGTGTGCGTAGGGCAGAGGCAGACAATTTATATTAGGGACATTTCACAAAATTGTCACAAAACGTGGACATTTCGCAAATTAGGTCCAATTTCGTGGCTATTTTGCAAATTGCCCCTTTAAAAATTGACTTAATCAGAAATTTGAGTAGAATTCTTCTTGATTAAATGACTATGTTTAAGGGTTAATTAACCTGTATATAACTCGTGGCATAGGTTAGAAAATCCAAGGTTAAAATACATTGTTTTTTTTATCTGGATTAAAATTAGGGTTGGCATGGTACGGTAACCATAAAAAAATGGCGATTACCACGTATCAACTACCAACGGATGGTATGGAAATTTTCATACCACATACCAACCATAAGTCGTGGTTACCGCATATGTGGTAACCAGGACTCGTGGTTACCATCGGTACATCACCATGGTTACGATGCTGTAATTTTATTTGTATTTTTTTGAAACCCTTTAGCTACCGTCTGGTAGTCATCAAAGTTATCAAACAAAAAAATATGGTTACCAAAAATAATACTAGTACTTGTTAAAGTTCAAATAAACCAAGTTCATAACCTAACCAATTCAAATCAACCAAGTTCAAAGTCTTCAAACAAATCAAGTTCAATTGTTCAAACATTCAAAATGTTCCTGCAAGCTAGTTCGAACAAAACAAGTTCAAAGTCTTCAAACATCACAATTTCCCTACTGTTTCTAGTAGAAAAAGTATAAATGACTAATTTAAGTCAAAATCAAAATACAAAATATAAAGGTAAAACTTAAAACTTAAAGTTAAAAACAATAAAACATTAAATAAAAAAAATTAATATGCACACATACTTACCATGGTATTCAGATTTCATTACCATTACCGTACCACCTTCACGTGGTTACCACCACAATGGTTACCACAATGTTGGTTACCGCAAGTATGGTTACCAACATGGTTGGTTTGCGGTTGGTAAGTGGTTGGTATGGTAATTTAGGTATCATTTGCCAATCCTAATTAAAATACATTGTTAAGATTCTCATTTATTTACAGTATAATTTAAGAATTACTGGTACCGCAGTGCACTCATTTATGTGTATTTTTTAAAAAAAAACTTTTTTGTCCTATAACATGTTTGTATTATTGTATACGCTTAAGACGAAAAAATCGCTGACTAGCAGATGACTCAGATCATTAAATGTTATACGGAGACCGGAGTAGGATTTAATTTAGGAGAAATGTACACTTACACTAAGTGTAAAACCTTAGCTTTACACCACCAATCAAATTCAAGTTCTTCCACTAACATTACAAATAGAAAAGAAATATTCTAGTCATTTGATGAGTTGGTTTTGTCATTTCCAATGCAAATGATGAAGACTTTTATTTTATTTTTTTTTAAAAAAAACTCTCCATATTTAAATTTGATTTCTAGGTAAATCTTATACCAAATACTTAGTAAAAATTACTAATCTATAACTTGTTACGTTTTTTGTTTATTTGACCCCCCCCCCCTTCAATTATATCGATAAAAAAAAATAGTTAAATATATGTATACTGGGTAGTATTACACTCATATATGCTATAAATTAATTAATTTTCATAATAATCTTATATCCACTCCTTAATGCATGTATACTAGTATAATTTTGATCATACAACCTATATACAAATTTACAATCCTGGACTTTTGAGTATATCAGTATAGTGCTGAAACAGTAGCCTAATCTAACGTTATCAAAGTATCAAACAACAAATTAAATTTCATCGGATAAAAAAAAAATCAAACAACAAATTTCATCGGATAAAAAAAATATCAAATAACAAATTTCACGCAAATCATCAAATTTTAATAGATAAAATAATTATTTTGAATTTAAGTTTCACTACTATTTTAGTTAAATGGATTCATCCAAACCCGTAGACTTTAAAACTAATTCCGCAAAGCATCAATAATTTAATAGAAATATACTTTTATTAAAAATTAAAATACTATATTGTATTGTCAAACACTGTGTTAAAAATATAATATAAATATATTTTTAATGTTGCTTGATGACAATAATATATTAAATTATATTACAGTAATTTGTAAATGAAATTAATATGGGTTGTTATTTTTTTAAACAGTAACAATTATTTATAAAAAGAAATTCATATAGATATCTTTAATTAGCTACTGATTGACGGGATTTAAAAATAATAAAATCAATTTCGTCCCGTAAAAAATACGCGGGACAGGACACGGGATTACCCCAATCCCGTCGCGTCCCGTCCCATGCCCACCCCTAGTATATATAATTGTATATCTCTTACATTAAATAAATACTTTTTTTTTAGGATATTATTAAAAAAGTAAATTGAAAAAAATATAATAATTTTTTTTATCAAAAAAATATATAATAATTTTTTATCAGAAAATTTAAAAAAAACAATATTTAACAAATCAATATACTCTAAATATCTCTTCGAGTTTATGTAAATAAAATTATGTTAGTTTTTATTAAAAAAATCAATATAAAATGAGTTGTTTATACAAGTGTGGGTGGTGTACAAAATTATTAGGGAGTGTTTTTATAATTAAAAATTTCAATTTAATCATATTATTATAGTTTTTTTTTAAATAAATTAAAACTTGTATTTAATAGAACCCACATGAATTGGTGATGAGAGAAATACATAGGTTATCATGAGCAAGAAAAGAAGAAAGAGCTAGACTTGTAGGCTTGGTTACTTTTTACATCACTTTTTCACCACATGTCATGTTAGTATTTGTAGTGTAAAATTTAAATTTTACACCTAGTGTAAATGTATCATGGTCCTTTAATTTACTATCCCACTAGGTGACGGTAAAGATCTCCTATAACACAATATGTATCACTCGGTGTATCACAAAGTTAGTTTACATGAAAATTATTATTAAAAAAAATTTCAAAAATTATAACACTATTGGATTTGATAATTCATACAGATTTGTAAATTTGGTTTTTGAAAAATCATTAGAAAAAATTTTATTTTGCTAAAATGTTGTTATTTTGTGACTTTCACCCATATGTCTTTTTTAGAAAAATATTTTTATGATTTTTTAAAATACTTTTTTTACAAATATGTATGAATTATCAAATACAATATTGTTATAATTTTTGAAATTTTTTTTAACAATAATTTTTATAGAAACTAATTTTGTGACACACCGAGTGATACACGATGTGTTGTAGGTGATCTCGATTGACTAGGGGACGGTCCCGTTAATTACTTAAAAACTAGTGTACTACCCCGTGCTACGCACGGGATTATCGACCTTTGTATCAATGAATATATACATTTATATATTACTGCAAATAAAAATAAATCATAATTAAAAATTAATTAAATATAAAATCGGTCTAATCTATTTGATCTTTTTAGACTCTTTCTTTTCATATTTTAGTTATTCCTTAAATTAAGTATGTATGGTTTTCATCTAGATTATACTAAAACTATTTTAGTTTTATTTTTCTATACACTATTTTTTTTCTTGTCGGAAAGTGAAATTATGGTAGATGCATCTTACTATTATACGGAGTACTTATTTATAAATGAAAATTTTATAACATTAGATATTTCAAAATATATTGTTGTATATAATAATTTGTTTATATATATGGAGTCTATTTTTTGTAATTTACAATTTAAAAATATTTGGCAAAGCTTATGAATATAATTTAATTTGTTGTTTTCATTGTATATTGTGTTTACTCAATTGTTGATTTTTTTAATCAAATACTCAAGTGTTGATTTTAAAAATGATATTTGGTTTTCGACTTTCAAAATATTACACAAATAATTGATTAAAAACTTTACTTCACTGCCATGTTTCCTACTACTAATATTTTATACAATTTAAATTTATGATGAATTTATATATAATTTATATTAAAACACGTTTTTTAGAAACAGTAACAAAAAATTTTGTTTACATTAATCAAACATTTTATCTTCTTTTGAATGTGTATTAAATTTAATACTTATAAAAAGTTAGATTTACTAAAGTAATTAAAATAAAATTGATGATTAGTTGGCTCTCTACTTTTCAACTATTATAGAAATAATTGATTAGATAAAATAAAATTAGTCTGTTTAGCTTCTTATAAAGGTTATTTATTTTCATTTTAGTCTCTTTAATTTCTTATAAAGATGATTTTATTTTCTTTTTAAAATCTTCAATATTTCTTATTTAATCCACCCATTTATGACAAAGATGATTTATTTTCTTCTTTAAAACTTTAATATTTGTCATTTAATCCACCCATTTATGACAAAAAAAAACTTATTTTACTAAAGAGAAAAATATGATTTATTTTATTTAAAAAAAAAAAAACTTATTTTACTAAAGAGAAAAATATGATTTATTTTATTTTTTAAATCTTTAATATTTGTCATTTAATCCACCCATTTATGACAAAAAAAGCTTCTTTTACTATAGATAGACAAAGATGGTTTATTTTAGAAATAATTTTATTTAGTACGAGTTTTAAAAATATACAGATTTTATTATTTCAATTTTTTTGTTGCATATATAAATACAATTACAGTTTTTTTTAATCTACTGTTATCTTATTTTTGTGATTAAATTAAATTAATCTTTGTCCATTTTCTATGTAGCTATATAACATTCTTGTAATTATTCTTTTTACTAAAATATAAATAATACTATTATTTTTTAATTTTCTTCTCTTGTTATTCCAAATATAAATAATGTTATTTTATTCTTTTAATTTTACCTTATTTTATTCTTTTAATTTCTTCTCCAATTTAATGGATTGATTATTTTAATAAGTTTTTTATTTTTATTTAATAATTATTTTATTCAAACTAAAATTTCAATTTAAAAAAATATATAATAATAATAATGGCTAAATGAATGGACAATAAATGACCAAAAAACATACTTTACTATAGAGTAAGATAAGATATACATACGGCTATACCTTTAAAAATTAAAATTCTAGATGAACGATGTTAAGCTGTTAGGGTACATAACGGTTAGTTGTTAAATAATGCGTAAATTACATAAAACCACCACTAAATTAGGTTAATTTTCACAAAATATCCTTAAAATAAAAGTTTATAGAAAACTATCTATAAATTTATTTTTCTTTCAAAGAACCAGCCATGACTCCTTTTATGAGTAAAAAGTATTTTTTTTAATACAAGGAAATAATTTGGGCGGTGTCGGACCCTACTGATTCATCACCCAAGTGCATCCTTATGAACGAGAGCATGGAGCTCAGAGTGATACAAGGTCGAGTCGTGACCGAGTTGATGCCTAAGATGAGCCACCTTCTTTGTGACCTGATTGAGCTCTCTAAAAACGTACATGCAAACATGAGGAGCATTGAAAATTCTGGAGAAGTCGACTGGACTCGGTAATAATCATTTTGATCTCTAAAGGAAAACTTCAGATGTCATTGATAACGTTGATGACCGCAAGATAGATATCGCCTTTGACCTCGATCCTAGAAATACCCAGTTGGTTAGCAACCACAAGCGGCAAGGGCTTCGGACTTCACCGCCGACATCTCACCACTTAGGGAACCTCTGCAGAAAACGACAGAGCCATGCTGATCTCGAATAACTATACTCCTGTTGAAGCTTCGCCTGAAGAAAGCATAGATGCATCAAAATTTAATTTGAAGCCTCCTACCACAGATTTTTGTCATCTCAAAATTTTCTTTCTCCTTTGAGTAGGTTGTGTGACCTTTTTCTTTTGATCCTTATCTTCCCAGAATTTGTCTTTTGGATTCTCCCCATCGTATTAATTGACGTTTCATGTATTGTTCCTGTTTTTGTCGGTTTGTAAACCCTTGATAATCGAAAGAAATCTTATTTCTAATTGTCCATAAGGTCCACCAGATAATGGCTTCGTGAAAATGTGTTGTAGATAGCTTCGCAAAAATCTCTGTCGTGATTTCTTTCATATTTTTGTCCCTTGTTTGTGTGTTTTGTATTGTCCTTCAAATATATTGGTCTGTTTTCCAAATGAGTTCCTTGAGCATTGACAGTCTACGAAAATGTGTTCAGGATCTTCATCATTTAGATTGCATAGACTGCACGAGAGGGGAACTGCAACCCCTTTTCCGGAAAATCTTTTCTTGGTGGGGGTTCCATTCATGACAAACTTCCAAAGAAAATTTTAAATTCTCACCTTTGTATTCAATATGACCTAATTATATAATAAAGTAAGCAAAACATTTAATAAAATATGAAAACTTATCATTTTTATGTACCTTTTTATACCTTATCACACTCATATTCCGGAAATACAAAAGAAACTTTGTATACCTTTTTATGTACCTTTTTACACATAAAAAGGGTTATGGATGATTTTTTGAAAGAAAAATAAATTTATGGGTAGTTTTAGGTAGATTTTTATTTTAAGGGGTGATTTTGTAAAAATTAAATTAAATTTAACGGTGATTTTCTATAATTTACCCTAAAGAGTCTATAAGATGATAAACAATACTCTAGAAGGGGGGATGAAGAGAGTATGTATGATTTTCGCAAGATAAGAAACTTCAAGACAGTTTGCAAACCAACTTGTCAAGACCTTAATATACAATCAAATCTTGACAAAGCAAAATCGAATACGATAAAGTAAATGCCGAAATAAAAGATGAACACAAGAATTGTTAACGAGGTTCTGCACGAACTTGGCCTACGTCCCTGCTTAGGGTTATCCAACCCGTCGGATTCAAACCTCTTTATTTGGATGTCCTTGAGACTAGAATTTCCTAGGAGAACTTCCTTTCCCCTATACAAAGCCTCACTGCCTCTATTCTAGCCCTCAACCTTACAAGTGAAATAGAGGAACCAACTACACACCGACGTGTGCTACCACGAGTATGAAACTCAAATAGTGAAACAAATGACTTGTACAATAAAGACTCGTGTTTCTCTCAACACTCAAAACTGATCACACTAAGCTCAATGTGTAAAGAGAAAGTTTGCTATTGCTTGATGCTTTTTAAAATGAATGCTTGCTGTTGTTGCAGGAGGACGTGTCAAGTATTGAAATAAATATAAACTAAGATCAGACTGACTTCCCTGTCTCAGCAAATAAATACAAGACTTCCTCCCGTTGTAGTAAGAGAATAGTCAGGATCGAATCCACGAGGAAGCCCGTCAGCAGTTCTCAGGTAGCTGTAAATTCTCACAGAAGCAGCAGAAAGACAGGAACACAGAAAAGACACAAATAAACCCGGCAAGGGCAACTAAAACAAAAGCAAAGATCTAACTAAAGATAGAAAGTAAAGCAAAGGAAGTAAAGAACAAAGCAAAACAGAAACAAAAAGCAAGGACACAGAAGCTACTCGACCTCGAGTAGCTGTCCTCTATCTCGACAAGAACAGTAACGAAAACAGAAAACAGAAAACAAAGGCAATCAACTCGATGAACAAAGCGTACTCGACCTCGACAAGAGGTACTCGATCTCGACAAAGAAAAGTAAAGACAGAAACTTTAAATTGCAGAATTTGAACCAAAACTCAGATTTTGACAGAAATTAACTTCAATATATTAAAAGACTTCCAAGGCCAGGGTATCAACACCACAACGATAACCATGCAAAACAACACATAAAGGCATAAAAGATCATGCTTTCCATCAAATAACTTTCGCCATTAACAAATAGGCAAATAGAGGCTTTCGCATAAACCCTAATTGTTACTAACCCTTTTTCACATAATTAATCCAAGTTGCATTAAGATCACTTTCGCTTCAATAACACAAACAAGGATCACCTTCAACTCTCGCAAAAGAATCATGCTCATAGGGATAGAAGATGAATCGCACAAAAAGATCTGACCTTTATCGCATCGCCTCACATGGCCACCGTCGGGCTCACCCCAGCCCTAGAAGTGGGTGGACTACTCACGCCTCATCGCAATCGCAGACATTGATGTATAAAAAGAAACTTGCATTAAAACTAAATTCAAAAGCCTTTACAATCCTTGCAATCAACTTTCGCAGAAAGCCAAAACCCTAAAAACCTTAGAACTCCTAAACTTCTCTGTGGAACTAACTAACTGTGTCTTGAATGATGATTAAAACTGAGCCCCATGGGCTTTATTTATAGCGATCAAACCTTGCTAATCAAGGAAATAATCATCTATCTCTATCTAAATCTATATCTAAAATTATATCTAAAAGCCTTAAAGATAAATAAATTGTTTTAAGGAAATAAATCTAAAAGGGAAAGATAAAACTAAATAGGGTAAGTCTTCATGATGTTGATAGATCTCGTCTCCCATGGATAGACTTGATCAACTTTGGATAGATCTTCGGCCATTCTCGGATTCCTTCACGTCCAAGTAAAGCTAAACCGAGTAGGACTCGTCACGACGACGCGTTTCTGGAAACTGGGTCTACTCGACCTCGACCACGGCCTTGTCGATCTCGAGTAGCCCTCGTCTATCTCTAGTAGCCCTCGTCTGTCTCGAGTAGCCGGTGCTCGACAAGGCTCGGACATGGCTCGGAGGTCTAGTCGATCTCGAGTAGCCCTACTCTGTCTCGAGTAGAGGTGGTCTGCGTCTTCGTCTTCGGCTTCTCGGCTCGGCACCGCTCGTCGACTCCGGACATGGCTCGTCGATCTCGACCAAGTCTACTCGAGATCGAGTAGGGTTCCGGGAGTCGGGTTGTCTCTGACTCAGTGTCCTCGATCAGCTCTGCTCGACCAGGTTTCGTCGACCAGGTCTCATCGATCTCGACTAGATGCTAGTCGATCTCGAGTAGAGTTTTCTCAGCTTTCTGCTCTGTTCTTGAAACGCACTTTCCCGAGTCCTCGTTCGTCGGATTGATGCATATGACCATGCGTTGGAAAGCTCTTTCCGAGGGCTACAACTCTCATGAAGACATTAAAGCTTGAATCAGAATGAAGAATGGTGAAAAATGGCGTTTTCTCCAGCTGCAACATCCTTAGCTTCTCCATGAGTTTCCTTTAAGCTTCAAAGTGCGTCCGATTTCTGCGAAATATAACCAAAACTTGTGTAGACCTCCATATATTGCAAATAAGTGTAAACTACACAGATTCTGTATTATTCTAACCCAAATGTATGCAATGTATGCAGAAATCAATATAAAATTAAGTGTAAAACATGGCAAATTAGGCTCACAACAAACACCCCATACTTAAGCTTGCTTGTCCTCAAGCAATACTTTTATTTGTCATTCAGGGGAAGAAATCAAAACTCTCAACATCTTAGATTCATTCTCATATAACCCTGCAATCAATTACCATCCTCGAAAAGGTACTAGTGTCACAGATCCATGCATGTGCAATTTAAAAAGCAACATCTACTCACAAAAGGAGGGTTATGCAAAAACATTCATTCGTGACAAAGCAATTGATAATCAAGAAGACTCTAATTTATGCTCATGAAGGAGTAGATTGGTAAAAGGCTAAAAGGTGGGCAATTTTTGGCAATGTGGTGCTTTTGATCCGGGGAAATGGAGTATTTCCAAATTTTGAGTTTCATACCACATTCTTTCTTCCATTTGATTCATCACCTTTCATAATGCTTTTATTCATAATAATGCTTTTACCTCTCTAACCTCAGCACTGCCTTCTCGCGAGTCGCAAACATGGGTGTCATGAATGGTCCCGAATACTTAGTGCCTTGGACTCCTCACAATGTGTCCCATCTCTCCAAACTATTATCTCAGAGAGCAGGGTCAATCTACCTTTATCTCCTGAGGTGATTGGATTTTCTTTCACTCATTAAATTTTCCATATATTTCAAACAATTTCCTTCTAAACTCCAATAATCACAAAACACCACATAACAATTCCATAATGTAACATCATTCTCAACATAACCCCCGGATAAGGTAAAGAATGGCAATATTTAGATCATGTGGAGCAATAATTGAAATAAGGCATATTATGGCTTTTGTGATACATAAGCATAGGTAAGGCTAGGGATATAACAATATGAGCATTATATGGAAATATAAAGTCCTCCATCATCTTATCATGCAACATGTCAAAAGCAACTTCAAATTTTACCTCCTTTCATGGTTTTCATCTAAAATATGTACTTCATTGTGACTTCCCTTTACTAGGCAATTTCATGCTATATCTCTAATGAATCCAATTTTGCATCGTCGAGTTCAATATTAAACATCCATGACATTATTCAAAAAAATTCAATGGGGGTCATTTTTCTCAAACTTTTGGAAAACATGCATATAAGCACATAAATCAATAATGTATTCCAAAATAGCCATGTAGCAATTCAAAGAAATAATGCAAATAATGTCACAATATAGCAAATATGCACAAAGTAAGCCCTTCCCCCACCCCATACTTAAACATTACAGTGTCCTCACTGTATAAAAAACAATGTAAAGGGTAAAGAAAGAAACTCACAAGACATGAGTGCAGAGCCGCAAAATTTCGAATGGAGCACCTCCTAGTCCGAGTATTAATGTAGCTTGGTTCCATCCATTGACCTGAAAACTAGAAGACTTATACCCATAATAGAAACAACAAAAACGAAAGAAATGTTCAAAACCAAAAACAAAAAACAAAGTCCAAAAAGTCCAAAAAAAAGTCTATGTACAAGCTCTAGATTTTATAGTCGCTAGGCCGACTTTCCATTTAGCTCAGGGTGGCATCTGCAGGGCCCATGTAGCTTGGGCTTCAAATAGGACTCCATTCTAGTCCATCAGCTGTAATCCTCCAGAATGGATCTTGTTCACCACGAAAGGTCCCATCCGCTTCTTGTTGAATTTGTTGGGAAACCAATGATCCTGTGATTTAGAGACGTAGAGCTTGTCCCCAACTTCATACTCCTTCGGCTCATCATTGGAAATCCTGCACAATCGCACATACCAAGGCAGACCTCTCCCATGTATAGATAAATCTTTAATGGAAATGGGAGAAGAAAGATCCATACCTTGACTTACCTTCGCAGAGACGGAATCGGGGACCACTGTGTTTGGTCGATCTCGACTAGGGCTAGTCGATCTCGACAAGACTGCAGGCTCTGGTGGTGGTCTGGTCGAAGAGGCAGAAGTCGACGAAGGCAAGGGCTGGTCGACATCGACAAGGCTGGTCGACCTCGACAAGGGTTCCGCTCCTGGTGGTTTGCTGATCGACGAAGGCGGATCTGGTGAAGCCGAGTGGTGGTCGAACTCGACGAGCCTACTCGAGATCGAGTAGGGTGGCTCCTCTGGTTTGCTGCTCGACGAAGCCGGCTCTGGTGGAGTCTCCTTGGTCTGGTCGAGATCGACTAGGGTTCTACTCGAGGTCGAGGAGCCCTGGTCGATCTTGACCCCATACTTAGCTCCTGTCAAGGCATCCGAGAAATAATTAATCCACAACGACTTACCTTGCTCTGCGTCGATTGGATTTTCTGTGTTCTCCTTGAGGATTGTCATGATCTCCTCCACCTGGGCCTCCATGTCCCTCTTTTCTATCTCCTTAGGGGTCATATTTCTGACCTTAAGTTCCCCGCAGATGATGTAGTCAGCTGAGATAGATTTGACCTCTTCCATCGGACCCGTATGCCTTTCAGTTTTGTTGAAGGAATACTCAATTACTTCATCGCTGATGTTGAAGGTGAGCACTACTTTCCGTACGCTTATGTTGGCATCCACCGTCGCCAAGAATGGTCTCCCTAGAATAATTGGACAAGCAGGGTCTTCTTGCATATCAACAATTAAGAAATCAGCAGGGACGAAGAATTTACCTACTTGTACTGGGACGTTTTCCACAATGCCTGTTGGAATGACCACCGTGTTGTTGGCCATATAAAGTCTAGCATCCACAGGCTCTAAGGTACCTATCTTAATCTTGGACCAAATCGTTAAAGGCATAATACTAACACTGGCTCCAAGATCACATAAAGCATTAATTTTGTATGGACCAAATCCAATAGTTATAGCAAACTTACCTGGATCCGGCCTCTTCTCCAATATGTCCAGATGGCTGCACTCCTCTGTGATTTCTGCCATCGATCGCTTTTTGCTCAGAATCTCCTTCAGGAACTTGACATAGGATGGCATTTCATTGAGAGCTTCTGTGAAGGGTATGGTGACATTCAGCTTCTGAAGCATCTTGATGAAGCGCTGAAACTTTTTCTCCGCTGGGTCCTTTAGAGATTTCGTGGGGAAAGGCAACTTCTTTTTCTGATTCGGAGCCAGAACAGACGTCGGAGTTGCTGCAGATTTCTCGACTTGGGGCTCCTCGATATCGACTACAGTCTTGTCGATATCGACTGGATTTGGTGCTGTCGAGTTGCTGTTCGGCGCAGACGAAGATTCCTGAAGCTTCTCCTCGACATCGAGTAGACCTTCCTCGACATCGAGTAGACTCTGGTCGACCAGCTGTTCTCCGTTGTTCTGCTGCTTTCCGACTTCTGGCTCTTGCAGTTGATGGCCGCTTCTGAGTTTTACAGCAGCGATGTGTCCGGTCTTTCCCTTAGGATTTGGTTCTGTTTGCCCAGGGAGCTTGCCGGACTGGCGTGGGATCTGCGCAGCAATCTGTCCCATCTGAGTCTCAATTCCCCTTTTCCAAATGTCCAGTTCTCCAAATTTGGTGGTGATGTTCTGGAACTGGTTGTTGATGGTGCCCTGATTTCGTCGCATCTCCTCAAGGATCAGCTGCAGATCATCCTTCTTTTGATCCCTTTCTGGATGCCCTGGAGCTCTGTAGGGCGGGGGGTTCCTTGGGACTCCTTGGTTCCATTGTGGTTGCTGAAACCTTTGGCCCCCCATGTAGCGATTGGGACCCCCTGCGTAAGCTGCATCCTCATGATGCTCTGCCAGCCTGACTTGCTCTGTGTGTGGGCACTCAGAAGTGGTGTGCCTTTGCGATCCGCATTCTATGCAAGGCTGGTTGACAGAAAGATACTTTACTTGCTTGATGAGCTTCCTATTTTGATCTCTGTAGTATTGCTCCCTGACATCTGGATCAATCTCCTTTGATGGCTCATAGAGGGGCATGGATGGTGCTGGCCTGGCGTATGGGTTCTCTTCATAAGTTGCAGTAGACCCATACTTGTTGTCGTAGGTAGTGAGCTTTTCCAGCACACCCCATGCGTCACTTGGCGGCATCGTCAGATACTCGTAGCGAGTATAATTGTTGATTCTATCCTTAGTGACTTGATCCAGAGAGGTGAAGAAGATCTCCTGGATGATGTAGGGTGGCTGTCCATGAGTAGGGCAAGATCGTAGAAGTTCCTTGTAGCGCTCCCATGCCTTTGCCAGTGGTTCTCCTTTCTGCTGTTTGAAGGCGGTGATTTTCTGGCGGAGATGTGCTGTTTTGGCAGGTGGGAAGAATTTGTTCAGAAACTCTTGCTCTACTTGGGCCCAGGTTGTGAGTGATCTTGCTTTTAGCCCTTCCAGCCATTTCAGTGCAGGTCCAGCGAGCGACCAGCGAAAAGCTTTCATCTTGACATATTCCAAGGTTGTACCTTCTGCAAGAGTACGGCACATATCATGAAAATTAGTAATATGTTCAAGAGGACACTCATTAAATCTACCATAAAAGGCATTATTTTTAAGCTCTATAAGAAACTGAGTGCGAATTTCAAAAGAGTTTTCAGGGATAAGAATCGCCGATTCAGGCACGATGAGAGTTGGATGCATATAATCCTCAGCAGTGGTTGGATATTGGGCAAGCTCAGTTTCCGCTTGCCTCGCGCGTTCAGCTGCTTGTTCCCTTGCTGTTCTCTCAGCGGCGATAACAGCATCCTTTGCGGCCAATTCCCTGTTAAGCCTAGCGATCAGCTGTTCCTGTGTCTCCGCAGCTGCCATGGCTCTTTGTAGTTTAGCTCTGATGTGAAAAAGGCGTTCCGGTTTGTCTAAGGCGTCAAACTCAGGTGTTTGACCAGAACTACGCATACACCTGCAAACTAACTCAAAGAAATAGTGAGAACTGACTACCTAAGGCGCGATTGATTGCTTCCCCGGCAACGACGCCAATTTGTTGACTAGGCAGGAGGATGTGTCAAGTATGAAATAAATGTAAAATAAAGTTCAGACTGACTTCCCTGTCTTAGCAAATAAATACAAGACTTCCTCCCGTTGTAGTAAGAGAAAAGTCAGGATCGAATCCACGAGGAAGCACGTCAGCAGTTCTTAGGTAGCTGTAAATTCTCACAGACAAAGCAGCAGAACAGACAGAAACACAGAAAAGAAAGAAACAAATAATCCGGCAAGGGCAACTAAAACAAAAGCAAAGACAGAAACTAAAGACAGAAATTAAAGTAAAGAACAAAGCAACTCGATGAAAAACTCCCCTCGACCTCGACAAGAGGTACTCGATCTCGACCAGAAACAGTAAAGGCAGAAACTTCAAATCGACAAGAAAAGCAGAAAAACCAACTCGACTAAGACCAAGCCTACTCGAGATCGACAAGATCTCCTCTATGTCGAGTAACAATGCAGAAAACTGTAAATTGCAGAATTAAAGACAAACGCAGATTTTTGACAGAAATAAACTTCAATATATTAAAAGACTTCCAAGGCCAGGGTTTCAACACCACAACGATAACCATGCAAAACAACACATAAAGGCACAAAAGATCATGCTTTCCATCAAATAACTTTCGTCATTAACAAATAGGCATATAGAGGCTCTCGCATAAACCCTAATTGTTACTAACCCTTTTCACATAATTAATCCAAGTTGCATTAAGATCACTTTCGCTTCAATAACACAAACAAGTATCACCTTCAACTCTCGCAAAAGAATCATGCTCATAGGGATAGAAGATGAATCGCACAAAAGATCTGACCTTTATCGCATCGCCTCACATGGCCACCGTCGGGCTCACCCCAGCCCCAGAAGTGGGTGGACTACTCACGCCTCATCGCAATCGCAGACATTGAATGAAAAGAAATAACTTGCATTAACTATATTCAAAAGCCTTTACAATCCTGTCAATCAACTTTCGCTGAAAGCCAAAACCCTAAAAACCTTAGAATCCCTACTTACTGAATGAAATTGATTGTGTTTTTGAATGAATGAAAAACCAGCCCCTAGGGCTTTATTTATAGTGATCAAACCCCACTAATCAAGGAAATAATCATCTATCTATATCTAAATCTATATCTATTTTGCTAAAAGATAAATAAATGCCATAAAGGAATTAAATCAAAAAAGGAAAAGATAAATCTAAATTAGGTAGGTCTTCTCATGTTGATATATCTTGTCTCCATAGATAGAACCAGGGTCGGACCTGAGATTTTTAATACCTGAGGCGAGATTTCAAAACAGGGCCCTCTACCCTTTTCAGTAATAACAAAGCGAATATCGATCGAACGTTAAACATATCAAAGTTCCAAAATATGTCATTGACCAATTTTAAAAAAGTGATATTAATTCATATAGTGAGGCTAATTAAAACTAAAGCATATACATCATTTTTTTTCTTGAGAAGCAATATACATCAAATTTCAATAGATTATAGATTATGTACACAATTAAACATATCTAACACTTTGTTAATATGTATTCAATTCAACAAAACTAACAGCAACCTGCATAATTAATCTGTCCTTGTAAATTCATCACATCCAAAGGCAATACAAGATTTTCGTCTGGGCTTGAAAACTACAAAGACGATAATTCAAGGATGAGTTCGACGGACTTACCTTCGAATTCACCAATTCTAAATCACAATCCCAAATTCACAAATTTATTTATCAAAATCACAACCATAACACAATTTCAAATCATATACGGCGAGTTTATTTCTCAAAACCACAAAATCTAATTACAATTTCTAAAATTTATTATCAAAATCACCAAGCCTAATCGAAATTTCTCCCAAATTGATTCTCAAATCTACAACATCTAATCTAAATTGGTTTTAATCTCAACCAATTCAACTTAAAAACATCCAAATTAAAAGTAGAGGAACAAAAACTAACCTTGAAGAACGAAGGTTGAATGTCTAGATTCTAGAAGAAAAAGACGTTGGTGGCGGCTACGGCCTGCGGGAGACGGTGCGGGTGGTTCACCGACTGCCGAGGGGCTGGGGGTGGTGCGCCGGTGCCGAGGTCGATCGAAGGTGGAGCCTGCGACGGCGGGTCACTGGCTTGGGGACTCCCAGGCTCGGAAAAAGACGTTGTCGGCGGCTACGGCCTGCGAGAGACGGTGCGGGTGGTTCACCGACGGCCGAGGGGCTGGGGGTGGTGCGCCGGTGCCAAGGTCGATCGAAGGTGGAGCCTGCGACGGTGGGTCACTGGCTTGGGGACTCCCAGGCTCAGATTCTATCGAGTGTGTTTGCTGAGCAACTTGTTTTCTGGCGACTGGCGTGAGTCTGGCTCTGTCTAAAAAAAAAGGTAGGGTTTTGAGGTTAAAAAGAAACAGATACAAAAATGTAACGGGGAGGATTCGAACCCCAGTTCCCATCAGAACCTCTTAATTAGCATCCGTCTCCATACCATTGAGCCAATTTAGCCATTTGATTCAATATCCACTTTAATTATAGTTATTATAACATTACATACTATAGGCCCCTTAGACTAATTGGGCCTGAGGCAACGGCCTTTTGGGCCTCGCCTCAGGTCCGGCTCTGGATAGAACTTGATAGACGTAGGATAGATCTCGGCCATCTCGATCTCCTTCGGCACCAAGGAACCCTACACCGAGTAGGATTCGTCAAAACCGAGTAACGCGGCTCTGGAGGTCTACTCGATCTCGACCACGGGCTAGTCGATCTCGAGTAGCCCTCGTCTGTCTCGGGTAGCCCTCGTCTGTCTCGGGTAGCCCTCGTCTGTCTCGAGTAGACCTCGTCTGTCTCGGGTAGCCCTCGTCTGTCTCGGGTAGCCCTCGTCTGTCTCGGGTAGCCCTCGTCTTCTCGGCTCGGCACAGCTCGTCGACTCCGGACATGGCTCGTCGATCTCGACCAAGTCTACTCGAGGTCGAGTAGGGTTCCGGGAGTCGGGTTGTCTCTGACTCAGTCTCCTCGATCAGCTCTGCTCGACAAGGTGTGGTCGACCAGCGCTCGTCGAGATCGAGTACATGCTAGTCGATCTCGAGTAGAGTTTTCCCAGCTTTCTGCTCTGTTCTTAAAACGCACTTTCCCGAGTCCTCGTTTGTCGGATTGACGCATATGACCATGCGTTAGAAAGCTCTTTCCAAGGGCTACAACTCTCATGAAGACATCAAAGCTTGATTCAGAACGAAGAATGGTGAAAAATGGCGTTTTCTCCAGCTGCACCATTTTTAGCTTCTCCATGAGTTTCCTTTAAGCTCCAAAGTGCGTCCGATTTTTGCGAAACATAACCAAAACTTGTGTAGACCTCCATATATTGCAAATAAGTGTAAACTACACATATTCTGTATTATTCTAACCCAAATGCATGCAATGTATGCAGAAATCGATATAAAAGTAAATGTAAAACATGGCAAATTAGGCTCACAACAAACACCCCATACTTAAGCTTGCTTGTCCTCAAGCAATACTTTTAATTGTCATTCAGGGGAAGAATTCAAACTCTCAACATCTTAGATTCATTCTCATATGTCCCTGCACTCAATTACCATCCTCGAAAAGGTACTAGTGTCACAGATCCATGCATGTGCAATTATACAAAAGCAACATCTACTCATAAAAGGAGGGTTATGCATAAACATTCATAAGTGACAAAGCATTTGATAATCAAGAAGACTTTAATTTAAGCTCATGAAGGAGTAGAATGGTAAAAGGCTAAAAGGTGGGCAATTTTTGGCAATGTGGTGCTTTTTGATCCGGGGAAATGGATTATTTCCAAACTTGAGTTCATTTCACATTCTTTCTCCATTTGATTCATCACCTTTCATAATGCTTTTATTCATAATAATGATTTTACCTCTCTAACCTCAGCACTGCCTTCTCGCGAGTCGGAAACATGGGTGTCATGAATGGCCTCGGATACTTAGTGCGTTGGACTCCTCACAATGTGTCCCATCTCTCCAAACTATTATCTCAGAGAGCAGGGTCAATATACCTTTATCTCCTGAGGTGATTGGATTTTCTTTCACTCATTAAATTTTCCATATATTTCAAACAATTTCCTTCCAAACTCCAAATAATGATAATCACAACAACCATATAAAATCTCCATAATGTAACATCATTCTCAACATAATCCCCGGATAAGGTAAATAATGGCAAATATTTAGATCATGTGGAGCAATATTTGAAATAAGGCATATTTATGGCTTTTGTGATGCATAAGCATAGGTAAGGCTAGGATATAACAATATGAGCATTATATGGAAATATAAAGTCCTCCATCATCTTATCATGCAACATGTCAAAAGCAACTTCAAATTTTACCTCCTTTCATGGTTTTCAAGAAATAATGCACTTCATTGTGACTTCCCTTTACTAGGCAATTTCATGCTATATCTCTAATGAATCCAATTTGTTGTTGCAAGAGGACGTGTCAAGTATTGAAATAAATATAAATTAAGATCAGACTGACTTCCCTGTCTCAGCAAATAAATACAAGACTTCCTCCCGTTGTAGTAAGAGAATAGTCAGGATCGAATTCACGAGGAAGCACGTCAGCAGTTCTCAGGTAGCTGTAAATTCTCACAGAAGCAGCAGAAAGACAGGAACACAGAAAAGACACAAATAAACCCGGTAAGGGCAACTAAAACAAAAGCAAAGATCTAACTAAAGATAGAAAGTAAAGCAAAGGAAGTAAAGAACAAAGCAAAACAGAAACAAAAAGCAAGGACACAGAAGCTACTCGACCTCGAGTAGCTGTCCTCTATCTCGACAAGAACAGTAACGAAAACAGAAAACAGAAAACAAAGGCAATCAACTCGATGAACAAAGCGTACTCGACCTCGACAAGAGGTACTCGATCTCGACAAAGAAAAGTAAAGACATAAACTTTAAATTGCAGAATTCGAACCAAAACTCAGATTTTGACAGAAATTAACTTCAATATATTAAAAGACTTCCAAGGCCAGGGTTTCAACACCACAACGATAACCATGCAAAACAACACATAAAGGCATAAAAGATCATGCTTTCCATCAAATAACTTTCGTCATTAACAAATAGGCAAATAGAGGCTTTCGCATAAACCCTAATTGTTACTAACCCTTTTTCACATAATTAATCCAAGTTGCATTAAGATCACTTTCGCTTCAATAACACAAACAAGGATCACCTTCAACTCTCGCAAAAGAATCATGCTCATAGGGATAGAAGATGAATCGCACAAAAAGATCTGACCTTTATCGCATCGCCTCACATGGCCACCGTCGGGCTCACCCCAGCCCTAGAAGTGGGTGGACTACTCACGCCTCATCGCAATCGCAGACATTGATGTATAAAAAGAAACTTGCATTAAAACTAAATTCAAAAGCCTTTACAATCCTGGCAATCAACTTTCGCAGAAAGCCAAAACCCTAAAAACCTTAGAACTCCTAAACTTCTCTGTGGAACTAACTAACTGTGTCTTGAATGATGATTAAAACTGAGCCCCATGGGCTTTATTTATAGCGATCAAACCTTGCTAATCAAGGAAATAATCATCTATCTCTATCTAAATCTATATCTAAAATTATATCTAAAAGCCTTAAAGATAAATAAATTGTTTTAAGGAAATAAATCTAAAAGGGAAAGATAAAACTAAATAGGGTAAGTCTTCATGATGTTGATAGATCTCGTCTCCCATGGATAGACTTGATCAACTTTGGATAGATCTTCGGCCATTCTCGGATTCCTTCACGCCCAAGTAAAGCTAAACCGAGTAGGACTCGTCACGACGACGCGTTTCTGGAAACTGGGTCTACTCGACCTCGACCACGGCCTTGTCGATCTCGAGTAGCCCTCGTCTATCTCTAGTAGCCCTCGTCTGTCTCGAGTAGCCGGTGCTCGACAAGGCTCGGACATGGCTCGGAGGTCTAGTCGATCTCGAGTAGCCCTACTCTGTCTCGAGTAGAGGTGGTCTGCGTCTTCGTCTTCGGCTTCTCGGCTCGGCACCGCTCGTCGACTCCGGACATGGCTCGTCGATCTTGACCAAGTCTACTCGAGATCGAGTAGGGTTCCGGGAGTCGGGTCGTCTCTGACTCAGTGTCCTCGATCAGCTCTGCTCGACCAGGTTTCGTCGACCAGGTCTCGTCGATCTCGAGTAGATGCTAGTCGATCTCGAGTAGAGTTTTCTCAGCTTTCTGCTCTGTTCTTGAAACGCACTTTCCCGAGTCCTCGTTCGACGGATTGACGCATATGACCATGCGTTGGAAAGCTCTATCCGAGGGCTACAACTCTCATGAAGACATTAAAGCTTGAATCAGAATGAAGAATGGTGAAAAATGGCGGTTTCTCCAGATGCAACATCCTTAGCTTCTCCATGAGTTTCCTTTAAGCTTCAAAGTGCGTCCGATTTCTGCGAAATATAACCAAAACTTGTGTAGACCTCCATATATTGCAAATAAGTGTAAACTACACAGATTCTGTATTATTCTAACCCAAATGTATGCAATGTATGCAGAAATCGATATAAAATTAAGTGTAAAACATGGCAAATTAGGCTCACAACACTTGCTTCGATAATCTTCATCTTCCATGAGCACCGATTAAATAGAACTCCAAAGGACCTGTTTGAAGTTTGAATTTCTTCCAAAAATAATTCTTTCCATTTATAGAAGATGCTCCCTTGATCTTGTGCAAATCGGCAGTTGGGTTGATTCGAAAAACAATTTCTTCAAGCCTTGATCCTCAACGATCTTTCTTTTCTTATTGGGTTGATTCGAGAAGGTAATTGTGGGATCTCTCACAATGGATGTGAGCCCAATTCCTTTCGATATTCAGACCCATTACGAAAGACCCATCTCTTTGAATAGAGTCATGCAGGTTAGCTTGGATAGATATAAATATAAAGCCCAAACCATAACTTATAAAATATTCGGTATTCGTAAAGGAATGCATAATGTAGTCCTGGTTTCAGGACCTTGAAACCCAGAAAATATTTTTTCTTTCATCATCCCTGCAAGTTAGTACGGAAATGTTTAAGTAATAATGTACATATAGCATAAAGCATCGATATGGAAATGTTTAGACCATGTTCCCATCTATCCAAAACCGCAAAAACCAGCAACCAGCAAACCAACAAGCCAAAATCATTCTCCCCCTTTTTGTCTTCCAACAAATCGGGTAGAGAGCAAGAGTTTTTAAACCACAAACCAAGGTTTTAGCAAAAACAGAAAGGAGTTTTTCAAAGAGACAGAGAAAGAGAGATGGAGCTTTATCAAGGCTTTGAGGGTGATGCACCACCAGTGGACTTCTTCTTCTTCTTCTTCCTGGAGTAGGACTTGACAAGCTCAGGTGATGTAGATGGATCGACAATGGAGGGAGCAGCAGATGTTGAGGGTCCAGTAGTAGAGGGTTCACCTTCCTTAGGAGTAGCTTTAGCTGGCCCTTCCTCTTGCTAGTATCCAAAAGTAGGATACTGCTTGTTCGGCCCTATGTACTTTCTCCTAACCTTGTCTCTGCATTTCTTTCTCCATCTACCCATGGCATCCTTTGTAACCTTGTCTTTCTCCATTCGAGCCAAGACTTTCTGCCTTTCCACGTCTCTGTACTTCTTCACAACACCATATTCTTCTACTGTGATAATCGTTGGCTCAGGATGAGTAGGTCGCAGAATAGGCTTCTTCTTCACAAGTCTTTCACAATTGAGAATGACATTGCCTGCTTTCTCTCTTACATGTGTTGCAGTCTCTTCGTCTAAGGGCATGATAGAGCCAGTATATGTGAATGTGAGAGCATTCAACAATATCATTTCATCAAGCTTACAGTTGATGATGGAGAGGAGCTCATGTGTGTTGTCCTGTCTTGACCCAATGTCGATCCACATCCTTCCCATGTCCATTCTAAGGTCTTGAATGTATGTATCCAGAGCAGCAATCCTGTCGTCTGAGACCCCCGGAGTAGGAACAGGAGATCCTTTGCCTTCTTTATTCAGCACCCATTGACCCCTCAAGTTCCAAGCAATCCCAAGCCTCTCAAGATAACCCTCATCGATTATGCCACTGTAAGTTTGTCTTTCCTCAGTAGAAGTGTCAACACCATAAGCTTTAAAGATTTTGGGTAGGATATTGGCATAGGGGAGAGGCATGGGTCTGGAGGAGGAGGCGGCATGAAGCATGTAATTGATCATCATCTCGGGAAGACTAGGCTCATAGTCATTCATGATTAGGTAAAGGATTTCGAGGAGATTCTCAGTGACAAGCTCTCTGGAATTAACACGAGGGCAGATGCAGCGAGCAAAAATTGCAAAGATCACTTTTGGCTGCATTTGAAGAATGGTGTGAGTGGGCTTATATGTGGAGGACGACTCAGGAGGGGCATGAAGAAAGAATTCCTTTTTGGCAAGATTGATGGAATCAACCCTGTGCGGAAAGCCTTCGGTAGGGATTTCAGTGGGGAAGTCAAGGATTAAAGCAGGCTCTCAGCAGAAAGACGGATTCGATGATTTTTTACCTTCGTGACAAGGGTTAGGGTTCCCTTGACACGGTGTGCAGACATGTTTGCATAAAAGAGTCGGGTAAGACGAGGATAGGCGAAGTCTCCAGGGTTAAGGATGGACCACAAGCAGGTTGATTTTAGGAGGGAGACACATGGTAAAGGTATGGAAAGAAGCAATTTTATGTCGACAACATCACAGAAGCACAATCGACAGTGTCCATAACCCTGTTCCCAGAATTTGGCCACGTCGGAAGAGACAAACCAGTTGGCAGAGATATCAGAGGTTACCTGAGGGCGATTGGGTGTCGGATGTGCAACTGGAGTCTTCTTGTTCTTCCTGATCAATGGAGATGGCGAAGAAGAGCTTGAGTCCTCGGAGCTTTCAGGCGGTGGAGAGCATGCCCGTTGTCCTTTGTCGCCCATCACCTTGTAGCGTTTGGAAGAAGGAGCGGCCGGTGGTGTCGCAGTCCTTTTGGGAGCCATTGATATGCAAAGCTTGGGAAGAAGAGAAGGGTTCTTGAAAAATGGAGAGCATTTTCAGAAAATGGAGAGGAGAGAGAGTAATGAAGTGACAGAGTGAGTGAGAGGTGTTTAAATAGCCGTACAGGAAATTGAAAAGCCAAACTTCTCCACTATTGAACAAGTACACTTCATTTAAGATAAAACCGGATCAAAATTAATTGGAAATGAGATATTTTCCAAAATGATAAATCTTTAAAAGAGGGAAAGTGTATCATATCATATACACAGAATTTTAAAAAAAAAATTAAATCGGAGATTTTGAATTTAGCAAACATCTTTATTTTAAAAACAATGCAATAATTTTTGTTTTTAAAAACAAAGAGTTTCTGTTAATATCTATAAAGACATTAACAAAACTCTTAGGTCTACATTTATATAATTCGAGTTTTGGATTTCTCAAGACCATATGGTATCAAGGTCTTGAGAGGTCCATTTCGAATATGCCTTTCAAGAGGGAGTACTGCTCCCCCTAAGAGAGTGTTTCCTTGTTGAGCATGCCTAGTTCCAATTGAATGAAATTGAAACGATCTTCAAGGAGTGGCTTGGTGAAGATATCTGCTAGTTGAAATACAGTAGAAATGAAAGAAATAGATACATCACCTTTCTTCACATGGTCTCTAATGAAGTGATGTCTCACATCAATGTGCTTTGTTCTAGAATGCTGCACAGGGTTCTTAGTGATAGAAATGGCACTTGTATTATCACATTTGATAGGAATACCTTTTAGATCTATGCCAAGGTCACAGAGTTGTTGTGCTATCCATAAGATCTGTGAGTAGCATGCTCCTGCAGCTATATATTCGGCTTCAGAAGTGGATAAGGCAACCGAGTTTTGTTTATTTGAATGCCACCTAATCAGGGATGAGCCAAGAAGTTGACAACATCCATATGTGCTCTTCCTATCCACTTTGTATCCTGCAAAGTCTGCATTTGAGTAGCCAGTTAAATGAAAATTGTTATGCTATGAAAATCCTTTTTACAACAATGAGATGTGATTCATTAGGATCGGCTTGGAACCGAGCACACATACATACACTGAACATAATATCAGGCCTACTGGCAGTAAGATAGAGTAGTGAACCAATCATACCTCTATACTCCTTTTTGTTCACATTCTTACCATTTTTGCCTTGATGAAGGGAGAGAGTTGAGCTCATGGGGGTATTTTCTACCTTAGATTGATCCATCTTGTATTTCTTAAGCAAGTCCCTTGTATACTTCCCTTGGTTTAAAAAGATCCCCTTCTTTGTCTGATGTACTTGTAGACCGAGGAAGAAATTCAATTCTCCCATGAGGCTCATTTCAAATTCCTTGCACATTATCTCAGAGACTCCTTGCAAAGGGAGTTGTTAGTAGCACCAAATAATATATCATCAACATTGATTTGGACTACCAAAAGGTCATTTCCACGGGTCTTGATCAAGAGAGTTTTGTCAATCAAACCTCTTTGAAAACCATTTTCTAGAAGATACTTGGACAATCTCTTGTACCAAGCTCTAGAGGCTTGTTTGAGACCATAGAGAGCCTTGTTCAGTTTATAGACATGATTGGGAAAGACATCATTGTCAATGCCAGTAGGCTGAGCAACATAAACTTCTTCTTCCAAGACACTGTTTAGAAATGCACATTTGACATCAATTTAAAATAACTTAATCCCCATAAATGATGCAAAGGCAAGCAGTATACGTATGGCCTCTAACCTTGATACAGGAGCAAAAGTCTCCTCATAGTCTTGAGCAACAAGTCTTGCTTTGTTTCGAATGATCTTTCCTGCTTCATCCAATTTGTTTTTGAATACCCATCGAGTCTCAATGACTGATTGATGTTTAGGCCTAGGTTGGAGAGTCCACACCTTATTCCTTTCAAACTCATTTAGCTCGCTTTGCATAGCAGTGATCCAATCTGAATCCTTGAGTGCTTCAGCATGGGTCTTTGGTTCTACGAGAGAGACAAAATCACAGAAAGGAGATAGATTGTTTTAATCTGGAACGAGTTTGTATACCAGAGGATGGATCTGATATGATGTCTTGAGCTGAGTGTGAAAAGGCGTGTTTAAAATTTCGTTGCTTTGGGCCTTGAGATATCTCGTTTGTGACTTGGATTTGCTCTTGCATATTGGGCTCTTGGTTGCTTTTGTTTTCAGATTTTTCTTCTTCTTCTCCATCGGAATCATGATGATTTAGGTCGAGATCTGCAAAACTTTCACTCAACACACCATTATTGCTTTCGTCAAATACCACACGGATACTCTCCTCAACAATTTTGGTGTGCTTGTTATAAACTCTATAAGCTTTGGTATGAGATGAGTAACCAAGAAATATACCTCCATCACTACGAGCATCAAATTTCCCAAGGTTGTCTTTTCCATTATTGTGAACAAAACAAGTGCATCAAAAAGGTTTGACGTAGGAGATGTTAGGCTTTCTTCATTTGAAAAGTTCGTAAGGAGTTTTCTTTAAAATAGGACGAATTAAACAGTGGTTTAAAATATAATTGGTTGTGTTAACAGCCTCGGCCCAATAGTGTTTTGGCAAACCATTTTCTGAAAGCATTGTCCTAGACATGTCCTCTAGGGTGCGGTTCTTTCGTTCCACAATCCCATTTTGTTGAGGAGTTTTAGGAGCTAAAAAATTGTGTAAAATATCGTATTTAGCACAAAAAAGATCAAACTTGAGTTGGTCAAATTCTCTACCATGATCGCTTCGAATAGAGACGATTGGTAGATTTTTCAATGTCTGCAACTCCTTACAAAGCTTGGAAAAGTCGAACAAAGCCTCGGATTTTTCTCTTAAAAACGAAATCCATGTAAAACATGAGAAATCATCAATAATGACAAGGATTTACTGTTTTCCCTTAGGAGATTTGACGAGCATATGGCCGCACAAATCCATATGTAAAAGTTCAAGAGGGCGTGAGGAACTTACAACATTTTTGGGTTTGAAAGAGCTTTTGGTTTGTTTACCTCTTGTGTAGGCATTGCACAGTTCCTGACTTTTGAAGTTTAGATCAGGTAGTCTCTGTACTATATCTCTTGTCTTTAGCTTGTTAAGGGTGTGCAGACTTACATGCCCTAACCTTCTGTGCGAGAGACTCGGATCATCTGTTAAGGCCTTGAGGCACTTGAGATATGTTCCTGCAATATAGTTAGTATTCACAACATATGTGTTGTTGTGCTTGTGAGCCGTGAGGATCAGGTCTCCAGTTTCCTTATTTCTGACTTCACATTTGTTCTTGTCAAAGCCCACTTTGTTTCCCCTGTCACACAGTTGAGAAACACTTAAGAGATTATACTTTAATCCATCAACAAGATATACATCCTTGATGCAGCTATTTGAATTATTAACATTACCGATACCAATGATGTTACACTTCCCTTTATCACCAAGAGTAATTGTTCTAGTGGTTTGCTCTTTAAGATCTTGAAATAAAGATTTTTTCCCACTCATGTGTCGAGAGCATCCACTATCCATGATCCATTTTGATTCTGTGTGCTTGGTGATATCATGCAAAACAAACATCATCTTTTCCGGCTAGACCAATACATGGTTTTAGATTCATAATGAGGATAGACCATGTTAGGTGGTCTTGTTCCTTTTGGAACCCAAACTAGTTTTACCTTCTCATTAAGACGTACATGAAATGTGTTTCTAATGATGTGAGGGTCCTTTCATCTATATGGAGAGATTTCCTTTACATGTCCTTTCTTACAATAGTAAAAACATGTAGGTGAACACGAGCTACCTTTAGCTTTAACAAAAGTGGTACTGGGTTTCTTTTGAAATTTTTTGTTGTAGCCAATACCACTCTTATTAAATAAGAGTTGCTATTCACCTAACATCTTATCAAGATTTGCTTTGGACTTTGTGAATTGTATAAGTGATGTATGCTGGTCTTGGCACTTGTCGGATAGCTTGGCCTTTTCCTTTTCTAAATCATCATTTCGAATCTTTAGAGATGAGAGGCTTTGCTTGAGATCAGAATTCTCTGAGCTCAAGGTCTTGACTTTAATGTCAAGAGCTGTCCGAGGAATCCGAGTCGCTCCAAGTTGCTAGCATAGCCTTCTTCTTTTGTTCATACTTTCTGAATTTGATTCTTTTCTTCACGGGACATTCTTTTACGAGATGATCTGTTTCACTACACTCAAAGCACCTTAGTACTTTTGGCTTTTTCGAAGGGTTTGGTGACTTACCTCTGAATCTAGATGATCCAACAGTTTCCCTGTTTGAGAATTGCTTCTTCATTTTCAAAATTCGTGCTAATCCTCGTGTGATAAGAGCAAATGGATCATCTTCGTCGTCACTTTCGTCACCATCAGATTGTGATTGATCTTTATTTGCTTTGAGGGCAAGATTCTTTGTTGTTGGCGGTACTTCTCCATGTTCCTCGTTTAATATCATTTCATGGGTGATGAGCTTTCAAAGAAGATCATCCAATGACAGTGTAGTAAGGTCTTGAGCTTCCTCAATTGCAGTAACCTTGGGTCCCCACTTGGGTTTTGGGAGGCTCCTGAGAACCTTCCTAACTTTCTCTGGGTTGGAGAAAGTTTTCCCAAGTGAGTCGAGGTTGTTTACAATTTGAGTAAATCTCGTGAACATCTCCTTCACTGATTCATTAGGATTCATCTTGAACAGCTCGTACTGTCTGAGAAAGATGTTGATCTTGCTCTCTTTGACTTGACTTGTGCCTTCATATGTGACCACAAGCTTGTCCCAAATTTCCTTGACACTCTTGCAAGATGAAAAACGGTTAAATTCATTAGCATCAAGAGCACAATATAGTAAATTCATAGCTTTGAAATTCTTAACGATATTCTCCATGTCGGTTTGAGCGTATTTAGCTTTGGTCTTCTCGACTTCTTTTCTATCGACAGTCTTCATTGGAACGTGTGGCCCTTTCTTGACAAGGTCCCATAGCTCAAGGTCTTAATCAATGACGAACATATGCATCAATGATCTCCAGTGAACAAAGTTGTTGCCACAAAACCGAGGAGGTCGGTTTGTTGATCTTCCTCGAGCAAATCCTCCATCACCTATGTTAGAGATGTTGAAAAACTCACAAGATTGTTAGATCAAAAACAGTGAGCCAAGCTCTGATACCAATTGAAGAGTCTATAAGGTGATAAACAATACCCTAGAAGGGGCGGGGGGGGGGGGGGTGAATAGAGTATGTACGAGTCTCGCAAGATAAGAAACATCAAGACAGTTTGCAAACCAACTTGTCAAGACCTTGATATGCAATCAAATCTTGACAAAGAAAAATCGAATACGATAAAGAAAAAACAGAAATAAAAGATGAACACACGAATAGTTAACGAGGTTCGGCACGAACTTGACCTACGTCCCCGCCTAGGGTTATCCAACACGTATGATTCAAACCTCTTTATTTCATTGTCCTTGAGACTAGAACTTCCTAGGAGAACTTCCCTTCCCCTATACAAAGCCTCACCGCTTTTATTCTAGTCCTCAACCTTACAAGTGAAATAGAGGAACCAACTACACACCGATGTGTGCTATCACGAGTATGAAACTCAAATAGTGAAACAAATGACTTGTATAATAAAGACTCGTGTTTCTCTCAACACTCAACACTAATCACACTAAGCTCAATGTGTAAAGAGAAAGTTTGCTATTGCTTGATGCTCTTTTAAATGAATGCTTGGTTCGATAATCTTCATCTTCCATGAGCACCGATTAAATAGAACTCCAAAGGAGCCGTTTGAAGTTTGAATTTCTTCCAGAAATAATTCTTTCCAGTTATAGAAGATGCTCCCATGATCTTGTACAAATCGGCAGTTGGGTTGATTCGAAAAACAATTTATTCAAGCCTTGATCCTCAAGGATCTTTCTTTCCTTATTGGGTTAATTCGAGAAGGTAAGTGTGGGATCTCTCACAATGGATGTGAGCCCAATTCCTTTCGATATTTAGGCCCATTACGAAAGGCCCATCTCTTTTCATAGAGTCCTACAGGTTAGCTTGGATAGATATAAATATAAAGCCCAAACCATAACTTATAAAATATTCGGTATTCATAAAGGAATGCATAATGTAGTCCTGGTTTCAAGACCTTGAAACCCATACAGTGTTTTGTCTTTCATCATCCCTGCAAGTTAGTACGTCTAGATCTTACAATCAAGGTGGAGTCTTCATACCCAATTGACAAATCCAATAATGATAAAGCAAAAAAATGAAAGTTGACCACTTAAACCTTAATTAGCTAATTCTACCATGTAATTTTAGAATCAAAATACTTCCAACTTTTAAACTATAAACGGAAACAAGAGATTAGAGAAGCGAAGAATAAGAGAGCTTCATTGCTTGTGCGTATTCTCAAGTGAGCTTACAAACCTTATATAGGTAAGGTAGAAAGAGATACATAAATTGGTGTCATCATGGTGGGAATTTATAAGGTGAAGGGTTTGGGAGGTGAACAATCCATCCATTAGTATTACAACACTCCCCTTTGGATGTACATCTTTAGCATTACAAACTATGTCTCATTAAAAACCTTGTCTAGAAAAAACCAATGGGAAAAAAACTAGGACTAAAAATGAGCATTATATGGAAAATATAAAGTCATCCATCCTCTTATTGTTCAACATGTCAAAAGCAACTTCAAATTTTACCTCTTTTCATGGTTTTCATAAAATAATGCACTTCATTGGGACTTCCCTTAACTAGACAATTTCATGCTATATCTCTAATGATTCCAATTTTGCATCGTCGAGTTCAATAAAAACTTCCATGACACTAATCAAAATTTTTGATGGGGGTGATAAAAATAGACTTTGGAAAATAACATGTAAGCGTATAGATGAATAATAAATCCAAAGTAACCATGCATGAACAATTCTAGAAACAATCATAAGTATGCACAAAGTAAACCTTTCCCTCACCCCATACTTAAAAATTATAGTTTCCTCACTATGTAAAAACAAGGGTAAAGAAAGAAACTTACTAGACAGACGTGCAGATCCCCGAAAACAGGTGCTGAAGATTTCTGCAGGATGGGTCAATATCGAGTGAAGCAGTCGATATAGACCAGGTTCACCCGGTTTCTGCTAGTTCCATGTTTCAGGGTGATTCCTACTCGATCACAACAAATTTTCACTCGATTTTATTTTTTTTTAAAAAAATAAAACCAATAAAACAAAACAAAACAAGTAAGTTCAAAACCAAATATTTAAAACCTAAAAAACTAATTGTCTAATACAAGCTCTAGATTTTATAGTCGCTAGGCCAACTTCTTCTTTTTTCATTCAAGGTGGCATCTGCCGGGCCCACGTGGCTTGGGCTTCGAACAGAACTCCGTTCTTGTCCATAAGCTGCAACCCTCCGGAGTGGATCTTGTGCACCGTGAATGGACCCATCTTCTTCTCCTAGAACTTGTTAGGGAACCAATTATTCTTAGATTAGAAGACATACACCTTTTCTCCTAATTCATAGTCTTTTAGATCGTCATTGGAGACCCTGCAAAGTCTTACATACCAAGGCAAACCTCTTCCATGTATATATACATCTTTAATTGAAATAGGGGAAGAAAGATCAATACCTCGACTTACCTTTACAGCTTCGTCTTTATTCGGGTTTTGAGGGTCCAGTCGATATCGACCAGTGTCAGTCGATATCGAGTCAGTTTGCATTCCTGGTGGCTGTTCAGTCGATATAGGAGAAGACGACTCGGTGGAGGTGGTTCGATATCGACTAGAGTCAGTCGATATCGACTGCTATTCTAGCTCGGTCGAAACTGGTGCAGTGGACTCGACATGGTTGGCTCAATATCGAGTCATATGACTCGATATCGAGTGGTCCTCTGGCTTGCTCGATGTCGATGTTGTATGTTGGTAGATTTCGAGTGGTTCAGCTTGATTTCGAACCCATACTTGAATCCTGCAGAATATGGAAAAAGTTCAATCGATATCGACTTACCTGACTCGATTTTGACTGGGTTTGCAGTGTGCTCAACCCAGATTTCCATGATCTCTTTCATTTGGGCTTCCATAGCCCTCCTTTCAAGCTCTTCGGGGGTCATTGTTCTTACCTTTGGCGTCCCGCAAGTGATGTAACCTCCTTTGATGGATTTGATCTCCATAGGTTCATAATGTCTGTTAGTTTTGTTGAAGGAGAACTCGATTACCTCGTCGCTGATGGTGAATGTGAGCACTCCCTTCTTTAGGCTTATGTTGGCATCGACGGTTTCTAAGAAGGGCCTACCTAAAATAATGGGACAAGCAGGGTCCTCTGCCATATCAATAACAAGAAAATTAGCAGGGACAAAGAACTTATCTACTTGTATGGGTACATCATCCACCATGCATGTAGGGATAACCACAGTGTTGTTCGCCATGTAAAGTCTAGCATCCACATGCTCTAGGGCTCCCATCTTGACATTGGACCAAACGAATAGAGCATTTTTGAATCTATGTTGACCGAAATTCATAGTTATAGCAAACTTACCTGGGTCTTGCTGTTTTTCTAGGAGCTCCATCTTGCTGCATTCCTCTGCGATCTCAACCATCGGCCGCTTCTTGCTTAGGATGCCTTTGAGGAACTTGACATAGGATGGCACTTCATGAAGAGCTTCGGTGAAGAGAATGGTGACGTTGAGCCCTTGAAGGAACTTCACGAAGTGCTGGAACTTCTTCTCTGCAGGATCCTTCAAAGATTTTTTCGGGAATGGCAGTGTCTTCTTCTTCTTCACAGTGTTTTCGACCGGTGTAGGGTTGATATCAACTGAAGTCGGGGGCGTCTAGTGTTGCTAACGAGGTGGGTCGATATCGACTGTGAGGGGGTCAATATCGAGTTGACTTGGGTCGATATCGACTGGGTTGGTCGATATCGACTGGTCTCCTGCAGCTTCTCCTTCCATCGTTTGCTCGGGCGTTTGCAGCTGATGCCCACTTCTTAAGTTCATAGCAGCCACGTGACCTGCAGACTTACCTTTCGTGTTTGGTTCGGATGATCCGGGGAGCGATCCTAATGGTTTGGGAATTGATGCAGCTAGTTGACCCACTTGGTCTAGATGTTCTTCCTCCAAATGTCGATCTCTCCCAGTCGCGATTTGATGCCTTGCAGTTAAGTATGGATGGAGTTGTTGGCTTGTTTCAATTCAGTATGATTTCGTCGCATCTCATCGAGGATGATGTGCAGGTGATCTTTCTTACCTTCTCTATCAAGGTGTCCAGAGGCTCTGTAGGGTGGGGGTCTATTTGGTATTGAGGTTCGCGATAACCCAAATTTTGTTGTTGGTGTTGTCCTGAATAGTTACCCCTCGCATAGCGTGCCTCCTCATGTGTTTCTGCAAGCTGCACTTGGTATGCGTGTGGGCAGGCGGCAGTGTTGTGCCTCACAGACCCACATTCTAAACAAGGTTGATTGTTAGAAAGAAATTTGATTTGTTTGGTAAGGTGGAGTACATGGTCTCTATTGAATTGATCCCTGGCGTCTGGATCGATCTTCTTCGACGGTTCGTAGAGCAGCATAGATGGGGTAGGCCTCGCGCTAGAAGCCTCAGAAGTCCCAAGTGTTGTCGAAGTTGGCTAACATCTCAAAGGTATCCCAAGCACGTTGTGGTGTGTACTCAAGATACCTATAAGCGGTATAGGTGTTGATCCGATCCTTTGTTGGTACATCCAGGGAGTTGTAGATGATCTCCTAGATCACATATTGTGCATGTCCATGTGTAGGACAGGACTTCAGCAGGCGTTTGTAGCGCTCCCAGACCTGTTCAAGTGTTTCCCCTGGCTTTTGCCTGAAAGCCGTGATCTTTTGTCTGAGCTGCACCATCTTGGTTGCAGGAAAGAACTTGTTGAGGAATAAGTCCTTGAGTTCATTCCACGTGCGGATGGATTGTGGAGCCAAACCCTCGAACCAATGTGAAGCCTTCCCTGCAAGCAACCAACAAAAAGCCTTTAGTTTTAGATATTTTAGATTAGCATCATGAGCAATAGTTTCGCACAAATCTAGAAATACAGTAATGTCCTCTAAAGGACATTCATTGCAGTTCCCCTCAAATTGATTCCTCTTAATATCAGAAATAAAAGAAGGACGAATTTCAAAAGAAACGTGAGGGAGAACGATAGGTGATTATGGAACTTCCAGAGATGGGTGCAAATATTCCTTCGCGTTCACAGGGACGTGCTGAAGTTGTTCCTCGAGCTCTCGTCAGGCTTGGGCATCGCGATCCGCCCTCGCATCCCACTTTTGTTAATTCCATGCATATTTTGCCTCATTTTGGGAGTATTCTGTCTGCCTGGTCTGAGCTCTTCTACTTGCCTTCAGAGCCTCTCAAGCTCTTGTTGTGGTGTAAGACCTACCTCTTTCTCATTCTCTGGCGACATGAGTCTTTTCCTATGTCTTTGTTGAAGATGCAAGAAGCGTTCAGGCTCAAGAAGAGGATTGTATTTGGGTGTGCGATCCGAGCGTCGCATACACCTGCAAAGCAAAAAGAAAAAGGGCATGAAAAGGAACTAAAGAGGGCGCGATTGATAGCTTCCTTAGCAACGACGCCAAAATTTATTAGGAGGGAAACTAGTCGAATAAATGATTATGAATTAAACCAACTCCCTGTTGAAGCAAATAAAATAGAAGAAACCCTCCCATTATAGTGGTAGGGAATCATGATCGAATCCACAAGGAAGCGTGTCAGCGCTCGCCTAATTAGTTCCAAATCTGCCGTGATTTCGACCAGTAGAACACTCGATATTGACTCATATGGGTCGATATCGACTGAGTCAGTCGATTCCTAGTGAAACCTGCATAACAGAAAAACAAGAAGAATCGATACCGAGTGGAGTACACTCGATATCAACCTCAGTAGACTCGATATCGACCAGACATGGTCGAAATCGAGTGTGTGCAGTGACTAGAAAAACGTGTAGAAATATGTAAATATGTGTCGAAAAAGAACGTCCGAAGAATATGGGGATGAATAAGAAGATATATGTATGAACAGAAAAGACCGCAAATTTGGGGTTTTGATCCAATAAACTAAAAGACTTCCAAGATCGGGGATTCATGCCACAACAATAACCATGTAAGAGTTATGCCAAGTTTATAAAAGATTATGCTTTTTCATCAAATCACTTTCGTCATTAACAATTAAGAATATAGAGGCTGTCGCATAAACCCTAATTGTTACTACTCTTTTTGATAACTAATCCAAATTTATATTAAGTTCACTTTCACTTCAATAATACAAATAAGGATCACCTACTACTTTCGTAGAAGAATCATGCAAATAAGGATAAAAGATGAAATTGCATATAAAAATCATACCTTTGATGCATAACCCCACATGGCTATCGTCGGTCTCACCCAAACCCTAGAAGTAGGGTGACTACTCGCGCCTCATTGCAATAACAAACATCAAATCCATAAAAGAAATAACTTGAATTGAACTAAAATAGAAAGAGTACGACTCGAACAAAGCCACAATGCTCTCGCTTTCCAACTCCACTCGATCTCTCTCTCTCTCTCTCTCTCTCTCTCTCTCTCTCTCTCTGCTCTCTAAATTTCCTAGCTATGTAAACACAATTGCTTGTGTGCTTGGATGTCTAAAATCTAAGCCCCTAGGGCTTTATTTATTGTGCTCAACCCTAGCTATTCTAGGATAAAACAACTATATCTCTATTTAAATATATCTATCTAAATCTTAAGATAAAACATTGATAAATAAATAAAATGAAAATAACTAAAATATCCTAGGTAAATTAGGAAATTCACCAACTAGCTAGGATAAATGTCCCTCAACTTGATAGAATATCTCTTGCTTAGTGTGGAAGTAACTCTCCTCTTGGATTCGGAATCGAAATGGGCCTCATACAGCTTCTGGGATCCACTCGATATCAATCTAAGTGCATCGATATCGACTCGGTTTCGTCTCTGCTCGATCTTCACTCGGTTTCGGCAGGGCATCGACGACACCTTCACCCGATATCGACCGAGATGGTTCGATATCGAGTCACGTCTTATTCCTCACTCGATCTTGACTCGACATCAGCTGCTAGGAGGAATTTTGAGTGGATGTCACTCAATATCGACCTGGTTGGGTCGATACTGACTCCTTTGCGTCGAGTGTTGTCCTTCTCTGCTAAGTCTATTTCTGGTCTTCTTTCACTAGATATCGAGTGTAGGGAGTCGATTTCGAGTGCCTTGACAGTTCCTTCCTCTTCTCCAAATTTCTCGTAAAATGTCTTGATTTCTACGAAATTAAACAAGAACTTTTGTAGATCTCCATAATTGATAAATAAACATAAACTACACAATTCTTGCATTATTCTAACCCTAAAATATGAAATGCAGACAGAAATTGATATAGACGTAAGCGAAAGACATGGTAATTTGAGCGCACATCAATTATCCACTAGTCGGTTGCTTTTTATTTTACGTTATTTTTTCCTTCTTTAATTTCTCCCTCGATCTTTCTCTCTGGTTTTGAACGATTATCGTTTTCCCTATTTACTATCGATCACTGTTGTGATAATTTTCAATATATGAATCAGGCATGACATGCAGTAGAATTAGTGTGTTTTCAATGTGGGTGAATTCATACAAAGTCAGCTCAATGTGAATATTATCTGTTAATTTTTCCAAGTCATTTTTGTTCTCTATTTATCTTTTTCTTTTGTTGTTTATCTGTGTTGTGTGTTTTATGTTTGTGTTTTTGTTTCTCCGCTTCAGATAAGGTATCTAAAGAGCTGACAAGAAGAGGACTGCCAATAACGAATGAAGGAGCTGATAAAGTATTTGACGTAGCTGATAAATTGGGGGGGGGGGGTGGAGGTGCTGAAAATGATACTCATCCTGGGGATTCAGAAAATGGAGGGTGTTGTGATGTTAGTGGTTATGATGACATGAATTATGCGGGCTAACGAAAAGAGAGGGGTGATTTTGGTGGTGGTGCAAACAATGAGATCGAGAGTTGACAAAGCATTACAAATAAGTTGTGTTTGTGGTTTGTAATGAACAAATTAAATCAGTTTGTGTTTGTTAGACTTATATTTTCTTTTACAAAATAATGTATGATGTTTATACTTAAAAATATATGCTTTTTTTTTTCAAATATGGAATATGCAGAAAAACTAATAGACATAATGCTTGTTGACAAATTAATTATACAATAGTTGTTTAGTAAAAAAAATGAGTATATGATATGTATATGGGAGTATAGGGCCTCTTCTTAGCTACTTGCTCTCATCTTTCCTTTTCAGCTATCTTTCTTTGTCAGATATCTGCCATGCTTTGTCAGCTATCCTCCTTTGTCTTTTTTTAGGATGATTGCACTAGGTTTACGTGGATCTATTTTATGATTCATAAATTCCAAGTGTTTCATTACTTTCAATTGTTTCAAAAACTGGTGAAAACTCAATTTGAAGCTACCATTAAGGCTCTTCAAATAGATTGGGGGTGGGGTGAATATCGTAATGTCTCCACTCTCCTTTAATCATAAGGTATTATATACAACATTGCTTGTCCTCACACTCCTATAGAAAATGAGATTGTCGAACGTCGAAATTGAACAATCCAAGAAAAGGGCCTCACTTTACTAGCGCATTCCAAACTCTCACTTGAATTTTGGGAGCAAGCTTTCCACACCGTTATTTTTCTCCATAACCGCACTCTTACCCTTGCTCTCAATCCAGAGGCCCCATTTCAACGTGTCTATCAGAGATGGCCAAACTACTTCTTCATTCGGTCATTTGGGTGCCTCTGTTGCCCAGACATGGGGCCCTACAAGCATAATAAACTTCAGGTCAAGACCATGCCGTGTATCTTCTTGGGATTTAGTTCATCTTATATATAAAGGCTATTTATGCTATGAATCCGAGTCCAAGTGTATGTATGTCAGTCGTCATGTTGTTTTCCATTAGTTATTCTTTCTCTTCATCTGAGTCTTCCAAGCCTTTTTCTCCTACTTATGCTTCTCAAGTCACCACTTACTTGTTAGCCTCCTCTGATGCATTAACACCTCCGCCTCTGCCATCACCAACACCCACCTCACCGCTAGCACCTCCGCTGTTGCAACAACCCACTGCTCTTGATCCTGGTGAGTACTCACTTGTGCAATAATCCCCATCAACACCTTCTAAGTCGGCCACCTCAGCCTCCACCACTAGCCCATTACAATCCCCTTCTCCCTCGTCGGTCGTTGTTGTCACTTCGCCACCCAACAAATTCCCTCACCTAAGGCGCTCTACAACTTCCATTCACTTGATGACTACCCGTGCTTCCACTTGCAAGCTGAAACCCAATGCCTTAGTTACCACCAAACATCCTCTTCCTTCTGATCCTCAACCCAACAATGAGCCTTGAATGTTTTGTTAGGCTAAAAAACACCCACACTATAGTTGGCTGCCATTAAATCTGAGTTCGAAGCACTTCAAGGTTTAGGTATATGGTCATTAGTTCCCCATCCCTTTAGTACTAATTAATGTTGTTGGTTGCAAAGGGGTGTATAGGATCATACGCTGGGTGGAGGGTTTAATTGAACGCTACAAGGCTCGTTTGGTTGCCAAAGGGTATAATCAAGAAAAGGGAGTGGAATATTTCGATAGCTTCATCTAAGTTATTCAGTCTACGACTATTCGCCTATCCGATAGCTGGATATAAAAATGCATTTCTAAATGGTGATCTCAGTGAGTGTGTATTTATGGAGCAACCTCCTGGGTTCATTGATCAAGCTCATCCTTGCCACGTTTGTTGTCTTCACAAGGCCTTATATGGCCTCAAGCAAGCCCCACGAGCGTTGTTCAGTACGCTTTAGTCCTTCTTAATCCACTCTATCTTTCATGCCTGTCTGGCTGGCTAGATGGCTGTTTTTCTTTGTCTTCTCTGTGCGAGATATTATGCTATATATTCTGGTGTATTTCGATCACATCATTATGATAGGGAGCTCTTCTCATGCTCTATCCAAGTTTATCTCTAAATCGAATGTTGCATTTACTCTAAAGGATCTAGGTCCTCATTACTTCTCAGGGATTGAAGTATCTTGCATTGATGGTCATCTCCATATGGGTCAACAGAAGTATATTCAGGAGCTCCTGATTCGTGCAATAATGGAAGACGCCAAACATATCTCCACACATACTGAGTCGCAGTCCCGCCTTCGGGTCTCAAGAGATATATATTGACTAATCCGACTCTGTACAAGAGCATTGTTGGTGCTGTTCAGTATGTAACCATCACCCATATGAAAATCTCCATTGTTGTGAATCGTGTATGTCAGTTCATCCATCGTCCCACTGAGGCTCATTGGGTAATTGTTAAGTGCATTCTGCGATATTTGAAAGGTATTTGTGTCTCATTCCCTTTGTTTTCGGCCTGCTTCTCACTACACAATGATTGCTTTTACAAATGCAGGCTGGGCGTCGAATGTTGATGATTGTCGCTCCCAGTATGGTTTCACAATTTACTTTGGTGATTCAATCATTAGATGGACTTCGAAAACGCAAAAGTTTGTTGCTCGCCGGACTAGATTGCATATGTGTTCATTAAGCCTCTCGGTTCATCTATCTGTGGTTCAAGCTACTTGTTGATGCCCCCTCCACCAGCTTGTGTGTGGGTATTAGGATAGAAGATGTAGATAGAATTAATCTATCTTCTAATTATATATCTTTACATAGTTATTATTTTCTAGACTTGCCCTCCAAATCATATCTTGTAATCTTATTTATATACATATATACATGAATTCTCTGGGTGAATAGATTAACAGAGATTTACTCAATTGTTTTGTATATCTTTCTTTTGTTTTTTCAATAAATCACCTTCATACATGTTTCTCGGAAGATCAATTTAATTAGTTGCGGAATGTATTTATATTGGGTTGTTTAAGGAAAGAGAAATATAAAAAGTTGAGTTAAGGAACCCGACTGGGTTTCAGGGATGCAGATGCTCTTACAATTGCCTATGATATATCTTAACTAACGGTCAGTTTGTTTGTTAAAAATATAAATTTCATTCTAATGAATAATCGTTCATTATCACCGAATAATTTCATTCCACTCAATAATCACTCAGCACAACCGAATAATCACGCATTACTTTTAATCTCATCTATTTATCTTCTTATTTAAATAATCCAGATTTATTAATATGATACACTATAAATGATATATATATATATATATATATATATATATATATATATATATATATAGGTAAAGGTTCAAATGAAAATGGGGCTTAAGATGAAAATCCCTCTTAAAGTGAAAATAACCTAATTTGGATGTAAATGGGTCTAATTTAAAGTTAAATTGGCCTAATTAAATGAGTAATGAATAAATGGGCCTAATTTAGATGTAAATCGGCCTAATTTTATGAGTAAATGGAAAAATGGTTAAATGACCCTAATTATGAGGTAAATTTCACATGTCTCCCCCAAACTTTCCATTCATACGAATATTGCCCTTATTTCAATTATGAAAATTACAGATTTTAGCCCGTAATTTTTATTTGAAATAATATTGTTAGGTACAACTATAATATTAAAAAAATACAACAAGATTACAAAATGCAACAAAATATGCTATATCACATTTCTTGTCTTTATTTTAAAAATGAAAAATATGAGATTACAAAATATAAAGTGAACAAATAATACAATAAAGATTATTATTAATAAATGTGCATTTTCCTAATGTAAAGTAAGTTTTCTACGAAATATTTTCTTTATGGGTTGCTATTTTTATGGCGGTTTTGTACTTTAATGCGACATGTGTCATTAAAAGCCTATTAGCTCAAAATGGTATAACGATGTGCCCATGCACAAAGGTTCGAGTTTAAAATCCCGCATAGGCTATTTATGATTGTCTTCTTTTTGTTCCCGTTCATGAATAAGATTATAAAGTGCAATAATAAAACGATAATGTGCACAAATAAGATGAAATAATGCGTATATAACATTATGGTGTGCAAATATAACATTATGGTGTGCAAATATAACACTATGTTTTGCAAATGTAACATTATGTTGTGCATATCTAATAATATAATGTTACGTTGTGCACATATAATATTATGTTGTGCGAATATAATATTATATTGTGCAAACATAACTTTAAGTTGTGCAAATATAACACTATGTTTTGCAAATGTAACATTATGTTGTGCATATCTAATAATATAATGTTACGTTGTGCACATATAATATTATGTTGTGTGAATATAATATTATATTGTGCAAATATAACTTTAAGTTGTGCAAATATAATATTATGTTGTGCCAATAAAATGACAAAGTGCAAGAATAGAATGATAAAGTGCATAAATAAGATGTTAAAGTGGAAGAATAAAATGATGAAGTGCACAATTAGGATGATGAAGTTCATAAATAAAATGAAAAGTGTCCGTTTTCAATTAAAAAAAATCATGACTTCATCATGCTATTTAGTCTTTCCTATCTAACATTTGGGGGTAAAAATGACTTTTTCTCTCTACATCTTCAACCTTCGGCTAAATTGAATTCAGGAGCACAATGCCATCTTCAACCTCCGACTAAATTGAACTCAGGAGAACAAGGGCGACTCCGAGCGACGGTCGTTTATGATGGATCTGATTTCGAATTGAGGGGATATCCGTGTTCTTCATGAACAAACCTAGATCTGAGAAAGGGCTTTCCGATTTAACGCCAACCTCCTACTGCTACCGCCAACCTAGATCTGCAGGAGAGTGGGAGAAGCGGGGAACATTATGAACCCGACCGGGAGGATGAGTGAGCGGAGAAGGACGAGGGTGCGATGCAGCGCCGGTGTCGGAGATTTGAGCGCATAGGCGGAGGAAGAGCACTGAAACCTCCGGGAATCGGAGGCGAGAGAGGAATCGCGGAGGATGTAACCAGACGACACGGCGGAGGCGGCGCGACCAGATGACACGGCGGAGGCGGTGAGTTACTCCAATTCTAACACATAATCCAGACTTGTTGAGATGTGAATGATCAGACCAAAAAATTATAACACATCGGAAAGTTGAACATATCAAACCCTAATATATGAGTCGGTGAGTTACTCCAATTCTTTTGTCAATTGGTTTTACAATGGAACTTCACTCGGCTTGTGTGATAGGCTTCTAGCGCATGTGCGCCCATGCACACGACCCTCAATCATCGGTCCGAGTAGGACTTTGATAAGACTAAACCTGATAATTTTAAAAATGAAATAGAAAATTTTAAATACTGTTGAATTGGAACATTACTTTGTCTTATTTGTTGACTTTACTCGAACAATATCTTTTAAGAAATATATTGTATTTTGTACGTATTTATTTTTTTATCGTCTATATATATATGGTGGAACGTTACCAAACATGCATGTTACATCACAATTGGGCAATACATTAATTTTATGTTACTAATTCTAAGATTTCGTAAGATGCCACTGAACATTAACACGGCACATCCACGTACGTTCATAGATATAATATATATACTTGATAATGGAGTATAAAAATTTAACAGTTTAGTAAGATTTCCTCATCACTACCGACAAAAGATTATCTGATATCATTCGAAAAAAAACTAGCTGAAAAAGAGTTATTGTACCCATGCCATGCATTTTTTTAACCATTTGATTGAAGGTTCAGAACACTTGTTCATTTGTTGTAACCACGCACTTCAGATGATAAAAAATGTTGACGATAGAATTGGACAAATCATACAAACAACAACCAAATTAGATCGAACAATAAGACAAATCACAAATGACATATTCTCCAAGCTTAACAAACTACCAAAAAACTTATTTAGCTACCAAAAACACAGGAAATAGCTACGAATTGGCCACGAATTTCCGTGGCTAAACAGTTTAGCCACGGGCATAGCCATGAATTTGACGTTCGTCGCCATTCGAGGCTATATGCCTCGACGCTAACAGCCACCAACACCATATCCGTGGCTATTAGCCACGCTCTGACAAACCCGTGGCTATGTCCGTGGCCGGTTCGAAAAGGTGCCATCCGTGGTTGTAGCCACGAATACAGAAACGAATAGTGTCGTGGCTAAAGTCGTGGCCACCCAGGGGACATCTCTTGGTAGGTTGTTGCTAGCGTCGTGGCTACGTGTGTGTCCATGTGGCGTAAGGTCTGTGGCTATGCCCGTGGCTACAGACGTGGCCATAATGTCCGTGGCTATGCCCATAGCTAGAGCTGGAAAAATCTGACCCGACCCGACTCAACCGAACCCGACCGCAACCCGAAAATATGGAGTCATTCATAACCCGAACCCGAGACCGAACCCGAGACCGAACCCGACCCGAACCCGACCCGACCCAAAATAGACCCGAACACAGATAAACCCGACCCGACCCAAACCTGACCCGACTCTCAACCCGACCCAACTCGACCCGAATTGAAATACTACGTAGTTATTTAACATCAACATTTTAATACTTGAATGTGAAATGTTTTTATTTTATTTTAACACAAGCTTATAATTATACTTTAACATATAAAACACCAATTATTTTTGTTAATTGTTATCATATGAATAAGAACCCAAGTAAAATCAATAGATAAGCAGATAAGTCAATGACTCAGTAGTTGTTATTTTATTTTTATCTATATTATTATATTTTGATAGAATTAATTATTTATATCTAGATTTGTTAAAAACTAATAATAATAATGAAAAAAAACTAATGTGCCAAAAGCTAAAAATGAATTGGGCATTGAAAATGATATGGGTCAATGATATAGTCAAACCACAAATAAGCCCATTTGCAACTTGCTAGTTAAAATAAGGTTAAAACCTAAATATACAATTAATTTGATTTAATTATAGCACCGATCAATTGGTTTAAATGTTTAAAAAAGGAAGATGTTGCCGAATGCTGAATATCGAATTTCCGATTATGACTTTTTTGAAAATCGGTCGACAACCAATGAGTCAATAACAATGAGTGTATTCAACCGAGTCAAAATTACATATTCAAGTATTCAACCGAGTCAAAATCATTTATTTTAAGTAAATTACATATTTAAGTATTCAACCGAGTTAAAATCATTTATTTTAAGTAAATTACATATGTATTCAACCGAGTCAAAATCAACCTAATTATCCAAATTTCAAACGGGTCGAATATGATTCGAACGAAAACTCAAACCAACTATACTGCTATACCCACTTTGATTTGAAACTCAAATGAGACCGACCCGCCTCTTGACCCGAAACCCGAACGAGACCGACCCGCTTTGACCCGAACCCGAATGGGCATGACCCGACTTAACCCGAAACCCGACCAATCTAAAATTTATTATGACCGAACCCGACCCGAACCCGAACCCGACCAATGTCCGACCCGACCACTACCTGACCATAAATTTTACCCGAATTGACCCGACCCGAGCAAGCCTGACCCGAACGACCGACTTGCCAGCTCTACCCGTAGCTATGGACGTGGCCATGTGGCATAATAGCCGTGGCTATGTCCGTGGCTAATTCGTGGCTACATTCGTGGCTATATATTATAAATTTTATTGTGAGCTCAGTAATAAATATAATCTAATTATTTATTATAGCTGGGCACAAATACATACAAAATTAACACATACCACTGCCATCATTTGTTCATCCAAAACACATACAAAACAAATCCAGAACCATCCAAAACACAATCAAAAACATGTGCAAGTACGACTAAGTCTGAAGACATTACGTGGGACCCCAAAACAGAAACACACAACTTACTTTGATTTGCCTTTGCCCTTACAGAATTGCATGATGGTGCTGAGGAGCTTCTCCTGCCAAGCTTCATTAGCCTTCCTAGTCTCGTCCATTAGTTGCTCCCCAATAGCTACCATGTCTTGTCGGACACTTGAGCTGACTTGTTCCTGCACTCGATCTCCAAATGACGACATTTCTTCCCTGAGGTTTGTGGTCACCTGGCTCTGCACCTGATCCCCTAACTCCACCATTTCATTCCTCAAGTCTTGCTTCATGCTTGAAAGTTCAGAGATGACATATTCCTTCACCAGCAGATGCAACAGCTGGTGCAACAGATTTTGGATTCGGCTTTGAGTGCAACATAGCTGGCGCCTCTGATCCCATGCCCAAAACCCGGCCTTTCTTCACACCTTCTGTCACCTTGAGCCACAAAGCATTCATGTCAACCGAGTGGGATGCATTCTCAGAGAAAACATCATCAAGCAAGGCCTCTTCTTCTACCAAATGGTCGAACTTTTCCTAGCCAAGTAACACGACCAAGATGTTAAATGCAACATAACAAAACCAGAAGCAATGTAAAAGAGCACAACAGAAAAACAATTTAAAGAAAGCAGCAGCAAGTTCGATGGTGTTACAAGTAATTTATCAGACATTAGAAGAGCACAACATAACCAATTTAATAGACATTAGAATAGCACAACATGAAAACAATGTAAAGAAAGCAGCAGCAACAACATTAAAATTAGATCACATCATCATATTAAGGTGTAAAATGTTTAATCCAACCCAAGAAAACCAATTTATCAGACATTCAAAACAGGAGACAATTTACATGCTCAATAACATAGACAACACAACCCAATCACCAACTTCCTGAAAACTGACCCTTAAAAAAACACATATATACTAACCAATTTCATAAAACATACATGCTGAATAACATAGACAACATAACCCAATCACCAACACACAAAATATATACCAATAGCTACACATAATAATCACAACCAATTTCCTGCAAACTGACCCTTAAATAAACAGACATATACTAACCAATTTCATAAAACATACATGCTTAATAACATATACAACACAACCCAATCACCAACACACAAAATATATACGAGTACCTACAAATAATAATCACATATTGGAAGATGATGCACTCAGAATAGGGAGGGCAACAGGGCGTGTTCGGAGCGGGTTCGGGGCGGGGAGTACCCTCCCCGTCCCCGTCCCTGTTTGCAAAAAGTCCCCCCGTCCCCATCCCCGTCCCCATTCGGGGATAAAAAATGCCCCCCATCCCCATCCCCGTCGGGTCCCCTTCCCCATCGGGGAATCCCCGTCCCCGCGTAATTTTCCCCGTTTGCATTCCCCGCGGTTTTCCCAGTCAGGTTCCCCATTTAAAACTTATGGTTTCCCTCATTTAATAAAAAACTATAAGATATTATTAAAGTTATGTAAAAAATATGATATAAATATTACATATAATATCTCATAAATGTAAATTATAAGGTAAAAGTTTAAAAATAAAAACAAAATTATTTAAAATTAGGTAAGATGTAAATAAAAACGGGGATTTCATACTCCCTATCGGGGATCCCTGCGGGGTTCCCCAACGGGGGCGGGGCGGGGAGGGGATCGGGTTGGGGACTACTATCCCCGTCCCCGCGCGGGGAATCACTTTAGCCCCCATCCCCGTCCCCGTCCCCATTTAATTTCCCCATCCCCGTCCCCGCAGCGGGGATTCCCCGCGGGGATTGGGGAGTCCTCGCCCCATTGCCATCCCTAACTCAGAACCCATACAACAACATAAAAAATACCCAAGTATAGCAAGGTACCAAACAAAGCCATAAAGACTATTCACATAACAAGTACATAACATAAAGGGACGATTGAAGTTGTTACTTACCACCGTTTCTTGGCATTGAGCACCAGCCCAAGATCCATCTTTTTTCCTATGGCACCTTTCAAATGTTTTCTTTGGGGTTGGATCTTTTCCAAGCTCCTGCCTCTGTAAGTAAATATATACATTTAATTAGTGCACATAAGCAAACCAAATAGATGGTTAATAATGACGGTAAGAGTGATTAAAACTATATGAAATGGGAAAACAACAGTAACTGATTTAATTTTAACATACCAGTCGATCCTTGATTACAGTTGTCGAAACCGATCCACCACTGAAAATTGGAGTCCGTTTCTCCGCTGCAATGGCTATGTTTTTCTTGTTAACTTCAGATTGATGTTGAAATTTATCCTCTTTTTCCCATTTCTCCACCATTTGGGCCCATATCACTTGCTTCACCCATGTAGGCTTCTTTGTTTTTCCATCGCGAGCCTTCCCACATACGTTCCTAAGTTGGTCCCCTCCCTTTGTTTTGAAAGCCTTGTACACAACTGCTTCTGAGTAAAGGTTTTCATCCCATCGTGTTCGCTTCTGGACATATGGAACAAAGAAGTCAAATTGTAAACAATTCACACTTAAGCACTGAATGTTAGCACAAGTAATGAATTTTTTTTACCTTGAACATTCCGCACCATAACTCTATTGTTGTTTCAGGAACATCACCCCACCTTATGTAGGGTCCATCGAAATGTCAATGAATAACTTGGAGCAAGACACTATACGCAGGATTTGTGGAATCAAAGCTTCACATAAAACCCAAAAACATAAAAAAAAATGTTATCAATATAGTTGGCTTGAGAAAAAAATATACTGACTTGGCTTGACCATGAAACTGCATGTAACAAGAATTAGCATGAAAAAATATACACACTTGGCTTCAGAAATGAACTCATACTTAACCATGGTTAACCATTAAACTGGTAACAAAAATTAGTATGCATAAACAGACAGAGGTGGATTGAGAAATGAAATAATAATTCACCATGCTTAAAGCTTGAGAATTGCAATCATGCTTACTCATGAAACTCAGCAAAGACACAAACACTATTAACAGAAGCACTCTAAGTTCCATGACCATAAGTTAAATAATTTCATTATGCACCCTAAGTTCTCTAATGGAGCAACAAATTTCAGCTCTTACTCCTTCAACACAGACAAGTTAAAACCAGGTATTCAAAGTTCCAGCAAGGCATACAAAACAGATGAAAGCAATTATAAATGCACTCTATGTTCAGTAATTTCAGAACGCAGAACATAGATCACAGCAGGTATTTAAATAATTTCATAATGCACCCTTAGCAAGCAAACCAAATCATTTCACAAACTACTTCTAACAAAATTACTTGTAGATGTCAGAAGTACATAATCTCTCTTACCAAGCAATTGCAGATGTTCAATTTATTTAAAACATGCATTCAATGTTCCATTACAACATATATATTATACACATAATTGCAGAATCTCTCTTAGCAAGCAAACCAAATCTTAGCTAGCAAAACTAAATCAAGCATAATTAGACAAAAGAAAATATATATGAAGTTGACTTACGATCCATTTACCAGTGAAAAAAAGACGGGTATGTTCCACCGTGGGGCTTCTTCCTTATTTTCTTGGGCTTCTTCCTCATTTTCTCTGGCATCTTCCTCATTTTCTTGTCCTTCCTCGTTTTTTTGGCCTTCGAAAATCTCTGGGGCATCCTCATTTTCTCTGGCGTGGTCTGCTGTCTCAGATGACGAGCCCCCTTCACAAACCGGCGATGGAGATGGGGAAGCCGGCAAACCACGAGAAGTTCCAAGAGCTTGAGAGGCAGAGGGCTGTGAGGTAGCAAGTGCTTGGGTGGTTTCAGTACATTGGGAGGCGGAGGGTTGGGTGGTTTCAGTACAATGGGAGGCGGAGGGTTGAGTGGTTTCAGTACCTTGGGAGGCAGAGGGTTGGGAGGCTTGGGTAGAGGGGTTGTGGGTTGTGGATGCTATCTTAGCCCATTTGGACGGTGACGGAGGTAAAACATATCGTTGAATACCGCCAAAGAAAACTCAAACCTATAGCAAATATATCGATAAGCAAGAGGTCGATCCACAGGGAAAGTTATAACTCAAGTGTAATTCAGGTGTCAATCAAAGTAACCAGATTGGGGGGGTTTTTATGTGGGAAAGTTTTGCCTTTTATCAAAGCAAAGTATGCAAGTAAAGTAAATGAATTTGGTTTTCGACAATTGGGAGAAGCAATTCTACCTACAATTTTCCACTTTATTGGATTGAAGCGATCCGTGTAACTTCTTCTCGTCCTATTAAATTTCCTATGAATGCCCTTGTCCCGACCTAGTATAGTTACTAGTCCAACCAGTCCTAGCAACCCTTATCAATCGAACAGTCCCTAAAGAAGGATTTAACCCAATTGATTGCTTTAAGTTCAGAGATTAGCCAAGGTATTTGCAGTCTCTAAAGAGGGATTTAACAACACATTCAACTTCCTACTCATTCAATTAGTTCAACCAGCCCTAAAGGAACAAGTTTGCCACTTAGGTTAAGGTTCACAACCAGGAATCTACAAAACCTTAGCAATTGAATTGATTCTAACTAGTTGCGCGGGCTATATAGAATAAAACAATAGCCAATCAAGCACAAAGAAGTTGAAGCATTCAAATATATGAAACAAGGAACGAGAATTAGAAACTCACAATCAATCCGAATAAAGCTTCAAATTGCAGGCAGAATAGATGAGTTTAGTTCCTCATGGAAGACATCGCTCAAAATCTCTCAAGTGTCTAATGAATAGAATAGAATAGAAGTGATTCAAAAATAACTAAAAAGTGGCCTTTTGTATCATCCAAAGTCGGCCATCAACAAAAACCAAAAAGACATCTAGGGTTTTTAATCAAAACGACGCGTATAAACGTTGTGACGGCAGATGCGGCGGCCGCCGCATGTATGCTGCGGCCGAAGCATCAACATTGTCTTTGCATCGACCCTGGCGGCGGCCGCCGCACCCCATGCTGCGGCCGTCGCATTCCTGTTTGCGGGTTTGCTTGTCTTCTCTCCGAGATTAGCTTGAGATGATTTGCTCCTTTTATTCCTTGCTTCTCTCCAATGTCTTTTATACTCCTCTTCAAGATATTGCATCTCACACATGTGTCCCGATTCGATCTGCAAGATAACCACAAATTTGCGCAGAATCCGAACTTTTCTAGAATAATCATAAGATGCAATTTAGTAACAAAGAACGAAAGAAATGCAACCTATCTAAGCTAAAAATGCCTATAATGCCTATCTAATATATGCATTATCAGACGGCATGCCAGAGGGACGGGATGTTACAGGAGCTTAGTTGGGTTCAACATCTTGGGAGGAGGAGGTCGCTTCGCTTGCATGTTTGGAGCCCCTAGTAGGAGAGGTCACTCGAGTGGTGGCCATTGCCTTTACCCTAGCCGGGGATCTAGCCGATGAGGGCACCGGAGATGTAGCAGGTGAAATCACGGGTTGGGAGGCATTAGAGGGAGAGGGCGTCGGAGTAGAGCCAGTGGCGGTAGCTACTGGTGGTCTTGTCCGTGCCGTGTCTGGAGCTAGTGGTGGTCGGCTGGTGTCATGGCGAGAAGATCTCCTTAAGCCTCCCCTAATCTTCGCAATTTGTGAGATTGATATAGGGTTTCTGAGTAGAGGGAGGGTAGAGGGGATTCAGAGCATAGATTGAGAGATTGAGAGAGGGTTTCTGGAGAGATGAGAGCTGGAGATTGAGATATTCAGATATTCAGATATTCAATTAGGGTTTTGATTGACATAGAGAATGACAGAGGAGGCTAGAGATGAGAGATTGAGAGATTTAGAGAGTTAGGGTTTCTGAGGTAGGGTTTGGGAATTAATTCGGAATAGTTGAAACTTTTCATTTGCCGGGTTATTGAAAAATTTGGATTTCCCTCGTTCGCGTCCTAAAAATTGGGAGAGAGGGTTTTTGAATTAGGGTGTGGGCCGGGTTAAAAAAAGGCCCATCGTATTTCGGGTAAAAAAAAGGCCCATCTCTAATCGAGTTACAATTGCTAGAGGGGGAGATGAGTTAGGGTTCCTCAAATCACCGGCGAAGGTAAGAACATTCGAAACTCCGGAGACAAAGGGGATTCGATTGAGATATGTCTCATCCTCATTCTGTTTCATCTCTGTTTCATTTGAATCGAGCTTGGGTAGCTGTCTCATCTCTAAATCCAATTCTTTAATTGTTTAAACGGATCACAAGTTCCATCCCTGTTAAAAGTCTATTTCATTTTAATGTTGTTGATAGAATCTTGATTGGTGATGTATCTGAAAATTGAAAAACAGTTGATTTCTCCTTTGTATGCTGCTCTGGCGGTTGATTTCTGAGATTTGGCTATGAAAGTGTGGTTCATTCCTTCTTCTGTTTCATTTGAATCTTTCTTTATGCAATTTATTGTGTTTCCCAACTCTGATTTATGGTGTAGATGCACTGGAATGCCAAATTTCGTGTCTAATATGTTAAGTGATTTATGAAATTTGAAATTCCATCTCACTGCTGCATGTTTGTTGAACTGTTGTTGCACTGCTAAGTGGAATTCAGTTTGAGATTGACATAGGGTTTCGGTTTTAGGCTTGGATTAGAGTTTAATTTGTACATCGTGCTTGGTTTAGGTAACTTGCTCCTATTTTTCATTCGTGGTTATTTATTTTCAATTGAGTTCTAGAATACAACAAATTTCTTGTTGTTGAATATATAATTATGTGATAATCGGACAATCATTGGAAAATGCTTACTTGATGGATCAACTAATTGCTTTGTGTCTAGATGCCATTTGTGTGTGTGTTGTGTGATGATCTATTATTTGATTCAATGGGAGATGGGAGAAAGAGGTGTGATGTTGTTTAATCTGTAGACGTTTTAACCTAAATGTGACTTTATGGATAACTCGTTTAGGTGTGGTTTTGGTATAGGGACGGAGGGAGTGTTGTTGGACTCGAATTTGATGTTGTGGGGTTGTAAAAGTCAATGTTGATGTGCTGTCCATTGGCTGATGTCAAAGGTACCAGTGTTTTTCAAGTGTTGTTAATTTTTTCTATGGAATTCAGTTTAGGGAGTGGTGTTAATATTCTGTCCATTGGCTATTGTTAAAGGAATATATATAATGTATAGGTTGGTGAATACTATCGGCCTGTTTCCTAGAGACACTAAGAATGTGAAAGCTTGGCATTTTGAAAAAGAAGATAGGTATACAAATGCATAATTGCAAATCTGCGTTGTTCGGCCTGTTAGCTCATTTTGGAAGAGCGTTGTGCATGCATAGTGATGTGGGTTCGATTCCCTCACAGGTCCATATACATGACAAAAAAAAATATGGATGGTGCATACATAATGGAAAATTTGCGTTGTTAGGTCTGTTTGATGTCCATGTCTGTCTTCATAAGTAGTGTGTGTCTATTCGGAGTCTTCATCATTAGCAGGAACCTCATCCTCATCCGAGGCATCTGTGTTGTGTGATGATCTATTATTTGATTCAATGGGAGATGGGAGAAAGAGGTGTGATGTTGTTTAATCTGTAGACGTTTTAACCTAAATGTGACTTTATGGATAACTCGTTTAGGTGTGGTTTTGGTATAGGGACGGAGGGAGTGTTGTTGGACTCGAATTTGATGTTGTGGGGTTGTAAAAGTCAATGTTGATGTGCTGTCCATTGGCTGATGTCAAAGGTACCAGTGTTTTTCAAGTGTTGTTAATTTTTTCTATGGAATTCAGTTTAGGGAGTGGTGTTAATATTCTGTCCATTGGCTATTGTTAAAGGAATATATATAATGTATAGGTTGGTGAATACTATCGGCCTGTTTCCTAGAGACACTAAGAATGTGAAAGCTTGGCATTTTGAAAAAGAAGATAGGTATACAAATGCATAATTGCAAATCTGCGTTATTCGGCCTGTTAGCTCATTTTGGAAGAGCGTTGTGCATGCATAGTGATGTGGGTTCGATTCCCTCACAGGTCCATATACATGACAAAAAAAAATATGGATGGTGCATACATAATGGAAAATTTGCGTTGTTAGGTCTGTTTGATGTCCATGTCTGTCTTCATAAGTAGTGTGTGTCTATTCGGAGTCTTCATCATTAGCAGGAACCTCATCCTCATCCGAGGCATCTCCATCAGCAGGAACCTCATCCTCATCGGAGGCATCTCCATTAGCAGGAACATCATCCTCATCGAAGGCATCTCCATCAGCAGGAACCTCATCCTCATAGGCATCTCCATCGTAGTCATCACGGACATCATATGCACCGGAGGGATCTCGCAAGGAATTGGGTGAGTCTTCTAATTCGATGTCAATGGAGTATTGAGCGTGGTTCACTTCGTCTGACTGGTATGCAATAGCTACATATGTTGGGGTCATGGATACCCATCTCTCTTCTATCTTGTGTCGAGCCCTTGTCTTGCAGACATGATGCCAATCCATTTGATCACGTGGAGCTCCTGGATATTGAAGGTAGTAAACCTGCACAGCTTGTTGTGCGAGTACACAAGGCTCGTACCGTTGATATAAAAAATTCTGATTGACTTCAACAAATTGGTAGACCGGATGAACTTGTGTTCCGCGTGTCGTTGGATTGAACCATTTGCACTTGAAAAGGACTACCTTAAGCGGGTAATCATTTGTACTTAGGTAATCCAACCCGATGATTTCTTCAAGGAGACCGAAGAAATCTGACTCCGCATTCGCATAGTTTGAGCCTCGAACACATACCCCACTATTCATTGTCATCTTTCCAACACCTTGTTGTAGAGTCTCGAACTTGTAGCCGTTGATAACCTATCGACCCCAACTTTTTGCTTCCACATTTGGACCCCATGCCAAACTCCACAAGAGAGTATTTGGAACAATTTCATTGTTTCTATCCATGGCCTTCAAAACAAAATACAATATGGTAAGAAATGATCGAGTTATATATAATATATGTTTATATGCAATGTATATTTATACTCACATATTGTTTAAACCAATCCGCAAATAGTTGTTCAATGGTGTCATCTCCGCATGCATCTCCCCCCATTGTAGCCACGAATAGCCTACATGTTTGAATTTCCATATATACGTATAAGATGCATATGTCATCATGCATCTTATAGTGGGGTATGTGTTCCGCACACACGTACGTGTTGGTCATTATCTTCATTCAACCACCTTGTTTTCTCCTTGCCATGACCCGCACCAGGGTGATTGAAAATGGAGAAGGCATAATCCTCACCGTCGGAGACATCATTTCAGGTGACTCTCCTCAATTTCGAAGGAACATGTGAAGGAAAGTAGTGAACCGAGAAATATGCTATTTCATCCCTTAAATATGCCATCACGATTGACGCTTCAACATTGCTCTTTTGGACGATCTTCCGTTTTAAATGATATAAAAATCGCTCAAAAGGGTACATCCATCGATATTGCACTGGGCCACCTATTTGTGCCTCATACGGTAAATGAACAATGAGGTGCTCCATGGAGTCAAAAAAGGATGGAGGAAAGATACGCTCTAACTTACATGCCAATATAGGAATCATGCGCTTCAACTGTTCCATCCCAGTAACGGACAAGCTCGATGAACAAATAGTCTGGAAGAAAATGCTCAGCTCAATTAAAGGACCCCAAACGATTGATGGCAATAACTCTTTGAAAGCAATCAGCTAGAGTCTCTCTAGAAACACTTGACAGTCATGGCTCTTCATCCCAGTGAGAGTGCAATCATCACTCATAACACATCTTCCCATATTAGAAGCATAGGCATCCCGAAACTTCACATATCTCAACCATTGACCCACCTTTTTCTTCACCTATCTTGATAAGGTATAAATTGCTTTAGGTTTGGCGCCTCTGTGGTCATCAGCTACCTCTAGCTCAAGTCGATGACAATATTGGAGAAGATCCTTCTGTGCATTCAAGTTGTCCTTCGTCTTACCAGGGATATCCATCACGGTGTTATAGACATTTTCAAACACATTTTTCTCAATGTGCATAACATCGAGATTGTGACGGATGAGAAGGTCCTTCCAATACGGAAGTCTCCAGAAAATGCTCTGCTTAGTCCACTTATGCGAAATCCCATAGTCTGGTGACATGTGAAAAGGATCATCAATGATCGTTGGCAACTGACATACCCGCTCCCAAATCTGTTCCCCCGTTAGCATTGGCGGTGGCAACGCTGTCTCTGCATGCCCTCGATAGAATTCCTTCTTATTTCTATGAAAGGGATGGTCAATGTCTAAAAATGTTCTATGGCAATCAAACCAGGTAGCCTTCCTTCCATTTTCAGCCGAAAATAATCAGATCCTGATTCCATACAAATCGGACAAGCCATCAAACCAGCAGTGCTCCATCCGACAAAATAGCATATGCAGAGAAATCACTTATTGTCCAAAGTAGAGCTGCACGCATAATGAAGTTCTCTCTCCTCGAGACATCATAAGTAGGTACACCGACCTCCCACAACTGCATCAACTCATCAATGAGAGGTTGGAGGCAAACATCAATCAACTTCTTCGGGTTTATCGGTCCTGGCACTATCAATGACAAAAACATATGCTCCGTTTTCATGCACATATGAGGTGAAAGATTGTAAGGAGTAACAATAACCAGCCAAGAAGAATAAATCTGTCCACTTTTGTTGAAGGTAGCAAATCCATCAGTGCATAAACCCAAACGAATACTACGAGCTTCTAAAGCAAAATCAGGATGCTTTGTGTCTAACCTTTTCCAAGCATCTCCATCTGACGGATGAGACATCATTCCCTCTTCTATTACATGTTCTGCATGCCAAGTCATATGGCTAGCTGTCACATCATAAGCATATAATCTCTTAAGTCTCGGAGTTAGAGGTAAGTAGAATAACACTTGGTGTGGAGTGCGTCTTCCGTTACTCGCAACTTTATATCTTGCATGCCCACAAAACCTACACGATTCTTCATTGGCATCATTCTTCCAATACAACATACAACCATTAGGGCACATGGCTATTCTTTCCACTGACAGACCCAAACTTCGAACCACCTTCTCGGTTTCATAGTAACTAGTGGGATCTTATGGTTAGAAGGCAGCACTTCATCAAACAATTGCATGAATCCATTGAAGAGTGGTTGGGAGACATTATATTCACACTTCAAGCTCATAAGTCGACTCACAAAGGACAATTGCGTATGTGAAGTACAACTTTCAAACACCGGGGCATCGGCAGCTTTGAGCACTTCTGCAAATTGTGTTGCTAAGAGATCAGCCTCGTCTGTCATCATGCCTTCACTAAGATTAGCTTCTTGGAATTCACCATCATTTCCATCAACATTCAACCAACGAGGAGGAACAAAGTTCGGACCTGCAATTTCGAAAACCCCATGATTTAAATTCTTGAATTGGATAATCAACATCATTTCCATCGAACATTAAAACAGATATAGGATATATACAACAAGATTCGGACCTGCAATGTCAAACACCATCCTTTGTTCTGCCGTTAACTGGTCATACATAGACAATTACAGGTTTGAAGGCGCAATAGTTTCACCATGTGCTATCCAGCGATGATCATCACTCATAAACCCACGATGATATAAATGACTCTTAACCTCATCTGCTCTGTACCATTTGCAATTAGTGCATCGCCAACAGGGACATTTAATCTTGCCTTCATCGACATAAAGTGGGTGCTCCAATGCAAACTTAATAAACTCATCCACCCCTTTGAAGAATTCATCGTTTAATCTTTCATACATCCACGCTCGATCATCCATTGCACTTCCCCAATGCAATTTTTGTACATATGTAAAATATATAAACTAAGTACTATAAATAAAATTATATTCAACTTTATACAAATTATTGTACATTATATATAATAATAAGTAGATATATACACAACTACTTAGATCTATACAACTATATAAGTAATTATGTGGATCTATAGTAACAATTTTAAGTGTTAATTACATTACTCTTAAAAATCAAATATATATACACAAATTCCATAAACACAACACTTTTACACGTACTCTCCAAATTTTCAAATTATTTAGATCTATACAACTAAGTAATGATGTAGATCTATACAACTAATTAACCAAGTGTTAAAATATACTATTAAAAGTGTAATTAAAAATTCCAAAAATCAAATACAACTAATTAAGTAATTATGTGGATCTATACACTCTTCAAATTCCATTTAAATACCTATGTATAATTAGTTAAATATATCTCACATAGCACACATAATATATAAATATCTATATATACATTCATAATATATTAAATATATAATATAATTCATATATGTGACACGTACCTCTCAAATTCAAAAATGGCTCTTCAAACCCACCAATCCTCCATTGCAATGTGGAGAGAAGACGACAACTTGCTCTGTGCGCGTAGTGTGCTTTCACCCTCTAGTAAAAGTGATCGAATTGAAGTAGAAAGTACGAATTGCATTGAATGACCTCAACTGAAAATAGCCACGGAATTAGCCACGGTCGTATTTGTGGCTACTAAGGATGGGCTCCTTCATACGTCGAGGGCTAGTAATTGGGGCTTCCATATTCCTTAGGCTATGACTAATACTAATGGGCTTGACCCTTTTTGGGCTTTGACTCTCTAAAATTTGGCTTGACCATATCTTTGGGCCCTACCTTCTTTTTTTTTGTGAGATTTTGGTCTTACAAATTGATATTTAATTTGGGCTTGACCATATTTAGATTGAGTGAATATCTTTTGACCACTTTTGTGAATTTCCTCAATTCGGATACACCAAAAAGGATAATGGGCGTCTCTGTTAGCGTCGAATACAGCCACGGATAATTCAACAGTGGCTAAATTCGTGGCAGTTCACCTCCAACTCGGGTCATATATTGCTAATTGCCTCACCTTCTTAGCCATGAGTACCGCAACGGATATTATTCGTGGCTAAAATCGTGGCTACATTGACACGTCAGAAAAGACTCGCCAAAAATGGCGTCGAATTCGGCCACAGAAAATGTGATTGTGGCCAAAGTCGTGGCTAACAGCCATGATACCAGCCACGGCACTTATTCGTGGCTAAAAACCAAAAAATTCTGGACACGAAATTATTCCTTCATCCCTAGCCACGGGGTTTGCCACGAATATTTTCATTCAACGCTATTATAGCTACGGCTTGTCAGGTCGTAGCTATATTTGTGGCTATCAGCTACGAATTTGGCAACGACTGTACGACGTGGCTAAAAACTCGTGGCTATACCCACCACATAGTTTAAACTATGTGGTGGGTATTATGGACAATCAGGAACAAGATTATTTTCAACGACCAAAACTACGCAGACATCAAGAAGCAAGAATCATATCTATGATAACTATTGCAACAAGTTGAAGACTCCAAAACATTATTCTGGGAAGATATGAACACTACAATGACTCAATAACAACCGACATCCAGACGCAAGAAAAATATTAGATGGTCGAAACCAGCGGTCAACCACTTCAAGATCAATTTTGACGGTTCTAGACTCCCATCAGGTTTGGCCTCAACTGGGTTTGTTATTCGTGATCACTCCGGGTTGATAGTGTTTTTTGGCTCTTCGTAGTGTAGTTCTGTCTCTCCGTTGATGGCCGAAACCTTGGCGCTCCACTCGGCACTTGTGGTTGCTAGAGATTTGGCTCACGGTGTATTGAGGTCGAGGGTGACAATTTCACCGTTGTCAAGACAATTTCTGGTGTTTGGCACTGCTCTTGGAAGATTGAGATGATTATCAAGAACATCCAGTTTCTTCTACAACAATTTGATTGGGTATCTTGTTCCCAGGTCTTTCGTGAAATCAACCGAGTTGCGGACAAGGTTGCTCATCTCAGACACTTCATGGATCATGGAGCTCTCACATCTCATCTGGAGGTCCTATCCCTCGTTCGACAGGATGCCGTTGGGAGGTGCGTGAACAAGATCTGACTTCTCCCAAAATCTTACCTTGTATAAATTTTTTTTATCTAATATCATTGGCCGATAAGCCTTTGTAACGCCTTGTACAAAACCATCACGAAAGTCATGGCAAACCGAATTCAGGTGTTTTTGTCGAGCCTGATTGGTTCCAGGCAAGAAAGCTTCGTTCCCGGAGACTGATCGCCAAAAATATTGCCATCATGTAAAAATTGTCCATTCAATGAAGAAGAAAAAAGAAAGGAATGGATGAATGGTGTTGAAAAATCGACCTTGAGAAGGCCTACAATAGGCTTAGTTGGGACTTTATTGAGAAAACTTTAGTCGATGTGAGTCTACCTAATAGCTAGGTAAATTGGATTGTGGAATGTGTGAGTACGGTGAATACTAGAGTGCTTATAAACGGAGAGATGATGAAGGCTTTCAAATCGACTCGGGGTATCCGGCAAGCTAATCCGCTAAGCCCGTACTTATTTGTGTTGTGCGTCGAAAGGCTCAGCCAGCTGATCGAAGGGGCAGTTAATGGTAGGGCTTGGAAACCGATTGATATTACTCGTGATGGGCCAAAAATTTATCATGCCCTCTTCGCGGATGATATATATTATCCTGATTGCGGACGCTTTGGTGGAGCAATTGAGACTCATCAAAGGAATCCTGGACAAATTTTGTCAGAGTTCGGGGCAACAAGTTAACCAAGGAAAATCCAAATTATTTGTCTAATCAAATGTCAATGAGTATGTGGTTCAGAAGTTGCAACAAATATGTGGGTTTGAGGTCACCACTAACCTCGAAAGCTACCTAGGCATGCCGGTGCTTCACAAGAGGGTGAATGGTGAAACCTTTGCCCCAATTATTGACAAGATGGGAAGTAGATTGGATGGTTGGAAAGGCAAACACTTGAGTTTTGCGAATCGAGTGACACTCACGAAGTCCATTCTCTCTGTCTTACCAGTGTGCACTATGGCGTCTATTTGCTGCCTAATTCGACGTGTGAGAAGATAGACAAGGTGTGTAGGGGATTCATTTGGGGCGATGTGGAAACGCATCAGAAGATTCACCTGGTGGGTTGGGAAGACATGTGTCATCCTAAGAGGAAAGGTGGGCTGGGAATTAGGAACTTGAAAGATATGAACTTGGCCATTGTCTTAAACAACTTTAAGGAAAGTCCGTGCTGTAGGGTGTTGCAAGCCAAATATTTTCGAAATGACAATGTGAGTAATCAGGGTGGCTCGGTTGTCTAGAATGCAGTTAGGAAAGGATTGGCTCGGTTATGGTTGACTGGGTTCCTTAGATTGTTGGAGATGGGGTCGGCATACGATTCTAGGAAGATTGTTGGATAGGCTATGTGAGGCTGTTGGCGCATACAAAGAAGGTGATCGAGATTTGTAATAGGGAGAGAAGAGTAAGCTCTTATTGGGAGAGTGTTAGAGGTTGGAAGCGGGAGGAGCTGGAGGAGTACTTGTCGACTAGTGTTCTTCTTTGGCTTTCGGCCTATGTGCAGTGGATGGGGAGGCTGGCCCAGATCGGCTATCTTGGAAAGGTAACGCAAACGAGAACTATACGGTAAGGTCGGCCTATGATATGATTACTAACGCTAATGATGTTTGCTTCATGGATGGTGTTGTGTTTCATAGGATCTGGAAACTAAGAGTCTCAGTAAGGATCTACTGCTTCTTATGGATGGTGGTGCAAGGAGTTATACTCACAAATGAAGAAAGAAACCGCCGACACATGACCCAGTCGCCATGGTGCATGGACTGGCAGGGTGTGCCGGAATCGCTCGACCATCTATTCAAGGAGTTTCCAAACGCTAAAAATCATTGGCGTGCACTACCTATACCTTCGAATGTTGATGAATTTCTTAATGTCCCCTATGCAGCTTGGCTTCGATGGAACCTGTTGGCCAGGAACAAGGTAGAGGAGAAGTTGGACTAGGCATGCGTCTTCTCTAATATGCTATGGTGGACATGGCGTTGGAGGAACGGCCGGGTCTTCAAGGAAGAAGTGCAAGTCGAAAACAAGATGAAATTTATCATTTAGCAGACGGTCGAGTACTTAGCGGCGATGGGCGACAGGGCTACTGGAGGGAAGCAAGAAAACAAGATGGAGGTCCTCGTTCAGCGGGAAAAACCACCGTTCGGATGGGTGAAGGTGAACTCGGACGGCTAGGTGGATGAGTCGGGAATGGCCTATGTTGGAGGGAGGGTCATTTATGGCGATGAAGGTGAGTGGATTGGCGGCTTGGTCCGGCCGATTGGGACGAGTCTTGTTACGTTGGTGGAGATGCATGGTATATTAGAAGGTATGAGATTAGCATGGGACCTCGAATTTCGGAAGATCATCGTTGAAACTAACTCTCGGGAGGCGCTTAGGCTGATTCAAGGGAGGATTGAAGACAACCATCCATTTTCTAGCCTGGCTCAGCAGTGCCATGGCTTCATCAACCGGGATTGGGAAATCCAATTCCGACACGTCTTTAGGGAAGCAAACCTTGTCGCGGACTCCCTCGCTAGAGTGGCTTGCAACTATCCATTAGGTGTTCATCTCATCTCGGAGCCACCTTCAGATTCCATTTTATTACTTGAGAGTGACGTTAGGGGAAGGGCTGCTCCATTTCTATCCTTGTGTAGCCAAACTTTGTTTTTCTTCTTTAGTTCTATCTAAAGGCTCTCGGTTTACCGACCAAAAAAAAAAAGATTATGGAGTATATAAAATTTACATTAAATTAATTATTGTCAAAGATTAATGAACCAATCAATTGGAGTCGTATATGTGGGCGCATGTGGCGCTAAATTTATCACATGCTAGTATGAATTAATTCATTTTTTTTTAATACAAGGAAAGGAATTAAGACGAAGCAATCCTAATGGAGAAAGCGCCATCTTAGAGCCTCCTTCCGGACGAGATCCTCAAGCACCAGATCAGAGAGCAGAACGTCGTCGGCAGGGATGCTGTAAGCTAGGTGCGCGACCCTATCAGCAACAGCATTGGATTCCCTGAAAATATGACGAATAGAGAAAGAATCAAAGGCAGAAACAATCAAATGAATATCCGATAGAACTAGTTCAATGCTCCAAGGGCAAGTCCAAATATCAAGCAAAGAATTGTCAATTTGCAGATTATCTCCCTCAACAAGTAGATGTCGAATCCCCAACTCGCGGGCACGTAAAACCCCATTGCGAAGGGCCAAAGCTTCGGCAAACACACAAGAAGTATTATTACAGCAACCCGAACATGCAGAAACCACAAGAGCCTCAGAGTTTCGAATTACGAAACCATACGAAGCCTCACCAGACAGCTTAAAGGAGCCATCAAAGTTTAGCTTGAAGAACGGTGCTGGTGGTGTATCCCAACGGGCTTTCGACCTTTTACCCGAACCTGTCGTAGCAGTTTGCTGCCTGCTTCTAGGCATACCGGTTTGTTTTTCCTTGAAGGATTGAGTTGCGAGGTCGTACCGAGAGGCATCAAACCAGCTATGTTTTGTAGTGGTGATATGTATGCGCACTTGATTAACAGCTACATTCTGCAAATGTCCAAAAGCTAACTGATTCCTAAAGAACCAGATAGCCCACCAAGAGTAAAAAAGATCATAAGAAAATGTAGTAGAATAGCTTAAGTGGATGTCATTAAGCACAACGTTTGGTTTTTGTATATCGAAATTATGAGTTTGTAACGTTTGATTGTTATGAATTAATTCATTTGATTGTGTATATTTGATTCACTTGTATTTTATTTTCTTTATTATTTTTTAATTATTTTTATTTTTTTGAAAGCTTTCATATGCTCGGTTATTTGAAAACTCTATCGACCTAGTCAGAAAAAGAGAGCGTACAATGCGACCAAGGTTATTATGATCGAGATTCTAGGATCGAATCACAATTGGGTCCATGAATCGGATCGTAAGATCCCATTAGGAGATCGTAAGATCCTCGAAATATAATTAAATAATAAAATAAAAATATATATAACAAAGTTGCTTAATTTAAAATTCTAGAATGAGGGAAAAAATGTTAGTTACACAATATATTTTGATTTTAAGACATAAAAATCTACATTTACGACCTTAGACATTGTCATATTGGTTAAAAGACTCGAAAACAATTGTCTCTAAGCTATTTTTCACGTTCCTTACATGAATGTGTACATTTAAACACCCTAAAATCAACCAAGGAAACAAAATAAATGTTTAAAAAATACATATTGTTAATAAAAATAGGATCTTTAGGATCGTGTGGGATCGTAAATCCTATCGATCCATTAAGATTCTAAAGATCCCATTGTAAATCCTACACAAAAAAGATCCTATACATAGATCGGGATCGGGCCCCTAGGTAGGATCGTAGGATCTTAAGATTCTAAAGATCCGGATCAGGATTCTAATAACAATAAATGCGACTTCTTAGACCCAGCTCTGAACATGATATAGTATATACTGAGCTTGTATATCCAAATATTTCGATTATCTATTCAATAATATAAATCATTTTACTACTCTAAAACATCTTTCACTAAAGAATTATTGAAATTAGCATTCACCATTCTTTCCAATCAATAAAAACCGAGAAAAAAAACGATCAAAACACATAATTAATTTTATGATAAATCTACACAAGTCAATTATATTGAGAAGGATTTTCTAATTTAAATTATTCACACGACTTTCTAAATACTTTTTAAAAATAAATTAGATTACAAATTAGAAATAAATTTCCAATTTTCTTTCTCTTTTAAAGAGCAGAATAAAAATATTATTAGAAAACTCGAAAAAGAAAAAATTTATTTGAAAAAATATGGTTTCCTTTTTCAATATGATTTTATATATAAAACTAGGTTTTTCTTTACGACAAAACCAGGTACAAAAATCAACAAAAACGACTAGCCGATCCCTCTCTTCTCTATAGATTTTCTAGAGAGGTGGAGTCTAAATACCAGCACATTAAACCACCAGGAGGCCACCGGCAAACCAACAATGCCATTAAACTATCACCCTATGAAACCACATCGTCCACCACGATCGTCACCTTTCGCCATCTCCACCTTCCTAACCACAGTTGTACACCCCACTGTCTCTTCTCTTTCTTGCCATTACCCCTCCCTTGCCACTTCCATGAGTCTAGGCTTTGTCTCGAACGTTCCAACCACACCCTCAATCACTGCACTATGCTTGTCCCTATCTCCGCATCCCACTTCCCCATAACCTCTGCCATTGAACCACCCTACCAAAACACTCATCGTCCACAACCAGTTCGTCACCTTTCGCCACCTCCACCTTCATAGCCAAGGTTGTACCCCCCACCGTCTCCTTCTCTTTCTCGACGACCTTCATTTGCTCCTCCATCGCCCCTCCTCGGCGAGTCTAGCTAGGCTTCGTCTTGAAGGTTCCCAAACCACACCCTCCATGTGCGGGTCCCTTATCTCCGCCGCCCACTTCCCCCACGACCTCTGTCTCACTCTCTGTATTTCTTCCTCGCTTCTTCAACACAGTCATAGCCACTCTTCCTCTCCATGTTGTTCTTCCTCGCTTTCCCCTCTGCCATCACATGTCCCTCTGTTTCATTTGGAGTTGCGGTGTGATTGGGTGGAAGTGGGGGAACAGAGGACATCCCAAGCGCCCTCGAATTTTGTAAGTCTTACACGTGGCCTTGCCGTTGCCGAATTTGAAGTTGGGGGCGACGGTCGGGGGTAAAAAAAAAAATATTCGCCGAGCCAATTCGGTGTGTTTTGCTCGAACGTTGGGCGGCTTTGCTTTTGATGTGTCTCGATCGGCAGTTTTTCTTCATTGGGGTTCTAGCGTTCGGATTCGGGATTAGTTACGATCGAGGTGGTGTCTATAGGGAGACTGTACATCTAGGAATGAGCTTCCTTGGAGGTTCGTCTTCACTGTCCACAGGAGATTCCTGATTTATCGCTGGTCAGCGGTCTTACCTCGGCTCATGGTGGTGCTTGGCTTCGTTCTTAGTTTTTTTTTATTTGATAAAAATTCAGATGCATTCTCCACAAAACGCTAACCAAAGGTATCCTTTCGGATGAGGTCCATGAGACCTTGGTCAGGGAAAGTGGATCCCATACTAGAGCGGTGGTGGCCAATGTGTGCGACCTTATCAGTCACTCTATTACCATTACGGTAAATATAACTATATAAGAAAATGAAATCGTTCTGATTTTTAACAGCATGCATTTAATGTCCTTTAAAAGAAGCTCAATTTCCCACAGACAGTTTACCTCATGCTTTAAATAATTTATGATTGTGAGAGAATCTTCTTCATTGATGAGGTTGTCAAATTGGGAGTCAATAGCTCTTAACACACCTTCTCGTAATGCTAGTCCTTCAACCATGAGTGGTGTTTGACGACCCATAGTTTTTCCATCAAGGTGTACGGTTGTACCCTTCCAGTCACGATAACGGGTCCGATGGAACACTCTCTGTTAGTTTGTGATGACACATCAAACCTTAATTTGTAGGTACCATGGGGGGCTTCGTTCATACTTTTAGTCTCCAACTTGCTAGTTTAAAGTTTAGTTATATTTGTTCTTTTGTAGAGTGTGTGCGTCCTTTTCTATTTTTTATTGTATTTTTGACGGTTCTCTGTTTGCTGTTTTGTCGCCCTATCGAAAATCAGCCATGTTTGATTTTGAATTCAAAACTGAAAAAATAAACAAAAGGGGGCAGCCGGGCACGCAGTAGTTGTAGATCTCGTGTCCGGGTACAAGGGTGGGAGGGCCCACAGAGGTCGGCCAATTTGAACGGTCAACTGTCAGGGTGGGTCCCAGCGGCAGGAGGCGATAGACGGAGCACGTGTCAGTGTGTCACTAACGGGGCAACTGCCACTAACGGACAATAACTGTTGCCGTTATTCTCCCGGCGGTCAAAAGGGCGGTGTTTGGGCCCTTTTTCTTTTTCTTTTCTTTTCTTTTTTAATTAAAAAAATACGGAGTACAACTGTATTACTGTAAATTCGTAATTTTCCTGGTAGAAGCTATACGACAAAACAATATTAATTCACCCCCACAAAGGGGTTGATTATTTATTTGATGTCTCCTCGATCGTTACACTCGAAATTTTGTCCCCTCGTCCCTTGAAAGCAGCCGTGATGCTTGCTCACTTGCTCCACTTATTTAACTTCTTGATAATAATACCCAACCGAACCCTATTTGATTGAGGTCTGTTTAGCATTATTAATTGCGGATTAATTTTATGGTGTTGCCAAAATGTTTAACTGTTTTTTATTTGTTAAAGTTTGCTGGGTCAAAAGTTAGAGAAAGGTGCTGTGTAGGCTCACCCATGATAAGCCTAACAAATATTATTCCCTCCATCTCCATCTCAAAATACATATTCTTTTATTTTTTAATACATTTTTTATGGAGATAAAAAACTATATAAAATACTAATTTTTATTTTTTTAATAATTACAAACTTATTATTAATAAATTGTTAATTATTAAGAAATTAAATATTTTATATAGTTTTTAACTTCTAAAAAATACCAAAATATAAAAAGACATGTATTTTTGGGACGGAGATAATATTAAGTTGAACGAGATTTAATGTGAAAACTAACTGAAAATGAGATAAATCGTTTTGATTTTTCTCAATGCCTCAAAATCCAATGGGCCTCGGGTATTTCAGCCCAAGGATATACTTGTATTAAAAAAAATTATTGTGTGAATACGTACACACTCCTCTCAGGCTTAATTGAAAGCAGGGATACTGAGAAAGAAAACAAATCACGCTTTCACACCTGCTCGCCTCTTCATCTTCTCCCACTCCATTAATTTTCCCTCGAAGATCTTCAATCCTCTATCCTTTTTCAAGATTTATCGAAATCTAATTAAGCAATGGTGGTTCAACGAATCTATCAAGGCTCTACAAAAGGATGGTCCGGTTCTAGGAGGTTCACGGGTTCAGTCGACACTTGACAGTCCGGCTTAGCGGCTTCATTGGTGGCCGGTTTTGGTGTTTTATAGCAGCCAGCAGGTCGCCGGAGGTCTAGGCCCCATTCCAACTGCCACACATGCCACACTCTAGTCTGGTGTTGCCGTTTTGTAACACAGCAGCAGGTCATCGGGTAATTTGGTTTAGGATTGATTAGAGGTGACAATCGGGTTGGGCGTGTCGGGTTCGGGTTCGGATAGTCGGGTATCGGGTCATTAAACTAAATTTTCGAGGTTAAATTTAAGAGTTGTTTAACCTCGAAATATACCGCCGAACAAATTCTTGGTCAACATTTTATGAAGATTATCATGTTTATTTAATTTTCTAGCACATTTTCTCATTTCTGCTATTTGTTGAGAAGTGGTCCTCAAGCCATGTTCTCACTCCTTTGTCTTCTAGTGAGGTAAGGGATAGTTGTCCCATGTGCAAGGCACATGTTCCCTACCTTGCACACTATATAAGACCTTGTTTTGCTCCCTCAAATGTAGGGTTTTGGGGATTGCAGTCGCTTATCATAAAGGCATGAATGCCATTTTCATCTTCTTACAGTTGTTGTCACCGATGGCCTATTTTGCTGATTTATGATGCTTTGCTTTCTTATTTTGTCATGATCTGCTATTTTCAGTAGTATTTCTTCATATGGTATCAGAGCTACAACTTGATTCTGGGAGATTTGAGTTATTTTTCTTGATATAGTGGTTGTTTATGTTCACTGTGAGTGATCAATCTAATACAAAAGATAGAAATCCTGAAGATATGACCACACCAGGTAATGTCGATGATCATTTGTTCTTGTCTAATTCAGACCATCCAGAGGCTCAACTTGTTGTTATACCTTTTGATGGTACTAACTATATGACTTGGAGCAGAGGGGTTATGATGGCCCTTGGTGCCAAGAGCAAACTTGGCTTTATAAATGGTACTTGTGTCAAGCCTGCAGTGGGACATGTTGATTTGGAAAGATGGATCAGGGCAGATTATATGGTGAGATGTTGGCTCTTAAATTCTATGAGTAAGACTGTTGCTGAAGGATTCATATTCATGGATTCCTCTAAGGGATTATGGGATGAAATAGTTGAGAGGTTTAGACAGTCTAATGCGCCTTTGATTTTTTAGATTAAGAAGAAGCTTGGTAATATTGTGCAGGGCAATATGTGTGTTGCAGATCACTATAACGTGTTTAAGAGATATTGGGATGAATTGCAGGTTCTAGAGTGCATTCCTGAGTGTCTGTGTGGTGCATTGGTAAACTGCACATGTGATCTGAAAAAGAAGCTTACTGAGATTGAATCTCGTAACAGACTCATGCAGTTTCCTGTTAGTTTGAATGAGAATTATGATGCTGCAAGAAATTGTATACTTGCTACAGATCCCTAGCCTAGTATTAACAAGGCATACTATATTCTTCAGTAAGTTGAAAGAGGAAATGAAGCCTCTAATGGGACATCTGGGTCTCAAGGAATCAATATGGATTCTAGTGCCTTAGCAGCAAACAAAAATGGCAATTTCTAGTATAGAACCAGTGGTAATAGCAACAATCCTCGCTTTAACATTTCTAGTTTCAACAATTCCAGCTTCAATAGTTCTGCCCCCAAGAAAGAAGTGAAGGATTGGAGAGAGTTGAAGAGGATTAAGCATAATTCAACTTGTTCTTATTGCAAGATGAAAGGACATCTAGCTAAGCAGTGCTTTCAGTTGCATGGGGTTCCTGACTGGTTCAAAGAATTGAAAGAGAAAGAAAGAAATGGCAATGCTAACAGAGGGTCTACAAATGTGGCAGGTTCAATGGGTTCTCAGTCTCAGAACAATCCTTTAGATGATGATACTGCTGAAGGGAACCTGGATGCAGCTATGGTGAATGCAGTGTATCAAGAAGTGCTCAGGAAAATGAAAGGGAAGAGTCACAATGAAAGTGGCACTAGCTCTTATGCCAACTTTGCAAGTATGATCCCTTTAAATAATGTAAATAGTGTTTTGAAAGAAAACACTTCTGTTGACGGGATCATAGACACAGGAGCAATTGATTACATGATAGCAGATTCTCATGTGCTTGGTCACAAGGAGAAACTGGGTAAGCCTATCCACATAGGATTGCCTGATGGCTCTATTAAATCTGTATCTGAAATGGGCAAAATGCAGTTGACAGACTCCATGATGCTAAGTGATGTATTACTTGTTCCTGACTTCAAACACAGATTGTTATCAGTGGGCAAAATTCTTGATGAAACTGATCTTGTAGCCATATTCACTAGATCTCATTGTTATTTCCATGACCCTGGATCTAGGAAGACAATCTTATCAGGGGTCAGGAAGGATGGTCTCTACAAGATATGCTCAGAGTTGTCAAGCACATGCAAGTCCAAGTGATGATAGGTTGATGAGAAATTGTAATAAAGCTAGTTTAAGCTTAGAAATAGTTCATGCTAGACTTGGTCATAGGTCCATTTCCAAGTTAAGACACTTAAAAATTGTTCAATTGTTCTGGTTTGGATGAATTCCATTGTGAATCTTGTTCTTTGTCTAAATAGCATAGGCTTCCTTTTCAAAGAAGCTTGAACATGGCTAGCAAGCCTTTTGAATTAATCCATATGGATTTATGGGGTCCTTATAAATGTGTTACTTATAATGGGTTCTCTTATTTCCTTACTGTTCTTGATGATTGTACTAGAGTCAATTAGACCTTCTTCCTCAAGAACAAAATGCAAGTGTATCAGGCAGTGAATGATTTTTTGATGTATGTTGGCAATCAGTTTAAGTACTCTGTGAAAAATGTAAGAACAGATAATGGCACTGAGTTTGTTCAAAGACAGTGTACTGGTTTGTTTGCTTCCAAAGGGATAATCCATCAGAAATCTATTCCTTACACTCCTCAACAGAATGAGAGGGTTGAAAGGAAACTTAGACACTTAGTAGAGACAACAAGATGTCTAAGGATACATGCTAGTTTGCCATTGAGATTTTGGGGTGAGTGTTTACTGGCTGCTACTCATCTCATCAATAAAATGCCTACAGAGGTTCTAAATTGGAAAACACCTGAGAAATTATTTAACAAACCTGCACATGATGATGATCTTAGAGTTATTGGGAGCCTATGCTATGCTCCAGTTCCTCTTAGCAGTAAAGATAAGTTGAAGCCAAGAGCTAGAAAATGTATATTGCTTGGATATCCTTTTAGGCAAAAAGGATACAATTCAAGCTATGGGATCTGGATTCCAGAAGTGTATTTGTGAGCAGAGATGTGGAGTTCAGAGAGGATGTGTTCCCATTCAGAGATAAGATGGAGAATCCTACAAAATTATTTTGTGATGAAGAGCGATGTTGTCCTTGGTGAATCCAGCACCTGACAGTGACCATAATTTACATCATTTACCTGATATCTCTGGATCATTTTCTCCCCCACTACATGATCCTATAGAAAGTGCTCATAGTCAATCTCCTCTTCCATCACAAGTAGCAGACCCCTTGAGTTATAGTGGAAGTATTGGACAAATGTCTACTGAGATATTATAGGATATTAATGATTTCCACCTTTGAGAAGGTCTACTCGTGATCATGTTGCTCCCAGGAGGTTACAAGACTATGTTTGTAGAAATGACAGATAAAGAGATTCTATATCTAAGTCCTTTCTTGATCAGTGTTTGGGAGATGAGATCATTAGTGATACAGAAGTATTGAAGTCTTTTGTTTGTATGGTTGTTGAGCAAAAGCCTTATACATATAAACAGGCATCTGATAGAACATATTTAGTGTTGCATAATAGATTGCATTTAGCATAGTTTAGTTGTGAATATTGCATATATTTAGTTGCATTTACATAATTACTTGTTGAGTTGGAAGAGGCGAAATCTACATGATTTTATGGTTTATTTCATATATAGTAGATTGAAGGTGAAATGAATTGGAGAAGAGCAAAAACAATCTAAAGAAGAGTAGAGAAGCTGCGAAGTCAAGGAAGGAGAAGCTCGGAAGAATCGTCGGCCGCCCCGCGGCTCGAAGGGAAAACGGAGAACTTCGCTGATCGCCAGCTGCCCCGCGGCCCCCGCAGAAACGCGCCGTTCAATGCTGGACTTTAATTAGGGTTTTAGAATTATTATTTGGCCGACTCTTTTGAGGCTTTTTAAGGACGTTTTAGGGTTTGTTTTAAGTATCTAATTCATTAGTTTATGCACTCCATGGCCGACTCCATGGCCATGGAGTGCTAATCTCTTCCGTTTCGTCTATGGATTGAAGCTTTGGTTTGATAAAGTTGTGAGATTTCTATTCTTTTTCTATTCCTATTGATTCGTATTGATTCTTTTGCGAATATTGTTGATTTCTCCTAGTCCGTACAACTAGTCGAGATTATTGCTAGGATTTTGCAAATTCCTCATAGCGAACCTTAACCCAAGTGGCAATCATATCCCTTTAGGATTCATAGGACTAATTGGATGTGTAGGAAGTTGAATATATGTTAAATATTGACTCATAGCTTGATATTGCATGTACCTTGGTAAATTCATACTCTTAATGCTATCTCTAGGTTAAATCTTAACTTTGTTAGGGTTATTTAGAGATAAGGGTTGCTAGGACTCGTAGGACTTGTAATTTACCAAAGATCTGGACAAGGACATTGATAGGAAAAGGCAAGAACTAGAGGCTGAAACAAGGATCGAATTCATCAATCGAAGTGACAAATTGTAGGTGAACCTATTTTCTCTCCACTGCATTCTAAAACCAATCTACTTTGTTTGCTTGCTTCCGCTTTGATAAAAGGCGGATCTTTATCACACCAAAAACCCCCATATTCTCTATTAGCGATTAGAATTGACATTCGAATTGAATAGATTTCCATGTGGATCGATCTCTTGCTTACACACTATACTAGTTGTGAGTTTGAGTATTCTTTGGCAAGAACAACGACAGGTTTTCCTCTTGTCAGCATCACAACATCCTAAATGGATGGATGCTATGAATACAGAAATTAAAGCCTTGGAGAGCAATGAGACTTGGGAATTGACACAATTGCCTGCTGGTCATAAGTCAATTGGAACCAAATGGGTCTATAAGATCAAGTATAGACCTGATGGGAGTATAGAAAGGTACAAAGCCAGATTGGTGGCTAAAGGTTATAATCAGATCAAAGGAAAAGACTACAAGCACACCTTCTCTCCAGTTGCCAAGTTATCCACTGTGAGGATACTTATTTTTGTTGCCACCATGAGAAACTGGAATTTGTATCAACTTGATGTAAATAATGCTTTCCTTCATGGAAAGTTGGAGGAAGAAGTTTATATGGATCCTCCTGAAGGATACAATGTAAGGATTCCTGGTCAAGTATGCAAATTGAGAAAGTCCATCTATGGACTAAACAGGCTTCAAGGCAGTGGAACACATAATTATGCAAATTCTTATTGAGTCTGGGTTATAGATAGTCTTGTGAAGATTATTCTCTATTTGTTAAACCTGTGCCAACTGGGATTGTGGTGGCACTGGTTTATGTGGATGACCTTTTGATCACAGGTGATGATGAGCTTGTGACAAGACAGACTAAGGTGGCTTTACATAAGGCCTTCACCATCAAGGACCTTGGCAGGGCCAGATACTTTCTTGGTCTTGAGATTTTACATGACAAGGCTGGGACCTTGCTCATCAGAGAAAATATATACTTGATATCCTTGAAGATTGGAAAATGACTGATTGTAAGTCTGCAATTTTTCCTTTACCTAGAGGATTAAAGTTATTTGTTGATGATGGTCAAGTGATGCATGATCCAGAGAAATATAGAAGGCTCATAGGCTAATTGTTGTTCTTAAATTTGTCTAGAGCTGACATATCATATGTTGTGCAACATCTTAGCCAATTCATGGTTGAGCCAAGGCAACCACACTTTGATGCAACAGTTCATGTGGTCAGATATTTAAAAGGCACGGTGTCCACTGGTTTACATTATCCCAAGACTTCTTCTATGCATCTCAGTGCCTTTTGTGATGTTGATTGGGGCTCATGTCAGTTCAGTGAAAATTCACTTACAGGTTATTGTGTCTTTTTTGGAGGATCATTAGTGTCTTGGAAGACTAAGAAACAAGTTACATTTTCTAAATCTTCAGCTGCAGCTGAGTACAGAAGCATGTCAACCATTGCTAGTGAAATAGTTTGGGTTGAAGGCATTTTGCAAAGGATGAAGATCAGTGTGCCATTGCCTATTCCCTTATTTTGTGATAGTAAATCTGCTATCCATATAGCAGAAAATCCAGTGTTTCATGAGAGAACCAAACACTTGAAGATAGACTACCATTACATTCGTGAGAAGGTGCAAGAGGGATTCATTCTTCCTCAACATGTCAGAACAGGGGTTCAACTTGCAGATGTGCTCACTAAACCTCTTGGAGAGAGGCAACACCATTTTCTTTCTTCCAAGTTGGGTCTTGTTGGTCTCCCACCAAGTCCAACTTGAGGAGGGGATATGAAGATTATCATGTTTATTTAATTTTCTAGCACATTTTCTCATTTCTGCTATTTGCTGAGAAGTGGTCCTCAAGCCATGTTCTCACTCCTTTGTCTTCTAGTGAGGTAAGGGATAACTGTCCCATGTGCAAGGCACATGTTCCCTACCTTGCACACTATATAAGACCTTGTTTTTCTCACTCAAATTTAGGGTTTTGGGGATTGCAGTCGCTTATCATAAAGGCACGAATGCCATTTTCGCCTTCTTACAGTTGCTGTCATTGATGGCCTATTTTTGTTGATTTATGATGCTTTGCTTTCTTATTTGGTCATGATCTGCTATTTTCAGTAGTATTTCTTCATACATTTGATACTCTTTAGCCTCTAATTCTTATACCTCGAATAAGAACTCGAAATTTACTTGTCCTTCAATTTGACGTTATAGCCTTCAAACTCATGGTCATAGACGGAGGCAGGTGGGGGCAAGGTGGAGCATCCCCCCCCCCCCCCCCTTTTCGATGCCAGTTACTTAGTTATTATTAAAAAAAACACGAAAGGACGTCATTTCGAGTAGTTAACAAAAACCTTTGTAATCAATCAGATGAAGGGAAACGGTGATCACGCTTCACGCAGAACGCTAGGCCGCTACCGATCGTTGCTGCCTTGCCGGATTCTGTTCCCTTCACAAGCTTCCAGACGTCGACGCTTTACCGACCAGCCGCCACCGCCAGCAAGCCTGAACCGCATCTGCGTGACTGCGTCTGTTGTCGATTTGCCGTCTTGTCTCGTCGTCCATTGAAGTCGGTAAGTTTTTAATTCAGTGTGTTACTTGGTTTGATTTGAATATTTGTTAGTTATTTTATGTTGGTTAGATTTATAGTATGAAATTGTTAAGTAGATTGGGTAAAATTTATCCAGTAAATTTGATTAGGGTTTATGAATTACCACTTTCAAATTGAAAAATTGATTATTTGATGAGATGATTAGATTAGGTTTTGAAATTGAAATTGAATTGTATATTTGTATTGTCTTTGCATATAGGAATATGGATAAATATGTTATTCGAACAAAGAAGTCATCAAATCCCATTGTTGAGTCTTCTACTGCTCTCAATCAGTCTCAAAACATTGATGTAAATGTTGTTAATACGGCTGAAAATTTGGTTAGAGATAATCGGGAAAGAGATGTCATGGCTGGAGAAGTAGAAGGTGTGGTAAGAGAAGATGGGGGTAGAGAGAGTGTAGATATAGAAGATGAGACTAGAAGTGATGATGTGCTTATAGAAGAGGTTAGAAGGGAAAAAAGAGCTAGAATTACACGTGAAGAGGAGTTGGATTTTAATAGTGATACAGGGTTGCGCAAACCTATTGATAGCTATGATCCTTCTATTAGAGATAATGTTAGGAGAATGTATGTGGTTAAAGGCCGTTGTCAACCATTAACACATGATTTTCCACGAACTGTTTTCGGAAAGAGCTCTAGGTCTTTCGTGAAAGAATGGTTTAAGAAACGGGAATGGTTGGAGTATAGTGTTTCTAAAGATGTTGCCTTTTGTTTTTGGTGTTATTTGTTTAAGTCAGATTCAGGAAATAGATTTGGGGCTGATGAGTTTGTGAAAACGGGATTTCGTAATTGGAAGAAAGGTCCTGATAGATTCAAAGAACATGTGGGAGATGTTGGTAGTGATCACAATCAAGCTCGAACAATGTTCTTTGATTTCGAAGATCAAAGGCAAAGTATTGAGAGACGCATATCTTCTAGAAAGAAGACATTGGGTGCTGCATATCGCACTCGTTTGACTGCAGTATTAGATGTTGTTAGATTGCTACTTTGTCAGGGTTTGGCTTTTCGAGGAAATGACGAGTCGGCAAGCTCGCTGAATAAAGGAAATTTTCTAGAAGTTCTTCATTGGTAAAGTGTACGCAATGCTAATGTTGGAAGGGTGGTGAAGGAGAATGCACCATTAAATCATCAACTTACAAGTCCTCCTATTCAGGAGGACCTTGTTACTGCATGTGCAACAGAGACAATTAAAGCCATACTTAGTGATGTTGGAGTAAAAGTCTTTTCTTTATTAGTTGACGAGGCTCATGATATTTCAGTGAAAGAGCAAATGGCTATTGTTGTGAGATATGTAAACTCCCATGGAGAAGTGATGGAGCGGTTTCTTGGAGTTGTTCATGTTGTTGGCACCACTTCTCTATCTTTAAAAAGTGGTATTGACAACTTTTTTGCTAAGTATGGTTTATCTATCTCAAAATTAAGAGGCTAAGGATATGACGGGGCTTCTAATATGCGGGGTGAGCTCAACGGATTAAAGACTCTTCTGTTAGAAGAAAATCCATGTGCTAGATATGTACATTGTTTTGCTCATCAATTACAATTAGTGATTGTGGCTGTTTCAGAAAAGAACTTCTTTGTGAGTGATTTTTTTCAATATTTGTCAATGATTACGAACATGGTTGGAGCCTCTTGCAAGAGAAAAGATGAGTTTCGACAAAAGCATCATGAAGACATTGTGAAAAGATTAGAGAAAGGTGAACTTGCAACTGGGAAAGGATTGAATCAAGAAATTCATTAGTTCGGTTGGGAGCTACACGATGGGGTTCACACTTTACAACCATTGTTCGTCTTCTATCTTTGTGGTCCCCAACCATCGATGTGCTTGGAAATATTGAGGAAGATGGAACTGATATCAAAACTCGAGGGCATGCTGGTAGCTTGATTGTAAAGATGGAGACTTATCGATTTGTTTTCATTGCTCACTTGATGAAGATAGTATTGGGGATGAAAAATGCTTTGTCACAATTGCTGCAACAAAAAGATCAAAATATTATTCAGGCAATGGGTATGGTTCAGAGCATTAAAATGCGATTTCAAGATTTGAGGAAGGTGGATGGGATGATCTCTTGGAAGATGTCAACCGTTTTTGTGTTGTCAATGATGTTGACGTTGTGGCTATGGATGATAATATCACAGATCGATACCGTTCTAGGCGTGCGGGACATGCTATAACAAACCACCACCAATTTAAAGTAGAAATATTTTGTCAGATACTTTAATTTATTATTTCTCTACAAATTTTTATTTGTAGAACATCTCTAATATTTTGTTAACTTGTTTAGTTCATTGAATTAATATTATTTTACATTTGTAATTGTAGGTTATTGATCAAATTGGTCAAGAGTTGGAGAATCGTTTTAGCGAGTCGAGCACAGAATTACTCACATGTATGGCATGTCTTGATCCAAGGGATTCGTTCTCCAATTTTAATGTGTCAAAGCTGCATAAACTTGCACAATTATATCCACAAGATTTCTCAATTTCCGATCAACTAGAGATTCAAGAAGAGTTGAAGGCATGGATTGTTGAAATGAGGGGAAATGAAAGATTTTCTAGTTTGCAAGATATTGGAGATGTTGCTAAGAAGATGGTTGAGGTAGGAATTCACAAAGCTTTTCAATTGGTATATCGTCTTATCGAATTGGTTTTAGTGTTACCGGTTGCAACTGCTACGGTGGAAAGGGCTTTCTCTGCGATGAGTACTATCAAGACAGATTTGCCCAACAAGATGGGAGATATTCTTCTCACTGATAGTTTAGTTTGTTATGTCGAGAAAGATATTTTCAAGCGCATTGATAATGAGGTTATCCTTAAATATTTCCGGTCTATGAAGACTCGTAAAATGGATTTACCCCCTTTATAGTTAGGTTGATTAACTATTTTATAGTACAAAACGCTACTTTCTATTGATGAATTCTTTAAATTAGTAAATTCTTTATCTTTTATCTCAATTTTGAGGTATTGAACATTTTTTTGGGTTGTATGAACTCTTTTTATATATTGATTTTCTTCACTTTTTCGCCCACCCCCCCAAAAGTTTCTGGCTCCGTCCCTGCTCATGGTTATGGAAATTGCCCTCAAAGAAACATTCGATGCTATTTAAGCTCGAATAATAATTTCGAGGCTAATTGTTCATAACTAAATTTAACCTCGCGTTTTTTGGGTCGGATTTAAATCCGAGGGTATTTTCGAGAGCAAGCTTTTTCGAGGGCGCTTCTGTGATTAAATTTGTGGCAATCAAACGTGTTTTTCTAGCCGTGAATTATACAAAATTCTAATTCTAAAATGATACGAGTATGTTTTAATAAATGGATCAGGTATTTAATTTGAAGGATTCATAATCAATCACAATATGAGAATGTTTTGAAAATATTGTTCATACTGTTTTGAGGGTGATATCGAAACAAATAATGTAACAACGGGTAGGCCACGGATTGGTACTAGCTAGCTAGTTGAGGCCTGAAATAGTCATACAAATTAAATGAAAGGAATAAGGAGGTAGTAGTAGTTTGAAGTTGAAGGAGTAAGCTATGGTCCTCTATATAGTACTCCGTATTAGCGTATGAAGCAACGAAATAGCCAAGTGATGCAGAATCGACGTGGCAACTATTCATGGCTGATGTGGCAGCACGTCATCTCCCCTACGCCCACCCCACTCCTTTCCCGCCTGTTAAAATATTTACCTTTAATTTGAATATATATGTACGTGGAAATTCATTTTTAATAGGAGAGGTAACAAAATAGAAGTACATTAATTAATAAAGATATATAAAAAATTGAGCTCGTCAAATTCAAATGGCCTATATTTGAAAACTGAATGTCAAGATTATATTGATGATCCATGAATTGCTGTATATGTACGTGTTTTCTATTTCGTAGGCTCATCCATAATCCATTAATCCGGCCTTAATTTCAAATATTTAGACTTTTATTTTATATATATATATAAGTGGCTTGTTTCAAAAATTCAATCTAGTTAAAATCCATTAAAGTAGTATTACTATTTGGCAAAGATTGTGAACCCAAACTATTTAACAATTCAAATTTATGATAGCTATCCAAGATTTACTTAATACGGAGTACGTGTCAAGCTACCATTTTTAACATTGTTCTCAATCGTTGGGCAATGTAAATTAGTCATAATTAAATTAATAAAGTATGCAACAAATAAAAGCATGGCACACGTATGATCACCGCTCGAATTATGTCATTTAACATCTGTTAGAAAAACAAGTGATGTTTTGAATCAAAAAGAAAAGAAAAATAAGTGATGTTAAATAGTTTTTTAATATAATATCTGCAAGTCCTTTCCGGTTGAGCCATTCCAGAATGGTTCGTCAAACGATGACTCCACTCACGTAGAAACACTTAACAAAATAATTTTGATTCGTCCTTTTGCAATGATCTTCCGGACCCCCTTGGTAGATTCCAGAATGGTTCATCCTTTTGCAATGATCTTCCGGACCCCCTTGGTAGATTCCAGAATGGTTCATCCTTTTGCAATGATCTTCCGGACCATTCCAGAATGGTTCATCCTTTTGCAATGATCTTCCGGACCCCCTTGGTAGATTCCGCTTATGATCTTCAAAACACTCTCTTCATCTATCAACCTTTGTAGAAACACTTAACAAAATAATTTAGTATAGAGAGCTTTGCAACCACCAAAGCAGTAAAGTCGTTGAACACCCAAAACTACTAAGGCCATGCACACCCGAGAACACTTATGCTCTTCCCTTAACTCACTTTTTCACTGCCACGTCAGCATAAAAACACCCCTTTCATTTTTAATAATTCCACCCACATCCGTGCTTCTCACTTCCGAGCCCTTCACCTACTTTATAATCATTTTGATTTTTAATAAATATTTCATAATACAATAACAATAACGATAATAACGATAATAATAATTATAATAATAATAATAATAATTATTATTATTATTATTATTATCATTATTATTATTTAAATATTATTGAAATCATATTTTTTCAACAACTATGTAAATAATAAGAATAACAATCCCTGTTAAAAAACACAATTACATAATCTAATCGTAATAATTCAAGTACAAGATTAAAATGAGCACAAAACAAAGTACAAAATGCTTATTCAAACCGAAAATCAAAGCTATCCATGGAATTCAAGCATAATTATTTGAAAGGCGATTGTGTAAATATTACGAAGTATTTAAATATAATCACAATTACAAAAAAAATTGAAATATATATAATCGCAATTAATTACACATATAATATTTTATTTCTTTTTTAATTTAAATATATGCAATATGTGTGTCTATTGATAGATAAAACTATACCCTATTCAAATATATATATTTTTTATATATAAAATGAAAGTTTTAAAATTACTAATCCATTTTTGGGACACATGTCGATACTCCATGGTGTGTATTGGCCTTTGAAATGCATGCTGGAGATGCCCTTTGTTCTTCAATTTGCCGCTTGAATAAGTGTTTCATCCTCCGGCTCCTGGGCTTTTTCTTTTTTTTTTTGAAAAAAAAAATACTTAATACATCTGACAGATAAGAACAACACTTTGCCGCTCCGGTGCGTTTGCTCTAACATGAAAAAAAACCTGAATTTTAATTTTAAGGAGACCTTTTCATCATTGTCATTTCTTTTGTCGATAGTTCAAATTGAAATTAATAGGAAAAAAAAGAGGAAACTTTTTTTTTTACAGTAAGCAATAAATTGGATGCACTACCGACATCCATGATCATCTCGTAAGATGATGTTCTGGAACTCACAACAACAAGAACTCAAAATAAAATTACAATTCAACTGAGATTTAGCAAGAAAATCAGCTACATCATTCGCCTCTCTGTAGCAGTGCTGAAATGTCATGCTCTCAAAAATTTTTGCTTAACGAATGGATATCTTGGATTATTTGAGCGACCTCCCATGGTATAGTGTTCACTTAATTGATGGCATTGACGATGATTGCGCAATCACTTTCAACTATCACTCTTCGAATCCCAATCTCCACTGCCAGTCTTATACAAAAAAAAAAAAAAAAAAAAAACAAACTTTTGAAACAGTACACACACTATATAAAACACATTATGATAATGAAGAAATATAATGCTACTAGCATTCGAAGATAAGGCTTCTTGCATTTTCAAGTATTAGAGATTTGACAAACCACCAAATCCACAAACTGGCTATGTTGTCCATATACTCCATCCACTTCCAAGCAAACAAAATCCCTAATTACACATTGAATACTATTTTGTATAATTGAAAAGACGTTTATGGTTATAATTTGAACTATTAATTAGCATGCTAGCTAGCTTTATGGGGAATTTTCTTCATTTGTGTACGTCGATCTATTTGTCCTTTCATTATCCAAAAGTATGGATTCAGGATAATTAAATTGCACTTAAACACCCTAACTGTTTAGAATCCATTATCTTTTATATATACATATGTATAATCTAATCTCGTATTCCACAAATTTTTATGCATAATGCATGTATGTATGTACTAAACGGTATATACTTCTACCGATTTAAATAATGATTATATCTATTTAAAATACAATTTTTAAAAGTTTGGATCATGCATGAATTGAAATGATCATCATTCTTAAAAAAAATTTTGTCTAATTTAAAATTTGGAATGAGTCTACTCCTAGGCTTCTAAAAATTACATGTTTTTTTTTCTTCCGGACAATAGATATAAATAGTGCGTGTGTGCATGTCATTTTGGATTAAAGCATTATAAAGAACTCTATATAATGCAATTAAAATAATAATTTTATTTTAGAATAAAATGACGTCGTCATTTTTCACATTAAAAAAAATAAATATTAATAAATTAATTAAATATCCGAAGAAAAACTAACAAAATAAGAATAGAGAGCACAATACAATAAATATTGATCAGTCAATATGTAACTTGTTGCTCGATTAACATTATAATAATGTATAACCAGATATAAAATTTTAAACGTCTGTAACTTCTTATCTAATTGTTGAAATTATTAATATAATTAATCTCTCATTTTGAAAATCTAGAGATGAATCATTGTATATGAATTTTAATATAATTAAAATATAAAAGAATTATAGTTTATTCAAATAAAATTAAATCAATTAATATACCTTCAATTTTCAAATATTCAAAACTTTTTACCTGGATGTAAGTTTGGGGCGTATTATATATTAAAAACGAAGTTATCAATGAGGAGAATACACATATGCAGTTAATCAAATTAGAGGGTATGAGTCCATATGGTCTAAAGTGACAGAAGGGTATTTCTGTCATTTCAGCTGTTTGGACAACCGAGATCACAAGCTCAAATAGAGCTAGTTTTGGCGCCAAAGTTGGTTGTAACAAACTAGTTGCTGTGTGAACACAGATTTGTACTTTGCTCTCTCTAATGGTGTAAGAAGACGATTTTGTTTTCTCTCAATGAATACAGCTTCATTTTTCCTTCCAATTTCGGTTTGAGATTGTTAAAATGGTATCAGAGCGCCAGGAATCTAAGTGATCTGGCTGCGTCGCATGTGTGGATCCATTCAGGTGTTTCAGAGAGTAAATCGTGAATTTGTGAGCTTGTTAATCCTTTCTTTCTTTCGTCTGCAATGTCGGGAAGAGGTTCTGGTGAAGGATCAGGAGCTGGTAGAGGATTTGAGCAAGGACTTGGTTGTGTCTGTCACTCCTCCTGCACCTGGGAGCGCAGGACTTGGTCGTGGCTGGAATTTTGGAAATCAAAATCTGCAGTTTGGAGATGTCGTGTCAGGTATGAACAATGCACACATAAATCCCTATTTTCTATCCAATTCAGATCATCCAGGAATGAATTTGGTATCTGCCTTGTTCAATGGTACAAATTTCGTAAGTTGGAGTAGAAATGTTCGAATGGCTTTGGGTGCCAAAGCCAAATTAGGCTTCATTACTGGAAGTTGTGTGCCTCCTAGTGAGGATGGGGAGGATTATGAGAAATGGTTAAGGGCTGATTACATGGTTAGATGTTGGTTAGTGAATTCAATGAATAGCGAGATTGGGGAAAGCCTCACATATGTGAAGTCATCGAAAGAACTATGGGATGAGATCAAGGATAGGTATTATGAGTCAAATGATACCCTGGTGTATCAATTGAAAAGAGAATTGAGCAATCTGAAGCAGGAAAACATGTCTGTTGGGGCGTATTTTATGAAATCTAAGAAGATTTGGGATGAATTGCAGATGCTGGATCCCATTCCCACATGTAGTTGTGGTGGAATTGATCAGTGTTCTTGCACTCTACTGAAAAGAATTTTTGAGAGAGATGAAAAGGCAAAGGTTATGCAGTTTCTGTTAGGATTGAATGATGTTTTTGAGCATTTGAGAGGGAATGTGTTATCAAAGGATCCAGCTCCTGGTCTACACAAAGTTTATCAGATGGCCATTCAAATAGAGAGATCTAAGGGTGTAACCTCTCTTGTTCAGGGAGAAGGGAATGTGCTTCTGGCTAATGCTTTGGCAAAGCAAAGGTTTTCATATCAAAGCAGATTTGGTGATCAAGGGAAGCAGTTTGAACAGGCAAGAAGGGATTATAAGAAAGCTAAACTTGATAGGAAATGTGATCATTGTGGTGAGCGTGGGCATACTAAGGATTACTGTTTTAAGTTGATTGGGTATCCAGAATGGTTTAGGGGCCCAAAGGAAGAAGATAAGCCTAAGTATGGTGGAAGGTTTGCTGCTCAGTTTGACAGTAGCCAGCAAGACAGCCCTTTCGATCAACATTTTGAAACAAGTCAGAGTGCAGGAAAGCCAGACCAAGCCATGGTCAATGCTGTATTCAATGAAATATTGAAGATGGTGAAGGGAAAGACTCCATTGGAGTCAGGTGATAGCTCAGTTAACCAAGCTATGACCCACTTTGCAGGTACCTTAAGTGTTTCTTTCCTTATTGGTATTAACAAAGGCAACAGTGATACATGGATTGTGGATTCTGGTGCAACAGACCACATTTCCTTTGACACAAGCATTTTCATAGAGATTCATGATTTACACACAACTGTAAATCTTGGATTACCTGATGGAAGTAGCATTGCTGTCACCAAGAGTGGCACAGTATCTTTGAATGCCAGTTTTGTTTTGAAAAATGTTTTGCTGGTGCCTCAGTTCAGGCACAATTTGCTTTCAGTTTCTAAAATTGCTTCTGATCAGAGGTTGAGAGTAACATTTGATGATACATCATGCTGGTTACAGGACCCTATAACTGAGAAGGTGATGGCTAGAGGGGTTGAGAAGAAAGGCCTATACATGTTGAGGGCTGCTGCTTGCCAGGATGGTTGTAAGGATTTCTCTCACTCTCTTAGCCATGTTGTTTCTGGATGTAATAAGCTTGATAAAGCACATTTGATTCATGCCAGACTTGGCCACATGTCATTTGCCAATTTACATCACTTGCCAGAGATTCAGAATTGTGATATCAGGGATGTTCATTGTGATACTTGTTCTTTGACTAAGGCTCACAGACTAAGCTTTGACAGGAGTGAGTCATTAGCTGAATTTCCTTTTAAATTGGTACATATGGATGTCTGGGGTCCATACAGGACTCCTGCCCTATGTGGAGCTAGATACTTTTTAACTATAGTTGATGATCACACTAGATCCACCTGGGTCTACTTGATGCAAGATAAATTGCAGGTGTTAAGGAACATCACTAGTTTCCTTAACATGGTTGACAATCACTTCCAGACTTCAGTTCAGTTTGTTAGATCTGACAATGGGACTGAGTTCACTCAGAGAGGATGTGCAGATCTCTTCAACTCCAGGGGTATTATTCATCAAAGAACAGCTCCAGGAGTTCATGAGCAGAATGGCCGTGTGGAGAGAAAACATAGACACCTAATTGAAACTGCTAGAGCAATTAGGATTCATGCTGGATTGCCAATCAAATTCTGGGGGGAGTGTGTGTTGAGTGCAACACACATTATCAATAAAATGCCTTCAGCTGTTCTTAGATGGAAATCTCCTTTTGAAGCACTCTATAGATTTTCTCCAAGATATGATCATCTCAGGGTAATTGGTTGCCTGTGCTATGCAGTGCAACCAAATGATCATAGAGACAAAATGAGTGCAGTAGCCAGGAAATGCATCTTCCTTGGCTATCCATTTGGTCAAAAGGCTTTCAAATTATATGACCTTGCTAGACATACCATAATCATCAGTCGTCATGTGAGATTTGTGGAGCATATTTTTCCTTTCAAGGATTCTGTCACTACTAAGGCATCCTGCAGGCATGATCAGGCTCCACTGGTGAACATTGAGGATGACTGTCTCAGCTTTTATGACACTCACATCACACCATCTCCCAATCCTTCTAATACTCCCCATCCATCCCCATCCATTGTCCCATCTGTTGATTCAGTTCCAATGCCTAGTCATATCTCAGACTCTCCTGCCTCAGTTAATCCCATTGAGGATTCCTCATCTGTTAGTAACTCACCTGTACCCATCATCACCCATGGTCTTAGAAGCCGTGTTCAGAGACCTGCAAGGCTCCAGGATTTCATATGCACACAGCTCCCATCCAGAGGGCACTTAGACACATCTTCTGCTTCTGACTTCTTTGCAGTGTTTTCTCTCAGTCATTTGTCTCACCTCTCTCCACATTACATCTAGTCATTTGTCAACATGTGTGGCACTTTTGAACCCAATTCATACAGTCAAGCAAAGGGTGTCACAGAATGGGAACAGGCTATGTCTTTAGAGTTCAATGCACTCACCAACAATCACACATGGGAAGTACTGCCTCTTCCTATTGGCAAGAAAGCCATAGGATGCAAATGGGTCTTCAAAATCAAATACAAGCCTGATGGGAATATTGAAAGGTACAAAGCTAGATTGGTGGCCAAGGGATATAATCAGGTTAAGGACAAGGACTACAAGCAGACATTCTCACCAGTAGCCAAGCTCTCTACTGTCAGGATTATTCTTGCTCTTGCAGCCAGCAAAGGTTGGTCTCTCCATCAACTTGATGTGAATAATGCCTTCCTACATGGCTTTCTAGATGAAGAGGTATACATGCACCCTCCTCCTGGTTATTCAGTTCCAAATGACCATGTTTGTAAGCTCACCAGATCATTATATGGCCTCAAGCAAGCCAGCAGACAGTGGAACTCCGAGCTTACCAAGTTCATGATCAAATTAGGATATACTCAGTCTTCTCATGACTACTCTTTATTTGTCAAATCAGTTGGCTCTTCCATGACAATTGCCTTGGTTTATGTGGATGATATGCTCTTGTTGGGCAATTCAACAGAGGAGATTTCATCCACAAAGCTTGCTCTGCACAAAGCATTCACCATCAAGGACTTAGGAATTGCAAGATACTTCTTGGGAATGGAGATCTCTAGATCCTCTCATGGTATTCTCCTTAATCAAAGGAAATACATTCTTGACATCCTTAGAGATGCCAACATGGAAAATTGCAAACCCACTGACTTCCCAATGCAACATGGCACCAAGCTTTCCCTTCATGTTGGAGAGCCTATTTCAAAGCCTGAAGACTACAGGAGATTAGTTGGGAGACTGTTGTATCTTACCTTAACAAGGCCTGATATTGCCTTTGCTGTTCAGCAGTTGAGCCAGTTTCCCCTCAATCCCCTTCAACCACATTGGAATGCAATGGTTTATCTACTCAGATACCTCAAGGGGTCCTATAATCTAGCTCTCTCCTATCCTGCATCTTCCTCTGTTGCAGTTCATGCCTACACAGATGCTGACTGGGGAAATTGCATTGATACTGGGAGGTCATTATCAGGTTACTGTGTGTTCCTAGGTTCCTCATTGATCTCATGGAAAGCTAAGAAACAGAACGTGGTCTCCAAATCTTCAACAGAAAGTGAATATAGAGCTATGTCCATTGCTGCCAGTGAGCTTGTCTGGGTACATGGGTTACTGAGTGATCTTGGCATCACTTCTTCCTATCTCCTTATTTTGTGACAACAAGAGTGCACATCAATTGGCCCTTAATCTTGTATTCCATGAAAGGACAAAGCATGTCCGGATTGATTCCCATTTCATTAGGGAAATGGTTGCTCAAGGCTTCATTTGCACTAAACATGTGGGCTCTTCTCTGCAAATTGCTGATATACTGACTAAGGCTCTTGGAGCACATCAACACACCTTTCTTCGTGTCAAGCTTGGTCTAGTGTCTCCTATGGCTAGTCCAGCTTGATGGGGGCCTATGAGTCCATATGGTCTAAAGTGACAGAAGGGTATTTCTGTCATTTCAGCTGTTTGGACAACCGAGATCACAAGCTCAAATAGAGCTGGTTTTGGCGCCAAAGTTGGTTGTAACAAACTAGTTGCTGTGTGAACACAGATCTGTACTTTGCTCTCTCTAATGGTGTAAGAAGACGATTTTGTTTTCTCTCAATGAATACAACTTCATTTTTCCTTCCAATTTCGGTTTGAGATTGTTAAAAGAGGGGTTTTAGGGTTATTTGATTTGATAAGAGGATGCTTGATAAGATTTGCTTATTTGTATCGATCTATATATATATTGATGTTTTTTTTTACAAATTTTTTTGGTGTAGCAGTATGATTATTCATATGACTTAATTTAAGGCTCCTTCTCGCAACAGTAAGTAGCTTTTGAAACTTATGATTTCGATATTATATAGTTTTAAATAAAATAAAAATAAAAATAAAATTTTAGTTTAATTAGCATGTGGAATCTAAGATTTTCAACAGCTACTCGCAGAAGCTTTTCAGAGCTTTTGCTTTTTTTTTTATTCACAAGTTTTCATTAACTACCGTAAAAGCCAGGTTTACCAAATATCATACTAGCTTATTAACCTATATTAAACACAAATAATTTATCAACTTTAGCTATGTCAAACATAGTCTAAGAACAATCATGTTATCAGTGGCAACCACAGGGCGGCGCGGGGGTGCGTCCCCAGCCGCGACGAAAATTCATAGTGTTTTAAAAAAAGAAATTTTAAAAATAAAGTAAAAAAATAAAAATAAAATGTGAAAGAGACCACAAAAGTTGTCTAGCTTAGTTGGTAAAAGAGGAAGGGAATCATCATTAATGCAATATGTTATGACTCATGAGTTCAAACCTCATTGCTTACCTTTTTGCACTACTTTTTATTCCTACCCAATTTTTTCTATTATAAATGTCATATTTAAATCAACTTATATATTTTTCTTTTAATATTTTCATAAGATTATTCATTATGTTACACATATAGTTTTAAAAAATCTTCTAATTTTTATTCCTATGATTTTTTTTACTATCAATGTCATATTTAAACCACAATTTAAGAGTTTTTTTTTTGTCACACTTTTCAATCCGATCAATTATTTTTTTCCATTTACAAATGATAAATTCTTTATAAAAAATTTATAATTTTCTTTCAAATTAAAAAAAAGGTCTTAATCATGCTACACGCATATATCATTTATTAAATTATTGTATGAATTTTTTTAATGAAATATCATAATTTATGGTTTTCTTTCAATATATTTTTTTTAAAAAAATCTTTATTATATACACACAAAGATATCTTATTTATACCATAATTTATGGTTTTCTTTCAATATATTTTTAAAAAAATTCTTTATTATATATACCGAGAAAAAAAAGTCCAAATAAAAAATTTCACCCCCTCTAGCAATTATGGGTCACCAGACTCACCACTCACCACTCTTTTTTTTTTTTTTTTTTTGATGAGGAAATAATTCGAGGCCGGACAGACCCGGAACCTCGAGAGGCCGACAAAGTCGGCAGACGGCTAACCATCTAAACATATAATATAGAAACAGAAAATTATAAATAAGAAACAGAAAAAGGTGCAGTACAAACGGAGGGAGGCACCTAAATCCAGTCGAACAAGCGAACCAAGTTACTACATAAAAATAATTTGCGCACTCAATTAGTCAAATTTATTCTCATTTATCTTTCGGTTCTGCTATTTGCACGGCGTCCATCTCGCCATCGGCACGGTGCCGATGCCGAGTCTCGAGGTCGGCAGCCATGTGTGCCGAACCCGAGTGCCCAAGTCGGCATCTCCAGGTCGGCATAGCCCTCCGCGCGGGGAATCTTCAGCTTTTCAGGCTTTCCGTCCCATCGGCACTGATGCCGCTGCCGAAGTCCCAGGTCGGCATACAAAGTATAATCAATGAACTTAATCCAACCTTCTTCTTCAACCATACAAAGTATAATCAATCATAATTAATTAATCTTTGCATGTGCCGGTTTGGGAGTCCGGCAAGGGTAGATATTGTGCCGGTTTGGGAGTCCGGCAAGGGCATGCATGACTGCCGATCTCGAACTCCGGCACCGTGCGTATGACGAGAAGTTGCCGTACAAATAACAAAAAGGAGATCTTTTTCTTCCCACGCTCCACATGTTACATCGTAAAACGTGATCTCTCTTTTAATATGGAATCAAATATTTTCCAACATTTAACACGGTAAATTCATAATTTCATTAACTAATTAAAAAATATCTTTTAAAAAAATTGCCCAATTTTTAAGAAATCAAACAAAAATATATTTCATGGGAATTGAAATTCTTGGGAAGTTACTTCATGGGAATTGAATTCCCACGAAATTCAATTGATGTGAATTCTAAAAATATGTTTGGTTGATTTTTTATTCTAGGAGATTAAATAAAGAAAATGAAAATTTCCAAGTTAAAAATGAGGGAGGTTGAACTTTACTAGGGGACTAGATAAGTGAACTTCCTCCATTTTGGGGAATTCAACTTCCGAGAGGTTGAATTCATGCGTTTTTTAATTTCAAAAATATCAACCAAACACATGAATTTCTCCTACTTTCTAGGAAGGAGAGGGAAGTTCTCCTTCCTGGGTTTTTGAGTTGTCAACCAAACGAGCTCTTATATCCTTGATTATTACTTCACTTTTTCACTTTATCCAAAACTACAACTAATATCTCCTTATTTATTATAATGAAAAGTGAACATTAAAATAGCTAAAGTGACATCTTTTTTTTTAAGAAGATTTTTTCTGAAATTACTCGTTTTTCTTAATTGGTTGAGTAAAGTACAAATTTGTTGTGTGCTCTGCTACATCATTCAAGGCTCAAGCTATAAGATCAATCTTTTTCTAAGTTATTGGATCTATATATATTAATGTCCATTTACTTAAATTAGAAATAACAATAACTAGAGATTCACTACACGGATTAAATAATGAACAAATACGATTTTCCTTTTCTTAGACATACAAGTCAAAATCATGAGTAGATTGTGATACGATGATGAGTCATCCCCTACTTCCAAGCCATGGAATACGTTAAGTTAGGCGATCGATTTCAATATTCCACCTACCAAGTGTTAGAACAAAGAGGAAATTAATTATGATTTTTGGTAAACAGAGTAGACCTACTGTTAAAACGGAATCGGGTCTAAAGATTACACCCAATCTAATTCGATCTGAAAAATCTGAGTTTTGACGCAAATAATTCAACTTGAAAATCGAAATGATCCAAATCCATTCAAACCATACATTTATGGGTCGGGCTGGATTCACCCGTAGATCACCAGTTAAGAGTGGCAAATCCGGGATTTCATTTAAGGGGGCTAAATATACACATATATAAACTTTAAACTTATTATTTAAACATAATAAATTAAGAAAAATAAAAAGTATCAATAAAGAAAATATTTTGTATGTATATATAAATTAATATTTTTGTTTAAATATAGTGGAGAGAAATTTAAATTTGTTGTTTAGTTAGAGCAAGCCCAAAATTTTTGTAAAAAATCTCTAAAATAGAAATTAAAATATTAAAATCTCTAAAAAGAATTCACTTCAACTCCAATAGCTTCTCTATTTTACATATTTTTACATTTATTAAAGACTATAATAAATGAATTAGTACATGTTATCCATCCTCTTGCACGACATTTCTAAAGACTTCATTTAAACTTAATCCTAAGATTTAACTTCATATTTGTTGGTGAACTAGTACATGTTATCCATCCTCTTGCACGACATTTTTTTTATGATTATTATATTCTCACATGATATTTTTTCAAAAACAAACTCTAGTGATAAATTTGATATTTATTTTTAAATGGTATTAATATTAAATTTAGATTGTTACTATAAAAGTTATCATAAAATTGGACAAAATATTATTCAAATTTAATCTTATTATTTTCAATTGGTTAATATATATTTTTTTATTATAAATTAGAGTTTTTCCCTCTCTCCATCCATTTCTCTATTTTAGAGATGTGTTTAGAGAAGCTATTAGAGAGAAAAAAATAGTTTTTTTCTCTAAAATCTCCCATTTCTCTATTTTACTCATGTGTTTTTGTTGTTACAAGTTAGGAGATTAATTAGACCGCGGCCGGCCTGTCAACTGAATAAATACATTTTACAAGAAAAAAATTACTCATTGTAACTGAACAAAATTACTTTAAAGTAGAATATAGTTATTCAGTAGGAGTAGTTATTCGATTACTTGCGAACTAAGATCTTATTCATTACAACGGAGTAATTTTATTTTAAAGTGGACAAAATACAAATGAAATTGTTAAGTATTGCTTCGTATAATTAAATTAAAGTTTTGTGCTTGTAATCTGTTTATTTGTTTTTTTATATAACAAAATCATTAAATAAAAGTTTGATAAGGCTAGTTTGTCAATTGTGAAGCCGATCGAGTGTGGCGGCCACGAAGGATTCCAATGTCGCTAATGGGGTGTTTTGTACAAAAGGCATAAATAAGGGCCATTTTGTGCAGTTTGCCCTTTTTGTTGTGCAACATTAATTTTCACTATACCATTTTTGTAATTTTAATTTGGGAATTTACATAATATTACACGTGAGACAGGCTAGGTCTCACGCCTTGGCTCGGGGTCAAATGGACGGACGGTGGGGCCCGCTAGTCAGCTGCCGCGTCATTGACACGTGTTTCGCGATCACTCCATGGGACCCACTTCACGGTTTTCTCCCCAAACGGCAATCCAGACCTCCCAACACCCAACCGCATCTCGCCCGACAACATCTTCCTGTATCAATATTGAATTCGTACACGGTTAATAAATTTACTAAAATTATAAATATTACTACCTCCGTTCTAAAATACATGAGTTTTTTTACACGTTTTTTAAGGAGCGGAAAACTCTATGAAATATTATTTTTTTAATTAAATTTTTTATATAATTCGATACTTATTAGTAATAAGTATCAAATTATATATAAAAAATTAACTAAAAAATAATATTTTATAGAGTTTTTCGTTCCTTAAAAAGCGTGCGGAAAACCAAAACTCCATGTATTTTGGAACGGAGGGAGTATAAAATTTATAAACTGTTGGTAAAAATAGTTAAAATTTTAAACAACAAGATAATCTCCGTATGAGGAGAAAAACATTTATTTGTAAAAAGTGGAGTTTATTTGGTTGTTATTAGGGGTATTGTGGTACTTTCAAACCAAATAAGAGAAAACGGAGAATAACACCCAAATAACCTCTATTTTGTAGCTTAATTTTTATCATGTTTTTGTTTTGTTTATTTTGACCATCCAAACAACCAAAAAACTGGTTAAAAAATAAACACCCACAAATGATTAATTTTTAACAGTTTTTTGTTGTTGTCCATACACACCCATAGTATTTGACCCAAGTTTTTTTTTTTGAATCGGAAAGAATTTTAAAGTTAAACAACGCAATCTAACCAAAAGCATCCTTGAGCATCAGTAGGGGGAGTAGAGCGGGAGAAGATGTAGCCTAAATGTGAAAGACGGTCCGCTACAGGATTTCATTCCCTAAAGATGTGGGAGAATTCAAATCACGAGAAATGAAGAAGAGATAAAAGAGAGTCGGATAAGAGAATCTCATCTCGCTTAAGCACAAAATACCAGTCTTAAGACTGTCAATTATACCGAGGTTGTCACCTTCTATGCAAATAAACCTGATATTAAGTTCAATGTCCTTTAATAAGCCTTTCCACAAGTTGAACCCTTCCGCGCCAATGATGGACTAGAGAGGCGAGGTATGTTGTTCCCTTGATTAATGAGATTGATAACGATTAAGCAGTTACTTTCAACTATGGCTCTCCGTATCACAAGCCCCACTACCAGTCTTATACCTATATATACTGCAAACGCTTCAACTAGGATGACAGAGCTCATCCTAACATTGTATTTATGTATTCGAATAACCTGACCATAATTATTCCTAAGAATGCACCCAATCTGAGGATGACTACCAATCTTGACCGAAGCATCGACATTAATCTTAACGACATTTTTTTGGAGGACATTTCCAAATCATTTTATCAGGGGGTCTAATACGTTTTGGTAATTTGGTTTTCACTTGTTGTTTACTCCAGTATGAAATCTTATCAATAGTATAAGTTAAAACATTGATAATACCCTTGTCAGAGCTGTTGCGAAAAATAATTCTATTTCGCAGCTCCCAAATTGAATGCCATAAATGACACATGTCTGTAAAATCTATATTAAGAGCCTTAGTATTTAGAATATTTTATGAGGCAAAGGAAAAAAAAAATCATAAAATTAGGGTATTGGAGGGCATATTTTTGTGAATTGATTGAATTCATGATTTCATAAAAAAAAATTGTCACATTTATGATATGCTAAAAATGTGATTTAATGTAATGGAATAGCTTGCAATTTAAAGTGGATCATGAAAATTCCAATGCAGGCTCAATACATGTTAAAAGAAAGGCCCAAATAGCCTATCAATAAGCAGCTCCTCTAGACATTCCAGTTAACTAAGAAAGAAACTGCAAAGATTTCAAAAGAAAAAAAAAATTGTGATGTAACAGGCAGTACGTGGGATAGTTTACACAAATGTAACTTCCCCAAATTCAGCCTATAAAAGCTACTGGGCAACCGATACATGGTTTTTTTTTCTACAACAGTAGAAGGTGATCCTTTTTTCCTTGCTTTTGGTTTTATTTATTTTTACCCTGCTGATATCATTTTTGAACATAGAATATGGAGATGATGATGTGGTGTATAAGGAATCATTTTCTTGATAATATAAGATCATAACATGCAGACATTTGATCATGGCAATGCCTTTTCCTTCAAAGAAAGTCAACTGTAAAAGAACGTGCATGGTTTGAGCCAGCAAACTGCTTTACAGATTCCACAAGGCGGGGTACTCTTTTTATTGAAGATGCACTGATAAACCTGGAGATAGAGAAGGGGACGGAGTAGCACTAAGACCTCAAAGAAGAGATTTCATCCTTGTAGAAGGATGGAGGCTCTGCTTTAATCAGGTCTAAGATCGCGGGGTTGGTGGATTGCTATCCCTTTGAAAATGTAAGGGCTGTTGTTGAGATATGTTTTCTGCATGGAAGTTGTGATATGGTGGTTGCTAAGTAGGCTATCGTATCCTTTTCTTGATTTTTTGCAATTAAAATTTTCACTTCCCACTTTTGAACCAGAATCGTGCTTGAAATTCCATAACTTCTTTACTTCTACTGGATGGTCACTCAGATGAAGCTATTCAGGTAACTAATGTTTACCTCATATTCTCGTTTTTTGTTTCAAGCTGGTTTGGTTGAAATAGAACTAGCTTGTTGTGAGAGTTCACTTGACAAAATTTATGCTCTTATTCAACATGACAAAATTTAAGCCTATTAGCTCAAATAGTAGAGCGATGTGCTCATGCACAAAGATGCGGGTTCAAATCCTTCATAGGCTAATCTCAATTTAATTGGAAGTTCAACTTTATACCAATGATTTTCCTTATTTTTTGAATTGATGTCATTCATAGAATCAAACTCAATATCTAGATAGCCTATGTGGGATTCGAACCCACATCTTTGTGTCTAAACACATCGCTCTGTCATTTGAGCTAATAGGCTTAGTAAGAGAAAATTAGAGATCGGCTCCAAACTGGTGTCGTTTTTTGTTGTGTGCTTTTGATCCGTTTAATGAGCCTGTTATGTTTTATTTTGGTGATGTTTGTTATTCTGCTGAACAATCTCATGTGTTGTATGCAAAATTAAATTTAGGCAGGGGTGGGTGTGAGTTCATTTGATTTGCATGTACAGAGTAAGTGGGGGTTGTTTATATATTATTAGATATATGCCAACTATTATATATTTATATGTACGTCTTTATATGAATATATGTTTATATATAATCTAATCTCAATTTAATTATATATAAATGCGGGTGTGAGTGTAATGGCTTTTGTGGGGATTTCGACCATGTTTGACTATACATGATAGAAAAAACTTTCAAAAAAACATGACATCAAGTATGATATATTCAAAATTCAGAAACTTTCAGAAAAACATGTCATCAAGTAGGATGTACAACATTTAGAAACTTTCAAGAAAAAAAATCAGATAATTCGTATTTGCACAGGCCATATAGGATGCCAATGTCAGTAACAAACTTCGTATTCAACATTCAGAAACTTTTAAAATATATTCAACATTCAGAAAAAATTGAAGCCTCCTTCATTAAGGATGCCAATGCCAGTAATAAATAGGACGGAAGAGTTTCTATAAGTTAACATGTTCAATACAATTTCATGAGCTATATATTTTGAATATTGTTGTAGGAGGAAATCGAGTTTAAAATATAGAAATATAAATCAAACCAGATTCGTACCCACGCAAATAATTACAAGACCTCCTCCTGATGTAGCAGCGGGAAGTCAGGATCGATCCACGAGGAAACACGTCAGCGGATCTCAGGTAGCTGTAAATCTCACAGACAGAAAGACAAAAATAACAAAGAAAAGCAGAAAAGAAAGCGAAAGCAACAAAAACTCGTCGATATCGACTAAAGTTACTCGATATCGACTAGCAATATAGACCAACAGTAACCAAAATCGACAAACAGAAACAGAAATCAAAGCAGACAATTCAACTCGATATCGACACGATGTCCTCGATGTCGAGTAAAACTACTCGATGTCGACTAAACCTTCCTCGAAATCGAAAAAGCAACATAAACTTAAAAGTGCAACTTTTCGAACGCAGAACGCAGATTTTGATGAATTAATTCAATAAACTAAAGACCTCCAAGATCAAGGTTTCAACACCGTAACGATAACCATGCAAAATAACACATAAAGGCATAAAAGATCATGTTTTTCATCAAGTAACTTTCGTTATTAACAAATAGGAAGATAAAGGCTTTCGCATAAACTCTAATTGGTACTAACCCTTTTTCACATAATTAATCTAAGTTGTATTAAGATCACTTTCGCTTCAATAACACAAACAAGGATCACCTTCAACTTTTGCAAAAGAATCATGCTCGCAGGGATAGAAGATGAATTACATAAAAAGATCGTACCTTTACCGCATCACCTCACATGGCTACCGTCGGGCTCACCCCGACCCTAGAAGTGGGTGGACTACTCGCTCTTCATCATCAAGAAACTCATCAAAGATTTCAGGAAAATAACTTGCATTAAATAAACTAAAGAAAACTTACAGCCAATCGAAGCCAATTTCGCTTTCGCCTTTCCAACTTCTCTCGCCACAAGCTCTCTCCTCTACTCTCTCTATGTAACTAATTGTGTGTGAAATTGAATGAATAAAATCCAGCCCCTAGGGCTTTATTTATAGGCTTCCAATCCTTGCTAATCAAGGTAAGAAAGCCTATCTATATCTATATCTATTTATCTACTTACTTAAAGATTAAATAATGGAATAAAAGAAATAAATCAACTAGGAATATATCTAATTTATGGATAAATCCTTAATGGAGTTGATAGATCTTGATGGAACTTGATAGAATTTGATCTCGAAAATATCTCCATCGGTTTCGGGATAGAAACCTAACAAGACTCTCGGACAGCTCCTCGTCGGCCACTCAGGTTTCCTCGATATCGAGTAGGATTCCTCGATATCGAGTAGTACCTTCTTCGTCTTTCGCTCAGCAACTCGATGTTGGCCCTCAGGACACATGGCGACTGGATTTTTCCTCGATATCGAGGAATTTCCTCGACATCGAGTAGCTTTGCTCGGCTCCCAGCTTCTCTTGTCGACTCCAAGTGCTCAGCTTCGTCGATCCCGGCTCCAGAGGTGGAAATCGACTTGGGCTTTCCTCGATATCGAGTAGATTCCTCGATATCGAGTAAGCTGTGCTCCTGTCTTCTAGCCTTGCTCGATTCTGGTCAACCTTGCTGGAAATCGAGTAGCTTTACTCGATATCGACAAGCTTTAGTCGATATCGACTAACATTTTGTAGGGCAGATTTCCTTGCTTTCAGCTTGATTTGTCCTGGTTCCGCTGCTCTTTGACCTTGGACTTCTGTTGTTTACTTTCGAGCTTTTCTTCCTTTCTGAGAACTGCTGTAAATTGCTTTGATTTCTGCGAATTTAAATAGAAACTGGTGTAGATTCCATAATTTAGAAAATAAACATAAACTACATAGATTATGTACTATTCTAACCCAAATGTATGAAATGTATGCAGAAAACGATATAAAAGATATATCAATCTGAGTGTAGACTGAGTTGAAGGACTGCTTGGTGTCTGAATGGTTCCTCCACATTTCCTCTAGGATGGTCCGTAGGTCATCCCTCTTCTGGTCCCTTTCCGGATGTCTTGGAGCTCTGTATGGTGGGGGGGGGGGGGGGGTCCTAGGGGAACCTTGGTTCCATTGTGGCTGCTGAAACCTTTGGTCCCCCACATAGCGATTAGGACCCCCTGCGTAAACTACCTCTTCATGGAATTCTACCAGCCTGACTTGCTCTGTGTGTGGGCACTCAGTAGTGGTGTACCGCTGTGATCCGCATTCGATGCAGGGCTGGTTGACAGAAAGATACTTGACTTGCTTGAAGAGCTTGCGATTCTGATCTCTTTAGTACTGCTCTTTGACATCTGGGTCAATCTCCTTAGGGGGCTCATAGAGGGGCATGGATGGGGCTGGCCTGGCATAGGCATTCTTGTCATAGTTTGTAGTAGCCCCATACTTATTATCGTAGTTGATGAGCTTGTCGAGTACACCCCATGCGTCAGCTGGTGGCATCGTCAGGTACTCATATCGAGTATACTGATTTATCCTATCCTTAGTGGTATGGTCAAGAGAATCGAAGAAGATTTCCTGAATGACATAGGGTGGCTGTCCATGAGTAGGGCAAGATCGCAGTAGTTCCTTATATCGTTCCCATGCTTTTGCCAGCGGCTCCCTAGGCTTCTGTTTGAAAGCTGTAATCTTCTAGGGGAGGAGTGTTGTCTTGGCAGGAGGAAAGAATTTGTTGAGAAATTCCTGCTCTACTTGAGCCGATGTTGTGAGGGATCTTGGTTTCAGTCCTTCGAGCCACTTCAATGCAGGACCGGCGAGAGACCAACAAAATGCCTTCATCTTGACATATTCCAGAGTAATACCTTCGGCAAGAGTACGACACATGTCAGAAAAATTGGTAATATGTTCAAGAGGGCATTCATTAAATCTTCCATGAAAAGCATTATTTTTTAGTTCAATAAGGAAGCGAGTGCGAATTTCAAAATTATTTTGAGGGATTAGAATAGCCGATTCAGGCACGACGAGAGTCGGGTGTATGTAATCCTCTGCAGTGGTAGGGTATTGCGCAAGCTCAGCTTCTGCTTGCCTCCTTCGCTCAGCTTCCTGTTCCCTGCCTGCTTTCTTAGTGGTGAGAGAAGTATCTTTGGCGGCTAGTTCCCTCTGAAGCCTCTGTATCAGATGTTCTTGTGTTTCTGCGGCCGCCATGGCTCTTTTTAGTTTAGCGTGGACGTGTAGAAGGCGTTCCGGTTCGTCTAAGCCGTCAAACTCAGTTGGTTGACCAGAACGACGCATACACCTACAAAGTAACTCAAAGAAAACGTGAGATCTAACTACCTAAGGCGCGAATGATTGCTTCCCTGGCAACGGCGCCAATTTGTTGTAGGAGGAAATCAAGTTTAAAATATAGAAATATAAATCAAACCAGATTCGTGCCCACGCAAATAATTACAAGACCTCCTCCTGATGTAGCAGCGGGAAGTCAGGATCGATCCACGAGGAAACACGTCAGCGGATCTCAGGTAGCTGTAAATCTCACAGACAGAAAGACAAAAATAACAAAGAAAAGCAGAAAAGAAAGCGAAAGCAACAAAAACTCGTCGATATCGACTAAAGTTACTCGATATCGACTAGCAATATAGACCAACAGTAACCAAAATCGACAAACAGAAACAGAAATCAAAGTTGACAACTCGATCTCGACAAGATGTCCTCGATGTCGAGTAAAACTACTCGATGTCGACTAAACACTCCTCGAAATCGACAAAGCAACATAAACTTAAAAGTGCAAATTTTCTAACGCATAACGCAGATTTTGATGAATTAATTCAATAAACTAAAGACCTCCAAGATCAGGGTTTCAACACCGCAAGGATAACCATGCAAAATAACACATAAAGGCATAAAAGATCATGCTTTTCATCAAGTAACTTTCGTTATTAACAAATAGGAAGATAAAGGCTTTCGCATAAACCCTAATTGGTACTAACCCTTTTTCACATAATTAATCTAAGTTGTATTAAGATCACTTTCGCTTCAATAACACAAACAAGGATCACCTTCAACTTTCGCAAAAGAATCAAGCTCGCAGGGATAGAAGATGAATTGCATAAAAAGATCGTACCTTTACCGCATCACCTCACATGGCTACCGTCGGGCTCACCCCGACCCTAGAAGTGGGTGGACTACTCGCTCTTCATCATCAAGAAACTCATCAAAGATTTCAGGAAAATAACTTGCATTAAATAAACTAAAGAAAACTTACAGCCAATCGAAGCCAATTTCGCTTTCGCCTTTCCAACTTCTCTCGCCATAAGCTCTCTCCTCTACTCTCTCTATGTAACTAATTGTGTGTGAAATTAAATGAATAAAATCCAGCCCCTAGGGCTTTATTTATAGGCTTCCAATCCTTGCTAATCAAGGTAAGAAAGTCTATCTATATCTATATCTATTTATCTACTTACTTAAAGATTAAATAATGGAATAAAAGGAATAAATCAACTAGGACTATATCTAATTTGTGGATAAATCCTTCATGGAGTTGATAGATCTTGATGGAACTTGATAGAATTTGATAGAATTTGATCTCGAAAATATCTCCATCGGTTTCGGGATAGAAACTTAACCAGATTCTCGGACAGCTCCTCGTCGGCCACTGGGGTTTCCTCGATCTCGAGTAGGATTCCTTGATATCGAGTAGCACCTTCTTCGTGTTCCGCTCAGCAACTCGATGTTTGCCCTCAGGACACATGTCGACTGGATTTTTCCTCGATATCGAGGAATTTCCTCGACATCGAGTAGCTTTGCTAAGCTCCCAGCTTCTTTTGTCGACTCCTAGTGCTCAGCTTCGTCGATCCCGGCTCCAGAGGTGGAAATCGACTTGGGCTTTCCTCGATATCAAGTAGATTCCTCGATATCGAGTAAGCTGTGCTCCTGTCTTCTAGCCTTGCTCAATTCTGGTCAACCTTGCTGGAAATCGAGTAGCTTTACTCGATATCGATCGACAAGCTATAGTCGATATCGACTAACATGTTGTCGGGTAGATTTCCTTGCTTTCAGTTTTATTTGTCCTGGTTCCGCTGCTCTTTGACCTTGGACTTCTGTAGTTGACTTTCGAGCTTTTCATCCTTTCTCAGAAATGCTGTAAATTGCTTTGATTTCTGCGAATTTAAACAGAAACTGGTGTAGATTTCATAATTTGGCAAATAAACATAAACTACATAGATTCTGTACTATTCTAATCCAAATGTATGAAATGTATGCAGAAAACGATATAAAAGATATTCTAAAACATGGCAATCAAATATAAAATGAGCAGGCTCCTCTTCAATGTCTATTCTCAGCTTTTGCTAAGCAATTTCAGCATACAGACAATTCGTATTAGCACATATCATCTATAGTTCTAGATAAGTATCTTACACATAGCCTTGTACATTAGCAATCAAAGAAGAATTTGACAAGATGAAGGCTAGGAGTTTGAAGTTTCATGTTTTAGACAGATGGATCAAGACTTTATGAACAAGGGATATCATATTGCAAAGTTTGTATAGCTGCTAGCTAGATGGAGATTGTGCAGACAGTAAAGATTTTATCAAAAGAGAATACAAATTTCAAAAATGAAAATTCCCAATTCACAAATTCAGAGTGAAAATCCTCATTTCGAAACCCCTAATTTGCGAAATCTCAATTCGAAAACCCCTAAATCGAAAACCCCTAATTTGAAAATCAAGTTCTTTGCCATATTCAAACCCCTAATTCAAATCCCAAATTCAAATCCCAAATTCTAAACTCAAACTCCAAAATCTCAAATTCTCATCCTTAAGATAGCAACTCCCTTACTCAAATTCACATATTTGTAGTCAACATCTCATATTCGAAACCCTAATTATCGAAAAATTTACAAACTAACACGTTCCTCTTCTTCATGTTCGACCTTATCTGTTCAACCTCCTCCTTCTTCTCTTTCCGTTCGACCTTCGGCTTCTTCCTCTTCTAATCGACCCGCTTTTCCCGTTTTGTTCAACTTTCTTCCACCGGCCTCCCGCTACGTTCGATCGGCCTTCTTTCTCTCTTTCTTAATTTCTTCGCTTTAGGGGTTTTCGAATTGAGTAGCGTTGTTCCGTTCTTCGCGTCTTGCTCTCTTTTCGCTCTCTCGTCCGCTCAGAGCAACACTGCTCTTCTTTTTATTTTTTTTATTGCAAACTAACGGAAAATGAAAAAAACTGTTAGATTTAACCAAAAAGGGCACGAGGCGAAAAAAAATGAAAACCACAGGGGCACCACGCGAAATATGCAAAAGAGTTGTATACCTCGCGAAAATTGCAATACCCCAGGGGTACCTCGTGAAATTTCCGTAAAATTTTTAATATTCGGAGCCATATTAAGTTTTCAAATCCAGTCCGCTGATAGTTTTGTTGTATTCCTTATATTAAAAGAGAGAAGATGTGGATTTAACAGAAAAATCTCCGTTATTACTATAAATCCAAATTAACTTGTCAGGAATATCAGTTATTGGGATATGGATATTTATAATCATATGAACAATATGAGAGAGAAATAAAGTGTTTAATTTATCAATATCCCAAGAATTCATATTTGTAATTAAATCACAGACTTTTAAATTAGGGTCACGGCCACTCTAGATATTGTATATATTTTTAGTAATTTTTTTTTAAAATTTCCATATGACGAGCCCAATCTGAAAGGCGTTTTTTACGATTTTCAAGTTTTTTTTCTTCCTTGGCTTCATTCTCAGACATTTATTTTCAAAGAACAAACCTCCATATTAATGCTCACCTAGCATGACCCTTGATAATTGATCAACACATGTTAAAGCGAGCATCGTCATTATAAGTTTATAACCTGTCAGGACATGTTACGCAGAATATTAGCAATAATAACGATCGATGCAATATATAACGATACATTATAGATGCATGGAAATCTCACTTTTTAACGGTAGGGAAAATATTTTAACTTTTAGGAGGTGGTAATAAAAGTATGTCGACTATTTTTCCGACCATAAATCGAGTCAAAATTATTCACATAGAATTTGTCAAATGATATATTATTCTTAATCTCAATGGTTAGCTTTTTTGGTCGAATAATTGATATACTTTGTTATCACAACTAATAAAAAAATTGAGTTATTTTTCTCATAGTTAAAAAGTGAAAATACTTTTTTTTGATAAGATAAAAATTCGAGTGGTGGTTAGCCAACCCGAGAGCATCCTGAAGGATGAGATCACGAAGATTCAAAAGAAATACAATTACATAATACATCAAAAGAACCAACCAAAACAAACCCAGAAATAACCCTAACCCTAAGCCAACAAGTGGTCACAACATCGAGAGGAAGGAAGCCCGGCGTGGTGATGTGGATAGCTAAAAAGTGAAGATACTGTTTTAACACCATTCTAAAAATCGAGTTATTTAATTATTTACATCTTATTTTTTGAAACATCACAAATATATACTCCCTCCGTTTCACAATAGATGTCTTTTACTATTTAGACACGGTTTCTTTAAAAGATAAAAACTATATAAAATATCAACATTTTATTAAATGTTTTTAAATAATATCATACATATTACTAATAAGTATATAATTATTTAAAAAAATTAATTAAAAAATGGATATTTTATATAGTTTTTAGCTCATTAAAAAGCGTGAATGAATAATCCAAAGACAACTATTGTGGGACGGAGAGAGTAGTGCTTAGTTTCCAAAAATTGTGAAGAATTTGGGGCTTAATCCACCAAACTATATACATATATTTCTGCTAAAAAGTCAAGAGGATTGATTAAAATTGACTAACGTGATAGAGTTGGTTGTCACCAACATGACCAGTAGAAACGAAAATAATTAAGCCGATCGACCGGCTGCGGCCGGAAGGTCAGCCGGCGGTACGCACCCTTGTCAAATGGTGGGGCAACTAACTGTTTATTTCTATTCATAGTACGTGGTTACAACTAGGTTGATTAGCTTTAATTTGACTTTGCAATCCTTTTTTTTTCAATTCATTTCGATCGGTATAGTAAAATCCGGTTGTTTTTGAAGATTGGATACGACCGTTTGTAGAATATCCATAAAAGTTCTCTTAATTCACGGAGTATTATACCTTTTAAATTAATTGGTAAAATGTCCATTCCTCTTAACTTACATATCAACCCTATCAGCAATACCTCTCTCTCAATCCTCCTCAATTTGAACTCTAAGGGGTCGAACCCACAAAGAAACCAGTATTCCAATGCAACTTGTACTTGTCAATTTACAAATAAAGAGAAGATGCAAAAGGAAATCGATAATGAAGAAATATAGGCAAAGTGTGGGATGAATGTTAGTAAGAGCGAATAAAAGATAGAAGAAGAGTGTGGTTTCATCTACAATTCGCAACAATGATTGATTTTACTCGATCATTGACTCAATTCCCAATTATTCAATCTCAATTTATTATTCTGATTTTGGTTTATAGGGATTGACATTCCTCGCAGAGATGACAATCCTTATCAGCAGAAAGGTCGCCCACACTGTCATTACCCTACACAATCAAGATCATCCTCGCGAAATCACTCAATTATGCTTGCTACAAAAAGTTCTAATTATTTTCGCGAACAATTGAAACCCTAGCACGATGCAATTCTACAAAGATGCGAATCAAAGTAAAACTAACAACATAAATCAGCACAAGGACAATGAAATAAGCATGGGAATAATATAGAAATCAAGTCTCACGATTCAACCAACCAAGTCTTGAATTGAAGACAAAACCACGAGAATCCTAGGTATTCATGACGTACCTTGGATCGCTCAACATCAATCCTCTCATCTCTCTTAGATAGTGAATAGTTGAATGAATGAAAACTACTGAAAATAACCTAATATAAGCCTCCTTTCATCGGCCAAACCCTAGCATAAGTTTAGATAAAAGTTCCCATAAAGATAGACTTGGGCCACGTATCGCAAATCCGGATCTGACGAGACGGCAGGCGCTGTCCATACAGTGCTGACAACTTCGACAAACAGAACTTGTAACGCACTTTATGGAGTCATCCTTCGTCTGATTGATGCATATGAATATGCGTTGGATAGATCATTCCAAGCACTACGATGATAGTGAAAACTTCAGACGCTAATTCCAACTTCTCAGAACCTTAAAGATGGGATTTCTCCATGTTCTCCATTTCCGCTCTTGTTCCTTAGTTCTTCTTTCTCCATTTGCTCCAAGTTTTCTCCACCTTTCGAGTCCGAGTCATAAGGTCTACAAATAAACACTAAAAACCGTAGATTCCGCACTTCGAATACCAAATGATCAAGAATACGAATAAGCTTATTAAACACACAATATGAATACTTAATGCACCTAAGACCTACCTATAATGCCTATCTAAAATATGCATTATCAGTAGGCGGTGGTGGATGCACAAGTTTCCTCCTCCTCTGCTCTCTCATTCCCGATGCCGAATCTGCTCTTGATATGGCGCCCGCTTCTTCTAGCACGACACAGGTGAAGTTGAGGAGTTTGCTCCTCTCTCAATCCTCTGCTCCTCTTGGTATCATCATCTTCTTCTTCTCCTTTACCCTAATCTCCTGGTGAAGTTGAGGCACTTCAAATGATGTCAATGCAGATAAGGATGACATTTACAAGCTAGGAGTGATCCTGATTGAAGCGCTGATAGGGAAACAAAGTCGCATCGGAGGTAATTTTTCGAGCTAAATTAATTTCCAGACTTTTAAATAGCTTTGACATTGTTACAAAACGTGTTTTGCAGCTTGAGATGAGCCTAAGTGAGCCTGCAGCAACGCTAAAATAGGTAGTAGACCCGTCTCTTCGGGGTACTTTTGCACACCAGTCGCAGAGGACTACAATGGAGATCGATCACCATCAACTGCCTCAAATTTGAAGAGGTATTTCATTCTGTTTGATTAATTCCTAATTCCTAGCATCAAATGTTCTAGTAGCTTTTACTTATCTCGTGCATTTATATGGTAATCCTTTGCTGCAAATCTATGGATACTTTTATTAACTGACTTCAGGAGATGATGTATTATGAGTGGAGCACCTTGATGAACTGAACTACTATGGTTATTGCTTTGTTGTGATATTGTTCCTCTTCCATTAACAAATTTATAGTAATGGGTTCTTCCTCTCTTTTCTGTTGGTATAGTTTTCCATATTAAAGAGCGATGCTTTCCTAAAATATGAAGAATTCACATTTTCAAAGTGAATATGCTCTCTAAGCAAGAGAAAATGATATCTTACAATGCTCAATTATCATTTCAATAAGGGTTCTTGCACTTGTTTAGAGGCTTAATTACCTTTTGTTCGACACTCTCCAATTGATATCAGTAAATTATAACTCATTTATTTTTAAGAAGATATTAATGTTGTTCTAGAGGGCCAAAAACATTATCTTCAATCAACCTATACAAAGTACCATTTGATATGGCTAGTCACATATTTTCATAGAACTTCTAGCTTGTTGCTTCCACCTTGATGATAATATATGTGATATATTTTTGTAGGGATGATGGAAGAAAAATAAGTAGTATTTTATACAAATATCAATTATATTATACAGTTCTTTTATTTGATTCATTATTCTTGAAATATATTTATTTGGCTCACAAAATTATATATGTTATATGTTTTAATTGAGCGGATATTCTAGAAGATACTTATTTATTTGCTTTATTTTTTATAGCAAATATTTGAAAAATAAAGTTGCTGAGATTTTGTTTTGAATTGGATAAGATTTATTTTATTTAAAAGTTAAAGATAAAATCAGATTTTATTATTGGATTTATCTAAATCCTTTTTTATTAAATTGCTTTTAGATTTGTTTGAAAAGTGGTTATCTAGATATTTGTTTGAGATTAACATGTCGAGAATTTAAGCTACAAACAACAAGATTTGTTCAGCACACATGCACATATTTTCTGGGTGAAATGGAATTCAAACAGGATGATTTTGTGGAAGAATTTGGTGAAGATTTTGAATTAAAATCGTCAGATTTTTTGTGCAACAAAAAATCAGATTTGGTGGGATTTATTTCAAATTCAAACCGGCTGAAATTCAAGCTAAAATCAGGGAATTCCAATAGCAACATATCAGCCCCTGCAGCCTATAAAAGGAAGGAGCAAATGATGAAGAAAAACAACAACACAAGCACATCATTCAAGCAAGCACTTCAAAGCCAAAGCAATCATCATCAAGCTTATTTATTTTGTTCCTCTGTCTCGTTGTAATTGTTTTTATTTCTAGTTGAGAGAGAAGAAAAAATACGAGCGTTATAGGATAAATCATTCTTGTTATACTAAGAGTATCCCTATACTCAAACGTATACACACGTTGGTGTGGCCAGGGCTATTATTTCACGAGCGTTTTGGGTTGACTAGATATGAGCGAGTGAGGCTACGAGAAGGCTTGTTCTTCTAAATTGTATCTACGACCTTAAAGGATCTGAGTTGACTAGATAGAAGTGGGCGAGGCTTCGAGTGTTTAGAAGAAGGAAAGATCTTCTAGGTTGTATCTAGGATCCATAGGAAGTGAAATAATAGTGTCTTTGAATCCTACAGGTTGGATAACCCTTGGCGGAGACGTAGGCTGATTTAGAGTCGAACTTCGTTAACAATTCTCGTGTTATTATATTTTATTCCGCACTTATAATTAACATTTTATATTTGTAGCTAAACAGGTTACTGGATCATCTCAAGGCAACTAAAGAGGAGTTCAAGACCTTGAGATAAAAGTTCAAGACTTTGAGATCGAGTTCAAGGCCTTGAGATTCGATATCAAGCCCTTGAAGTTGCTGTTGCTGGAGACTTTCTGAAAAGATTTCATACTCTATTCAATTCCCCATTCTAGAGTATTTGTCTTATTACTATTTACTTTAAGTACTCGATTCTTCAATTGGTATCAGAGCTTAACTCACACTTATTTGATTTAAAAATCTGTGAGATCGATCATGAGTACTGTAAGTGAAGGAGGTTTCGCTCAAGGAAGGTCGTCCAATCGTCCACCTCTCTTCTGTGGAGACAACTTTGTGCATTGGAGGTCCTTAATGCAAATGTTTATCATTGATCAAGATATGGAGCTTTGGGAGTGCATCAAGAAGGGACCACAAGTTCCAAAGAAGCTTAATGCTACAAGAGTCATGGTGCCTAAAGAGGAGAGTGAATTCAATCAAATGGACTTGGAGAATGTGGCCAAGAACTACAGGGCCATGAACATATTGTACTGTGGTTTAAATGCTGATGAATTCAACCGTATTTCATCTTGCAGGAGTGTTAAAGAAATATTGGATAAGTGGTAGTAACCTATGAAGGTACGAGCCAAGTGAAGGAGACAAAGTTAAGCATCTTTCTGCGTCAGTATGAGTTATTCAAGATGCTGCCCATGGAAACGGTGAAAGAAATGTTTACAAGATTTACACAGATCGTGAACAACCTGGATTCTCTGAGCAAAACCTTTACCAATCACGAAAAGGTCAGAAAGATCTTGAGGATCTTGCCAAAAGCGAAATGGGGTTCAAAGGTAATCGCAATAGAGGAAGCTCAAAACCTATCGACTTTGCCTCTGGATGATCTCCTTGGTAAGCTTATTACCCACGAGATGATCCTTGGCGAGGAAGATGAGGAAGTAGCCTCTAGTGTGAAAAATTTGGCCCTAAAAGCTAAGAAGGAAGAAGAATCTTTAGACGACGACGAGAGTGAAGATGAGGAGGGTTCCTTTGCACTAATCTCAAGAGGGCTAGCACAAATACTTAAGATGAAGAAGCAATTCTCAAATCGAGAATATTCCGGATCTTCAAAGCACCGAGGTATGTCTTCTAACCCTAGTAAGAAATCGAATATTCTAACTTGCTTTGAATGTGGTAAAACTAATAACCTTGTAAAGGAGTGTCCTCAAATAAAGAAGGACAAACATCGGAAGAATGATAAAAAAAAGAGTGATTTAGATTCTTCTAGGGAATCAGACTCGGAAAATGATCCAACAAATCTTTGCTTGATGGTAGATTAAGAAGAAACTCCTAAGAAACATCTTGGAGCAATGGTGAGAAATTTGATTTCTAGTCCTACTGTTGTGTTGTCTGAATTTTTGCAAAACATGATTATGAATGAAGAGAATTATATTTTGGAGACTAACACCTTGAAAGAGAAGCTATTGGAACATGAGAAAAGGATTACTAATTTGTCGTTGGAAATGAAAAATCTCAAAACTTCATAGTCAGCCCTTGACATTAAAGTCAAGGTCTTGGAATCGGAAAACTCCGATCTCAAGCATGATCTTTCTTCTCTAAGACACTGTAATAGTGAATTGGAGAATGAAAAGATCAAGATGACTGAGAAGTGTCGAGACCAGCAGGCATCACTTGTTCAATTCACCCATTCCAAGGCCAATCTCGATAGGATGTTAGGTGATCACCAATCATCCCTCAACAAAAGTGGTATTGGATACAAATTTTCCAAAGAAAGCCCCTACCACTTTTGAAAAGGCTAAAGGGAATTGGCGTACACCCACATGTTTCTTTTGTTGTAAGGAGGATCATGTCAAGACTACGTGTCCTTATCGTAGAAATGATCCTTATATAATTCGTTATACTTTTCCATTATGTTTAAAAGGATAGGTAAAGCAAATTTGGGTTCCTAAAGGGACTAGACCACCGAACATGATCCGTCCCGATTATGAATCTAAGTTTGTAACTTGGTCTAGCCGAAAAGGTTGAAGTTTGGTTATTTTGCAGAATGTCACCAAGATCAAAGAGCATAAATGGGCTGGATCAATTTCTCTTGGTGATAAATGATTTTTTTTATGTATAGATGATATTTATTGTATGCTACTAATGATTCTCTTTGCTTAGTATTTCTCCTTGGAGCTCTATATGTTTCAAGGAAAGCATTATCGTAGAGGGAGCAATGACTGCTGAATTTCAGTTCTTATAATGTTGCCTGCTAACATCTCAAGGCCTTGAGATTAGTTTTAAGGTCTTGACTGTAACATATTTTTTTAGTTATCTTTTTTAAATTCGATTTCTTCCCTTACTTGTTGGAAGACAAAAAGGGAAAAAAAATGCTATATAGTGTTTATGCTTATGCTTGTTATATGATGCTCCGCATGTGCTATATTTATTTGCATAATTGATATTTGTTTTGTCTTTCATCAAGGGGGAGATTGTTAATTCCACCTTTATGTTTATTTATTTGCTGGAAGACAAATAATTGAAATAAGTTAGTATTTTATGCAAATATCAATTATATTATACAATTCTTTTATTTGATTTATTATTCTTGTGTAACGGCCCAGGATTATGATTCCCGGGTTACGTTTCGAGAGATAAAACCCCATGTTGGATCTTGCGCTTCGAGTACAGGTTGAAGCTTGAAATCAACGATAAGTAATTTAAAGTGGGATTTTGCACCCAAAATCGTGGGTCCATTTGGGACCAAGTACCTGTCTTAGTCTAATCGTGAAATTGAATGGGAGCGAGAGTAAAGTTAAAGCAAAACACAATCACAAATGTGCCACGACAAAGCCGGGACAAAACAACGTAAAAGAGTATAGAAGAGAAGAAGTCCAGTGGTCTCTCGAGCTCTCAATCCAACGCCAAAAGCCCGAACCCGCCAAGCATCCATATAAGCAAAGATAGCGGCTAGCGGTTACCTGAATGTAAAAAAAAGAAGAGGGGGATCTGGGTCAATCATCAGGCCACTCATGCGCGTGTGTAAACACACTCTGAGAGGCATATAATAAGCATCATATTCCTAAGATGAAATGTGTAATGCCAAGTGGAACTTAAACAGACAAGCATACAAATAATTAAGTGTGGACATAAATAAAGAGGCGCGCAATTACAAGAAATGCCAAATAGCACGTCCCTCTAGGCTCCTAAGGAATCCTCTAGCAACTCCCTTCGAAGGGAACTACCTCACCCACGGTGCAAGCCATCCCTTTGTAAGGAGCCTACTAACTATGAAGGGAAGGCAAACAACGACACCCATACAAGGCCTAAGGCTCTAAGAGTCCTATGGCGACTTATTACCAAAAAATCTACCTCACCCATCAAATACAAGCAACTTTCTATAATAAGCCCCTACTAAGATAACGAGAATAGAGAAAAAGGTACCATCCGATAAACACCTATAACGACCGTTTTCTAGCAAATACATATAACAAGTCATATGGTTTCCATTTTAGATCCTAACCGTGATTCTAAGTCGTATGATGCATGAACACTAGCCTACTATATAACACCCAGTGCATAAAGCGCCCATCATGAGTAAGTTCAAAGAACTTACTTGGAGAAGCGCAGAATCCAAGCAATATAGGAATCAAGCAAATCCATGCATATTATAGCTCACCGACGTGTTCGCGACTTCGGAGCTCTCGATTGGAGTTTTGGGCGTCGTCAGAGGCTCTCGAAGGCTGCTCCAGCAGCTTCTGGGCGGTGTCGGGGTGGTAGTGGACGTCGGAGGTGGTGGCGGGTGGTGCTGTGGCTTCTTCCCTTCAAGGAGCAAGGTGGGACGGGGTGTGGGAGCAACGGTGGCGACGTTTGGTGATGATGAAGGAGGTATCGATGGTTGTGATGGGGGCAAGAGATGATGGTGGTGGTGGTGATACGTGAGCCGGTGGAGATGAAGACTGCATGGGATGGTGGTGGTGGTGGTGGCTACGACGTGGGGGAGGTGATGGTGGTACTGGCGGAGGGAGGATGGTGATGGTGAAGGTGATGTCGATGGGTGATGGGGCTGAATGTCGGGGAGTGGGGTGTGAATTTGAAGGGTATGGTAAGGGATTGAGTGTGGGAATGGGTAAGATGAATACCCGGAATTAAAATCTGGAATATGCGAATTTTGAAACCCGTAATTAGTTCCCGACTGATAGTTTCCCTGAATCTCGCTTTCTCAATCAAGTAGATTTTTAAAATCGACAAGGATATCGCCATCCGAAAATTATTTTGAAATTTCGAGGTATAAGGACGAAAATTGTTCGATAAATTTTATATTCTGGTCACAATCCGCTCTACGAGTTTTAAATCCGATTTAAATTCACTTTTAATTTCCTTTTCCCAAAAAAATTTAGGATTTGAAAATTCGGGCCTTTACATCTCGAATATATATTTATTTGGCTCACAAAATTCTAGAAGATGCTTATTTATTTGCTTTATTTTTTATAGCAAATATTTGAAAAATAAAGTTGCTAAGATTTTTTTTTTGAATTGGATAAGGTTTGTTTTATTTAAAAGGTGGAGTTAAAATCAGATTTTGTTATTGGATTTATCTAAATTCTTTTTGATTAAACTGCTTTTAGATTTGTTTGAAAAGTGGTTATCTAGATATTTGTTTGAGATTAACATGTGGAGAATTTAAAATGAGCCTTATGGGAGAGTTGACATTCTTCCTTGGACTACAAGTTCTTCAAGCAAAGAAAGGAATTTTCTTAAATTTGATGCTCGTATTGATGAAGGAATTTTTCTCGGCTATTCTTTAAATAGCAAAGCATATAGGATTTTCAATAAGCGCACTAGGATTGTCGAAGAAAACATACATGTAATATTTGATTAAAGCAATAACGGTGTGTTGAGTGATAGCTTTGCAAATCTAAACTTGAAACAGCATGAGGAACAAGGCTCCGACATTGAAGAAGAAAAGGAAAAAGCACAACGTCGGAATATACAGGAACTAATACAGGATACATCTGAACAGGCTCAAGACCTAGACATGCAGGTTCAAGATCTTGAACATAGGTTTTAAGGCCTTGACTTAGGGAATGCAGAACAGGAACCAACCATTGAAACTGAGCCTCAAGGTCTTGGAGAAGCCTCGACATCTCAAGAGCCTAAAAGATGAAAGTCTAAGCAAGCCTCGTCTCATACAATGGAGAACATCTTATCAGATCCAAAATCCGGTATCCAAACTCGTTCTAAAATAAGAAACTTGTGTGCATTTTATGCATCTGTGTCTTTTATAGAACCAAAGAATCCTGCCGAAGCACTTCAAGACCCGAATTGGATTATAGCAATGCAAAGTAAACTCAATGGGTTTGAAAGAAACAAGGTATGGACGCTCACTCCAAGACCCATGCATCAATGCGTCATCGGCACTAGATGGGTCTTTCTAAACAAGTTGGATGAGAATGGAAAGATAACTCGCAACAAAGCTAGACTCGTGGCTCAAGGGTATAATCAAGAAGAAGGTATTGACTACGAGGAGACTTTTGCTCTCGTAGAAAGGTTAGAGGCTATCCGAATCTTACTTGCTTTTGCATCATATATGGGCAATAAACTTTTTCAAATGGATGTTAAATGCGTTTTTCTAAATGGAATTTTAGAAGAGGAAGTGTATGTTGCACAACCTCGTGGTTTTGAAAATGACGATTTTCCAAATCATGTTTATAAGTTAGATAAAACACTTTATGGTCTCAAACAAGCCCCTAGGGCATGGTATGAGAGATTGTCAAAATATCTTCTTGAAAATGGTTTTAAGCGTGGTTTAATCGATAAAACTTTGTTTATCAAAACTCGAGGTAATGATTTGTTAGTTGTGCAAATTTATATAGATGATATATTATTCGGTACTACTAACAATTCTCTTTGCAAGGAATTTTCTGACATTATGTGTAGAGAATTTGAAATGAGGCTTATGGGAGAGTTGATATTCTTCCTTGGACTACAAGTTCATCAAGCAAAGAAAGGAATTTTCTTGAATCAAGGCAAGTATACAAGAGATCTACTCAAGAAATACAAGATGGACCAATCAAAGGTCGCCAAGACCCCTATGAGCTCAACACTATCCTTAGATCAAGACAAGAATGGTAAGATTGTGAAACAAAAGGAGTATCGAGGTATGATTGGTTCACTCCTCTATCTCACGGCAAGTAGGCCTGATATTATGTTTAGCGTATGCATGTGTGCGAGGTTTCAGGCTGACCCAAAGGAATTGCATCTCATTGCGGTTAAGAGGATTTTTCGCTACTTAAATGGAACTCAAGGCGTTGGTCTTTAGTATCCAAAGCAAAGCAATTTTCACCTCATCGGCTATTCAGATGCAGATTTTGCAAGTTATAAAGTCGATAGAAAAAGTACCTTTGGATGCTGTCAACTACTAAGATCTTCCCTAATTAGCTGACACTTAAAGAAACAAAATTTTGTTGCACTTTGAACCGTGAAAGCTGAATACATAGCCGTTGGAGCTTGTTGTTCGCAAGTATTATGGATAGCTCAACAATTACGAGAACTTGGCTTTGATTTGAAAGGTATTCCTATTAAGTGTGATAATACAAGTGCTATATTTATCACTAAAAACCCTCTACAACATTCTCGAATGAAGCATATCGATGTGAGGCATCATTTTATTCGAGATCATGTGGACAAAGGTGATGTATCTATATCCTTTATCTCAACTGATTTGCAACTTCCTGATATTTTCACTAAACCATTGCCTGAGGATATATTTAATTTCATTCGATTAGAAATCGGTATGTTAAATAAAGATGCATTGATTTAGGGGGGGCATAGAAGACTTAGATCTCAAGGCCTCGAAAATTCATTTCAAGACCTTGACGATCCATATCGTAAACGAAAATTAAATTGGATCAGTTCTTATGGCTATTATTTTTATAAATACTGGCCATTAAGATTTTTTTTTAAACAGATTTTTGGAAAAGATTCCATACTCTATTCAACCCTCTTCTAGAGTATTTGTCTTATTGTTGTTAATATTAAGTACTCGATTCTTCAAGATTTTTTGTTTGAGATTAACATGTGGAGAATTTAAAGCTACAAACGACAAGATTTATTCAGCACACATGCACCTATTTTCTGGGTGAAATGGAATTCGAACGGGCTGATTTAGTGGAAGAATTTGGTGAAGATTTTGAATTCAAATAGGCTGATTTTTGGTGCAACCAAAAATCAGATTTGGTTGGATTTACTTCAAATCCAAACCGACTGAAATTCAAGCTAAAATCAGGGAATTCCAACAGCAACATATCAGCCCTTGCAGCCTATAAAAGGAAGGAGCAAGTGGTGAAGAAAAACAACAACACAAGCACATCATTCAAGCAAGCACTTCAAAGCCAAAGCAATCATCTTCATGCTTAATTATTTTCTTCCTCTCTCTTGTTGTAATTGTTTTTATTTCTAGTTGAGAGAGAAGAAAAAATACTAGCGTTATAGGATAAGTCATTCTTGTTATACTAAGAGTATCCATATACTCAAACATATACACACATTGGTGTGGTTAGGGCTATTATTCCACGAGCGTTTTGGGTTGACTAGATAGTAGCGGGTGAGGCTATGAGAAGGGTTGTTCTTCTAAATTGTATCTAGGACCTTAAGGGATCCGAGTTGACTAGATAGAAATGGATGAGGCTTCGGGTGCTTAGAAGAAGGATAGATCTTCTCGATTGTATCTAGGATCCATAGAAAATGAAATAATAGTGCTTTTGAATCCTACGGGTTGGATAACCCTAGGCGAAGATGTAAGCTGGTTTAGAGCCGAACTTCGTTAACAATTCTCGTGTTTATTATATTTTATTCTACACTTATAATTAACATTTTATTTTCATAGCTAAACATGTTATTGGATCATCTCAAGACACCTATAGAGGAGTTCAAGACCTTGAGATCAAAGTTCAAGACTTTGAGATCGAGTTCAAGGCCTTGGGATTCGATATCAAGCCGTTGAAGTTGTTGTTGTTAGAGACATTGCGAAAAGATTCCATGCTCTATTCAACCCCCCCCCCCCCCCCCTCTAGAGTATTTGTCTTATTGCTATTTACTTTAAGCACTCGATTCTTCACTTTTGGCAATGGAAGGTAGTTGGTATCATCACAATTAGTAAGCAACTAATTTTTTAGTCGAGGTTTTTGTTAGACTCGCTGGTTAAGGTTGATAACTCCACTCCCTTGATGAAAATCGGAAATGGTTTCAAAGGCTTTGACACACAGCTTGTGTCAAAGGTCTTGAAGCTACAAATGTGTTGATAAAACACAAAACCTGTATTATGTGCATATTATCTCCGAATATTATTGTATGATATTAGTATATGTTTCCCGATATTATTGTGTATTTTATACACTAACATATGCAACAAGTTTTCAAATATTATCTCCTTCCTTAAGCTTGAAATCAAGAAGATTCAAATTGGAGATCATGGCTTCTGAGTTTCCACAAATAGAAGATCATGGAGATTTCTTCCCAAGCCACAATCGGTTCTAGCCGTTGAAGAAGATCCTTATGCGCCGATTTGATCTGTATAAGAAGGAGATGAAGAAAAGAGGACAGATACATTCGTCGAACACAAGCTCTCATTCACACTCAAGCCTTCAAGTCAATCTGTCTTCTTCGTGTTCTCCCTGCTAGTTCTTAAGAGTCGTATATTTTGTTTCAAAGCATTAGAGAGTTACACACTGAGCTTATAGGATATATTTCGAGTGAGTGTTATATTCAAGAGTTTGTAACTCAAGAAGTGGACAGTAGGCGATTGATTCACGAAGTGTAAGAGGATTGTACTAGATAGCATAGAGAGGTGGGGCTCTTCTACACTGGTCTAGGACTCCAAGGGAACATGAGTTGACTAGATTGCAATTGTATAGGAGAGAGGCTTCTCGGTGATCTATTCGGATCCTAAGTCTTGTGAATCAATAAAGCCGGTTGAATCCTAGGGTTTTGGAAGAACCCTAGGCGGGGACGTAGGCCAAGTTCGTGCTGAACCTCGTAAACAATTCATTGCGTCATTTACTTATTGCTTTACCATATTTCCGCACTTGTTTCGAATTGTATAACTCTGTTGTGATTCAGGTTTGCCAGAAGAAAGAATTATGTCTAATCTCAAAGGGTTTTGCAAGTGCTTCAAAAGTCTTGAGATTATCTACGAAAATCCGGCATACTCTATTCAACCCCCCTTCTAGAGTATCTTTATATTACTTTGTTATACATTATCAAACCTTCAAAGGTTTTCCCTTTTTATGAAACTAGTGTGAGTCCCGTGTCTTAGACACGGGTATTTGTTTAAAATTTTGAGTTACATTCTAAATTTCTAATGTAAGTATATTTATAAAGTTAAGTGGTAGTGATATGTTAAAAAATGATGGAATAATACAAACAAAAATAATGGTTTGTTGACAAATTTATTTATAATTCCTTAATCAAATAATTTCTCAATAATAATAAAGAGAAATAATAATCCAATGTAAAATGACAATTGATTATAGATTTTTATAATGTGCTCATGAACATACAGTTAGAACATAAAAATGGAGAAAATCATAGGCTTGTACTATGCATGAAATATAGGGGCTAATGCATTCAAAATAAAAGCAAAGACATTTATTTAAAATAAACAAATAAATATAGGATGGTTATCATAAACTCCATTGATTATAAATATTGATGGTTAATAATAAAATTCTAAATATATGAGGCTTATTAATAAAATTCAAAATATTTTTATCTTCAAAAACATTTATTTATTTATAATATTATAAATTGAAAATGAATTATAGAAAAAAAGGTATATCATATGCATTTATTCCTTAATTATATTATTCATTTTATTTTTTCATTAATTAAATAAATAGCTTGATAGTTCGTTAGTGGAGTTAGTGGGATGTAATTAAGAAGTGGTTATTAGAGATGATTAGGTATCATGTGGTGCCAAGTAGGTGTTAAGTGGAAAAGAATTAAAGTTATAAACGATGTGGCATGGTCTAAATTCTGACATGTGGATCTGAGCCGTCTCATGCAGCCACCTAGGATTGCCTTGCTTCTGCTTTTATAATTAGTGTAGATTGAGTGTGATATTAATTTATACAACACCTTCTTTTATTGGCAGATTTCACCAGACATGCATCTGCATCACAAGGTTCAGATGATAAGTGCTTCATTTATATCAACCAGCAAGAGAATCCCTTTTCCCTTTCGTTCAGTAGCCATTGTGCCTTCAATTTGTGACGATAACCACTTGCTGGCACCTTTCATTGCTTCTTTTTTAAGACGATAACCACTTGCTGACAAGGTTTGTGGGCGTATTGGTGTGCTACAGCTGTTGGGTGCGGGGTGTGCATCCCATGGTGTTCGGTTCCTTGTTGGAGTGGGTTTGGTTGGTTCATTGATAGCATCAGCACATGTTGCAACTCTTGGCCTAGATGGAGTTAAATCAGCTCTTGGTCCAGATGGAGTTGTGTCATTAACAGATGGAGTTGTGGCTACATGATCTGCATTTTCTAGGTTCACTTTAATCAAACGGTGCAATTTCCCCTTTTTGAACTAATTAAACAAATACTATTTGAGTATGAAATTTAGGATTCTTATCTCCATTGTTGTTTTGGCTGCATCATCTGAAATTTTTAATTGGTAATTTAAACCTGGCTTTTGTTTTTTATTTGCTATGAAAAAACTTTCATTTTTCTCTATAATATGTTTGTGTGATTGGCAAGACTGATGAAACAATTAGATATGCAAGTTTGAAGGGAAAGGGCCACTTTGTTTTGTCTTGTAGTTGTATACAGAAATTGTTCGAGAATTGATTTTGTTCAAGCACTTTGATAATGATCTTTGTCTCTTTAAATTTTGTGTTTACAAGCATCGGATCGTGGTTGAGAAGAGGAATTTCCAGTTCTTTGGGGATGAAAAAAGTAGATTGGTTGATTGTATAAAATTTCTTAATATCACCCCTTTTGCAAGAGTAATGCATTTATCTCATATTCATAATTCACTATGAAAATCACAAGTCTAGCTCGCTTCCTGTTCGGTTCAGATCAAGGTGAAGTTTGTTCATGTGTTAATCTTTTGTCATAATGCTGGTTTAAAAGAGTATGGTAAACATGCAGGAAAAGCAAAGAGAAGAAATGTTGCCATGGATGAAATTTCTTCTCTTATGAGCTGAATCTACATTGCTTGAAATATTACTTGAAACATTGAGTTGGTGTTGTGATTAGTAAGAATGATGAAACATTTCATGTGAAAATGTGCAAAGTCGGTAAGAAAATAAGAAAATGTGCATTACCTAAAGGGGAAATGATCCCATTGAAATGGGAGAGGTATACTTATGCATGAGTCATTGGTGTTTTACGTCTTATTTCTGAACAGAGGTATTAGCAGAAAAAAGTATAACTTGTGCATCAACTTGCGATTAGACCTCTTTTCATACAATTGTCAGCTTCCATTTTCCAAGGTTTGCTCTTAACCTTCTTTTTCTTCCATCTTTAAAAGAACAAGGCCTAGTTCTGTTGAGTTATATATTTGATTCTCTCTTGCAGTTACTAATTCCAGCATAACACATGTCATTGCTTCAACAGGTGAAAATGGAGCTTGCAAAAAGAACTCTCAAAGTTTGGATGGGAATCTTGGAGGGAAAATGGATATATACTGAGTATTGAACGGTTCAACTCTCGTTGCACTTATATGGGCGTGTTGGCCAAGTGTCATCTAGTTAGAGATAAAAGTGTTTGCCTCTAACTGCACTTGTATGGACGTGCTGAGAGATGTGAATGAAACCCAAAAGTATTCACGGATAAAGTTGAGCTTAACAAAACCTTAATATATACACTAGTGGACTATCATCTTATAGTCAATTGGTTTTAGATTGGAACCTCACTCGACTTATATATTAGACTATTGATGCATGTGCATTCATACACATGACTCTCAATCACGAGTCCCAACAGACTTCAATACAATTATTTCCTTTCATCCACAAAATTTCAAAATCGGATTTAAAATGTTCGATCAATTGCTTATAAATTTTACGTGGGTACAACATATATATAGTAGTTGATACACACTACACTTTGCAATCTTTGACCTTTGTGGTGGCCCACTCATATATCCTCGTAAATTAGATTATTGTGATAGCAACAGTGACACTATAGCTTAAGAATCACATGTAATAAATAGCACGAAATTAGCAATTCAATTTTTTATGCAGATTCATCCATCTTAACCATTTAATGTTGATTTCAAGATTATTAAAAAAAAATCTTTGTACATGGTACTAAAGTAAAAAATTGGCGGACGTCCAAATTTACGAGTATATAGATACACATATGGGTATATTATATTCCGAGAAGATTATAGAGAAAATTTGCACCTATATAGATACACATGGGTATATTATATTCCGAGAAGATTATAGAGAAAATTTGCGCCGAAAGCGCAAATTTTCGGCCAAATTAGCCAAATATACACGTTTGTGTAAAAATTGCAAAAGTATACATTATTTTGAAACACAAACACCCCCCCTCAAGTGCTCACTCTCTCTCTCTCTCTCTCTCTCCCGTTTCTCACTCCCTCCATTACGGTTTTCACTCTCTCCATCCGTTCTTCGACGATTTCCTTCGAGAAGCGACATTTTCCGGATGTTTTCGTGCTCGTTTTCGTGTGTTATTGAAGGTTATTGAGTATGGCTAGCAGCGCAGGTAAGCGTTTTGTTGATTTTGTATCGTTGCTGTGTGTTTGGGTTTTGTTTATGTCAGATTATGCGCTGGTGAGTTTGTGCGATGGCGCGATTGTTGTCGTTAGGGTTTTTTTGGATGAATATGTGTTGTTCGTTCTCAATCGTACTAGTATGTGCCTGATTTAGCAGTTACGACTTCTATTTGTTATGCTGACTTCGATTTTGGCATCTCATTCTGTTCTTTTGGAATCCATGTCCATCCTTTTGCATGTCCACTCTTTGTCCTCTTTGATTTTTGGCGTGTTCTGGTTGTGGTGTGTGTGTATGTTTGTGTTTGGTTTCATATTTCTGTGGGGCTGACATCTATTTTTCTCTTTGTTTATCTTGTTTTTGTTATGTTGACAGGGATCTCAACTGATCTTGATATATACAAATGCAAGTTTGATGTGAGTCTATGAAATTTATATAGCAGTTTTTGTCATTGTGTTTATCTTAAATGCTGACATGTGCTTTTTTATTCAATCTGTATATTTTTTTTGCAGAAATTGAAGTGATGTATTCCATATAAAGAACGTTTCTATGCCAGATCTAATCTATACTGTCACCCTGGAGTTTGTGACATTATTAAACAAGAGTTGCTGCCTTTGCACTATAAGATGTTGAAGGAGAGTTTTCTGGGATGGGTGCTCTCCCAGGGCAACAATATGACTGTTAACTTCCAGTTAATCCATCAAATGATGTTGCGGCAGGTTAAGACGAAGAAGAAGAAGGAACTCTGGTTCAAAGTTGATGGACTTATAGCTCGTTTTTCGTTGGCTGAGTTTCATGTAATGACTGGTCTTCCATGCGAAGACCGTGTCTGCAATCCTCTGAAAGCAGTGACTTTTTCTGATTTTCTTGGGATGGATAGATGCTCCCATGATGATTTGATCAGTTGTTTCCGACAGATGAAGAAGACGTCGAAGAAGAAGCTAATTATAGCGAGGCTGTTGCTCATTGAGATGGTTGTGTGTTATAGGCGGATAGACTATATCACCGAGGAAAATCTATCACTTGCTTGTGATGACGAGAAGTTTGGACAATATCCATGGGGCAGACAGTCCTATGAATCTCTACTGAAGGCTTTGAAGAAGTCATCTACGATGGATCGCAAGAAAGCTAGGCCTTCTTATGAGTTGTATGGATATTGGATTGCTTTCCAGGTATTCTGTTTACTTGTTTGATATATCTTTGTAATCATTCCTCACTATGTGTCAGCATTGAAGGTATTCCTTACTACGTGTCAGCATTGTATGTATTCCTTAATATGTGTCAGCATTCATTACTTGTGTCATCATTCCTCACCATGTGTCAGCTTCTTATGCATTGTTATTGTGTCTGCATGACCACTTGTTTTGTTTTTACAGGCCTAGATATTTGAAGCTTTTCCGGCGTTGTCTGATAAGTTTGATTGTAATTTGAGGATGAATGATAAAGATCCTTATTCTTTGCATTGGGTTTGTAAGGTTAGGCATACTTATGATGAAGCTAATGAGCTATTTGATGGTGACTTGGTAAGAGAAATATATCAGTTGTGATTCCAACTCTGTCTTCTTATATACATGTTTTTTCTTATTTATATTTTTTTTGATGTGCATGATAGACACCGATGTTCCCAAACTATGGAGAGTTTGCAAGAACCCCAGGTATGGGTTATATTGATGAAGAGGCTGACGATGTATGTGATGCCATTGGTGAGCCTATGTTTTCTCAACCACCTACTGATCTTCTGTATGATTGTCGGTATATGCGCAAGTATGCATATGAAAACAAGTTTTTACGTAATGATGGTTCAGAGATTGAATCATTTCTATCTTTCGAGTATGGATTTGTTGGAGGAGAGGAAGAGGAGAGATCTGATGAGATAGAGAAGCGAACGAACAGGAAACGTGCGGTTGATGAAGGAAATATTGAGGACAAATTTGTTGATGTACAGAAGGGGAAAAAGAGGAAACATGCTGACACAGGAAAGCCTTCTAAGAAGAAGCAGAAAGGTCCATCCACTGAGATCCAGGTGAAGAGAGTTGCTGTAAGGAGAGGGCGTTCTAGTGGACCTCCACGAATCAAACCTCAAGCTGGGAGGAAGGCTGACATAGAAGTTATTAAATCAATCAGGAGGAAGGCTGGGAGGATTAGAAAGAAGGTTGTTGACTTTAATAGAGGTGAGGAATCTAAGAGAGATTTGATTCCTTATGCTGACACAGAGACAACCACAGTGGATGCAGACAAGGTTTCCAAGAAGGGTGGTGCTGACAGGGAGGAGGCTGTTGTATAGGCAGAAAAATACGACCAAGTTGGATATGCTTGTGATACATCTGACGAGGATAAACCTATTCAGTATGTTTTGAAGAAGAGGAAGAAATCTATGGGAAGTAAAGGGAAACGTAGAATGTTATACAAAAGTAGCAGTTCAAACAAGTCTTCCTCCATTCCCCAAGCCCCTCTTGATGCGTGTTTATCTCCTGTTGAAGTTGTGAATGATGCCTGTAAAGTGCTTGTACCGTTTGGTGAGGTGCAAGGTGAAGCTCAGGCTGACACAGAAAAGGCTGACCCCAATGATGATCAACTAGATGGCAGCCAAGGTGTTGATGCTGACACAGAGAATGCTGACCCCAATGATGGCAGTCAAGGGTTTGATGATACCAAGGTTGATTCTGGAACTGTTTCTCCACTGGCTGCTCTCTTACTTTTGAATAAAGGAATGGATGTTGACACTGAAGATGTTGTTGGTGATGGCCAAAATGTTGACACTAGTGGTGATGACAAGTTGGAGGTAGGTGGCAACAGAGACATTGGTGGTGATGCCAAGGGTGATTGTGGCGACAACCAGAAGGGAGTGTCTGATGAGCATCCAAAAGATGCAGAGTTGGATGGTGGTGATAAAAATGAAAATGCAAAAGGCCATGGTGTTGCTGGTGATGCTGACGCTAAATCCAACCCAGTTTGGGTACATGATTTAATTAAAAGGATTGAAAAGCTTGAAGAGCTGCCGGCACGTGTAGATGATTTAGTAAGAAGGATTGAAAAGCTTGAAGAGCTGCCTGCACGTCTAAATGAGTTGGGTTCTTGTGTTGATAGGGCGGTTGAACTTGTTGCAATGGTTACAGACCTGATGGAAAAGTATAATTCACTTGAGAATAGGTTCATACTGCATGAATCTATTGTTGCAAGGTCGCAGTCATCTGTCAACATTGATCAACCAACTACCAAGATTGTGAGTGATGTTATTGCTGACATCAAGATGGGTGTTATCCCTGAGGATGTTATGGATGAGCAGGAAGCTGAGTTGGATTCACCCAAAGATTGTAAACAACTGAAGACACCTGTCTATGGTGATGAGAGAGATGAACCCCAACAACTGACAGTTGATGTTCTAGTTCCGGAGTCTATCATTCCTGTCACATTGGTTGAAGGACAGAGGACACTGGAGTCAGATTCAGTTCACTTTGCTGTTGATCTAGGCCGTGATTCTGATTTGATGTCCATGGAGCCAAGAGGTGAAGAGTTTAAAGACAACAACGATGGAGTTCATGAAGATGCTGACAGGGGATTGCAGAGTACTGGTGAGGATGTAGAAGCTGACCTGCTGGTGAAGTCAAGTAATGAAGAGTGTAAGGATGTTGTTACCCCATCAGGTGGCAAGGGTGATGGGGATGAGAAGGCTGATGTTGCAGTAACTCCACCTCCTACCATTGCACCACTAGGGACTATCAACTTGGATACTCCTGAAGGTGATGAAAATGCTGACACGGTTGGATTGCTTGTAGTGAGTGACTGGGTTGCCTACAGCAAGCACCCTAAAGTAGTTGAAGAGATTGAATCACTCAGGCGATCCAAGCGTATTCCAAAAGCGAGTACCTTCCTGACGAGTCCATATGAGCAGCAAGAAAAGAAAGGGAGGTGGCCAAAGCACAATGCGAAGAAGTCACTTTTAAGTGAAGACGATCATGAGTTTATGTACAAAAATATGAGGAGTAATCGGTATTTTTTTATATCTTTTTACTCCTTATATAATCATGAATTGTCTTGTGCTGACACCTCTACCTCTTATGATCCTGTGTTTAATTCATAATTTTTGCTTGTTTCCAGGGATTTTTTTGTCATTGTTGCTTCTGGAAGAGTTGATAAATATTTTTTTAAACCAATTCTAAACAAGGACATGTGGTTGGATTGTTCGGTAAATGATCTGGCAGCAATTATATTTCATATTGTTTGTCTTCTTGTTTTTGTTTATTGATATTTGTTGAGGTATATATAGTGCTGACAGTAGCTTGTTACTGTGTGTTGTAGCATATTGAAGCAGGGTTGTATTATTTGAGGAAGAGGATCCATGAGGAAGCCGATAAGTATGAAGAGTTCGTTGTCCTTGATTGGGTTTTCTATCAGAACTACCTGCCATCTAATGCTACAGCGTACGAAGTAGATTTGCCTGTGTAAGACATGACTGCGAGTTATTTCCTGGGTCTTTACCCTGTCGAGTATGGTAAGCCATGGGCGTCTGCAAACAAGATTTACACACCCTTCAACGTCATCAACAAGCATTGGGTTGCTTTAGAGATCATAATTGATAAGAAGGTGATCAATGTCTATGACTGCAATGTCTACGGCGTTGGCAAGGGTGTACTAGATGCACAACTCCACCCTATTGCTCACTGGCTTCCTATACACTTGGTGAAGTGTGGAACATATGAAAACTTTAGCTCTACACCATTTGAGATAAGGAAGGTTCCTGACATGGTCCATGATAAATCTGGGTTTGTACTCTTGCCTAACTTTTATATTAATTGCTGACATACATTTATTTTCTATTTATCTTTTGTTGACAAAACCCTATTTGTCTGTTTTGTGAGTGTGTGCAGAAGTGCTTGTGGGGTGTTCACAATGAAAGCAATCGAGGTTGTTGTATTTGGCGGAGATGTCACAACAATCACAAATAAGAAGCTATTCCGCTATAGAGAGCTTATTTGCTCAGACTTGATTAAGGAGTCTTGGAGCTTCATAATTTGATCAATGCTGACACCATCATTCTGAGTACTTAGTTTAAGTGACATTGTAGGTTATGATCTTATTCACATACTATGGATATGTAGTTGGATATGTCAGTATTTAGTTGGATATTAACTGTTTCCATTAAACATCGTTCGCGTATATTGAATGTATGTATTTTGTTGTGTTTAAAGCACTTATTCGGAATTAAGCAACTGGCTTTTTACATTAGATCGAATTTGATATAGTCCCCAATCACATACAATGTACAAAATCCAATATGACATAAGTAATGTTGAAACAAAGTGCATTGAATCTTTTTGAAAACATATGGGAATGTATAAGTGTCAGCATTGCCCATAATGCTGACATGGGTTTATGTATACTATGAAAAAGTAATTTCCAAATAGAACAGGTTTATTGTATGCAATATATATCACTGGGTGTTTCTAGGTGATTGTATCTTAGAAGTATACGATATAAAGCGAGCCGGTCTTGAGCAATGCTGACACCGTCATTTTCTTGAGTACTTAAGTCTTCTCTTTAGCTCACACGCAGACACCAGTCTCTTAGATGGAGGTCTTCCTGGTCCCCTCTTAACAACATGAGGGTAACACTTTATAGATCTTATTGCTTCAGGGACGTCTGATTCATCGTCTGTCAGCACTAGGTATATTGTTTCAGCATATGCTAATTTCCAAGCATCAGTTGTGTAAAATCTGGAAACAAAGTCTGATGCATTTGCCTTAATTTTTATGATGGCTGAAAGAGCATGAACACATGGGATCTTCTCTATATCGAAAAACTTGCAAGTGCATGTTTTTGCTGACAGGTCCACCATTGCATGAGACCCTTGCCCTTTTACTTCAAATTTATATTCATCCAACCTCTGAACCTTGTATGCTCCAGCTTCATCTTGTAGGTTCCTAATCAAATCAAGTATTATTGGCGTCAACTTGTCCTCATGTTTGGATGCCTTTTCTCTAAGCTCTTGGAACCATGTTCCGAGTTTCTCTCTAGCAAAATTCAACAGTGCAACAATAGGATACTTTTTCTTCCCCTTGAAAATGGCATTTATGCTTTTTGCATTATTAGATGTCATCATGTTGTATCAGGTAATTAGTGAATGTGCTCTAGCCCACCTATGTACTCATGGTGACTGTAAATAATTCGACATCTTCGGGCAACTTTCCTTTATGCGGTCAAAATATTTGTCGAACTCCCCAGTACTATAACTATCTGCTGCTTTCTTGAACCAATTTCCCAAGTATCTTTTCTTGAAGGTGCTTCTAATGTTTTGTTCCATGTGCCATCTACAAATGCAGTGATACGCACTGGGGTAAACCAAGCCAATTGCTCTTGAAATGCTGACATGTCTATCAGACACAAACACTAAATCATTTGATGGAGGAACAACCTTCCACAGCTGGCGAAGAAACCACTCCCAAGAGCTGTTGTTTTATGTGTCAGCAATGGCAAATGCAAGCGGGAAAATATTTATGTTTGCATCTTGCCCTACTGCTCCAAGAAAAGTCCCTTTGTATTTCCCAGTTAAAAATGTTCCATCAATAACAACAACCTAGAAAATAATGATTATAAGTTGTGTGATGACAATGAAATATTCAAAAGTGATTACGTATACTCTGTGCTGACACTGATAATTTTATACTTTTTTCAATACAGGGAAGGCCTGAATGCACTGTCCAAATGATAAAAACAAGTATTTACACCTGTCATCATTATCTGTTGACATCAATGCAACAGTTCCATCATTTTTATCCATAATCATGTGACAAAATAATGGCAAGTCAGCAAAATTTGATCCCGGTGTCCCTTTGTCCCTTTCTTGTGCAGTTCTTCCTGACCGCCACGCTGTCCAATAACTAATGGGAATTCTTTTTTGGGTCCTCATTTTATCTATTATCTGCTTTGGATTGTAGCCGTTGTTGACACTGTCATAATGTATACATTAGAATGAATAATGTGATACTTGAATTGAGTGTTATTTTGATGACATATAGACACTTACATTGGCTGGATTATATTTGCTATCACTGAGGAAGGTGCTTTCCTGCAATTGCTTGTTCTCACATCCCATGTGCATGTGTGCACATTATTGTACGCTGACACCTCGTAGCAAGTCTTAGAAATAGTATTTACGTGTAACTTCCATCTGCAGCTATTATCCACGCAATGCACCCTAAAATACTTGGGTTCATATCTCTTTACTCGGTACCCAAATATTTCTGTCACTGATAATATATGTAAAGCATCCTTTATTTCCTGCTTTGATTCAAATATTCTCCCAATGTACATTGTGTTGGATGAGGTATTGTTGAAATTACTCATGCTAGAGCTGTCATCCCTGCAATCTTCTAGTGTTTTAACTCTATTGCGCAGTGAAGAGTGCAGTCTTCTCGAGGTGTCAGCATCATAATCAATGTCATTATCATCATCCACATCATCATCCATATCATCTGACGCCACCGTCTGCATTTGAGTGTCAACAATCATATGATTGTGCTCCATGTCATACTCAATTAACCAACTAATTTCCTACTCTCCCTGTCATCTGTGTCAACAATTGCAAGTATTTGCGCCTGTATGCTGACACACAACTCAACAGCATAGTTTACACCATCTAGTGCTGATATAACGAGGAATTCTTTCAAATCAGTGTCACAATCAACTGTAAGTGGGGCTTTCAGCTTTTTGCATGGGTGCAAATGTCTAAATTGCAATTCAAGCACATTGTCTACATTGAATCTAGTGCACACCTTTCTCTTCAAGTCATGTAGTGTGGTTGAATCATATAGCAAAAACACCTTTGATGTTGTATTTCCAACAAATTCCAGGCCTGTATCAGCAAACACCCATGATCCACCAAATACTACTGTAATCACATGAGGTTCCATTTATGATTGACCTATCAATTAATTAGAGACAATATGCAAACAAGTACAATGAGTTACTTCTGATTCCGTATCAGCATGATAGAAATAAATTAGATACAGACAATATGCAAACAAGTACAATGAGTTAATTCTGATTCCATGTCAGCATGATAGATATAAGTTAGATACAGACAATATGCAAACAAGTACAATGAGTTACTTCTGATTCCGTGTCAGGATGATAGAAATAAGTTAGATACATGTCATTTATTTACGAAATCTCATACAGTGTCAGCATTACACAACGAATCCAGAATTTAAAACAGATCTATGTAGAACAATTCATACAATTATTTCTTTTCAATTCATTCAAGCACAACATTTCGAATTCATCCAACAGACAGATTTAAGTTTCATGATGTTGACAGATCGAGTATCTATTAACGAAGCAGATCGACGAAGAACTTGAAACTCTATATATTATCGATGACTTACTCTGATTTATATTTAAACAGTAACAAACGAAGTCAAAATTACACGATCTACACTATACGAGTTCAGCTATTGGATATAAAGCGATATTTACACACGAATTGAAGTTTTTTTCACAGATCTATGAACGACAGATCTATCAACTATACGAATGCTGACATTAAAACCACAATCCAGTAAAGCTTGGATGTTAGATAGATGTAGTGCCGAGATTCAGGAGGAGATCGGCGTCGATCGATACCTACAACGATCGAAAATCAGATCTTCTAATCTCGTGTCAGCGTTGGCGAAAAATCAGAAGGAGAGATCAGGGGAGGTCCGCGCGGCTGTGTGATAGTGTTGTGTATAGTTTTGCAAAATTCCCACAACTTTGTATAGTTTGCTAATTTAGCCTTTGTATTTGTATACTTTGCAAACCAACCCAAGATTATAATACATTTGCAGTTTGAGATTATATTGGCGTATGTGTTTAAACCACGATTTTATAGAGAGAATATAATTTTATTTTTGGCGCTAGATAGTAACTTGAGACAAATTTGAAAAACAATATCTTTTCTTATATATAGTTTGTTTTGCTTTGTCGTATGTTTGGTTTAGCAGTGATTTGGTCCTCTTCTTGTTCCTCACATTGCACTTTTTTCAACTTCTCCTATAATGTTTTATATTGTTGATTCATTCTTCCATTGTCGTTATATCTTTGTTATCAAATACTCCCTCCGTTCACAAATATAAGATTGTTGACTTTTTACACGTATTTTAATGTGTGAAAAACTATATAAAATATTAATTTTTTTTATAAATGTTTTTTCTGTAATATAATATTTATTAATAATACATACTATATTGTGAAAAAAATTGATTAAAAAATTAAATTTTTATATAGTTTTTCACTCCTTAAAGTACGTGCAAAAATGAAGTGATCTTATATTTATGAACGGAGGGAGTAGTATTTTGTTTGATTGATTTTGATAAATAGAGAACGGTCATCTAAGAGTATTCTATTACTCATCGACCATATTCTCCAAAGGGAGAAAGCAACCGTCGACTTCTAGTCCTCAAGTAGGTTTTTAAAGATCTCCGTTATTAGATTCTTATAGGGTTAATCATCTTTATCAGTGTTGCAAATCTTTTGGTCAGTGTGTCCATCAATTCTTCTGATGAATTCTAACTGTTTCAGGCATTTAGTGAAAAGATGGGTATCGTTTTCGCCATTGTAGTTACAGAGGGGATGGTTGCACTCTTTTTCCTTAGAGTCAGACTTTGGCCGAGGTTCCGTTAAGTAGGTTTTTCCAAGGATTTTTTTTTTGGAGAACAATCGATCTTCTAAATCCATTCAAGAGGGTCTGAATTTGTTCTTCTTGTCTTAGTGATATGGTCTAAGGCACTAGCTGTAGAAAACCAGACGTTACAAATGGTCTTCCAGTATAGGTTGTCTTCTATATCATTGTTGAAGGCGGAAATCGAGAATTGCAAATAGAATGTAAATAAAATAAAGCAAACCGATTGGATCCCAGCAAATAATGTTCAAGACTCCCTCCCGATGTTGCAAGAGAAAGTCAAGTTCGATCCTCGAGGAAGCTGGTCAGCGGATCCTAGGCAGCGGAGGAATCTCACGGCAGAAGTCAACCACTGATATCCCGATCTCGAGTAAAGTTACTCGATAGAAGATCGGACAAGTCGAAACAAGCAAGCAGCAGCTCCCGGGTTTTGCTCGATATCGAGGAAATTCCTCGATGTCGAGGAGATTGTTGCCGACGTCGAGTACCTGCAGTTCAGAAGCTATGGGGATCTAGGCGATCGAATGTCAGTAGTCGATGTCGACCAATTTTGGTCGAGATCGAGGAAGGTAGAAACTAAAATGAAATAAAATAAAGAACAAGGCTTTGCGGATTCGGAATAAAATATGTAAAAGAAAACTTCCAAGATTGGGGTTTGCAACAACGATAACCAAGCATGCATAAGGCAAGATGAATAACGATAATCATGCAAATCGCATCGAAGGATCAAGTTTTCGCCTTTTCCAACAATTAGACAACTCTTTCAAGAAACCCTAATTGTATCTACCGATTTTAGGTTTACAATCCAAGTTGCTAGCATGGATCTCCATTGAATGGGTAATAAACACATAAAAGGTAGTAGATGCTCAAAACATGATAAAAGTCGGGTCTTTACCTCAAACATGCAAGGCTATCGTCGGACTCACCCTAACCCTAGAAGTAGGTGGACTACTCGCGTCTCATCACAATTGCAGACATTGATTGAAAAGAAATAACTTGCATTAACTAAATTCAAAATCTTTACAATCCCGGCACTCCAACTTCCGTTGAACGCCAAAACCCTAAAACCTTTGAACTCCTAAACTTCTCTGTGGAACTACTTCTCAAGCTTCTGAATTGAATGAATGAAACTCAGCCCTATAGTCTTTATTTATAGGCTTCCAATCCTTGCTAATCAAGGAAGGAAAGTATATCTAATTTCTAAAGATAAAACTTTAATAAAAGGAACATTTATCTTAAAAGGACATATATATATAAAATATCTAAATATCTTCATGTGGTAGATAAATCCACTCTCCATAGATAGATCTTGATAGAACTTTGATAGATTCGGCCTTGCTTCACTCCCAAGCACTCAACTCGACTCGGACAGGCCCAACAACGTCGCGGCCCAGAAACCTTTTGCTCGATATCGAGGAATTTCCTCGACATCGAGGAGAAATGTTGTTGTGAGCTGAATCTCCCTTGTTTTACAGTTACTTTTATATCGTTTTCTGCATACATTTCATGCATTTGGGCTAGAATAGTACATAATCTATTTAGTTTATGCTTATTTGCCAAATTATGGAATCTACACCAGTTTCTGTTTAAATTCGCATAATTCAAGGAAATTTACAGCAGTTCTGAGAAAGGACAAAAAGCTCGGAAGTCAACTACATAAGTCCAAGGTCAAAGAGCAATGGAACTGTTGTTAGGAGGAAATCGAGTATGAAATATAACAAAATAGATCAAACCAGATTCAGGCCCACACAAATAAATACAAGACTCCTCCAATGCAGTAATGGGAAGTCAGAATCGAATCCACGAGGAAGCGTGTCAGCAGATCTCAGGTAGCTGTAAATCTCACAGACAAAGCAGCAGAAAGACAGCAACACAGAAACAAAGGGGCAGAAACAGGAATAAAACAGAAAAGAACAAACAAAAGCAAAGTTCAAAACGAAAACAGAAAAGGCAAAGCAAAGCAGAAACAAAAGCGAGGACACAGAAGCTACTCGATCTCGAGTAACAGTCCTCTATATCGACTAAAGAGGTCGACAACAGAAACTCAGAAACGAAAGCAGACAAGTCGATGTAGACGAGTTCGTACTCGATATCGAGTAGAGGCTACTTTGTATCGACCAAAAACTCCTCTGTATCGACTAGCAAGACAAAACTGTAAATCGCAGATTCGAACCCAAACTCGGAAATTTGACAGAAATAAACTCAATATGCTAAAAGACTTCCAAAGCCAGGGTATCAACACCACAACGATAACCATGCAAAGTAATACATAAAGGCATAAAAGATCATGCTTTCCATCAAAATAACTTTCGTTATTAACAAATAGGCATATATAGAGGCTTTCGCATAAACCCTAATTGTTACTAACCCTTTTCACATAATTAATCCAAGTTGCATTAAGATCACTTTCGCTTCAATAATACAAACAAGGATCACCTTCAACTCTCGCAAAAGAATCATGCTCATAGGGATAGAAGACGAATTGCACAAAAAGATCTGACCTTTACCGCATCACCTCACATAGCCACCGTCGGGCTCACCCCAGCCCCAGAAGTGGGTGGACTACTCACGGCTCATCGCAATCGCAGACATTGTTGTATGAAAAGAAACTTGCATTAAACTATATTCAAAGCCTTTACAATCCCGGCAATCCAACTTTCGAATTAAACTTGCACTAAACTGTCTCTGTGGAACTACTTCTCTAGCTTGTGAATTGAATTATTAAAAACTAGCCCCTAGGGCTTTATTTATAGGCTTCTAATCCTCGCTATCCAAGGATAGAATCATCTATCTCTATATCTAAAGGCTTAAAAGATAAATAAAAGCAATAAAGGAATTTAATCTAAAATGAAAAGATAAATCTAAACTAGGTAAGTCTTCTTCATGTTGATAGATCTCCCTTCCATGGATATATGATGATAGATCTCGGCCCACTCGACATCCTTCGTGCCCAAGGAATCCCATCTCTACTCGGACTGCTCAAACCGAGTAACGCGGCTCGACATGTCTACTCGATATCGACCACGGCTACTCGATATCGAGTACTAGGGTTCGTCGACTTGGTCTGGCTGGGTGACTCTGCTCGACAAGGCTCGGACATGGCTCGGAGGTCTGGTCGATATCGACCACGGCTACTCTGTATCGAGTAGAGGTGGTCTGCGTCTTCGTCCTCGGCTTCTCGGCTTGGCACAGCTCGTCGACTCCGGACATGGCTCCGAAGTGTCGTCGATCTCGACTAGATGGTACTCGAGATCGAGTAAGGTTCCGGAAGTCGGGTTGTCTCTGACTCGGTGTCCTCGACCAGCTCTGCTCGACCAGGTGTGCTCGACCAGCCCTCGTCGAGATCGAGTACGGTGTACTCGAGATCGAGTAGAGTTCTCTCAACTTTCTGATCTGTTCTTGAAACGCACTTTCCCGAGACCTCGTTTGTCGGCTTGATGCATATGACCATGCGTTGGAAAGCTCTTTTCGAGGGCTACAACTCTCATGAAGACATCAAAGCTTGATTCAGAACGAAGAATGGTGAAAAATGGCCTTTTCTCCAGCTGCACCATTCTTATCTTCTCCATGAGTTTCCTTTAAGCTCCAAAGTGCGTCCGATTTCTGCGAAATATAACCAAAACTTGTGTAGACCTCCATATATTGCAAATAAGTGTAAAATACATAGATTCTGTATTATTCTAACCCAAATGCATGCAATGTATGCAGAAATCGATATAAAAGTAAATGTAAAACATGGCAAATTAGGTTCACAACAGGAACCAGGACGAATCAGGCTGAAACCAAGTATTACTCGATATCGAGTACCTTTACTCGATGTCGACCAAAGAAGTCGAGCAGTGCCTGGTCGAGTAGGAGCTGATCGAGGAGCTGAAGACGAAGCCAACCCGACTCCGGAGCTCTACTCGATATCGAGTAGTTTACTCGATATCGAAAACACCCCGAAGCCATGCCCGGAATCGAGGAAGAATGCTGAGTCGAGAAGACCGAAGACCTGGAGATGTCAAGCACCAGTTACTCGATATCGAGTACTTTGCTCGATATCGACAACTCCAGACACACCTGCCCGAGCCAGATCGAGAACCAACTACTCGAGATGCCTAGCCCGCTGAAGTCGATGCCACAGTTACTCGATATCGAGGAGCGCTATCCTGGACCACGTTACGCGGTGAGCTGTCCGACGCGGTTTGGGCTTGCTTGAATCCGAAAGAGTCTGATTCTATTCACATCTATCAAGTTCTATCTATGGAGAGAAGATCTACCCACACAAGAAGATATTTTACTACTTTAGATATATTTTCCTTTATGAATTTAATTATTTTATTCCATTTATTTATCTTTAAGTAAGTAGATATTTTGATATAGATATAGATACACTTTCTTACCTTGTTTAGCAAGGATTGGAAGGCTATAAATAAGGCCTTAGGGGCTGAGTTTTATTCATTCAATTTCAGAGACAATTAGTTACATAGAGAGAGTAGAGGAGAGAACTTGTGGCGAGAGAAGTTGGAAAGGCGAAAGCGGATTTGGCTTCGATTGGCTGTAAGCTTTCTTTCGTTTATTTAATGCAAGTTATTCCCTTTTTATTATTGATGAGTTTCTTGATAATGAAGAGCGAGTAATCCACCCACTTCTAGGGTCGGGGTGAGCCCGACGGTGGCCATGTAAGATGATGCGGTAAAGGTTTGATCTTTTTATGCAATTCATCTTCTATTCCTACGAACATGATTCTTTTGCGAGAGTTGAAGGTGATCCTTGTTTGTATTATTGAAACGAAAAGTGATCTTAATACAAGTTGGGTTAATTATGTGAAAAGGGTTAGTAACAATTAGGGTTTATGCGAAAGCCTCTATTTTCCTATTTGTTAATAACGAAAGTTATTTGATGAAAAGCATGATCTTTTATGCCTTTACGTGTTATTTTGCATGGTTATCGTTGTGGTGTTGATACCCTGGCTTTGGAAGTCTTTATTTTATTGAATATATTTCGTTGAAAATTTGTGTTCTAAGTTTGAAAGCTTTGCAATTTAAGTTTCTTTGTTGTCGATCTCGGGGAGTTGTTAGTCGATATCGAGTAGTGCTTTGTCGATATCGAGTAAGGGTTTGTTGAGATGGAGTTTCTGTGTCTGAGTTTGCTTTCTGTCGTCACTGAGCTTAGTCGATATCGAGTACCGCTTTGTCGATATCGACCAAGCTGCTGTCTTTGCTTTAGTTTCTGCTTTTGTTTGTTGTTTCTATCTTTCTTTCTATCTTTCTGTTTGCTTTTCTATATGTGAGATTTACAGCTACCTGAGATCCGCTGACACGCTTCCTCGTGGATCGATCCTAACTTCCCACTGCTACATAGGGAGCAGGTCTTGTAATTATTTGCATGGGCACGAATCTGGTTTGATTTATATTTCTATATTTTGAACTTGATTTCCTCCTACAACAAATTGGCGTCATTGTCGGGGAAGCAATCATTCGCGCCTTAGGTAGTCAGATCTCACTTTTCTTTCAAGTTACTTCGCAGGTATATGCGCCGTTCTTGTCAAACACTTGAGTTTGACACCTTAGGCGAACTGAAACGCCTTATACACATCCAAGCTAAACTAAAAAGAGCCATGACGGTTGCAGAAACACAGAAACAGCTGATTGAGAGGCTTCAGAGGGAACTAGCCACCAAAGATACTGCTCTCTCCGATGAGAGAGCACGCATTACACAGGAAGTTGCGCGAAGGAGGCAATTGGAAGATGAGCTTGCCCAATATCCTACAATTGCAGAGGATTACATGCACCTGACTCTTGTCGTGCCTGAATCGGTCATTCTAATCCCTGAAAATAACTATGAAATTCGCACTCCGTTCCTTATTGAAATTAAAAATAATGCTTTCTTTGGTAGATTTAATGAATGTCCTCTTCAACATATTACCAACTTTACTGATATGTGTCGTACTCTTGCTGAAGGTAACACCTTGGAGTATATCCTGATGAAGGCTTTTCGTTGGTCCCTAGCTGGTCCAGACAGCACTACTTCGCCAAAAGATCACAACTTTGAAACAGAAACCTGGGGAGCCACTAACAAAGGCATGGGAATGATATAAGGATCTGTTGCGATCATGCCCTACACATGGACAGCAACCCTGGGTAGTTCAGGAGATCTTCTTCAACTCTCTTGACTTGGCTGCTAAGGATAGGATCAACACATATACTCATTATGAGTATCTGACAATGCCACCTGCTGACGCATGGGCTGCCCTCGACAAGCTGACTAACTATGACAACAAGTATGGAACTCCAACCAACTATGATGAGAATGCCTATGCTAGGCCAGCCCCATCCATGCCCCTCTATGAGCCCTCAAGCATGTCAAATACCTTTCTGTCAACCAGGCCTGCATCGAATGCGGATCACAGAGGCACACCACTACTGAGTTCCCACACACAGAGCAAGTCAGGCTGGCAGAATACCACGAAGAGGCAGCTTATTCAGGGGGTCCCAATCGCTATATGGGAGACCAAAGGTTTCAGCAACCATAATGGAACCAAGGTGCCCCTAGGAACCCCCCGCCTTACAGAGCTCCAGGACATCCGGAAAGGGACCAGAAGAGGGATGATCTACACACCGTCCTAGAGGAAATACGGAGGAATCATTCAGACACCAAGCATTCCTTCAACTCAGTCTACACTCAGATACAAGGTGTCAATGGAGACACAGATTGGTCAGCTAGCAGTAGGCGTCCCCAGACAGACAGGTTCACTCCCTCGATCTTCAGAACCAAATCCCAACCGGAAGACCGGACACATCGCTGCTGTGAAACTCAGGAGCGGGCACCAACTACGCGAGCCAGAGTTCGGAAAGCAGCAGGACGAAGGAGCTGAACAACAAGTCGATATCGACCAGACCGTGGTCGAGGTCGAGAAGAGGAAACTCGATATCGAGGAAGGACTACTCGATATCGACGGCAAATTGGACCACCCTTCGTCTACATAGCGCAGCAACTCGACATCAAGGAATCTGGTTGATATCGAGAAGAACCTGGTCGATGTCGAGGATAACCAAGTCGACGTCGAGAAAGCGGCGACACCACCGACATCTATTCTGGCTCCGAACCAAAAAAAAAAGCTGCCCTTCCCAACAAAATGTCCAAAAGCCCCAGCAGAGATGAAATTTCAGCGTTTCATCAAGATGCTTCAGAAGCTCAATGTCAGCATACCCTTCACAGAAGCTCTCAATAAAATGTCGTCCTATGTCAAATTCCTTAAGGAGATTATGAGCAAGAAGCGGTCAATGGCTGAGATTACAGAGGAGTGCAGCCATATGGACATACTGGAGAAAAGGCCAGATCCAGGTAAGTTTGCTATAACCATTGGATTTGGTCAATATAAATTTAATGCATTATGTGATCTTGGAGCTAGTGTGAGTATAACTCCTTTAACGATATGGTCCAAGATTAAGATAGGTGCCTTAGAGCCTGTGGATGCTAAGCTTTATATGGCCAACAACACGGTGGTCATTCCAACAGGCATGGTGGACAATGTGCCAGTACAAGTAGGTAAGTTCTTTGTCCCTACATATTTCTTAGTTATTGATATGGCGAAGGATCCTGCTTGCCCCATTATTCTAGGAAGGCCCTTCTTGGAGACGGTGGATGCCAACACAAGCGTAAGGAAGGGAGTGCTCACTTTCAACATAAGCGATGAGGTAATTGAGTATTCCTTTAATAAAACTGAAAGGCATACAGGTCCCATGGAAGAGGTAAAATCTATATCAGCTGGTTACATTACTTGTGGGGAGCCTAAGGTAAGAAACATGACTCTTGAAGAGTTGGAAAAGAGGGATATGGAAGCTCAGGTGCAGAAGATCATGGTCATCCTAAATGAAGACACAGAGGATCTGATCGACATCGACCAAGGTAAGTCGTCGTCGACTAACTATTTTTCGGATGCCTTGACAGGATGCAAGTATGGGGTCGAAGTCGACCAGAACTCCTCGACGTCGAGGAATTTGGTCGATATCGACCAAACTCAAAACCCAGCACCAGCAGCAGCGTTGTCGAGCAGCCAGGAGGCTGAAGCCACAGACTCCTCGATATCGAGTACACTACTCGATATCGACCAAAAGCTCGCTTTCTTGACTTCACCTCCAGCGACGAGCACTCCACTAGCGGCGACGGACTACTCGATATCGACAACCTTAGTCGATATCGACCAGGCACCACCTTCCTCGACTCCAGCATCGTCGATCAGCAGGCCACCAGAAGCTGAGAATAACTCGATGTCGAGTATTGTTACTCGAGATCGACAAAATACAGTGGCCCCAGAATCCGTTTCTGCGAAGGTAACCCAAGGTATGGATCTTTCTTCTCCTATTTCAATTAAAGATTTATCTATACATGGGAGAGGTTTGCCTTGGTATGTGCGCTTATGTAGGATTTCCAATGATGAGCCCAAGGAGTATGAAGTTGGAGACAAACTCTATGTTTCCAAGTCAAAAGATCATTGGTTTCCCAACAAATTCAACAAGAAGAGGATGGGACCTTTCATGGTAAACAAGATCCATTCTGGAGGATTGCAGCTGATGGACAAGAATGGAGTCCTATTTGAAGCTCAAGCTCTATGGGCCATGCAGATGCCACCTTGAGCTTAATGAAGAAGTCGGCCTAGCGACTATAAAGTCTAGATCTTGTAAATAGACATTTATTTTTGGACTTTTGGACATTGTTTCTTTTTGTTTTTGGTTTTTGAACCTTTTAGTTTTTCTATTGTGGGTATATGTCTTCTATATTTTTCAGGTACATGGGGATAGAAGCAAGCTAAATCAGACTCGGCCCAGGCATGTTCAATCGATATTAAGAAGCCCTGCACATCTGTCTAGTGAGTTTCTTTCTTTACCCTTATTTTTTATACAGTGAGGACACTGTAATGTTTAAGCATGGGGTGGGGGAAAGACTTACTTTATGCATATTTGGCTTTATTTGACCATATTTGTGCATTTTTTAAATTAATTTCATGAATTGCTTATACATGGCTATTTTGGAATTCGTTATTAATTAATTTATGTGCTTATGACCCCCATTGAAAATTTATGAATAAATGTCATGGATGCTTATATTGAACTCGACGATGAAAAATTAGATTCATTAGAGATATAGCATGAAATTGCCTAGTAAAGGGTAGTCACAATGAAATGCATATTTTCTTGAAAACCATGAAAGGAAGTAAAATTTGAAGTTGCTTTTGACATATTGCATGATAAGAGGATGGAGGAGTTTATATTTCCATATAATGCTCATTGTTATATCCTAGCCTTACCTATGCTTATGCATCACAAAAGCCATATTATGCCTTATTTCAATTATTGCTCCACATGTTCTAAATTATTTGCCATTCTTTACCTTATTTCCTATCCGGGGATTATGTTGAGAATGACATTACATTATGGAGATTGTTATATGGTGTTTGTGTTTTTATATATCATTATTGGAGTTTGGTAGGAAATTGTTTGAAATATATGGAAAATTTAATGAGTGAAAGAAAATCGAATCACCTCAGGAGATAATACTTCAGTGAGATGGGACACACAGGTGAGGAGTCCAAAAGCACTAAGTATCCGGGGCCATTCATGACACCCATGTTTGCGACTCGCGAGAAGGCAGTGCTGAGGTTAGAGAGGTAAAAGCATTATTATTGATAAAAGCAATATGAAAGGTGATGATTATTATGAAAAAGGAGTGTGGTATGAAAAGTTTGGAAATACTCCATTTCCCCGGATCATTAGCACCACATTGCCAAAAATTGCCCACATTTAGCCTTTTACCAATCTACTTCTTATTTGAGCTTAAATTAAAGTCCTCTTGATTATTAATGCTTTGTCACTCATGAATGTTTTTGCATAACCCTCCTTTTGTGAGTAGATATTGCTTTTTATTTTCACATGCATGGATTTGTGACACAAGTACCTATTCGAGGTTGGTAATTGAATGCAGGGACATATGAGAATTAATCTAACATGTTGAGAGTTTTGATTTCTTCCCCTAAATGACAAATAAAAGTATTGCTTGAGGACAAGCAAGCTTAAGTATGGGGTGTTTGTTGTGAGCTGAATCTGCCATGTTTTACAGTTACTTTTATATCGTTTTCTGCATACATTTCATGCATTTGGGCTAGAATAATACAGAATCTTTGTAGTTTATGCTTATTTGCCAAATTATGGAATCTACACCAGTTTCTGTTTAAATTCGCAGAATTCGAGGAAATTTACAGCAGTTCTGAGAAAGGACGAAAAGCTCGGAAGTCAACTAAAGAAGTCCAAGGTCAAAGAGCAATGGAACCAGGACGAATCAGGCTGAAACCAAGTATTACTCGATATCGAGTACCTTTACTCGATGTCGACCAAAGAAGCCGAGCAGTGCCTGGTCGAGTAGGAGCTGATCGAGGAGTTGAAGACGAAGCCAACCCGACTCCGGAGCTCTACTCGATATCAAGTAGTTTACTCGATATCGACAACACCCCGATGCCATGCCTGGAATCGTGGAAGAATGCTGGGTCGAGAAGACCGAAGACCTGGAGATGCCGAGCACCAGTTACTCGATATCGAGTATTTTGCTCGATATCGATCACTCCAGACACACCTGCCCGAGCCAGATTGAGAACCAGCTACTCGAGATGCCTAGCCAGCTGAAGTCGATGCCACGGTTACTCGATACCGAGTAATTTACTCGATATCGAGGAGCGCTATCCTGGACCGCGTTACGCGGTGAGCTGTCCGACGCGGTTTGGGCTTGACTTGATCCGAAGGAGTCCGATTCTATCCACATCTATCAAGTTCTATCTATGGAGAGAAGATCTACCCACACAAGAAGATATTTTACTACTTTAGATATATTTTCCTTTATGGATTTAATTATTTTATTCCATTTATTTATCTTTAAGTAAGTAGATATTTTGATATAGATATAGATACACTTTCTTACCTTGTTTAGCAAGGATTGGAAGGCTATAAATAAGGCCTTAGGGGCTGAGTTTTATTCATTCAATTTCAGAGACAATTAGTTACATAGAGAGAGTAAAGAAGAGAGCTTGTGGCGAGAGAAGTTGGAAAGGCGAAAGCGGATTTGGCTTCGATTGCTTGTAAGCTTTCTTTCGTTTATTTAATGCAAGTTATTCCCTTTTTATTATTGATGAGTTTCTTGATAATGAAGAGCGAGTAATCCACCCACTTCTAGGGTCGGGGTGAGCCCGACGGTGGCCATGTAAGATGATGCGGTAAAGGTTTGATCTTTTTATGCAATTCATCTTCTATCCCTTTGAACATGATTCTTTTTCGAGAGTTGAAGGTGATCCTTGTTTGTATTATTGAAACAAAAGTGATCTTAATACAAGTTGGGTTAATTATGTGAAAAGGGTTAGTAACAATTAGGGTTTATGCGAAAGCCTCTATCTTCCTATTTGTTAATAACGAAAGTTATTTGATGAAAATCATGATCTTTTATGCCTTTATGTGTTATTTTGCATGGTTATCGTTGTGGTGGTGATACCCTGGCTTTGGAAGTCTTTATTTTATTGAATCTATTTCGTTGAAAATCTGTATTCTGAGTTCAAAAGCTTTGCAATTTACGTTTCTATGTTGTCGATCTCGGGGAGTTGTTAGTCGATATCGAGTAGTGCTTTGTCGATATCGAGTAAGGGTTTGTCGAGATCGAGTTTCTGTGTCTGAGTTTGCTTTCTGTCGTCACCTAACTTAGTCGATATCGAGTACCCCTTTGTCGATATCGACCAAGCTGTTGTCTTTGCTTTAGTTTATGCTTTTGTTTGTTATTTCTATCTATCTTTCTGTCTTTCTGTTTTCTTTTCTATCTGTGAGATTTACAGCTACCTGAGATCCGCTGACACGCTTCCTCGTGGATCGATCCTGACTTCCCACTTCTGCACAGGGAGGAGGTCTTGTAATTATTTGCATGAGCACGAATCTGCAAACGCGGGCTGCCCCGCCCGGCCCGTCCCGCCCGCCCGCTAATATGAGCGGGTATGGACAGGGGTGAAAGCCCATGCGGGCTGCTAAGCCCGGCCCGCGCCCGCAGCGGGTACGGGATTGGGAAGACCAATGTACCCGTAGCGTTCCGCTAGGCCCGGAACGAGTACCCGCTATTTTTTATTAAAATAATAAAATATATATTATATATACTCTTTTTTTGAAATTACATTGTATATAAATATATTTCTGTGTATTTTTATCAGTATTTATACATATATACTACGTATATATATTACAGGGTATATATACCTATATTACTTTGTATGCAAATATTACTGTGTATTTTTTATCATTATTTATACATACTACGTATATTACAGGGTATATATACCTATATGACTTTGTATACAAATATTACTGTGCTAAAAAAAAATATTACTTTGTAATACAAATATATATATATATATATATATATATATATATATATATATATATATATATATATATATATATATATATAGGGTAAACAGACATATAGTATACACATTGATTTAAAAATACATATTACAATGTGTATATTTGTATACATGCATGAGATTAAATAGATTAAGCTGAGTTTCATCTTTGTAGCACAAGAAAGAAGTAACCAAGTGATAGTAGCTGACCAAACGAAAGAAAAAATCTTTTTGACAAGGAAAAATATAGAAGGTATTCGATGAAAATATGCACATGGAATTGTTGTGGTATTGGGAAAAAGAATCTCTGGACGGAAGTCGAACTATTTTGTAAACTAGAAAACATACAAATTATGGTTCTAATGGAAACGAAAACAGAAACCCAACCAAAGGAAGCGGTTTGGAAAAAGGCGGGTTTGGATGCAATTTGTTGGACTCCGGCTCGGGGCCGGTCTGGAGGTATTTGTGTATTATGGAAGGAGTACCAAATTGCGTGTGGAAAAATTGAGATTATGAAAACAGAGGACCGATTTACTACGATGACAATCGAAGATTACAATAAAAGAGCTAAATTTGCGTGTTGTTTTGTGTATGCACCCGCACAAGAGCGAGAAAAAATCGAATTCTGGCCACGACTCGAGGATCACATTCTGAATATTGATATACCAGTCGTGGTCATGGGAGATCTTAATGAAATACAGAGCTCAGCTGAAAAAGAAGGTGGGTCGCATCCTAATCCTAATAGATTCCAAAGACTCCTAGAATTCAAGCATCAGTGTAACCTGGAGGATATCCCAACCCTCGGAAATGCATTCACTTGGAGGAGAAACAAAACAGATGTGAATAATACGTATGAAAAACTAGATAGAACGTTAGTACAGAGTCAGATTCTTCAATGGTATCCAAAGATTGCCACTAGAAACTATGCTTTCTCCTCTTCTGATCATTGCCCAATAGCAATTGAGCTGACCTCAAACTCCACAAAAAAGGCTCGACCTTTCAAATTTGAAAAGATGTGGACCCAGAGAAAAGATTATAGAGACATTGTCTCTCAGGCATGGAGGTTGTCTTGCGACGGTTCTCACATGTTCCAAGTTATGAAAAAAACTCAGTTATTAAAAAGACTAACGAAAGATTGGAACAAAAATACATTTGGAAATATTTTTAGGCAGTTGAAAGAGATAGAAGAAAAACTTTCTACCCTTCAGAACAATAACAATTCCAGGCAACCTGGAAACAGTAACAACAGACAACTTCGACTTATAAACAAAAAGAATAAGTTGATTCAATTTCACAAGATGTTCTGGAGTCAACGGGCGAAAACAAAACATCTAAAATTCTCTGACACAAATTCCGGCTACCACCACAAAGTAGCTACTGGGCGTAGAAACAGAAAAGTTATCAGAGAAATTACGACACAAGATGGAACAGCAATCATAGGGGAGGAAAACATTAGGCGGGAGATTAGGAATGATTTGGAAAAAAGATTTCAAAAAGAGCAAATAAACTACCGACTATTAGAAGAAAATCTTGAACTAATACAATCTGAAATCTCAGAAGCAGAGAATAGGGAGCTTACAAAACCCATCACAAATCTAGAAGTAAAAAATGCTTTCTTTTCGATTGGAAAGGACAAATCCCCAGGACCTGATGGAATGACAGCTGAATTCTACCAAACATACTGGGATATTGTAGGACCATCGATCATCAAAGCAATCAAAGGATTTTTCCATTCGGGCAGATTGCTTCGACAAATCAACCAAACTTTTATATCGTTGATCCCCAAATGCGACAACCCTAAATCAACAAACAACTATAGACCAATTAGTCTGTGCTCAACTATCTATAAGGCGATTGCGAAAATTTTGGCAGACAGAATGAAAAAGGTCCTATGGAAAATTATTCATCCGCTACAAGGAGCTTTTATCTCAGATAGAGCAATTCAAGACAATGTACTCATCGCACATGAAATCTTCCATTCATTCCGAACCCGAAAGGGTCGTGATGGATGGATTGCAGTCAAACTAGATATGGAAAAGGCTTACGACAGAATGGACTGGGAATTTCTGTTGAGGGTTTTGGCAAAATTTGGATTCTGCGAAAAATTTTGTGGATGGATTAAGGAATGCATTCAAACTATTTCTTTTTCCATTTTGGTAAATGATGAACCAACTGATACGTTCCGACCTCATAGGGGTCTGAGGCAAGGTGACCCAATTTCCCCCTACCTTTTTATCTTAGGAGCGGAAATCTTAGCACGAAAGCTACAACGACAATGCGAACAACCTGGAAATGATATCGGATTTAAAATTTCAAGGAAGGGAACCCGTGTTCCCTTTTTGTCCTTTGCAGATGACATTATGATATTTGCAAAAGCGACCCCGGATGCATGTAGAACGGTGAAAACCATAATTGATGAATACTGTCAGATTTCAGGACAAAAAGTAAATTTTCAAAAATCTGCTTTCCAAACCACCAGAGGAATCTCCAATGACCAAAAACGCAGGATCCAATCCTGCCTTCATATTACAAACCAATCTGCTCTAGAAAAATATCTGGGTTGTCCTATTATAAATGGACGTGTGAACAAAAATACATTTGAAGATGTACTAGTGAAAACAAAGAATCAATTAACAAAATGGAGAGCAAATGAGTTGACCCAACAAGGAAGAGCCGTGCTTGTGAAGGCAAATTTAGCGGCTAAACCAAGCTATATAATGCAGAACTTTATGCTTCCTACTAGCATGCATATAGAGCTCGACCGAATTAACAGATGCTTCTTTTGGAACAAGGACCAAAAATACAAACCACTGATTGGATGGGACAAAGTGTGTAGGCCAAAGCGAGAAGGTGGTCTTGGATTACACAAGAGTAAAGATATGAACAAGGCTTTACAGATGAAATTGCTATGGAAAATTTTGGCGGAACCACATAATGAATGGGTTAAAATTATTTCAGAAAAGTATTTAAAAGGAACACTCTTGTGGGATTACTCAAGAAAAAAGAATACGTCATGGCAATGGACAAAATTGATGGAGATCAAAGAAGAATTCTGCGCAGGGTTGATCTGGCAGATTGGAAACGGAAAAACCGTGAAATTCTGGAACGATAAGTGGCTCAATTATGATTCAACCCTTCGTGAAAAAAGGCTACATGATAACATTGTAGATCAAGAAACAGTGGACCAATACATAAGACCAAATAGAACCTGGAACATAGAAAAACTGGAAGAGGTATTACCTTCGGACTTGGTGGAGCAAATTACTGACGTTCATATACCGACCTCTGAAATCGACGATCGGTTATACTGGAAACATAGCAAAAACGGATGGTTCTCAAATGCTAGTGCCCTTGACTATATTACGAGTTCTAGAAGAACAAACTCGGAACCACTTGATTGGATTTGGAAGGTTGATTGCCCTCCGAAAATAAAAAATTTTCTCTGTAAAAATCTACTTAATGGTACGCCAACGAAAGCAAGACTTCGACAAAAAGGTGTCCATGTACCTATGGAATGCCCACTCTGCAACCATCCTGAAGAAGATGCAATACACTTGTTTACTGAATGCCAGACTACATTGACTTTTATTAGGTCGATTGATGAACAAATTGAAAATAGAATACGACACACGAATAAGAATGGAAGACCTTATTGTGAAATAATTTCTGAAATTTTTTCTAAGATTTCCCCAGACAAAACATCGATCCTAGCTTTTTTCTTATGGGGTGTCTGGACAATGAGAAACAAAATTTTATTTAATGAAAATGAAAACACAGACATGACAGAATGGGCGACGTACATTAAATTTTTCAGAGATAGTTGGAAGACATCGCAGACCGAGGACCTAGAATTCGACACGACTAAAACAATTACGAAAGTTGGCCAAAAGAGGTGTAGACAAAAGAAATTGGTAAAATGGAGGAAGCCTGCTGTGGGGTTTGCCAAACTTAACTTTGATGGAACCAAGATTGCTTCTGGTTCTGCTGCCTCCGGCTTCGTGTTACGGGATAATGCAGGAGTCGTCCTTTTTTGTGGTGCGCATCAACATGGCAAAGTTTCCGCAGTTCAAGCGGAATGTCTTGGTCTTCTGACTGGATTGACGGAAGCATCTAAGAGGGGACTCTCTCATCTTGAAGTGGAGGGTGATTGTCTGTCAGTCATCAATGCCATGAAGGGATCGTGGAAGTGTCCGTGGGAGATCGAGATGCTGATCTCCGATGCTCTCCGTCGCTGTTGTGACTTTCAGTCCATCTCCTTCACTCACACTTTCCGTGAGGGGAATCATGTTGCGGACTGCTTGGCGCATCTGGGTCTTTCGGCGCCGCTGCTGTTGGATCGTCCTCCTCCGGAGATTGAAGACCTCGTCCGCGAGGACGCCCTTGGTCGGTGGATCAGCCGCGGCTGATCACCCCCAAAACCTCACCTTGTATCAAAAAAAAAAAAAAAAAAAAAAAAAAAAACAGATCATTTAAGTGATTTTGAAATTTAAAAAAACATCTATTACAGTGTATATATATATAGCCATCTATTAATGTGTATACAAACACATAAATATATTACTGTATATATCACAGTGTATATATACATATGTTACTGCGGGTACCCGGTAGCCCGCGCCTGCAATTCCGGACGGGCTTGTACATGACATTCAACCCGTTAAACGGGCTTAGCCCGGCCCGCGCCCGCATTTGCCCGGGTCTAGTGTCATGAATGGCCCCGGATACTTAGTGCTTTGGACTCCTCACCTGTGTCCCATCTTGCGGAACTATTATCTCAACGTAGGCAGGGTCGATCTACCTTTATCTCCTGAGGTGGTCGGATTTTCTTTCACTCATTAAATTTTCCATATATTTCAAATATTCCTTCCAAACTCCAATAATGATAATAACACAAACACCACATAATAATCTCCATAATGTAACATCATTCTCAACATAATCCCCGGATAGGAAATAAGGTAAAGAATGGTCAATATTTAGAGCATGTAGAGAAAATATGAAATAAGGCATATTATGGCTTTTGTGATGCATAAGCATAGGTATAGGCTTGGATATAAACATATGAGCATATATGGGAATATAAAGTCCTCCATCATCTTATCATGCAACATGTCAAAAGCAACTTCAAATTTTACCTCCTTTCATGGTTTTCAAGAAAATAATGCACTTTATTGTGACTTCCCTTTACTAGGCAATTTCATGCCATATCTCTAATGAATCCAATTTTGCATCGTCGAGTTCAATTAAAGCTTCCATGACATTTCTTTGAACAACTTATGTAGACCTCTATTTCTTGCAAATAAGCATATATTACATAAATTCAACATATTCTTAGCCCGAAATATGCAAAGTAAATAGAATAATGAGCTAAAATGTGCATAAAAACATGGCTATTTTAGTGGACATCAATCATTATAAGGAATGTGGACATTAAGAATTTTTATTACTATTTCTGGGGGAAGCGATTGTTTTAGGCTTTCTTAATTTCTTCCATACTTTTTCACGCGTTATGTACTGATTGGACGTTTCTAGTTCGTCCACTTGGTTAAGGATGCATTGTTCTCGGAGATTTATTTCAATTTGTAACCATTTGTCTTTCCAGAATCTAATGGTTTTCCTATTTCCTACCTTCCAGATTAGAGTAGAGCAAAATTCCTATTTCAACTCCCTTATTTATCCCACTTTCAGGAAGTATTCTTCTTCTTTTTGTAGTTCCAAATGATGTCATTCTTCAGGTATTTATCTCGAACAATTTTAACCCATTCATTACAGAGTTCTGCAAGGATTTTCCAAAGCAGTTTCATTTGGAGGGCTTTGTTTATGTCTTTGGTCTTTGTTCATGTCTTTGGTCTTATCCCATCCAATTAAGGATTTGTAGTTTGGATCCTTGTTGCAGAAGAAATTTCTGTTTAGTCTATCGAGGTCATTATGAATAGAAGCGGGGAGCATGAAATTTGGCTACGGGGGAGATTGGATAACGGAATCAGGGCTGAAATTTATCAGGAAGAAAAAACCCCCTAGAACATAGTGATCGAAGTGTTCTCAACTCGTTTCGGGCTGCCAAGGCTAGACCCACTAGGCCTTTCAATCCACCTTCGATCCTCTCTCGCCCACCCTCCTTCGTTTCGGGCTGCCGTCTGCCTCCGTTGGTGGTACAAATCGGCGATGACATGTGCACTCGAAATAACATCTTGATTAAATTTCTTTTGAGACTTGCAATTGAGTGGTTTTCAATATGAAATCCATGTATTTGGCTGTCAATTTTTAGTTTTGGGGCTCGATTTTGATTGATTTAGAGGTGATTGTGGTCTAGGATTTGTGGGTTTCGATGAGCTCTACCTAGGGGCAGCGCTGGGAGAAGCTCTGGCTGAGGGAGGAGGAGAGGCAAAAGATGAAGGTTTAGGAAGAAGAGAGTGCACACAGTGCACACACACATGTATAGGTTTGGGGGTTAATTGTGTATGGGGCTCACAATTGTTTTTAAGAAATTAGGATAAAACATCTCAATTAATCTCAACCAATGACATTCGTTTGGATGTAGATGCGTAGATTTCTATCCTGGAGTGGTGACACCGAGCCATCCATCTTGAAAAGGTGAGCAATACGGTCTACACAGTGGTTGATCTCCCGAATTACATGGAAAACACCTATAACCTTAAATTGCTGGAGGAAATGGAGGATTTCGGTGATGAGTATTTCAATCTCCCAAGGGCACGATCTACATGTCTTTGAGGGCATTGATCGATCACCACCGAATTGTCACCCTCGATCATAATACGTGTATGCCCCAATTCATTCGCCTTCTGTAGGCCTAGTTTAAGTTTCATTGCTTCCGATACCAAGGCATTTTCGACACTATCAAAGTCCGACTCGGACCGATGACTGGGGGTCGTGTGCACGGGCGCACATGCGCTAGTATCCTAGCACACAAGCCGAGTGGGATTCCATTCTAAAACCAATTGGCAATAGAAGGAGTAGCCCACTGACTCATATACTAGGGCTTGATATGTTCAACTTTCCGATGTGGGACACTTTTGGTCTCATTCACATCTCTAACAGACACCAAGTTGAGCGCCTCATGTGGCAACTAGCGCCCCTAAGTGGTCACGTGTGATGAAACATGCAGACGCAAATCTTGACAACTTGTGACTCCCATCAAAATTAATTTTGTGCGTTATATCTGGTGGTTTTTCCAATCTTAGATTACTCCTTCTCCTTGACAGTGTTGTGTCGTATATAATAAATGTAGAAATTTGTAAAATAGAAAAACTATTGAAGTTAAAATATAAATATTTTAAAAATTTTAATAAATGTTTTCGTATTTTAAGAATTTTTGGAGGACGTGTTGGGTTGCCTTACAAAAGATCTCCTACCCGTCTTAAATGCCACAATTGTCCCCTGTTAAGTCGTAAAAGAAGCAAGAAATCGTATCCATTTTCTGTTTCTCCACGATCGGCTCCTCCTCCTTGTATCCGTTTGTTGTCATTTTAATGGCTGATATGTCTACGTGAAATTCCATGCTCGGTAGCTTACCACGTCATCATTTTCAGTGTCAAAATCACCCGTTATAATCAATGTTACAAATCTTTTACGGACTATAAATTTACGAAGCAAATAAAAAATTATTTTTTATCAGACAATTACAATTGTATGTGTTGTATAAGAACTTAGGAAGTGCTACACTTGTTTTGCTACAGATAATTTGGACTGATGGATCGCTCCGTTTCATTGTGTATATTGAACTATACTCCCTCCGTTCGGCAAAACTTGTCGTTTACTATTCATGCACGCTTTTTTACAACGATAAAAACTATATAAAATATTCATTTTTTTATAAATTTTTTTTAACAAGTTTGTACTTATTAATAATAACTACGAAGTTGTTAAAAAAATTATTAAAAAAACTCGATATTTTATATAGTTTTTATCTCCTAAAAAAGCGTGCATGAATAGTAAAGTGTTAAGTTTTTTCGAACGGAGGCATACGACCCTGATTATAAGTCCCTAGCTGCCTAGCAGTAATATTCATAGTTAGTTTATAATTAGGATGCCCAAACAAATTAACCCTAAGGATAAATATGTAACTTAAGCAATTCAAGTACTTGGATTGCTTAAAAGACGCAGGTGGAGCTAGAAAAGGTATAACATATTAATGAATTAAGTAGTACTAAAGTATTGAAAATGGTGGTGGAGATTTGATGATCTTATCCAAGCTAATTAAGAGGGATGACGTTGCATACATTCATATCCGACTTAGCTAGACCCAAACTATATAAAAGATTCTTGGTGGATTTCCATCTGATTTCTTCAACTATATATACATATTTCCACCCAATTCGTACGTGTCAATATACGTAGGTCAGAGATTTTAAAATTATTCCAAGTAGATAGTCGATTGTTGCGGTGAGTGAGTAGGGGTGTGCATGATTCGGTTCAAATTAAATTTTTGGGTCGAACTAACACAAATCGAATCTAACCGCTGTTTTTCGGTTCGGCTTTCGATTCGAGAACTTCCATTTTTCGATTTCGGTTCGGTTTGTGTTCGGTTTAGGTTCGGTTTGTATTAAACCGAATTTTTTTTTACACTACATCAATACATTGTATATATATTTGTATACTTTATATATACACACATACTTACTATCAATGTTGTTAGGATCGAGATTCTAGATCGGATCGATGGGGGTGCAGTAGAATCGGATCGTAGGATCGTAAGATCCTACTGCATGTTTAAATTTTTTGATAAACTAATTACAAAATATTGCATATGACTTATATGTAAAGTTAAATCAATGCTCAATAGCTATTAACCACTTTATTTGTCTATCCATATATGAAAAATCCACACATGTGTATATAACAACCCAAAAAATTCGAGCAGTGAGTCATAATTCTAGATTTTTTATATCCCTAAACAGAGAGTGAATCAAAACACTATTTTAAATAATCAATATAACTATATCAATCAACATATTAATTCAAATTACCTAAAAAAAATTAAAAAAAATCAAATTACCAAAAAAAAATTAAAAAAAATAAACATATTAGTTCATGTTGTAGGATCTAGATTCTATTCCCGATCCTACTACGATCCTGCTATGATTCTGTACGATCCTGCTGCGATCCTGCTGCATCAGACTCTGTATGTGCGATCCAGATCGATTGGGCCACTTTGGATCGTAGAATCATAATTAAGATCCCACGATCCGGATCTAGATTTTAACAACCATGCTTACTATATACATATATATTTGTACACTTTATGACGGTCTCCGTCTGCCGACTTGTCGGCCCTCGAGGTCCAGATTTGTCTGGCCTCGAATTATTTCCTAATAAAAAAAAATTGTATACTTTACCATTGATTTAGTGTAATTGAATGGCTGAGATTAAACCGTTATTTTTATTAATTAAAAAAAAAGGAAAAAAAAATACACCCCCAATTCTCAAATTAGACGCGTGTATATCAATTCCAAACCCTAACCACCTGCCTGTTTAAAAATGGGGAAGCGATAGATCCCAACCATGGAAGCGCCGTTCAAGCACCATAGCACCTTCGAGACGTTTGCCATGGCCGCACCCCTGGCGATAGATCCCTCCCTCGCCTCACCGCACCCCCCACGGACTCCCTCGCTCGAATTCGAGATGGTGGCCAGCACCGGCGACGGCAGATGCTTCAGCGAAGAGATCGATGGTGCCCGTTTTCTCCTCTCCTCTACTCGCATCGCCGTACCCTTCTTATCCTCGCCTCGCCGTCCTCGGATTCGATATGGTGGCCTCCCTCGCTCGGATTCGCCTCGCCGTGCCCGTATTCTCCTCCCCTCTACTCGCTTTGCTGTTCTGTCGCCGGATCTCCTTTCCTCGCCTCGACTCGCCTCACCGGACAGGCGCTGTAATGGGGTCGGGCTCTCAGCCATGGGCAGGGGTGAGGCGATTGCCGAGTTTAGAGGATTGTTCTTATGTATTTGATCAATATTCGGTAAGTTCATAGTTTTTATTCGTTGATAATACATAATTATTCTTATGTATTTGATCAAGAATAAGGAATTATTGTATATAGATTAGTGGCTGTTGATGATCGATTCTCCTGGTTATTCGATCAAGAATAAGGAATTATTCATTTGTATGCAATAAATATTCGATGGAATGAGACAGGTTATTCGTTACAGTACTATTTAGTTATTATTTCATGTTCAGAGTCAATATTCGGTAAGTTCATAGTTTATATTCGTTGATAATACAGAATTATTCATATGCATTTGGTTAATTAGATGTGTGAAATCAAGAATTACATTTACATACACTTTCAACCCAGCGAATAATTACTATCAATTTAGCGAATAATTACTACTCCCTCCGTTCAACAAAACTTGTCGTTTACTATTCACGCACGCTTTTTTAGAATGGTAAAAACTATATAAAATATTCATTTTTTTTTAAAAAAATTATAACAAGTTTGTACTTATTAATAATAACTACGAAATTGTTAAAAAAAATTAATTAAAAAGTCGATATTTTATATATTTTTTAGCTCCTAAAAAAGCGTGCATGAATAGTAAAACGTCAAGTTTTATTGAACGGAGGGAGTATCAATCTAGCGAATACTATTAATCTAACGAATACTATTCGTTAATAATAAGGAATTATTCATTTGTAGGTGGGTAATTAGATGTGAGTTTCTTGAAATTCAAACTCTGTTTAAAATTGGCAATGAATTTATCGAATATTCGACGAATTCATAATCATTATTCATTGATAATCTAGAATTATTCGGTAATTTGTTTGTTATTATTCATTATACACACGGTGCAAGCAAAATCTCATCCTCCCTACCCAAAAAAAACGTTAGCTTAAAAAAAACCAACGCACGCGCTTTCCTTAGGCAAGTTGCCTATAAAAGTGGTGGGACCTACTATTTTTTTTTAAAATAAAAAAAAAGAAAAATCTCAATTAATCTCACCCATTAATTTCTAATCAATCAATGACCTAGATTTGTCAACACAAAACACAATAAGGGGTGTAAACACTTGACCCAACATATATATATATATATATATATCATATGTATTTAAATCTTATTGTGTATCATGTACACATATCTAGGCCGTTGATTTAGTTGATCGGAGGGCTGTGAAAATTAGGCAATTTTCTGATTTTTTTTTTAAAAAAATGCGGGGCCCACATGATAAATGCAGATTACTTGCCAAGTGAAGCGCGTGTAGATGATGGGTGAACATGCCGGTTTGAATTGTGGAATGTTTAGGTTGGTGGGCCCGGTTTTCTTTTAATTTTTTGTTAAATTGGTGGGACAAATTCCGGTGTGTAGTGTTAGTGGGCCCATTTTAATTATTTTTTTTAAAAAAAAAATGAAAATTGGGTTAAAACTTACTCAAAATTTCCGGATAGTTGGGTTAAAAAAAAATTGGGTTAAAACTTACTAAAAAAAGAAAATTGGGTTAAAAAAGAAAATTGGGTTAATTTTTTTTTAAAACAGAAAATTGGTGGGATAAATTCCGGAGTAGTTGATATATTTTATTTGTTAATTGCAATCAAAATTTTCAAAAAACATTGTTTATAATGTGGTTCTAATTAACCTTCAATATGTCTGAGAAAAAAAAAGTCACGTTCAAATTTATTATCTTTGTTAAATCTGTCGATACAATTGAATAATCTCATAATACCGTCGAATAATTGAGCGATACGATGAAAATCCTTTATTATCTATGATAAATCTATTGATACAATTGAATAATCTCATAATACCGTCGAATAATTGAGTGATACGATCAAATAACCCACATTTCACCACAAGATTAGAATAGATACACCAATGGAAATCCCTTATTGTCAATGATAAATCTATCGATACAATAGAATAATCACATAATACCGTCGAATAATTGAGCGATACGATCGAATAACCCGCATTTCACTAGAAGATTAGAATATATAGATACACCAATAAAAATCCTTTATTATCTATGATAAATCTATTGATAAAATCGAATAATCTCATAATACCGTCAAATAATTGAGCGATACGATGGAAATCCCTTATTATCTATGATAAATCTATCGATACAATTGAATAATTGATAAGGCATGTTTCCAATAGGCATTATAGGTTAGTTTCGGTGCATTTCATTGTTATATAATCATGTTTTAGTGTTAATTAGATTAGCATTCATTTTGTGGAAAAGTTCGGAATCTACGCTATTTCGATGGTTTTATGTAGATTCGTAGATCCGAGGCAAAGAACACGAGGAACGGAGCTAAGTAAGGCTAAGGAGAGACTTGGGAGAGCTTAAGGAAGAAGTCCCGAAGAGAATGGAACAACCCAAGGAGCAACGGAGAACGAAATCGAGGTCTAAGAGCGGAAACGAGGGCGAGTTGCGAAAGCTGTCCGCTCGGCGAGCTGAACTTGTAACGCACTTTCCAGAGGCCTCGGATGTCCGATCGACGCATATGAGCATGCGTTGGAAAGCTCTTTCGAAGATCTACGTGATGGTGTTCTGTTGGATTTTCGCTGCCAGCGAATGCCTTTCCGCTGCAGCGAATCAAGTCAGCAACAACATGTGCGAGAAGGTGGCCGGCCTGAGCATGAGTCGCTGCCAGCGAATGGCATCTCGCTGCCAGCGACTGGAGTCAGCGGAAGCATGTCCAGGAGCAGCATGACTCGCTGCCAGCGAAAGGAAACTCGCTGCCAGCGAATGGAGTCGCTGCCAGCGGACGACCGGATTCGCTGCAGCGGATGTAAGCTCTCGCGGCAGCGAATGGAGACTCTCGCGGCAGCGGAAGGGTGGACTCGCGGAAGCGGAACCGAAGAAGCTAAAAGTTTTCAAAGGCATGGACATTCGCTGCCAGCGAGTGTGGTAGCGAGTGTGGTAGCGAAAATCCAACAGGAGCTTGATTGACGCCATTCGCTGCCAGCGGAAATTTTCGTTGCCAGCGGAATTTGACGCTGAATTAAATTTGGAAAGTCTATCTTCTATCTAGTTTGTTTAGGAAGTTTCTATCTAGTTTATCTATCTTTTACCTTATTTATGGAAGACATTAGACTTATAAATAGGATGTTCTAGGCTTAAGTTTTTAAAAATAATTAATTTCCAAGTAGAGAAATCACCATTGAAGAGAAGAAAGCTTAGGTAAGCCATGTTTGGCTAATTTTTGTAGTTTTCGCCTACACTTTCGAGACTTGGTTGGTGGTTTGTGAGTTTCTAATTCAAGTTATTTTTCCTCTTTAATTCTTTCAACTTCTTTGTGTGATATTGATTATGTTATTGCTATTATCTTGATTAGCTACCTTGATAATATTGATTTCATGCTAGGATTTAATACTTTCGTATTTGTGTTATTTCCGTAGTAGCACGCATAAGATTGTGGATTCCGTGTTTGAAGCATGATTATGTAGGGAGTTGACATATATCTTAAACATTGATTTACCGTGTTTAATTGGTGTTATTTATATGCTCAAGTTCTTGGGATTAATTGCTATCTCTTTGTTAAATCTTGACCGTGTTAAGGTTGCATTGAGGTGTAAGGGATTAATTGGACTCGTAGGACTTTTAATCTATTTAAACCAAGACGAGAGGAATTCGTAGGAAAAGATAATAACTTGAAAAGGATTCGATGATCAATAAAACCAACCAAAGTCGAGAACTTGTAGGTGGAAACGCTTTTCTTCTATCATTTACTTGTTTTTGTCAATATTATTTTCTTTTATTTTCATTCATAAAAATCTTTTCTTTTTATATTGATAAATACACAATATTTAGAAATACTTGATTCTCTAGGGTTCGACCCCTTACTTGCATACTATACTAGTTTGTCTGTTTGGGATTTATTTTTGGCGAGGTAAATCAACGACTTTCCCTCCGTCAATAATCTCATACTACCGTCGAATAATTAAGCGATACAATCGAATAACCCGCATTTCACCACAAGATTAGAATAGATACACCAATGGAAATCTCTTATTGTCTATGATAAATCTATCGATACAATCGAATAATCTCATAATAGCGTCGAATAATTAAGCGATACAATAGAATAACCCCAAATCGTTCACCCACATCAATTTCGCACACAAATCCACTAAAGTCATCACGTACATAATCCAATTCCTAAACAAACACCTAAATTTCGACCCTTAAAATCCACAAAAAAAAACCCAAACTCGTTCAGAGAATTCAACACACTTACCCATTGTTCAAATCCAACAGCGTCAAATATGTGGTGAAGATCGGCGGCTCTTTCTTTGAATTCGATCAGCTTCAATGACGGCGGCTCCCTTCTTGCTACTCCATCGGCTTCAAATCGAAAAGGAGAGAGCGAAAGAGAGAGACCAGGGGCTCGCGCCAGAGAGAGAGAGAGAGAGAGCGAGAGCATGAAGCTCGCGAGAGAGATTGGAGAGAGGACGAAGGTCACCAAGTCGGAACTGCTTCTGGTCGGAGCTTCTGCTGCTGCATCAGGTCGGAACTGCGAAGAAGAAGCTCTGTCATGGAGGAGAAGCTGGAGGCGTTCTGCCTGAGAGTGAAGGCGGTGGCGCCCCATTGCCTCGGCTGGTGACCGAATGTGGAGGAGAAGATGTTGCTGCAGAGAGGTTAGCTTTGTTTACCAATTTACAGAAATTTTGGATTTAGGTTGAAATTGGAGCATTTGTGATTTTTGTTTTTGTGATTTGAAATTTAGGGTTTAGGTTGAAATTGATGCATTTGGAATTTGAAATTTGTTTCTCAATTGAAATCCGATTGGTTAACAAAATTGCAATTTCGTTTCTCAGTTTAGGGTTTAAATCAAAATTGGTTCATTTGAAAGTAATTTATGATGTGGCAGTTGAATGAACTTTCTCAATTTTGTTTCTCAGTTGAATTAAGTTTCGTTTCTTGGTTGTGCATCTATGGTTAATTTTGGTTTCTCAACTGTCAGCCTATTTCTTATGATGTGGCATGAGGTTTTCTTGAGTGCAAATTCAGGATATGGTAGGGATGACTCATACTAGCCTGTGTTTGGGTCTATGTGACTCTGCTGGTGCTTGATTATCATTTGGAAAGAAATCAAAATGAGTCATACTCTGCTGTTCCTAGACTGATCATTATCGAATTTTAAGTTGTCGTCATAGCTTTTTTTTTTGTGTTGCCTGCGACATGTATTTTGTTAGCAGACATTTCTCATCTGCATATGCTCATGACAAGGTTAACTGCACCAAACTTATGTTCAGCCTTAGAAGAGACAAAGACGTCGATGTCTTTTTAGTTTTGCTGCTATATGGATGTGCTTAGGGACTCACTGAGCAAACTACACAAGTTGAAAACTAAAACCATCTTAAATGTGATTACATGTATACATCAATCATGTATTCAAGCCTGCTACATTTCTAGTTGTTTGCTCCCAAATTAGTCTTCGGGAACATGTGATAGATGTTGTGTGAAGGTGCTTTGCTTTCTTGTCCAACTAACTGTAGTATGATGTTGCCTTTATGATCATTAAGTGGTGATTCATCTCACTCAATAACATTCTTGTTTTAATCAGTGATTCTCTCGGTCTTATGCGGCAATGTTGTAGATTGCTTTCATGGACAAACTGTCTACTTCCTTTTGATATAGGTGGTTATAAATATAGAGATCTTGAAGGTTTCACTGGCTAAACTACTTTCTTTTGGCTGAATCTTTGATTTTTTTTGTTTGTCAATAGAAGTCTTGCTTTGGCATGGTAACAAAATGTTTTAAGCCTATTAGCTCAAATGGAAGAGCATTGTGCTCATGCACAAAGATGCGGGTTCAACTCCTGCATAGGCTCTCTATGTTTGTGTGGTTATGATGAAGTAATATAGGCAAATACTCCACCAAGCTATGGCTATGGTACTTTTACTTCCACTAATTGCAAAAAGTTCACCAAGCTAAAGAAGAGAGTTTAGCAAAGAAGAGAGTTCAACTAATAGTGCAACAAAGAAGAAAATTCAGTAAAATAGAGAGCTCTACAAAGAAGAAAGTTCAGTACAAAAAAGAGTTCAATAATTCTTTCAAGAACAAACATGTTCTATGTTATTGCAAAGTTCAGCAGAGATTCAATAGACTTTCTTTAACAAGGGTTAATATTAGATACAAAGTTTAGCCAAGTGCTACTTTTCATCCTTTACATTTGGAGTCTATATGGGACTTGAACCCACATCATGTGTAATCCTACATTGCTCTGCCTTTGAGCTAATAGACTATATGGGAGTGATATTTCATTTGTCCTTTAGAAAAGAAAATATTATATTGCATAAGAAACAAGATATGCTGGTCACCTAAAGGAGAATGAAGGACAGAGTAGTATATAACTATATTTGCATAAGAAACATGATGCTAATCAATTCATAAAAAATGAAGGACAAAGTAGTATATATGTGATAATGTGAATCAAAATCTGGATAGGCAGTTCCACGCCAAGCCTATTGCAAGAATGATGCTCCAATTCCCATCCCAATCCATTTCCGTTTCCATTTCTAGAGTGACAACATCACCAATGTCTTCAATAATTGAGATCCCTCTTTGCCCAAAAAAAAATTGAGATCCCTAAAAATTCACAAGCATTAACAAATTGCAATAGATCAGTATTTCTCCACCTTGGATTTTTCTGAGGAAAAGAGATTAAACACAAAGAAGCATGACCACATGTCCACGGTTGCAAGTAGAAAAAGCAGATGGAGCGAAGGCTCTTGATAGAATTAAGAGTGCTTGTAACTAAACAATGCAGTTATTCAACTCTAAAAAATCGAATTTGAATTAAAAACGAATTAGGAACAAAAAATTTGGTTCATTCTCAAGATAACCCCATATGACTAAACCCATAAGAAACTCAAAATTCCAATTTAATAAACTAATTTGATGGGTCGGTTGGTTCATTCTCAAGATAACCCCATATGAATGAATTTAGACTTAAACCCTAAATTGAGAAATGAATTTCATTAACAAATCGGATCGCAATTGAGAAACGAAATTTCGAATTCGAAATCCATCAATTTCAACATAAACCCTAAATTTGACATCACAAAAACCCCAAATGCTTCAAATTCAACCTAAATCCAAATTTTTATCGACATCAACTAACCTCTCTGCAGGAGCAAATTCTTCTCGTCCACCTCCGGTCGCCGGCCGAGGAAATGAGCCGCCACTGCCACCGTCTTCGCCGGCCGAGGCAACGCCTCCAACTTCTCCTCCCATCGCTGAGGTCGCACCAGGTCCGAGCCGAGGTTGCAGCAGGTCCAACGCAGGTCCGAGCCGAGCAGGGTATGGCGCCGCTGGTCTCCCTCGCTCGAGCGCTCTCTCTTCGCTTCGCTCTCTCATTGCTCTCTGCATCGCGTCTGATGCTTCGCTCTCCCTCGCTCGAGCAGGTTCGGCCTTTCTTTCTTTTCGTTTTCTTTTTTTTTGAGCAAACTAACGGGATTTGAGAAAAACAGTTAAAATTAACCGAGAAGGGCACGAGGCGAAATGGATTAAAACCTTAGGGGTACCACGTGAAATATGTAAAAAAGTTGTATACCCCGCGAAAATTGCAATACCCCAGGGGTACCTGGCGAAATTTCCGTTAATTTTTTATGGAAATTCGGTTCAATTAGGTTAAAACCGAACCGAACACAAACCTAACCGGCAAATAACCGAACCGAACCTAATACTTTTGATAAAACCGCCTAAGAAAACGACCGACCGGTCCCTCCACGTAATCATGAAGGGGTATGCATGGGGATCCATCTCCGCGAGGGAGAGGTGTAACGGGCTTACTTGAAGCTGTAACGACCCTGGTCGTGCACCCAGGGGGGATGTCCGAGCCGAGGCAGTGAGGGCCGTTACCTGAGCCGCACACTCCAAAGGATCATGCAGACGGTCTTACCCTTCCATGGAATCCATGCCAGAGGCGGGGGTCCCCAGGTCGGTGCCGCTGAACCTTCCGAAAAGGTCCATATCATTATCCGAAACGGGTCTATCAAGTGACCCAATGGCGAGGAGAATATGCTTGATGTCCTTGCGAGAGTGGAAGTAATAGCAAGTATACTCGCCACCCCGCCACCCCCCTGTTGCATGCCTCACTACCTGTCCAGAACTGGCCACTACTACTTAGAAGCTACAACCGTCCGCGGATGCGGGGGATGCGAGTAAAACAGGGATGGCCTAGGCGTCGTGACTCCTCTGACGTAATTGCTCCTTTTCTTCCCTCTCCTAAAGCATGAGAACTCTCCCCTTGTGTTTCTTCCAAAAATTCCCTCTCTTTCTCTTCTTCTTCTTCCTTTTATACTGGGTTCTTTCGTTCGTCAAACAGGTGGGGAACACTCCCCTCTTTCTGCCATCTGTCGATATCGGGGAGCCAAGTGTTACGAAGCGCCCGAACACTTGGATGGGCGGCATGGCCGACACCTGTCCCCTTTCTGGCCATTTGTCTTCCTGATGGGGGCGTTCTTCGTCCGCGGACCGTAACCCTTTATTGGCCCGAACATTACGATTAATTACCCTTTTCCCCCAAGAAAATCATTTGTAGCTTTTCTTGATCCCCTTTATCTTGGGGCGTCATCACAGCTCCTCGGGCCGCGGGGGATCCTGTTAGGATCCTCCGTGGTTCGAAGAATATCTACTGCGTGGGATAGTTTTCCCTAAGGCCACGAGATAAAGTGGTCAGAGCTCTTTGGGCTTTTCGAGGGCCCATTAGGGATTTTACTGGGCCGATGAGGGTTGCGGCCCATTAATCCTGATTGATAGATGTCCATATTCCCGACACGTGTCCTGAATTAGGAGGCGAAACGTCGTGGATTGTAGTGCTTATAAATAGGAGTTCTGACCCCTCTTCACTTTTTACCGTTACCGTTTTTCACCGTTCTCCCACTCGCGACTTTGTTGTTTCTTTCCTTTCTTGTTTTCTTGATTCTAGTTCCTTTTCTCTTCTTAGACCTTGGTTTATGTGGGCTGTCTCTTACGTTGGCACTGGTCGCGGTTAATCTTTAGACATCTTTCTGGACCTTCCTCCCCATTGTTTCTTTCTTTACTAGATCTGCCGCCTTCATCATGTCGTCCCCCTCTAGTAGTTCCGGGAGTGTGCAGGCTTTGACCAGGCCTCCGTTATCTCGACGCCCAGGAGGAAAGCTTCGGATGGGTGATATTGAGGTTCCTGAGGAAGTTACTTTCAGGGAGCCCAAGGGTATTGAGGACCCCTCTTTCTATGCCTCCCCGAGCCGCGAAGCGGGGGAGGAATCTTCTCCTATCAACTCGTCTTCTTCGCGGTCGACCGCTGGGGCTTCGTCGTCAGACTCAGACTCGATATTGGAGTCGCCAGAATCTGAACATTCATACAAAGAGTGGGATTCTCACACTGGCTTACCTTCTGGTCCCGTCTACATGCCAAAGGGGCGACGCTCGTCATCTGTGTTGGGAGACTTTCGGCCAGTTCTGTATGACGAAAAAGTGCTGGTGACTTGTCCTTTTAGAGGAGACTTTCAACCCTCTAACGCGGGCCCGATACCAGAAGTCTCTCGTCAGCGCGTGATTCCAGTAGCTCCTCCGAACGCCCAAAGTCGCGGAGGGGGAACCTTCACCACGGTGGAAGACCTAAATGTGATTGCACGCGTCTTTCCTTGGCCTGAAGGGGTTGTGCTGTGTCTGCCAGCTGAAGGAGGAGGAAGCTTGGATGCCTATCCGGGTTGCCTGATGGTATACATCGAGAGTCTGGTGCAAGGATTTCGTCTTCCTCTGCCTGGCTTATTCAAGCGCTTCCTAAAAACTTGTGGCTTGAGCCCTGTCCAGCTGGTGCCGAACAGTTGGCTTTTCATGACTTCGTTTGTGATGCGCTGTCTAGAAATCGGGGTTCAACCCTCGCTTGGGCTGTTGAACCACATGCTCACCTTGGGTCATGGGGTACTTTACAAAAGACTTTACCAAGCTAAACTCAGCGTCCCTATTGTGGATCGGAATACCAGCAAACCGGAATGGCATCATAAATGGTTCCTGGTTAGGGACCCTTCGCGTAGGATTTTGAATTTCCATACTGAGCCTCGTCTATACGTGAGGCTAGAGAGGAAAGCGGTTCCGGATCTTAAGGAGATAGAGCTGAAATTTGTTGTGGGGACGAAACCGTCATGGAAAGATATGGTCTCTCCTCTCCGGTTGGAGATGGCTGGACTGAGCCTTCCTCGCCCTCGTATAGGTTGTAGCTGACTTCATAGACTGTTCTAGCTTTATGACCGTCGCGGTAACGGCTTGGTATTTTGTGTTTCTGATCCTCTTCGCATTTCGTATGACTTTGTGCAGGTGCTGTTGAGTTGATGGCCATGGTGGACGCGGCTAAGATGTCTTCGGCTCCTCCTTCGAAAAGGAAAATCCCGTCTGACGTTATGAGCGCTTTAAAACGCCCCAAGACTTCTGCTTCTATGGCCAAGGGGAAAGCAACTGTGAAGGAAGTAACTGTCGTCGCGATGAGACACATAATTCTGGTGAGGTTGGATGATGTCTACTTCTAAGCTTTGATCACCTGAATACATGCTATGACGTTTGTTTGCTTGATTTATGGTTCTACCTGCTATGATGTTGCTTTTGGTAATGTTGAAACTTGAAGGGATTTCCTGTGGGATACATTGATTCATGTTCATCCTATCATTGCTTGAGGACAAGCAAAGGTTAAGTGTGGGGGAATTTGATAATGCATATTTTAGATAGGCATTATAGATAGTTTTAGTTTAGTTTAGGTTGCATTTCTTGCTTGCTTTATTGTTAATTTGCATCTTGTGTTTATTTTAGAAAAGTTCGGATTCTGCGCAATTTTGTGTTTATCTCGCAGATCGAATCAGAACACACTTGGGGAGATGCAATGTCTCGAAGAGGAACACAAGATGAATGGAAAGGAACAAGGAAGAAAGAAGCAAGGCAAGACGAGAAGAAAAGCCCGCAGAAAGGAGCCAAGACCACGGCAAAGCTACCTGCGGCGGGCGCCGCAGCTAGTGCCGCGGCCGCCGCAGTGCCCGCCGCAGTGTCCGTACGTGCGGCGGCCGCCGCAAGGGCTGCGGCGCCCGCCGCAACTGCCTTGTCAGCTACCCGCTGCGGCGGGCACTGCGGCGGCCGCGGCACTAGCTGCGGCGCCCGCCACAGGTAGCTTTGGCCGTCTTTGCCTTCAATTATCTCGATCTCCTCATCTACCATCTCCTCATCGTCTTCTTGAGTTGTGGAAATCAGTTCCTTGCCACTGCTAAGTGTTATTGCACTGACATTCTCCCTTGTCGGGTTCTCAACCGTCTGTGATGGAAGCTTACTTGCATCGTTTGCCATCTTCGCACTTAAGACCTGAATGAGCTGACTCATTTGATTCTCAATATTCGTCATCCGATCTGATTGTTGCTTCTCTAGAGTCGCCATCCGCTCTGACTGTTGTTTATCATTCCTCATGACCAGTCGTGACAGTTTCTGCAGTGGATCCTCATTATCCCCATTCGATTGTTGCTGACCTCCCTGTCGAGGTTCAAATTGTTGCTGATGCCTTTCCTGTTGCCCCCCTTGCTGATTGAAAGAGGCTTGATAGTTCCCATAGCCTTGCTGATAGCCCCTATTGTAGTTGTTGTTGTTGAAATACCCAGGATTTCCATAATTGCCTTGCATAGGCCTTTGTTGAGCGAAGTTCCCAATGGCATTCAATTCAACATTAGAATCTTGTATGAGCGGGCACATGTCCATGGGATGAGTGTATTGACTGCAGAGACCACATGCCTTCAGTTGTTGAGGAGTCCTATCAATAACCATTCGTTTCATCATCTCCTTAACCTCTGCCATATCAGTCTGAAGTGCAGCCACATTAGCATCAACAGCGAGTACACCCCCAGCGCGAGGGCCCTTGTTGAACTGTCTGGAGCCCTCAGATAGCTCCTTAAACACCTCCCATGCTGCGGAAGGCGTCTTGTTCAGCATGTTACCTCCACAAGCAGAATTCACTGTTTTTCGCTCTATATCAGTCAACCCATTAAATAGAAAGAGGACCAGATCCTTTTGAGCGTACCCATGGGATGGGCAGCTAGCGCAGAGTTTCTTGAAACGCTCAAAATACTCATGAATGGACTCTGTCGCGTACTGCTCAATGCTGCTGATAGACCTTTTCAAAGCATTTAGCTTTGTTGCAGGGAAGTACATCTCTAGGAAGACTCTTTTCATCTCGGCCCAAGTAGCAATAGAGTCGGGTGGTAGATAGAAGAACCATTCGTTTGGATCATCCTTCAGAGTGAAAGGAAATGCTCTCAGCTTGATCTGTTCTTCAGTTACATTTGCTGGTTTCATCCCAACAACCACCCTATGGAATTCAGACAGATGCTTGTGGGGATCCTCCCCACTCAACCCATGGAATTTGGGTAGAAGATGAACTACCCCTGACTTAAGCTCGAAGTTGACTCCTTCTGCTAGCGCAGGGAATTGGATTGCCAGGGGTTGCTGTGCCGGATCATGAGCAGAAAGCTCCTTTAGAGTGAGGTTCGCCATCTCTGCAATGCTTTCAATAGAGAAGAATTAGTAGCAAAGGTATGGACCCTATAGGACGGTCCACACCAAAATCAACACTAAAAACACACAAGAATTTAATAAAAAGTCCCCGGCAACGGCGCCAAATTTGACGGAGGGGAAACCTGTCGTTGATCCCGTCAAAGTAAACTCAAACCTATAACTAGTATAGCAATAAGTAAGAGGTCGATCCCACAGGGAAATTATTATTCAAGTGTGATTCAAGTGTCAATCAAAGTAACCAATTTGGGGGGGGGTTTTGTGTGTGAAAGATCCGCCTTTTATCAAAGCGGAGTAAACAAAGCAAAGTAAAGGAATTGGTTTTAGACAATTTGGAGAAGGAATTCTACCTACAATTTTCCACTTTATTGGATTGAAGCGATCATTGTAACTTCTTCTCGTCCTATTATGTTTCCTATGAATGCCCTTGTCCCGACCTAATATAGTTACTAGTCCAACCAGTCCTAGCAACCCTTATCAATCGAACAGTCCCTAAAGAAGGATTTAACCCAATTGATAGCTTTAAGTTCAGAGATTAGCCAAGGTATTTGCAGTCCCTAAAAAAGGATTTAACAACACATCCAACTTCCTACTCATTCAATTAGTTCAACCAGCCCTAAAGGAATAAGTTTGCTACTTGGGTTAAGGTTCGCAACCAGGAATCTACAAAACCCTAGCGATTGAATTGATTCTACCAAGTTGATCAGTCAAGATAGAACAAAACAATAAGCAATCAAGCACAAAGAAGTTGAAGCATTCACAAATAGGAAATCAGGAGCGAGAATTAGAAACTCACAATCAATCCGAATAAAGCTTCAAATTGCAGGCAGAATAGATGAGTTTAGTTCCTCATGGAAGACATTGCTCAAATTCTCTAAAGAGTCTAATGAATGGAAGAATAGAATGAATCCTAAGAATGATGAAGAAAAATAACATAAAAAGCCTAATTAAAACATCCCAAAGTCGGCCTCCAAACACATAGTCAAAAACTAGGGTTTTCCAAAAAGCGGATCCGCGCTGTCCGTACGTGCGGCGGCCGCCGCAAGGGCTGCGGCGCCCGCCGCAACTGCCTTGTCAGCTACCCGCTGCGGCGGGCACTGCGGCGGCCGCGGCACTAGCTGCGGCGCCCGCCGCAGGTAGCTTTGCCGTGGTCTTGGCTCCTTTCTGCGGGCTTTTCTTCTCGTCTTGCCTTGCTTCTTTCTTCCTTGTTCCTTTCCATTCATCTTGTGTTCCTCTTCGAGACATTGCATCTCCCCAAGTGTGTTCTGATTCGATCTGCGAGATAAACACAAAATTGCGCAGAATCCGAACTTTTCTAAAATAAACACAAGATGCAAATTAACAATAAAGCAAGCAAGAAATGCAACCTAAACTAAACTAAAACTATCTATAATGCCTATCTAAAATATGCATTATCACGCGACCTCTCCCCCTCGGGCTGTCCCTGTGGAGGTTGCTCCTTCCGTCATACTGATTGATTCCCCTCCTGCTGACGACGCTCAACCCTTACCTTTGGCTTTTCCCGCGGAGCGCCAGGTTACCTCTCCTAGCGACGCAGGTCCTTCAAAGTCGAAACCGAAGAAGAGAAAGACGCGGTCGCACCCGCCGTGGGAGGGCGTGAGCTAGGATGTGCCAGTCTTCCACGTGGATGCCAACGACCGACCCGCGTATCGGATGCCCGGCTTCCATTCCGACACTCTTGAGCAACTAGCCTTCCCTTCAGAGCTTGGGAAAGCGGAGCTACGATACCTGGACCGCTTGACTGATGAACAGTTCACGCTAGAACAAGAACGATGGTGCAACTAGGTAAATGTGAAGCCTTACTTTGTTTGTTTTATTTTCTTGCGTGTCCTGTGTCCTCACTGCCCCTTTTTGCGGACAGGGTCACGTCTTTACTCACAGCGGCTGGGGAAGGTACCTTCGCTTGGGCCATCATACTCAGGAGTTGGAGAAGAGGCTGGAGCAAGTGGAGGGGCAGCTCTAAGAGGCAGAGACGCCAAAAAAGATGGTTGAATCTCTTCGATCGCGGGTGAAAGAATCGGATGACATTATTGAAACCGAGAAGGCCAAGAACAGCAAGCTGTCTGAGGATGTGGAGACGTTGCAAGCTCAACTCGAATCTTCTCAACAGGCGATGAACGCGCTGCGGGCTGATTTTGAGAGCCAGAAGCAAGCCTTTGAGAGCCAGAGGCAAGGATTCGAGGCCCAAAAGAAGGAATTTGAGGATCAACTGCTTGCGGCTAACGAGGCGAAGAGTAAAGCTGTCATGGAAGCCAATCGTCGCACTATCGAGCTGGAACGATATCGAGCCCGCACCGATGGTGACATAGTCTTGTCCTGGTTGGAAGTTCCGCATAACCGTACCAAGTTGGTGGATGATTGTTTGAGATCCCCATCTGGTTTAGACTTCATGAAAAGCGCGGTCCCTTGTTGGTTAAACGAAGAAGCTGGGCAGGATTTCATCCAAGATCGGTACCGAGACTGCTTTTTCATCGGGATGAAGGCCGGGATTCACCAGAGTGTGAAGAAATCCGCGGAGAACCCAGGAGTCCCTCTTCAACCGTTTTCTCCTAGTGAGGATCGGGATGATTGGAGTTTGGTGGAAGATGATAAAGTAGGTTTTTCCAGTGATGGCCTGTAGAAATTCGTTTAGTCGAGCCCGGGCGGTTTTACCTTTTTAAGCAAACTTCGGTATTTTATACCTCTTTTGGGATGGTGGAAGTTTAAACTTTGTAATGGAAGGTGGTGGGTGGAAATTTGGTCCGCAGTTGTTTTTTGGGAATGGCCTTCACCCCTGGTTCCAAGGACGGACAATGCAGGGGGAAGCCAGCTTTGCAACTTTTTATTTAATAGCGATTTTCTATCTCTTTGAAGGATTTTCCGTAAAAAACAAAAAAAACTTCCAACGCTCAGTCGTCTGAATATTTCATTTAAACACTTATTCATTATAGATTTTCTCTTTGCTTGGTCATCTCACAGCCTATCTTGGAAAACTCTCCTTCTTAGAGGGAATCATCACTACTTCCGCCCTCCGGGGTGGTCTCTCCTGAGGGTATGTAAGTTGCCTTAAAGCTGGAGTCGCCCAAATATTTGAACACCACGGCCCCTCCCACGTGCACATTCCGAGACCTAGTGAATGCCCTCCATCCTTGGGTGAGCCAGAGTACTCCGGCTTCGTCCCTGTCTATCACAGCGCGGATGCCCCTCCTTCCCGGTCCGTTGGTTAACACGACCCTTTCGACGCCGAAGAGCCCGTACTCTTCCTCAAAAAACTCCGGCAAAGGCTGGGGTAGTTTGGAGGAAGTTATCAGTCGTAAGAAAGAAAATGAAAGACATGCGTACTGGGAGAGTTCTTTGAGACGTTACCATTCTTTGTAAGAAGGAGGCGTTCTGGATCAAACGGATGAAGTCTCTCCTGTATGCCCCAACATGAACACACTCGAGGACTATATACGGTCCTTCCCATTTAGCGTCTAGCTTCCCCCCTGCTAATGTCAGACGCAGAACTAGGTCTCCCCTTTCGAACCGTCGCTCCTGCATGCGCTGGTCTCTGTGCTTCTGGGTCTTCCTTTTGTACTCTCTTACATGAATTTCCGCGATCATACGTCTCTCTTCCCGAAATTGCATCTCGACCTCCAGAGCTTCATCATTAGCCTTAGATTCATAATCTAGGACCCGGGCAGATGGGACCAGGCGCTCTACGGGAATGACCGCGTCTGATCCAAACACCAAGGAAAATGGCGATTCCTTAGTGGGAGTTTTGGGCGAAGTGCGGTACGACCATAGTACGAGGGGGAGAAGTTCTGCCCATCGGCCCTTGGAGGTTTTCCCTAGCTTCTTCTTAATGCCTTCCAAGATTTGTCGATTCGTGGTCTTCGCCTGCCCGTTCGTCTGAGGGTGAGCTACTGATGAGAATTTTAGTTTTATCCCGAGGCCCTCGCAGAAGTCTCGGATGTTTTCGCAATCAAATTGCGTTCCATGGTCGGTGATGATAGCTTCAGGAACCCCAAATCGGCAGACTAGGTTTTTCCATAGGAATTTTCTGACCTTCTCGGTAGTGATCAGACCCATCGCCTCCGCTTCTACCCACTTGGTGAAGTAGTCCACCAGGACTAGAACGTACTTGAGCTGTCCAGGTGCTATGGGAAAAGGACCTAGAATGTCCATTCCCCACAGGGTGAAAGGACAGGCCCCGAAGATGCTCTGAAGCTGCTGGGCGGGCACATTTTTCAGGTTTCCAGGTTTCTGACAAGCTTCGCAACTGCGCACGAAACCCTGTATGTATGCCCTGATCGCGGGCCAATAGTATCCCAGCCTTAATACTTTGGTAATCAGAGCCCTCCATCCTTGATGGTGAGCACAAACCCCGGCATGCAGCTCTTCTGCGATGATCCGTCCCTCCTGGCTGGACACGCATAACAAGTCTGGGAAGTTGAAACCCTTCTTGTATAATTTTCCTTCGCGGATGATGAATCGGGCCGCCCTACTTGTTAACTTCTTGGCTTCTGCTCTCTCTGGTGGAAGAATCCCCTTCCCTAGGTATTCAGTGATCGGCGTTCTCCAGTCCTCGGGTCCTTCTGTTTGGACGAAGTATACTTCTTGCAACAGCCTTCTCTGATCCCTTCTTTCAAAGTCAAACTTTCCTTCTACGTTTGTTGGCATGGCCGCCCCCACTCGGGCCAATGCATCAGCTTGTTCATTGTCCGCCCGCGGGATTGACTCGAGAGCGAAGTACAGGAAGGCCTTTCTTAGAGCATTTACTTTTCGCAGATAATCCGGCAACAACCCGGTCCTAGCCTCGTATTCTCTGTCCGCCTGTTTGGCGAGGACTTCCAAATCAGTATGCACGGTGACGGCACGAGCCCCACGGGCCAGAGCTAACTCTAAACCTGCTATCAGGGCTTCATATTCGGCTTCGTTGTTAGTGGTGGGGAAGTTCAGCTGGTGAGAAAAGCAAAACTGGTCCCCCCCCCCCCCGGGTTTATGAGCACGACCCCTACTCCGCATCCATCCGCGTTGACGGCTCTGTCTACTTTTATCAGCCAAGACTTCTGCGAGTCGCGGTCCTCTTCTTCAAAGCTAGTTTCGCCGATGAAATCAGCCAGTACCTGGGCTAACGCTGCCCTTCGTGGAACATACGCTATCTCAAACTCGGAGAGCTCGATGGACCATTTCGACATTCGCCCTGAGAAGTCTGGCGAGTGAAGGATCTGCCTTAAGGGTAAGTCTGTCATGACTTCGATCCGATGATCCTGGAAGTATGGCCGTAACCTTCTTGCAGCGAAAATCAGACACAAGACTACTTTCTCGACTGGATCATACCCAGTCTCGGCGTCTTGCAACACTCTGCTCGCGTAGTAGACCGGGTATCGCCCTTCTCTGGCGAGAACCGCGCTGATGGTGGTCGTCTTTACCGCGAGGTAAATCTGTAAGTCCTCTGTCTTTTGTGGCTTCTGAAGGGTTGGCAAATACTGCAAAAAGACTTTTAGTTCGTCGAATGCTTGCTGGAGTTCCGCCGTCCACTGTATCGGCCCCTTCTTTTTCAACAACGCAAAGAAAGGTAGAGACTTGTCTGCGAGGCAGGAGCAGAAACGTCCCAGATAGTTGACTGCGCCGTTCAATGACTGGACTTCCTTGATAGTCCGCGGGGGACGTAGTTCTTGTATTGCTGCTATCCTCGCCGGGTTTACGTCTATCCCCCGCTGACTAACAATAAAGCCTAGAAATTTCCCAGACTCAACTCCGAACACGCACTTTTCGGCATTCAAATTCAGCCCTCCGCGCCTCAATGAGTCGAAGGTTTCTTGTAAGTCCGCGGCATGGTTTTCTGACTTCTAGCTCCTCACCACAATGTCGTCTACATAAATGGATACATTCCGCGACAGTTGGCTGCGGAAGATCTTGTCCACTGTCCTCTGGAAAGTGGCTTCTGCATTCCTTAGACCAAAGGGCATGACCTTGTAACGAAAAATTCCCTGATTAGTGATGAAGGTGGTTGCCCTCTGGTCCAGGGGGTCTAGCTTGATCTGGTTGTACCCGGAGTAAGCATCTAAGAAGCTCAAGGCCTCATTACCGGCCGTGATGTCTACCAACTCGTCTATTGATGGCAATGGGTAGCTGTCCTTTGGGCAGGCCTTGTTCAGATCCGAAAAATCAACACACATCCTCCACTTCCCATTGGCTTTCTTAACGAGGACCACATTCGAGAGCCATTCGGAGTCCTCCGCCTCTTCAACGAAACCGGCATCGAGCAACTTATCCACTTCTTCCTTCGCTGCCCGGGCCTTCTCTGGGGCCATCTTTCTTTTCTTTTGGGCCACCGGCCGAGCGTCATGTTGGATTCTGAGCGTATGAATTGCGATGGAGGCGGGGACGCCCAGTAGATCCCTTGGGGACCAGGCGAATACGTCTCGCGACTGCCGGATAATCTCCAAGACCCTTTCCTTCTCCTTTGCTTCGAGGGCCTGGCCCATGTAAATTCTCTCCTCGGCATTAGGGAACGGCTGGTGGACCATTCTTGAATCCGCGGTCGGGACCTCTCTCTCGGAGGGTCGAACCTCAAGCTCAGCTTCCGACCCAGCCTCACCCATCATCCTAACTGGTTCATTCCTGGGTGAAGAGTCTCTCTCGGTGATCTTATTCCGGCTCTGAGCTGTATCTTCGAGGCACAAGACCTCCTTCATCTTTTTCAATGATGTCGCATAGCAGCTTCGACTTTCTGGTTGTTGTCCGCACACTTCCCCAGTTCCTCCCCCGGAGACCGGGAACTTGGCCTTAAAATGGTATATGGACACTACCATCTGGAATTTAAAGAGGGAGACCCTCCCCAAGAGCGCGTTGTAGGTGTTTGGAATTCGGACCACCGTGAACGTGATGTTCTCCATCCTCCGGAGATGGGGGTTTCCTAGAACCACTGTAAGTTCTATCGTGCCCGCCACTTGTACTTCATCTCCTGAAAAGGTAATCAGGGTGCCGTGGTAGGGTTTCAAAGCCGTTGCCGACACACCAAGCTGGGAGAAAGCTTCCCATGAGAGTATATCAACCGACGACCCGGTGTCGATGAAAACCCTTTTTACAGTTTTAGTTGCGATCTGAGCGTGGATCACCAGGGGGTCAGCATGGGGCATGTAGACTTGATCCGCGTCGGTCGATGTGAAGATTATTTCCGGGTGTGGATTCAAAGCGATCTTCTGACTCGCCAGAGATGGAGGGTGTCTGGACTCCCTCTCATAATTCTTTCTCTCTTGCCGGCTAATTCCTGAGATCGACGGTCCTCCCGCGAGGGTGTCGATAAAACCTTCTGGCTCCGGGATCCTGTTGACCCGTGACCCTCCTGGGCGGTCTTCACGTTGTGGAGCCTGATTGACCGATACTTGTGCAGGCTGACCCTGCCCTCTTCGACCGTCTCTCCACCAACGTCCCCGTCCTCGACCCCTAATCCCCGGAGGGTACCGTCGTGGTTCATCCCTCCTCCGCGGATCCTCCATGCGAGTTGCATGGTGATGCTGGCTTCTTTGGTCATCTGCGTGTCCTCGATCCTGGTGCTCTCGGTCCTGTTGATGGCGGTGAAGGTCATCGCCGCACTCATTTCTTCTGGCTAGGTAATCCGGCGCCCTGTGTTGGCGTATTTCTTGGTCACCGCCCTGATATCTGTCGCCTAGCTTCTCCTTCTTGTGGTTGTAGTGGACCTCATCCTGCCGGGATGCGGGTGTCCCACCCGCGGAATATTTCTTCTTGGCTTTGCGACTCCTTTGTCTTTCCGGAACTTTCCCACTATCTTCCCCAGAAAACCACGCGAGCCTTCATTAGCTCTTGAACTAGAAGCCGCGGCCTCTTCCGCCTCAATCTGGGCGGATACCAGGTCCCTCAAAGTATCATAGTCTTTGGGCTTCTTTCTGAAGAGCCGAGTTTTGAAGCTTCCGTCCGCGATGTTCCCTATTAGGATTATGACCGCGGATTCATGGTTGAAGTTGGGGATCTGCACCACCACAGAGGTGAAGCGAGCAAAGAATTGTCCTAGGGTCTCATTATGCCCTTGTCTGATTGGGTTAAGGTCCAACATGGCCTTCTTCCTAGATCGTGAACTTCCAAAATGAGATTTGAAGATTTGAGAGAGCTGGAAGAAATTTGAGACTGAGTTCTGTGGTAGATTGGTGAACCATGTCAATGCGATGCCCGTCAGGGTCGACGGGAAGGTTCGGCATAACATTGCATCGTTGTATTCATTAACTCCCATGGCCGTCGTAAAGTGGCACATATGGCCATCAGGATCAGTAGTGCCATTGTACTTCATCAGATTAGCATCTCTCCACCGCTTGGGTACAGGCGCCAGGCAGACCTCAGTGGTAAACACGGAGGGGACGAGATCCACCCTCCTCACGTTCTCACGGGGTGAGCTTGTTCGGGTAGACGTGGATATATCGGACGAATACTCCCCCCTGTGTTGCTTGGACGGGTGTCTGCCTTCACCCCGATAGCGCGATCCAAAGTCGTCAGGGAATCTGGGTTGGAACTGGTCCTGGAATACGCCTCCATACGCACCATGGGGATAAATGGGAAAGGATTCCCTGTCTGCGGCGGGGGGTAACCGTCGTACCCATAGAAGAAGCCTTGCTCCATGTTCTGGTGGGGCACATACTGATTTCCGGGCATAAAGTAGCCTTGGGCCATCTGTGGCGGGACATATGGCGAGACGATCGGAACCTCCGGTGCGCTGATCTGCCCTAGGGAGTTTACGGGCCCCTCGTTACCTTGCGGCCCTCCGTTATCCTGACTTATCATCTCAGGGGTGGCTTCTCCCTGATCCCCGCTCATTTTCCAACCTGTCCAGAACTGAGGGGTGTTAGATAATGGTAGCGTTAAGACTAGTTAATCAATATGTTCTAAAATCGGGAACCTCTCAAGGTGAGAGTGTTCCCACAGACGGCGCCAATGATAAAATCGCCTAAGAAAACGACCGACCGGTCCCTCCACGTAATCATGAAGGGGTATGCATGGGGATCTATCTCCGCGAGGGAGAGGTGTAACGGGCTTACCTGAAGCTCTCACGACCCCGGTCGTGCACCCAGGGGGGATGTCCGAGCCGAGGCAGTGAGGGTCGTTACCTGAGCCGCACACTCCAAAGGATCATGCAGACGGTCTTACCCTTCCATGGGATCCATGCCAGAGGCGGGGGTCCCCAGGTCGGTGCCGCTGAACCTTCCGAAAAGGTCCATATCATTATCCGAAACGGGTCTATCAAGTGACCCAATGGCGAGGAGAATATGCTTGATGTCCTTGCGAGAGTGGAAGTAATAGCAAGTATACTCGCCACCCCCTGTTGCATGCCTCACTACCTGTCCAGAACTGGCCACTACTACTTAGAAGCTACAACCGTCCGCGGATGCGGGGGATGCGAGTAAAACAGGGATGGCCTAGGCGTCGTGACTCCTCTGACGTAATTGCTCCTTTTCTTCCCTCTCCTAAAGCATGAGCACTCTCCCCTTGTGTTTCTTCCAAAAAGTCCCTCTCTTTCTCTTCTTCTTCTTCCTTTTATACTGGGTTCTTTCGTTCTTCAAACAGGTGGGGAACGCTCCCCTCTTTCTGCCATCTGTCGATATCGGGGAGCCAAGTGTTACGAAGTGCCCGAACACTTGGATGGGCGGCATGGCCGACACCTGTCCCCTTTCTGGCCATTTGTCTTTCTGATGGGGGCGTTCTTCGTCCGCGGACCGTAACCCTTTATTGGCCCGAACTTTACGATTAATTACCCTTTTCCCCCAAGAAAACCATTTGTAGATTTTCTTGATCCCTTTTATCTTGGGGCGTAATCAACTTTCGGTTTGAAAATTTGAGATTTTCAATTTCGGTTCGGCCCGGTTCGATTAGGCTTTAGACCGATGCACAATCTTATTAGTGAGACGATTTGTTTATGGGTCGCGTCGGCCACTCAACAAATTAATGGTATCTGAGTGAAAAGTCAGACAAATTTCTGCCGGATCATATGAAAATGAGAATCATGTTGATTTTCTTTTGTTTTTGATTATAAAATCGAAATTTATATTTTTAACAAAAAAATTTAAGTCATTGTGTATGAGGGTTTCTCCTTCATTATATTTTGTAATTGTTTTCCATTCAAATCAATGTGGGATGATATTTTTATTCCAACATGTCCTCTCAAGTGCAATCCATCCAGATTGGGTTAACACTTGAACATTTTTTCTTCTTACACGCCGAGACTCTCAATCTCTTTATAACTCATCCGGTTATGGTTTTTACGACAGGTTTCGATATTTCAATCTCTTTTAGTCTATCCTGAAGCCAGAAAAATCGACCCGACTCGCACCTGCTGGGATACCGTAGGAAAAATCCGAGAAACTCTCGGATCATTTGAAAACGGGAATCATGTCTTGTTTATTTTATTTTTGGTTATATGGTCGAGAACCGAATTCTAAAATAAAAGTTTAAGCCATTATGTTGGTACTTTCTCCCTTTTTTATATATATATTTTGTGGTCTTTTCCCATTCTAATCAATGCGAGATGGTATTTTGATCCCAACATTCGACATTCCGACGGTCTATGACCGTAGCATTGCTTCTCCTCCGGCAAGTGAGTCGTGATAGTTGTGAAAAGAGTAAACTTAGGTCTGTTCACGGGTCGGACCCGTCTGGTCAACGAGTCTGAGCTAGCGGGCCACGGGTCAGGAAATCATGAGCCGTACCCGGACCCGTGGGGAGGTGGGTTGATGGGTTCAGGTGACCCAGTGGGTCACAAGTTGACCCGCCAGGTCGACGGGTTGGATGTTTTCTAAAAAAAAATCCTTTTTTTTTAATTTTCCCCCAAAACAACCTTTTTCAAAAAAAAAAATTGTCAACCTAGCGGGTCATTTTCTCAAAAACCCCGACCCTAACCCAATCCCGTACGTGACCCACAATGAACCTTGACCCGCCTGATCCGGATCTGCTGGGTCCGTGACCCGTAGACAGGCCTAAGTACGGCTTGGTAAAATGAGACAAACGACACCATTTTTAAAGAAAAACAATAAGTTTTTTTTATAAACAAAAAAAATAAATAAAATAGAGGAGGTTCATGTGAGAGTATGAATTCAACTTGTATTTACTTTGATAATAGGATTACAATATAGAGCCACTTACAACATTATCATTAAGAGATCAAATCATATCTAAAGACTAAATCATAAGAGGATAATCTCATATCATGAATAACTAAACAACTAAGATTAGATCTTATTTAACACCCCCAGCAAGCTGAAGGACGCGAAGTGACTAGAAGTTTGGGACAAAGAGCTCTAAAGAAGCGACCCGTGGGAGGTGTTGTGAAGATATCTGCAATCGGTTGACTGGCCGGAATGTGCTTGACAAAGAGCTCATTAGAGTCTACTTGGTGGCGGACATAATGATAATCTAGCTGAATGTGCTTGGACTTGGTAGTGATAGCAGGGTTATTTGTGAGGAAAGTGGTCGATTGATTGTCACACAAAAGGACTGGGGTGCGGCTGACAGGGATACGAAGCTCACATAGCCGCTGGCCAAGCCAGGCAAGCTCAATGGCAGTGAATGCAAGAGCCCGATACTCAGCCTCAGTGTTAGAGCGAGCAAGAGCTTTATGTTTGCGACTCAACCAATTGATGAGATTACCACCATAGAACACCGCAAAACCATGCTGAGAATGAAGGTCAATAGGGTCAGTGGCCCAACCGGCATCAGAGTAAGCGACAAGATCAGCACGAGGAGATACAGTGAGAGTCAGACCATGATCGAGAGACCCCATAAGGTATCGCAAGATCCGCTTAACATGCTACCAGTGAGAGGTTAAGGGACGATGCATATACTGGCATGCTCTATTGACAACAAAACTAATCTCAGGGTGGGTGATCAAAGCATACTATAGACTGTCAACAACATGGCAGGTGAGGAGACAGACGGCGAGGGTGAAAAGGATGGTGAGGCCAGTGTCTCCGCGGCAAGGCGGAGTGGCCGAGAGGAAGTTGACTGGGCAGCTGGAGAGGACGTTGGAGATGGTGCGGTAGAGGAAGCTGAGACAAGTGTTTGTACGAGAAGTTGTCTTCATTGAAGACTAAATGAGTGGAAATATAGATTCTACTGGATGGTAAATGCAAACAAACATAACCTTTGTGCTTGGAATTGTACCCGAGGAACAAACAGAGTTGAGATCAGTAGGCCAATTTATTGGAGTTATAAGGCTTAAGATAGGTAAAACACAAGCACCCAAAGGTTTTAAGGAGAGTGTAGTCAGGAGTTTTATTGTAAAGAATTTGATAGGGGGAAGCATGGCGGAGAAGGGGAGTGATGGTGCGATTTGATAGGTAGGCTGTAGTATGAAAAGCTTGTTCCTAATACTCAAAAGGAATGACACAGAATGTTATGAAGGTACTCTACAACGCCATTTTGAGATGGAGTATGAGGGCAGGAGATGCGGTGCTGAATACCATGCTGACGAAGGTATGAGATTAAGGCAAGAAACTCACCACCACCATCAGTTTGAGGTTATTTAATGGGTTTATTGAACTGTGTTTGTACCATTTTGTGAAAGAGTTCGAAAGTTTGTAGAACTTGTGACTTGAGGGATAGAAAATAGATCCAATAAAACTTGCTATGATCATCAATAAATTGGACAAAATACTTATTTCCATGAAGCAATGGAACAAACGCAAGACCCCAAACATCAACATAAATTAAATCGAAACTAGAAGAGCTAAACTCATGGACGACTGTATTAGGTAAAGGATGACTTTTGCCGAGTTGGCATGACTCACAGACGCTTGGAAAGTGTTTATTCGACACTGGTAATTGAAATTTAGACAAAAGACTTTTGAGGAGAGCAATGTGAGGATGAGCAAGCCGATTGTGCTATCTTTGAAGGGTAGTTCGGCATGTCAGGTGAGCTCGGCGAGGACTTGGATTAGGGAGGTTGTACTGAGTAAGTTTTTGGAAATTTGAGGGACAACAAGAGCGTTGCGTAAGGATAAAGAGCGACCAATAGAAGAGGAGCCAACATGGATGATAGGAATGGTTTAACCGTCACCAAGAGAAAGATGATCAGTATCGTCATATTTAGAACGGATGGACAAGTTCCTCATGTTGTTAGTGACATGATGAGAAGCGCCGGAGTCCACATACCACGAAGCATCAGCCATGGAGGAATCAGGGACGGCGTGATTGGCATTCGTCGGAACATAGGTGGATGGAAATCGGGCAACATCAAGCCGATTGAAATAGTTTCTGGTGGGGTGACATGGCCGATCACAAATCTGGAAGACAGGGCGAGATGAGGATTGTGAGTAATTAGCGCCATCTGGAGAGGAATCAAATGAGCGACTACGGCCCCATCTTCGACCACGATCACTGCAGCGACGACCGCGAGATGTGACATCCGACCGTCCCTGGGAGTAGCTGGAGACGGAATTGGCAACAGGAGGAGGGGTGGAGGAGGTGGCGGCTAGAGGAGAGACAACCACATTGTCGACAACAGAAGTAGGAGTGGACTCATGGTGAAGGCGCTCTTCCTCGTAAAGCAAGAGGCCAGTGAGTTCGTTAGCGGTGACCGGCTCAACTCGGACATTGACATTCGCTTTGAAAGCACCAAACCATGAAGGAGAGAAGCAACGAGATCATCATCCTGGACAAAGTATAACACTTAGCAAGAGCATCGACAATGGACTGTTTCTTCTCTATGTAGTCCATCATGGACAAGGAACCCTTCAAAAGATTACGAAGTTGACCTTCCACATTCATCAGATGAACAGTTATTTGAGATTGAAACATTGAGAGATCATAGCTCATGCATTATATGAAGTGGATGCCTTGGCCACATAGTACAATAGTTTCTCGGAAAAGGTGGAGTAGAGCCACACCAAGACAAAACGATCCGCCTTTCGCCAAGCGGTGTACTCAACAATAGGAGTTGCACTATCAGTCGGGGCAGGGAGCGGTTTCTTGAGCACATATGGCTCAAGTTCATAGGCGTCAAGAGTGGAGAGAAAAACACATCTACAAGAGTAATAGTTGGATCGATCAAGCTTGATCGAAAGGTTAGGAAATTGCATGTTTATGGAATTGCCAGTGGAAAGGAGGATTGTGTTATTGGATTGGGAGATCGATACGATGACAAATGAAAGAGGTGGCTGAACAGAGAGAGACCAAAATATTTTGTGAAAAACCTAAGCTTTATATACCATGTGAGAGTATGAATTCAACTTGTATTTACTTTGATTACAATATATATAGCCACTTACAACTCTATCATTAAGAGATCAAATCATATCTCAAGACTAAATCATAAGAGGATAGACTCATGTCATAAATAACTTAACAACTAAGATTAGGTCTTATCTAATAGTACCTTAGTGGCTTCGACAATCCATCGGATAGTTAGAGAGATGGTGGCATCAACCAGTATAGTACTCAGTTGCTGACCTCCGGATTTCGTAGAATGGTGATAAAGTATTTTGTTTCGGAGTATTTTTTTTAAATATATATCATGGATAAATTTTTTAAAAAATATTAAAAGAAAACTATAAATTGTGGATTAAATATGTTATTTTCAATTAAAAAATTATTAATTATAATATGTGTATAGTATGAAGGATGTATTTTTCAAAAGAATTCAAATAAAATTATAAAATTTGATTTTAAATATATTAATTTTATATATAAAAAATTTTATTCAAAAAAGGTTAAAAAAAGATTTGAACCGATAAACTCTTTCCTTAATTACCCACTCTATACCAACAAAGTTATATACTGATGTGGTTTTATTTATTTATTTTTACTATTTGAACCCTATATTTTTTAAAAATAAATTTAAAAAATTGTTTCAGAGCGGGTGACCTAAGAGCAAGCCCAACAGCTTCTCTAAAATAGAGAAAAAGAGAAATTTTAGAGAAAAAGACCATTTTTTCTCCCCTACAGCTTCTCCAAACTCATCTCTAAAATAGAGAAATAAATAGAGAAATAGATGGACAGAGGGAAAATCTCTAAATTTGGAGGAAGAGAAGTGGATCTCTATAATTTAATGTTCACTTGTCCCTATATAGAATTTAATGATACAACCCCACATTGTCACCCATAATATAGAAAAAAATATAATTTCATACTTAATTACTAGTAACAAAAATATAATTATTTTTAAAAGTTAATTAAAAAATTGATATGATTTGATATAATATATAGATTAATTATGTTAAATCAATATAGATAGAACAAAACATCATAATTCAATGTTAACTTTTATAAATAAAACAACACAACTAATTTCATCCAATTCAATGCTATAAAATTCACATTAAAAAATTAGTCTATAAAATTTTCATTTCAAAAAATATTCGCTTGAACTCATAACTTATATTGGAATGATTTTATTTTTATAAATTATAAGTTACGCCTTATGAGTTAATTAATTTAATTAATTACTCATATATGATCAACCACTAATCTAATTTATAATAACTAATTGAAAATAATGAGATTAACTAATTGAAAATAATGAGATTAAGTTTGAATAATATTTTATCCAATTTTATGATAACTTTCATAGTAACAATCTATATTTAATATTAATATTATTTAAAAAATAAATATCAAATTTATCACTAGATTTTGTTTTTAAAAAATATCACATGAGAATATTAATAATAATAAAATTAATATGTCGTGCAAGAGGATGGCTAACATATAATAGTTCACCAACAAATGTGATGCTAAATGTTAGAATTAAGTTTTAAGTTTTTAAAAATATAGAATGAAATATCTTTAATAAATTCATTTATTTATTATAGTCTTTAATAAATGTAAAAATCTGTAAAATAGTGATAAATTTGAAACCGACATGAAACCACGACAACACGACATGAAAAAATCTGAAACCGAAAAAACACGACACGAAAATGACACGAACCGAGAAAACACGGCTGTAAACTCTTCGTGTTCGAGTCGGGCAAATCGCCTTATCGGATACCCGACACGAATCGATTAGGTTTTTTTATTTTTTATTTTTAGATAGTTTGGGATAATATTTTTAGATAGCTCATTTGGTTGAAGGGAAACGTTGGGGTTAGGCAATTGCGAACCGCTCCAAGATCAAATCCAAACACCCTCACTTCCAAAATCTTTTTTTCTCTCTTTGATTTATGGTTACAGCCTCGTTTTTTTTTCCATAATCTTTTTTTTCTCTCTCTGATTTATGTTTACAGACTCGTTTTTTTTTTTTTTTTCCAATTTCAGTATCGCTCTTCTTTCCTCCTCTTTGGCTCTTTGGGACACGGAAAACCCTAGCTTTTTTGCTCCTCAAGATCGAAGAGCCAGTGGCGAGAAGAAGGAGATATTTATAAAGATGTTTGATTTTACAAAGAGGCCGATCTATGTTTTCCTATCTTTGATTAGGGCCTGATTTCCTTGTACAATGTTCATCGACATTCGGCAGCAAAAGGAGAGATGATTCAAAGACGTTTTCATCTCCTTTTTCTCGCCCTTCTTTCCTCCTCTTCGGGACACAGAAACCCCTTGTTTTCTCCTCCATATCGATGTTTGCTCGTCCAGATCGACAGAGTGGGTGCTTCAGATCTCCGTTTTACAGAGAAGCCGACAATGGGTGCTACAGGGAATCCGATCTCCTCCAGATCGTCGGCATTCAGCAACAAGAGGAGAGAGAGAGAGGGGATTTGAAGACATCTCAGGTGAGGTTTTCTCTAGCAATGACGCCGGAAAGATCTAGACGCCTTCACAATTTCTCTCTCCCACGCTTGAAGGGGTTCGTGTCGGGTACCCGGGTATCCGACACGGAACCAAATAGCTTAACCGTGTCGGGTACCCAGGTTAAGATGGTTCGTATACGGTTCGGGAAATTTGAGCTAAACGGTTTCGGGTACCCGACATGATTATCCGGTTCATGTCGGGTACCCGGATATGCACACCCCTAATCACCGCCTCCACGTCCTCCTTCTGCCGGTGCCGCTGCGTACTCGTTCATTCTCATGTCAGCCTAAGCTCTGCGAGCAGGCACAACATAAAGTTATATTTGCACTTTATCATTTTATTTGCACAACATAAAGTTATATTTGTACAACATAATGTTATATGTGCACAACGTAAAGTTATATTTGCACAACAAAAAGTGCTGACACGAAAAAAATTAAAAAAAAATATTATATTTGCACAATATAATGTTCGATGTTCACAACATAAAGTTATATTTCAACAACCAAAAGTGATAAAACAAAAAAAAGTGTTGGCACAAAAACAAATTATTATTTTTGCACAATAGAATGTTATATATGCATAACATAAAGTTATATTAGCACAACAAAAGGTGTTGACACGAAAAAAAAAAGTGTTGGGGCGAAAAAAAAGGCTGACATGAAAAAAGTGCTGACATGCTGACACGAAAAAAAAAGAAGGGAATGACACGGAAAAAAAGTGTTGACACGAAAAGAAAAATGTGCTGACACGTGACACGAAAAGAAAAAAATGCCAATGCGAAAAAAAATGGACACGCGAAGGGGCACAATCGGGGGTGGGGGGCACACAGGGGCACAAAGTGGACATTTTGCCAATTAAATCAAGATGATGGAGGTAATGCAAATTAGGGCAAAAAATATGAAAAATTTACAAAATGCCTTTTTTAATATCAAACGAATTAATATTATAAAAACCGCACAAAACTGTGGGTACTTAACGATCAACAAATGTTATAATTTGTTACGTACATGTGGATTATCATCCTCTAGCTTACTCGAAGAGATCCTCATATCTCGAACTCAACTAATGGAGTTGTTGATTAATTTGGTAACAATCGTACTCAAGATAAGATTTTACTACTAATTAATACAATATAGCAATATATATACTCAAGATAAGATTTTACTATTTTTTTTTATCTAATACCACTTAATCAATGCACTACGCCAGATGGACTTTCGGGCGACGGACCGAAGTCGTCGCCTGAAAGGTGTTTTTCGCCCTCTGACGACTCAGGCGACGAACTTCCGTCGCCTGAGTTGTGGTCGGGTGACTTTCATCCTTCCACCATTCAGTCGACGACCATCTGTATGTTCGTCGGCGGAGTTAACTCAGGCGACGGAAAAAGTGTTCGTCGACTGATGATGTTGTCAGAGGCCAAGGGCCATCCAGGCCCGCCCATTAAGACTCAGGCGACGAGTTTAGTGTCATAAGTTCGTCGCCTGAGTCGGTCCATAGAGCTATGAAAGCATTCAGGCGACGGACTTTATTCTTTATGTGTCGTCGCCTATATAGTTTCAGGAGACGGAAATAGAATTATTTTGTCTCCTGAGAGGTCCATAGGGCTATGAAAGCATTCAGGCGACGAACTTTTTTCTTTATGTGTCGTCGCCTAGATAGTTTCAGGAGACGGACATAGAATTATTTTGTCTCCTGAGTGGTCCATAGGCCTATGAAAGCATTCACGCGACGGACTTTTTTCTTTATGTGTCGTCGCCTAGATAGTTTCAGGAGACGGAAATAGAATTATTTTGTCTCCTGAGTGTAGTCTAAGGATGCATTCTCAGTTGTATGTCCGTAGCTGGAGTGTTCAGGAGACGAAATTTCATATAATTCCGTCGCCTGAATAGGTTTAATTTTTTTTTAGTATAAGTTCGTCGCCTGAATTGTTTTGATTTTAAAAAAATAAAATTTAATAGGGCAGGTGCCCCCTGTTCGAATGTACCTTATAGCACATGTTGTGCTCCTGTCCTAAACTCTATAAACAACAACACACACAACACAAACAACATACTCAACACCATACAAGCACAAAAAACTTCACAATTCACAACATTCCATCACATTAAAAACCTTGTAATCCACCCTAAACCTTGTCCAACATACCAAAAGTATGTGACAAATATCCATCTTGAGCAACTTCACAAAAAGTATACACAAATACTACAAATTCCATCCAACACAAGTTCTCTAAATGTTTATCCAGAAAACCAAAGCCAAGTTTTAGTTAGAGGGATATGAGGAGGGCGTCCTTACCTAGCTATTTCGGCTGGGGGGAGGGTTGACTGTCTGTTGGATGACCAGCTGAGTTGGTGGAGGGCTGAGGAGAAGTTGTGGCTGAAGGGACAGCCTGAGGACACACTACGGAGGTGACGGATGGTTGTGAGTTGGCCTGACCACTTAGCATGCCCATCATGAGCCTCTCGATGCTGGCCATACGCTCCTCCAGCTGCTCATTCTTGGTCTCGGTTAGGGTGGTTTTCTCACGCAGCCTTTCAATCTCAGCCTTCGCCTCCTTCAGCTCCTTGTCCCTCTCTGCAGCCCTTGCTACCCATGGACCCCCTCTTTTCTTTGCATGCCGCTCTCTAGCTGCACCCATTCCTTTTAAAAAAAGATTGAAAACATAATAAGTAAAATCACTGGGATTGAACACATAATAAGAGCTGTAAGTAGAAAAAGATTGAAAACATAAGTAAAATATTGTTATGAACTATAAGTAAAATCAGTAATTTCTGATTGTAAGTAAGAATGAGCAGCTGGAGAATAAGAAAGTCATAAATAAAATCTTGTTATGAAAACAAGATTGAAATCTTGATATGAATTATAACAAGATTGAAATTGTAAGTAAAATCAGTAATGGAAATTGTAAGTAAGGATTGAACACATAAATAAAACCTTGTTATGAAAACAAGATTGAAAACGTAAGTAAAATCTTGTAATGGAAATTGTAAAATCAGAAATTCAAACATAAGTAAAATCTTGATATGAATTATAACAAGTAAAATATTTTTATGAACTTCTGAAAATTGTAAAACAATAATAAAATAAGTGGGATTGAACTATACCTCGAACTTCTGTTCCTTTTCTTTCCCCAAAGCAATCCAAGATGATCTATGTTTGTTCTTCGACAGAGAGGGGTGGTATTTGGCTTGGGTCTTCTCCCCCTTCTCCAACAGTGCAGACTTCATCAAGACGACGTTTCAATTTGGCCTACAAACACAGAAATTTTTAAGTAAAATGAATATATATATAAGTAAAACACATAAAGGAATGCATATATTGATTTGAAACCAGTAAAAGGAATATATAAGTAAAAGGAATATATATAAGTAAAACAAGTAAAACACAAAAAGAAATGCATTTTTGAACAGGATTTATAAGAAATGCAATAATATATAAGTAAAACCTAAGTACTTAGGAAACAACCAAGCAAGCAAACTAAAAAAATCTAAAATAGTAGATAAGCAAGCAAAAATAAGCATCAGTCAAGCAAGCAAACAAATCTCATAGTAGATAAGCAAGAAAAAAAAATTCATAGCAAATAGATGAAAAGCAACAATAGATAAGTATTTTTTAAGCAACATAATAGATGTGAAGATAGGCAACAGCCAAGCAAGCAAACAAAAAAAAAAGGTCATACCAGTCCTAAGTAAAACCTAAGTAAAACCTAAGTAAAACCTAAGAAACTCATACAGAAAAACCTAAGAAACTCATACAGAAAACCTAAGTAAAACCTAAGAAACCTAAGAAACTCATACAGAAAACCTAAGTAAAACCAGTCCTAAGTAAAAAAAAAAGGTCATACCAGTCCTAAGTAAAACCTAAGAAACTCATACAGAAAACCTACGTAAAACCTAAGTAAAACCTAAGTACTTAGGAAAAATGACAGAAAAAAAAAAGGTCATACCAGTCCATCTTGCGCACCCGGACACCCCTCGTAGGTTTCTATGGTTGTCTTAAGCCATGCCGCCGGATGTTTTTCCTTAACGATGAGCTCTTCTGCTCGGAAGCTCAGGGGCTTGGACCCATTGTGATGATTAAGGGGGTTCGGGTTCTTGATCCTGTATTGCTTGTTTTACTCACACAGGGCCTGTAAAAAGATAGTCAATCAGAAGTCACAAGTGATAAACAATAAGATAAACGGCGAATAAAAAAACAAGTTAGGGAATTAATGAGAAATTACCATTCTCACTTCGTCTGTGAAGTCACTCACCAAGAACCGTCACTGCTCAGGGCGAGCGACAAACTCAAGTGGTATGTCCTCGCCCCCCCACTCCAGGAAGTGTTGATGACAGTCATACTTCCAGGCCCCATATGCTTTTCCGCTCTTCTTCTCCACGTATGAGTCAACTGCAGGGTCAATCTCATAGTACATCTACACATCCATATCAGAAAAAAAAAACCTTGTAAATAGGAGATAAGCAAAAGTAGATAAGCATAACCAAGCAAGGAAACAAAAAAAAAGCAACAGTCAAGCAACAGTTAAGCAAGAAAAAAAGAAGATGTGAAGCACAAATCAAGAAAGCATAAGTAATAAGAAACTATAAAGAAACATAAGTAATAAGCAACATAATAGATGTGAAGAAACTATAAAGAAACTATAAGTAATAAGCAACATAATAGATGTGAAGCACAAAACCAAAGAAACATAAGAAACTATAAAGAAACATAAGTAATAAATGTGAAGCATAATTATAAAGAAACATAGGTAAACACAGATCACACTATACAGAGATCACACTATACACAGATCACACTATACAGAGACTATACACAGATCACACTATAGTTGCTTTAGGATACACAGAAATTATACACAGAAACTATAAAGATGTGAAGCATAATTATAAAGCAACTATAAAAAAATTCATAGCTGTGATAAGCATTTTGTGAAGGAAAAAGCAACTATAAAGAAACATAAGTAATAAGAAACTATAAAGACATAGATGTTCTTATGATTTTTAGGCAAAAATAAGCATCAGAAACTATAAAGAAACTATACACAGAAACTATAAAGAAATACACAGAAAGCATGTGATAAGCATCAGAAACTATAAAGAAACTATACACAGAAACTATAAAGAAACTATAAAGAAATACATGTGAAGCAAAAATAAGCATCAGATAAGCATTTTGTGAAGGAAAAAGCAACTATAAAGAAACATAAGTAATAAGAAACTATAAAGACATAGATGTTCTTATGATTTTTAGGCAAAAATAAGCATCAGAAACTATAAAGAAACTATACACAGAAACTATAAAGAAATACACAGAAAGCATGTGATAAGCATCAGAAACTATAAAGAAACTATACACAGAAACTATAAAGAAAATATAAAGAAATACATGTGAAGCAAAAATAAGCATCAGATAAGCATTTTGTGAAGGAAAAAGCAACTATAAAGAAACATAAGTAATAAGAAACTATAAAGACATAGATGTTCTTATGATTTTTAGGCAAAAATAAGCATCAGAAAATATAAAGAAACTATACACGGAAACTATAAAGAAATACACAGAAAGCATGTGATAAGCATCAGAAACTATAAAGAAACTATACACAGAAACTATAAAGAAATACACAGAAAGCATGTGATAAGCATCAGAAACTATAAAGAAACTATACACAGAAACTATAAAGAAACTATAAAGAAATACATGTGAAGAAAAAATAAGCATCAGATAAGCATTTTGTGAAGGAAAAAGCAACTATAAAGAAACATAAGTAATAAGAAACTATAAAGACATAGATGTGAAGCAAAAATAAGCACACCCAATCAAGAAAGCAAACACAGATCACACTATAAAGATATAAGTAATAAGTACTTAAATAAAAGATAATAAAAAAAAATAAACTACCTCCAAGTAATCTCTTACGGGGGACTGTTGCTCATCTGTTAGTTTTCTCCATGTTGATGCAAGCATCGGCACTTTGTCCCTGATAGCACACCCAATGTCTCGGACAAAGGTGTCATGCAGTTGCTTGAGGCCAGGCCCCTTGTGGAAGCAGGACCACTCAATCTTCAGCTTCTTCCCTGCTGCGGCCTTGAGGAGTGCTGTTTTGTGACTCTTGATGGTTCGATACTTACCTAAAAATCATAAGAACGTATCAGATAACAGTTGCGATAAGTAACATTAATAAGCAACAAAAAAAAACACAATCATCATCAACATAAGTAACACTAATAAGCAACAAAAAAAAAAAAAGCAACATGTAGTGATATGGCTATGGTGAAGGTTAGATAATGTAACAGATTGTTGGGGAAGGAGTAACAGAATGCTTGTGTGTATATTCAACATAAGTAACATTTACAAAGCAAGCAACATTTAGGAAGTAACATTTAGTAACATTTAGGTAGTAACATTTAGAAAGCAAAAAGACATTGAACATATAGACATTGAACATACTTCCTGTTCAAAGTCACACAAATATCAAGCAAAAAGACATTGAACATATAGACATTGAACATACTTCCATAAATATCAAGCCAAAGGAAAAAAAAAAATGAATCACTGCAGATTAAAACAAAAAGACATTGAACATACTTCCTGTTCAATTTCACACAAATCAAATTGAAACCCTAAATCCTAAATCAGATTGAAACCCTAAATCCTAAATCAGATTAAAACCCTAAATCCTTATACAAATTGAAACCCTAAATCCTAAATCCTATGAGATTGAAACCCTAAATCCTAAATCAGATTAAAACCCTAAATCCTTATACAAATGAAACCCTAAATCCTAAATCCTATGAGATTGAAACCCCAAATCCTAAATCGGTATACAAATTGAAACCCTAAATCCTTATACAATTTTAAAGAATCTGACAAAGGGAGAGAGAGAGAGAGATGCTAACCACGACATCGGATGGAGCGAGGGGCCTCGCCTGATGACGTAGCTACTGGGTTGGCGCCGACAATGGCTGTGGATGGCGCAGGGTTGCCATTGGTGAGAGATAGGAGAGGAGGTGGCACCGGGGTTGTTGCAGAGGGAGTGGGAGAGGGAGTAGGAGTCCCTGAGGCAGGAGGAGGAGTCGGGGCCGGGTTTGGAGAGGGAGTGGGAGTGGGAGTCGGGGTCGGGTTTGGAGAGGAAGTGGGAGTGGGAGTCGGGGCCGGATTTGTAGAGGGAGTGGGAGTGGGAGCCGGGGCCGGGTTTGGAGAGGGAGCCGGAGGCGCTGAAGCGGCTGAGTTCGATGGCGAGGTGGTTTGCAAGATCAATGGCGGAGGAATCGGGGCCGGAGTGGAAGAGGATTGCTTCTTTTTCCCCTTCACAGGGCGGCTTTTAGGAGGCATGGCGGAGGAGAGGTCGGAGGAGAGGTGGAGGAGGGACGAGAGGAGCGGCGGAGGAGAGGTGGAGGAGGGACGAGAGGAGCAGCGGAGGAGAGGCGGAGGAGGGACAGAGGCAAGTTGAAGAGGGAGGAGGCGGAGGAGAGACAGAGAGAGAGAGAGAGATAAAGTGAAACTGATTTGGGGCTAGGGTTAGGGGAGGGGTCCGAGTTTGTAAAATCTTACATATTCAGGCGACGGACATATAAAAAAATATTGTCGCCTGAAAATTTGGCGGAAATTCAAATTTTCGTGAAAATATAGGGGGGAAATTCACTTTTGCATTGGGGAGACATACTAATACTAAGTTCGTCTCCAGAATCATTTTAGGCGACAAAAAATAAAAGAGTCCGTCGACTGACCATTTGGCGGAAATTCAAAATTTGGTGAAAATAATGGTGGGAAATGAAATTTTATTCGAGCAAAATGGGGCAAAAATTCACTTTTCCATTGGGGAGACGTACTAGTAATAAGTTCGTCTCCTGAATCAATTCAGGCGACGAAAAATAAACAATTCCGTCGACTAACCATTTGGCGGAAATTCAAATTTTGGTGAAAATAAAGGTGGGAAATGAAATTTTATTCGAGCCAAAATGGTGTGAAATTCACTTTTCCATTGGGGAGACGAACTTAATAAGTTCGTCTACTGAATATTCTCAGGCGACGGGAATTTAATTGTTCCGTCGCCTGAAAAAATACAGATTTTTTTAAAAAGAGCACTTGGCATGTGTTATTGCCCTGTTTACCATAACTTAATGACAAATTGCACCAAAAAAATAGTCTTAGAAGCCATGATACCAACCATGTCATACACATACGAAAATAACCGCCATGTCTCACAAAAACAACGATTACAATATATGATTTATGGAATCCGAAGACATTATCAACCTTCGTCATCGTCATTTTCCTCTTCGTCATCCTCTTGTTCATCTTCATATTCATCGTCGTCTTCATCTTCATCTTCATCTTCATCTTCATCATGTTCATCTTCATCTTCATCTTCATCATCATCGTCTTCTTCTTCTTCTTCCTCCATTTCAAGATCAATGGCGAGGTTCAAATTTTCGAAATAGATCACCGGGCCAATCTCCTGATAAGCTTCTTCCACCTCATTGGTAAGATCATCTCCGCGAGTTGCTAGAGTTTGAGGATCATACACGTTCCTATGGGACATCACATTAACTACTTTCCAAGCATCACCCGCCTTTGGATCATCCACGTAAAACACTTGCCTCGCCGAGCGTGCAAGACAAAACGGGGAATCCTCATACCAACTGTTGTTTGTGTCCACAGAGAGCAAACCCATATCTACCTTGGTGCTTCCACTATTTTCAGGGTCGGTGTCAAACCACTTGCATTTAAACAACACAACTGGCATACAAGTAGCGTATATCAGCTCTACCACTTGTTCAAGTACCCCATAGTACTTAGCATCCGAAGTTTCCACCATCACCCCTGAATTTTGTGTTCTCAAATCTTTGTCTTTGTCCCATGCCACAAACTTCACCCCATTGACAGAGCAGGCCCAATACAGTTTGCATTGTAGTGGCCCCTTTGCCAAGTTCAGAACCTCCGGTTTTAGGTAGTTGTCTCCATCTCTGTGCAACTTAGAAACCTATACAACATAACATGTTAGAGTTCTGTTTTGGGAAAACAAACATGCAATTTGTTCAATGAAACATCACGTTCGTTCTTACCCATGGGTAGAAATAACTGAGAAAATCTTTTCTACGGTCCCATTCTTCATACTCCGGGTAAGCCTCATTATACAGGTTCTCATGAGATGTCAAGTAGAACTCAACTTAATTGCAGTTGGTTAAAACCTGCCAGTGAGCCTCTGCAATCATAGGTTCTCCTAACCTTTATCTCATGATTTCACCGTGAGGACGCACGAGGATTGAAACGACAGAAATATCATAGCTCAACTCCTTCATAGCATTCGTACCTGCACGGCTCTCATCTCGGCCCCCGAGATACAAGTTGCAGTATGTTGTTGCCCCGTTTAAAACGTAACGCTCTGAAATACTTCCCTCCGGGTAACAGTAGTTCTTCACTTGAGCCTTATATTTGCCAAGTTGCCTATAAAACAAAGGAAGAAGTTTTGGAGGGGTAAGATGGACGTGAATTTATGAGATGAATTTAATCTATAAGTAGCATACCTTTCTATTGGGTACATCCAGGTGTAATGTACTAGTCCAGTTTCTAACACTTGTTGCGGTAGGTGAACTAGAAGGTGTACCATGATTGTGAAAAAGTGTGGGGGATAAATCATCTCCAGTCTGCAAAGAATCTGAACTATCTCATCCTCCATCTGGCGAACATCCTCCTTCCTCACCTCCCTAGCACACAATTTCTGAAACCATTTCGCTAGTGCAACCAAAGTCTTGGCAACACCCAACGGCAGGTATGCACGGACGACAATGGGAAGAATGCGCTGAAACATAACATGAATGTCATGGGTCTTTAGGCCGTGGAACTTTCTCTCTGTAATTTTGACTTTGTTGTGCAAAGATCCAGCGTACCCATGGGGGTACTTCACTGCACCGAACCATTCGAATATATTTGGTATGTCCTCCCGTTTCACCAGGAGTGGCGCATGAGGGAGTGTTCCATCTCTCTTCTGTGCCTGGCTTCTCCGCACCCCTCTCTGCTGCAATGCGGCTCGAGCTTTGGGACCATCCTTTGTCTTCCCTTCTATGTTAAGAGTAGTGCCGATGATGTTGTCGAAGACGTTCCTCTCGATGTGCATAACATCGAGTGCATGTCTGACTCTAATGTGACGCCAGTAAGGCACTCTCCATAACTCGGACTTGTTGGTCCAACACATTCTGTTAGTGACACTGTATGGGGCCTTGAAAGCAGGGTGCGAGATGAGGACGGGGAAGTTGATCTTGTTGAGAAAGATGGAAACATAATGAGAAAGACATCGGACAAACGTATGAAAAGGGAAAAGAGAGTGAAAAGAGAGGTAGTTCTCGTACCTATCGATCTGTGAAAGAATTTGCTCCCCGTTCCAAGCATAAGGGCGTGTTCTGTGTTCTTCGCTTCCATTGAATGCCATACCATCGGTTCGCCACGGGTGGTTTAGTGGAAGCCATTGATAGCATGCATTTAGGTAGGCATAATGGGTTGCATTTAGCTTATTTAAGATGCATTTCATCCATGATTTGATTACAATTTGCATATTTACTCTCTATGTTGGTGGAATCGGAATCTACACGTTTTTATTGATTATTTCAGGTAATGGTAGATCCGAGGAGGAGGCATGGGTTGATAACGCATTGGATGAGAATGTCTAGTTGATCGAAGAAGCTTACATGAAGATCTCAAGAGGTCCTGAGAAGAAGAAGCGAACCTAAACGAAGAACAAGTCTGCAGAAGTTGTCGCCAGACATGCTGAACTTGTTTTGCACTTTTTGGAGGCCTCGGTTGTCCGATCGACTATTATGACCATGCGTTGGAAAGCTCTTTCAGAGGGCTACAACTTTCATGTTGACGTCGAGAGCTGATTCAAGACGGAATTTCCGTGAAAGACCAATGCAGCGCCCGCCGCATGGTTTGCTGCGCCCGCCGCATGGTTTGCCGCGCCCGCCGCCAGGGGCGGTATTCATGCTGCGCCCGCCGCATGGTTTGCAGCGCCCGCCGCAACTTTGCGGCGCCCGCCGCACGTACTGTCGCGCGCCGTTTTGATGGAAAAACCCTAGTTTCTAATTTATTCACTTTGAGGCCGACTTGGATGCTTTTAATTAGGACTTTTATGTTATTTTTCAAAAACTTCTATTCTATTCTTACTTTTCATCACACAATTAGAGAGAGAGCGATGTTCGCCATGGGCGACTAAACTCTCTTCGTTCTACTTGCAATTTGAAGCTTTATTTGGATTGATTGTGAGTTTCTGAATCTTGTTTCCTAGTTTCCTATTTGTGAATGCTTCAACTTCTTTGTGCTTAATTAATTATTGATTTGTTCTATCTCGTCTGGCCAACTCGTTAGATCAATTCAATTGCTAAGGTTTTGTAGATTCCTGATTGTGAACCTTAACCTAAGCGGCAAACTTGTTCCTTTAGGGATGATTGAACTAATTGAATGAGTAGGAAGTTGAATGTGTTGTTAAATCCTTCTTTAGGGACTGCAAATACCTTGGCTAATCTCTGAACTTAAAGCTATCAATTGGGTTAAATCCTTCTTTAGGGACTGTTCGATTAATAAGGGTTTCTAGGACTGATTGGACTAGTAACTATATTAGGTCGGGACAAGGGCATTCATAGGAAGACTAAAAGGACAAGAGGAAGTTACAATATCAATTCAACCAAATAAAGTGGATAGTTGTAGGTAGAGCGATCTTCTCTAAATTGTTTTGCATCAATTTTGTTTATAGTTTATTTTGTTTTCTTTCCAATCTCAATCAACCAAAAACCCCCCTTTCTACTAATTGGTAAATACACATTGTTGAGAAATACTTGATTCTCTGTGGGATCGACCTCTTACTTGCTTGCTATACTAGTGTGTAGGTTTGAGTTTTATTTTGATACGGTTTATGCGACTGAAAACCGCTCATCAAATTGGCGCCGTTGCCGGGGAATCAAGTTTATTTCTTTGTTTTGTGTATTTATTAATTTTTGTTTATATATCTAACTTCGTTGTGAACCTATCTTACGGTTCACAACACCCTTGCTACTAACTTTTTAAGATGTTGAGATTGTTGCAGTTTGAAGGTGAGAACTTTCACCAATATTTCACTAGATTGCATGAGTATGTTGACGACCTTGGTTCATGGGGTTATCAATTCAGCATCCGAGATATGATTATTTGCATACTTGATGGGATGACTGTTGAGACGCGAGCACTTGCTGAGTACATGAGTAACGGAGGTCTGAAACGGTTAGGAGGATTGTCGGGGTTGTGGGATTTTTTCTATTATATGGATTACCATGTTTCACAAGAAGTCTTGCTCGCTACGTCTTCTCTGCCGATGGAGGACTCTGTCACACACCTGGAGGATCCATTGCACACTCTTACTCAAGTGGTGCAGCAGTTAGAGGAAAGAAATATGAGCCGAATCGGAAAATTGGAGGAGCAAATGAGCCGCTGTAAAAACTTGGAGAATCAGATGAGCCAACTCATTCAAATTTTAAGTGCAAAAGGTGAGAAAGAAAGGAGTTTCGAAGAAGATGAGGAATTGGTTGCAGACAACGATAGTTTCTTAGATGATGGAGGAGATGGTCTAGTGCTTCCTGGCTTGGAATCTCATGAGTCGACGCATGAGGTTACATGTGATGTGTCTCCTACTCCATCTGCACCATCCATTCTGATATCGCCTATTGATGAACCAGGTCTAGAGCCATCAGCTGAGGCTAAAGAGGTAATAAAGGTAAACTTTTGCAATTTTGAAGTTAATGGTGTATATGTTGATCCTTTTGACTGCTATTTTGAGAAGCCACCAGCGGAACTGTGTTGGTGGTATCATATTCCTTCTGCAGAGAGTCATACTAGACTATTTGATAGATTGAAAGGGTTCTTGAGTTCCGCATTTTATGCTTTCAATTTATTGTGCTATGATGTGCTTTGCAAGATGTGTGCACAGGAATATGATATGTTACTGAGGGCCTTGACAATGTCTGAGAAATAAGGTCTTGAGATTGAGAATAAGTCAAGCCAATGACATTAAAGAGAGGCGCTTCTCGGGAGGCAACCCGAGGTAAGTTTTAGTTATTTCAATTCCTAGTTAGCTAGTTTTCTTTAACCCGACGCGCGCAATGCTCAGATCCGACCTATATCGCCCCTTCCACCACATTGTGAGTATTTCATTCATCTCTTTCTCTATGTTTTTATTTTTTGTTGTCTTTTATGTTTCATTGAGGACAATGAAAGGTTTAAGTGTGGGGGAGGGATTGCATTGCATATATATAGAATTTGCATATCATGTTTACTTATGATATCATGTTTACTTATGTTATCATGTTTATTTATGTTGTCATGTTTATTTTTATTCATATACTGCATATGAAAAAATCCAAAAATATCATGCATTGCATTTAAGTGTTATTAAATACCCATCTGACTTAGTTTGTCCTCTATTTTAAATTTCAAGCATGATTCATAAAAATCCCATGGAGTTCTGGATGTTTTGATTTTTGTCTGTATTTGATTTTTGTGGAACATGAGCTAGCAAATATAATTGAGCATGTATGATTGAGCTAAAGTATGATTGAAGTCCTAAAAACATGACCCTGTGAGGATGTTTGGCCTTATTTGAATTCTTTTGCTCAGTTGTGTGAATTACTCTCCTAGTGTTGCTACCTCTTGGCGTTGACTGCAGTATCTATTTCTAAAGACCAACTCACATGTTTGTTGCTTGCGGAGTTTATGTTTATATTTTGAGTCTATTATTTGAATTTTTGCATATTTAGTGAATAAGGTGGCAATGGTTGATGCACTTAGTAACCGGATCTATGCATGACACCCATGGATATGATTCGCGCAAAAAGGTGTTGAAAACTATCCGCTAGGAAAGAAAGCTTGATCATTGAGTAACCAAGTTCATTCATGACACCCATGTTTGCAACTTGCGTCAAAAGATGTTCAATTGGACTTCATATTAGTAGGTTGACGTGTTGATAGACCGGGGCCATTCATGACACCCATGTTTGCGCTTCGCGTAAGGAAAGCACCAAGACAAGAAAAAAAAAGAGAAAAGAAAACCAAAGAAAAAGAAAAAAAAGTGTCACATTTTATTTAGTTTTCTTTATTGTGTCCCGCAAGTAATGACATTTCGGTAGATATTTGGTGATATGGTGGTCAATGTCTATGAGCTTAGTGCATTTGGGATTGAGTAGAGAGTTGTACCTTAAAGCCTAAACACATGAGTGAAACACATATTTCTGGTGAGGTTGGATGATGTCTATTTCTAAGCTTTGATCACTATAATACATGCTATGACATTTGTTTGTTTGGTTTATGTTTTCACCTGCTGTGATGTTGCTTTTTGATGAGGTTGAAACTTGAAGGGATTTCTTGTGGGATACATTGATTCATGTTCATTCTATCATTGCTTGAGGACAAGCAAAGGTTAAGTGTGGGGGAGTTTGATAGCATGCATTTAGGTAGGCATAATGGGTTGCATTTAGCTTATTTAAGATGCATTTCATCCATGATTTGATTACAATTTGCATATTTACTCTCTATGTTGGTGGAATCGGAATCTACACGTTTTTATTGATTATTTCAGGTAATGGTAGATCCGAGGAGGAGGCATGGGTTGATAACGCATTGGATGAGAATGTCTAGTTGATCGAGGAAGCTTACATGAAGATCTCAAGAGGTCCTGAGAAGAAGAAGCGAACCTAAACGAAGAACAAGTCTGCAGAAGTTGTCGCCAGACATGCTGAACTTGTTTTGCACTTTCTGGAGGCCTCGGTTGTCCGATCGACTATTATGACCATGCGTTAGAAAGCTCTTTCAGAGGGCTACAACTTTCATGTTGACGTCGAGAGCTGATTCAAGACGGAATTTCCGTGAAAGACCAATGCAGCGCCCGCCGCATGGTTTGCTGCGCCCGCCGCATGGTTTGCCGCGCCCGCCGCCAGGGGCGGTATTCATGCTGCGCCCGCCGCATGGTTTGCTGCGCCCGCCGCAACTTTGCGGCGCCCGCCGCACGTACTGCCGCGCGCCGTTTTGATGGAAAAACCCTAGTTTCTAATTTATTCACTTTGAGGCCGACTTGGATGCTTTTAATTGGGACTTTTATGTTATTTTTCAAAAACTTCTATTCTATTCTTACTTTTCATCACACAATTAGAGAGAGAGCGATGTTCGCCATGGGCGACTAAACTCTCTTCGTTCTACTTGCAATTTGAAGCTTTATTTGGATTGATTGTGAGTTTCTGAATCTTGTTTCCTAGTTTCCTATTTGTGAATGCTTCAACTTCTTTGTGCTTAATTAATTATTGATTTGTTCTATCTCGTCTGGCCAACTCGTTAGATCAATTCAATCGCTAAGGTTTTGTAGATTCCTGATTGTGAACCTTAACCTAAGTGGCAAACTTGTTCCTTTAGGGATGATTGAACTAATTGAATGAGTAGGAAGTTGAATGTGTTGTTAAATCCTTCTTTAGGGACTGCAAATACCTTGGCTAATCTCTGAACTTAAAGCTATCAATTGGGTTAAATCCTTCTTTAGGGACTGTTCGATTGATAAGGGTTTCTAGGACTGATTGGACTAGTAACTATATTAGGTCGGGACAAGGGCATTCATAGGAAGACTAAAAGGACAAGAGGAAGTTACAATATCAATTCAACCAAATAAAGTGGATAGTTGTAGGTAGAGCGATCTTCTCTAAATTGTTTTGCATCAATTTTGTTTATAGTTTATTTTGTTTTCTTTCCAATCTCAATCAACCAAAAACCCCCCTTTCTACTAATTGGTAAATACACATTGTTGAGAAATACTTGATTCTCTGTGGGATCGACCTCTTACTTGCTTGCTATACTAGTGTGTAGGTTTGAGTTTTATTTTGATACGTTTTATGCGACTGAAAACCGCTCATCAGCCATCTACGGTGCCCATCGTAAACCATTCTCCCTTGTTCATGCGTTGCAGAAGTACCGTCCAAGCAAATAGGGCAGGCTTTATACCCCTTCGTCGCAGCTCCAGCCAACATCCCCAAGCCAGGAAAGTCGCTTATAGTCCACAACAATGCTGCTTTCATCGTGAAAGTGGACCCTGAGTATCGATCAACAGTATATACTCCAGTCCCCCATAAGTGGCGAAGCTCATCGATCAACGGCTGCATGAACACACTAAGACACTTTCTTGGAGACTTTGGTCCCGGAATCAACAACGCTAACATGTTGAATTCCGTCTTCATGCACAATGACGGAGGCAAGTTGTATGGCATCACTATGACAGGCCATGTGCTATAGAGGGTTGACTGATTCCCAAATGGATTGAATCCATCGGTTGCAAGTGCAAGTCTCACATTCCTCACGTCTTCAGAGAAATGCGGGTAGGTTTTGTTGAATTCTTTCCATGCCTCACCATCTTGTGGGTGTTTCAACCATTCTGCATCTCTCACCCGCTCTCCATGCCATCGCATAGCCTTTGCAATGTTCGGCTCCATGAACAATCTCTTTAGTCTAGCGGTTAAGGGAAAGTACCGGAGAACCTTCCGGGGAACCTTGCCTCTCGTACCCTCCCTAGTACACCACCTAGGTGTGTTGCACTTGGGGCACGCTTCGAGATTTGCATATTGTTTGCGAAATAGCACACAATTATACTCACAAGCGTCGATCAGCTCGTACCCAAATGCAAGGTCCCTAATCACACTCTTCATCTTCACTCCATCCGTAGGATGTTTATGTCCTTTCAGCAACATGCGAGCAATGTGTGCGCACATGGCGTCCATGCTCCTATCTGTCCAACCAAACTCTGACTTCATCTGCATTGCATCCAGACAGGCATCCAGAACAGTCATATCGCTGTTCTCACACAATGGCATGTTTGCTGCCTCTACAAGCCTATTATATTTCTCGTAATCATCGTCAACAACATATTGGAACGGAGGATCGTCAGGGACAGAGTGCGCCTCATATCCGGCATGAAACGGAAAAGCATCGTGCAGAATGTTCATAGCCGGTCCATCAACGGAGGAAGATGCCCCTTCCTCCAGGATCTGCGTTCGTCGTTGCTCATTTGTCCTATCAAATGGGGCTTCGCCATGCTTGTCCCAAACAGTATAACTAGGCCACATTCCCATGTGGGCCAAATGACTGTGTATTTCATCTATTGGGTGCCATTCATTGTTGCGGCATCTCCGACATGGACATAGGAAATGAGTCATTCCATTCGCATTATCTCTTAGATTCTGCATAAAGAGAAATATTCCATTTTGATACTCCCCGTGAGCGTGAGGGAGTAGCATCCAACTTTTGTCGCCCATTATCGTCCTATCATTATCAATCCATTCATATGAATTCATCACATTCTAAAATGAAATTGCACATAAACAATCCATTCTCATCATCTATGTCATTCTACACCACATTCTAAAATAAAATTGAACATAAACAATCCATTCACATACACAATCCATTCATACCTCAAACTCAATTTAAAATCAATTTCCAATCATAACGTTCTAAATTCCATTTTCATCAAAAACCCAAATAAAAATTCCATTCTCATCATCTATGTCATTCTACAACACATTCTAAAATAAAATTGAACATAAACAATCTATTCACATAAATTATCAATTCATAACACAAACTCAATTTAACCCCCATTTAACCTCAATTTCAACTCCATATATACATACACAACTCTTTCCCCTCATAAACTCCATTCAAACAACTTTTTTACCATCCAAACTCCATAAACAATCTATTCACATAAACAATCAATTCATAACACAAACTCAATTTAACCTCCATTTAACCTCAATTTCAACTCCATATATACATACACAACTCTTCCCCCTCATAAACTCCATTCAAACAACTTTTTTTACCATCCAAACTCCATTAAAAAAGACAACCTCATCATCAAATATCCAAACAAACAATGTATATGCATATATTCAACAAAAAAAACAAAAAAATTTAAAATTTATACATACCTTCAATGGAGGTGTGAAATGGGGGAAGAGTTTTCGAGCCCTCTAGGGTTATTTTGGGAGAAAGGATGAAGATGAGAATGATTTATTGTACAGTACAACCGATTTTAATTGTTTGTCACGGAAAATACATTCAGGCGACGAACTTATATATAACTCCGTCTCCTGAGTGAACAGTATTTAATATCCCCAACCAACCAGACTTTATTACTCTACTTTTGAAAAAGTCCAACGTTCAGGCGACGAACCACAAGAACTTCCGTCGCTACAAAGGCCCGAACAACGCTCAGGCGACGAACCACTAGTATTTCGGTCGCTACAAAGGCCCATTCTGACAGGCGTCATTCAGATACCTATTTGGGCGACCGATCTTGAGCAAAGTTCGTCGCCTGAATTTGTTTCGTCGCCTGAGTACAGTTCAGCCGACGAACATTGAGGTTTTCTGGTCGGCTGAACATGGGTTGGAGGCGGTTTGGGCATCCCAACGTTCAGGCGACGGGCCTTAGTAAGTTCGTCGCCCGAACCTGATTCAGGCGACGAACCTTTTGAGTTCCGTCGAGCGAGACGCAATCTGGCGTAGTGATGTAAAAATATATGTTTAAGATAAGATTTTACCCAATTTAGTTAGATATCATATATTTTGAGAAGATTAGTATAACAATATATGCTTAAGATAATATGTACCAATTTTCGTTTGATATCGATATATTTTTACAAGATTTACTCGGGTGTTATATATGAAAATATTATATTATATCTTTTTTATCGGCAGTCAATTAAAGACCTATTGGTAAAAATTAATTAGTAAAACAGATGTTAATATATAATTTATTTAAATTTATAAAAATAAAATAATATGTAAAACAGAGTGGTAGTTACTAGTTAGAGTTAATGTTTAACTATAAATTATTTTATACGGTTTTTTTATTATAAAACATATTAATATTACACACTTAACAAGTTTTTAGTTAATGGGCAAGATTAAACATCCACAATCCAACAAATGTTTGCCACTTTTTTTTCCCTTCAATTTTGACCTAATCCAATGGCATATGTTGTTCTTGAATTGTATAACTTGGCTTCACCGTCGACCAGTAGCTTATTTGCAATTGCAATTAAACGTCTTTAATTTGCACGTTTCCGATCGATTTTTGATGATGACCGACGGTGAATCGATCGATCTGCGACAACTACCCGGAAACGAAGGCGACAACTTTGGAGTATTGATTAAGTACGAAACTGTGGTTAAATATCGTAAATAAAAATTATGAGTTTATAAAGTGGGAGGTAAATAATTATTAATTGAGGCAGTGGCATAACATAAACTCCGAAGATCCAAAGGGAAATAAGAATTAGACAAATCGCGCCCATAAATATGAAGTTATGAACGGCGGCCGCCCCATGTGATAATGATCAAAATTACTATGAAAGTCTCCTAAATAATTGCATTAATTCTCGACTTATTAAAAAACTGCATTAATTAAGAATTACTCCATATTAGTTTTTCGGGTATGACTATTATATACCCGAAGAAAATACGATAAGAATACTTTATTGGAAAAAGAAAATCTTTAAGGAAAATGGGTGAAATAGTTTTGACCTTCATTCTCTAGTTTGTTTCTGGTGTCTAGGTCTTTGTTAATTGGTCTTGTAATCTTCGTTTCTGTTCATAACGATTTGTTCGTTACCGATCTTTTCGGCCTCTCGACTCATTGGGCATGTCCGATAGTCGAATTCTTTCCGGTTCAAAAAAAATAAGGAAATAGGTGAACCCCATAATCAGGGCCGTTCCGTTATATTTTGAGGCCTTGTGCAACTCATATGTCGAGGCCTTTTTTTTAAACTAATTCAAAGGGGGAAAATTAATCCATCAAATCCACTAATAAAAGAGATGTTCTCATGTTCAATTGAAATCAAAGCCAAAGTATTATTTTACATTCCTTGCTGTTGAATGTCTGTGAGTTCGTGACAATAAAAAAATCAAAACATGCTAATTTTGTAAGGAAAAAAATACTATCGAAACGGGTTGCCTCCCATAATTTTTTTGGGGAAAAAGTGGTTGCTGTAATTATTTTTTTGGAAAAAAGGGGGCTGTTTTTAGAAAAAAAGTCTGAGTGGGCTGTTTGCTGTAATTCAGTACAGAGTAAGAGTAATTGTTTTTGATATTTTTTTGGAAAAAAGGGGGCTGTATTTAGAAGAAAAAGTCCGAGTGGGCTGTTTACTATAATTCAGTACAGAGTAAGAGTAATTGTTTTTGAAAAATAAAAAAGGCCGGACTTGCCATTGCGGAGATTCGAACTTGCCACCAATTTGGTAAAAACGCAGCTCCTTACCATCTGATCTACTGAAACTAGTTGATACAGTTTACAATTTATATATAAATATTATAACACCTCACCGCTATACGAGGCCCCTAAAATTTTGAGGCCCTGTGCAATTGCACTCTTCGCACGGGCCTCAGGCCGGCCCTGCCCATAATCTAATTTAAAAATGGCTAAACTGGGTGTATCTAGGGAAAATATTTCCCAATTTGAAGGGCATAGGATCAAATATTTCTATCATATGCCCCAAGGGCATAGAAGATAGAAAAACCGTTATTTTTTTGTTTTTGATTATACTCCGTAGAAAGTAGTTAGGTTTTGCTACATTCTGTCCGTAGTCCAACCTAGAGCATCCTTACGGATAAGAACTGGCTACATTATGTTGGAGTTAAGGATAGCGTTAGGGATTAAATTTCTTAGGTGGGTAGTCTATCCGCAACGCTATTAACTTCCTTAAACTCATGACGAATACGAACCGAAGAAAATTTCAAGAGGTCCAGTCGGGAGTCCGATATGAGCATTTCGATCTCCTATGGGCAATTCCAAGAGCCCAAGAGCGCATTAATAACGCATTGGTTATCTCATTTGCTATAACGAGTCCACCGTCGAGGGGCTCCGCCCCCCAGACCCTTCGGATGCATCGCCGATCAACAATGATTCAAGACACATTAACAAATCTCCACCTTAACTTGAATCCTCTCAAAAACAGATGCACCCATGACAAGTGCCCAGACGTTTCTCTGCCTTAGATTGGTCCTTGAAGAAGGACCCAGACTGCCCCGCAGAGCAACTCGACATCTGGTGATGTTAAGCAAGTCCAAACAATGTTGGAACTTTCTCTCCATAACTGACTTAGTGAACATATCAGCGGGATTATCAGCTGTTCCCACCTTCTTCACCTTGATTCTCTTCTGATTCCTCAGAAAATGGTACCTTACATCAATGTGCTTTGTCTTCTCATGATGGACTTCATCCTTGGTTAAACATATTGCACCCAAGCTGTCGCAATACACTAAAGTCTAATCCTGATGTAGGCCTAGATCATTGACCAAGCCCTTAAGCCGGAGTCCCTCCTTAGCAGCTTATGTCCACTTCGCTGGTCATCAATCTCCTACTATCCACATCGCCGGCATAATCATAGTCTGAAAACCCAACAACCAAGCACTTTGTATCATTCCCATAGCATAAACCAACATCAGTAGTGTCTCTGAGGTACCTGAAGATCCTCTTCACAGCTTGCCAGTGCTCCTTTCCAGACTGAACCATAAAGCCACTTACCACACTAACAACGAATGCTAGATCTGGTCGAGTGCAGACCATAGCATACATCAGACTCCCAACTGTGCTAGCATTAGGGACTTTAGACATGTACTCCTTCTCCTCCTCGGTCTGAAGTGTGTACATTCCCAGCTTGCTGTTAGACGCCATTGGAGTATCTATAGACTTAGCCGGAGACATTCCAAACCTGCTCAATATCTTCTTGATGTACCCTTCTTGAGATAAGAAGAGTTTTCTATGCTTCATGTCTCTATAGATCTCAACTCCCGGAATTTTCCGAGTAGCATCCAAATCTTTCATATCAAACTCTGCACTGAGACAATCCTTCCGCTTTTGGATATCTGACTTGTTCTGAGAAGCAATCAACATATCATCCACGTATAATACTAGATAAATACGCGAACCATCATCCAGACTGTTGTGGTAAACACAGTAATCATATGGACTCCTGTTGTATCCCAGCTACATCATATAGCTATCAAATCGCTTATACCACTCCCTTGGTGATTGTTACAACCAATACAAAGACGTCTTCATTCTGCAAACATGATTCTCTTTTCCAAGAACCTGAAAACCATCCGGCTGAGACATGTATATTTTCTCCTCCAACTCTCCATGTAGGAAAGCCGTCTTCACATCTAGTTGCTCAAGCTCCAAATCCTGATGTGCAACCATTGCTAGTAGCACCTTGATGGAAGTATGTCTGACCACTGGTGAGAAAATCTCATTGTAGTCTACTCCCTCTCGCTAATTGAATCCTTTTGCAACTACTCGTGCTTTGTACTTAATACCCTCATGCTGACAGTCCTTCCTTTTCCCTGAAGACACACTTGCAAATAATCACCTTCCTATCAACATGCAGTTTTACAAGCTCCCAAGTCTGATTCTTCTGAAGAGACTTCATCTCTTCTCCCATTGTTGCAAGCCACTGTGCTGACTCATCTCCAAAAACAGGAGCGTTGTCGGTGGACGGCGCATCATCTTCCACATCCTCGGCTACTTGCATGGCATATCCCACCAGCTCATCATACCTATATCTAGCAGGAGGTCTGGTGGTAAATCCTCTGTATCACTAGTGTTTGACTCAATAATACTTGGATGTGATGATTGGTTGGTGACCAAATCATGTACCTGACTCTCAGATGGAGTGAAGTCCAACTCCACCTTCTCAACAACAACCTCTTTATCAACTGCATCACTGGTCTTCTTTCTAGAATTCAGCAAAGAACTCTCATCAAAGACTACACTTCTACTAAGTATAATCTTGTTGTCAGACCAGATCTTGTACCCTTTCACACTAGTACCATAGCCCATGAAGACTCCCTTTCTTAGAACTTCGCTCTATCTTACTCTCATCAACATGATGACAGGCAATGCACCCAAAAACCCTCATATTAGAGTAATCAGCAGCCTTTCCAGTCCACACCTCATAAGGTGTTTTGCCGTCAATACCTGTGTATGGGCTTTGATTAACGAGATTACAAGCCGTTGAAACTACTTTTGTCCAGAATCGCCTGTCAAGGCCTGAATTGGAAAGCATACATCTTGCTTTCACCAGAAATGTCTAATTCATCCCTTCTGCAACACCATTCTGTTGTGGTGTATATCTGACTGTATGATACGGAGAAATGCCCTCATCTCTGCAGAAACCATCAAACTTAGATAAATATAATTCCAGACCATTATGAGTTCACAGCCTCTTGATCTTCTTTTGAGTCTGATTCTCTACTAGAGTCTTCCACTCCCTGAACTTACTGAAGGCCTCGCTCCTCATCATGAATACCCAAGTCATTCTAGAGTAAACATCAATACGAGACAGAAAATACATGTGACCACCCTAGGACTAAACATGTGAAGGACCTCAGCATTCCGAATGGATGTAATCCAGTGTGCCCTTTGTGTAATGAACTGCTTTAGGAAATTTGTTGCGATGTAATTTCACAAACACACAATGTTCACAAAACTCAAGGCTCTAGGCCTTATGGCCTCCTAGAAGATCTGCTTTCGAGAGAATTTGCATCCCCCGTTCACTCATATGAGCCAACCTCATATGTCAAAGCCTAGTCAGATCAGCTTCCTGAACCCTGACAGAAACAACCGCTGCAACACCTGTAACTGAGGAACCTTCTAGGGTGTACAAAAGTTCCCTTTCCCCGCTTGACTACTTGCAGAACCACATCAGAGCCTCTGAACACACGCAGCTTTCCACCATAGCCTGTGTAACTGAACCCCTTGTTGTCTAACACTGTTAGGGATATCAAATTCTTCATCATGGATGGAACATGCTTGACATCCTCCAATGTACGAAATTTCCCATCATCTGTCTGAAGCCTGACTGAGCCAGTCCTAACAACCTTGCAGAGAGCATCATTCCCCATGGATACATTGCCCTCGTCAACACAGATATATGTTGCAAACAACTCCTTTTAGGACATATGTGATAGGACGCCCCAGAGTCAAGATACCACACATCAGCCTAGTGTGTGTGATCATTAGCTAACAGAATAATATCTTCCTCATAGGTATTGCCACGATCAACTACTGCTGCAGACCCAGATTTCTCCTCCTCTTGCTTCTTCTTCTTCAGGCAGTTATTCTTCCAATGACCTTTCTCCTTGCAGTAATTATATACATCGTTTGGTTTAGGGCCTGATTTGTGATCTTGTTGATGCTTCTTCTTATTTCTCTTTCTACCGTCAGATTTGCTTATGTTTGCCACAAGCCCGTAAGCTTGATTGTCTGCAACCGACGCGATTGTCTTCATAAGCAACTCTCTGATGTGAAGCGACGATCCTACCTCTTCCAGCGTGATGGCATCCTTCCCAATGACGAACGACTGAACAAAGTTCTCGTATGTGGGGGGTAGAGATACCAACAGAATTAGGGCAGCATCTTCATCCTCCACCTTAACATCGATATTACGCAATTCAAGTAATAGCGTGTTAAGTTGATCAAGATGATCTCTGAGTTGTGTTCTTTCCTGCATACCCAGCCCGAACAACTGCTAATTTAGAAGCAACTTGTTCATCAAAGACTTTGTCATATACAAACTCTCCAACTTCAGCCACAAGCCGCATGCAGTTTCCTGATCAGCAACTTCTGTTATTACTCGTCTGTGATACACAACATAATCGTCGAATAAGCCTTCTCCTCCAGAAGGTCGTACTCAACCGTGGTTTTATCTGCCCCCTTCTTGTCGGAGGTTAACGGTGCCCATAAACCTTGCTGCTTTAGGAAAGTCGGCATCTTGATCTGCCACAGTCTGAAAGAATTTCTTTCAGTAAAATTGTCGATCTTCAACACACCGCTGATACTAGGCATCATTCTTGGTGGAAATCAACAACCGAAGCTTTGATACCAATTTGTTATAACGAGAATGAAAATAGCGAAGAAAGACACAGAGATTTACGTGGTTCGACAACGGTGTGTTACCTACGTCCACGGATAGAGAATCGGTTTTGTATTAGAGGTGACGATCCGCTAAGGGCTCCGCCCCCCGGACCCTCCCCCCGGATGCGTCGCCGATCAACGATGATTCAAGGCACATTAACATCATTCAGTTTCAATCTTTTTGATATTTTTATTGAGTGCTTCTTTGATACCTTTGTATACAACCAGGGCTTCACCCCCGATTATAGTATTAAAGTTCTCTTTCTCAGCTTTTGGGGTTTTTTCCATTTGATATTTTTCTTTTTTTTCACACTGTCTTCGGTTTTTTGTGAATTAGATTCCCCCTTTCATTCTCTTTGAGGTCATTCCTAGAGGATTGATTCTAATTCAAGATCATTTTTTTAAAAGTTATAATGGAATTGATATTCCCAGTATCATTTCTAAAAATGATTTGATTTCTAAAGTATCATAGACTCTACCAGATGGCTGCTAGTTTGGTAAAAGATTCTCTACCTAGTGTTAGTTTTAGATCATTCAATATTTCACTTGGATTTTTGTCAAGGTTCCTATATTTACTGATTTTCTGACATATGTTTGGCTCAATATTATTGGTAACATTTCTTTTGTTTGGGCATTCTATGAGAATATGGTATAAATCTTTTTGTGGGTGATTACAGAATTCACATTGCATGAGCACCGCAATTTATCTTTGTTCGAGTTTTGCTTTGGTAGGGAGCCCATTTTTTGTGATCTTCCAAAGGAAGTTTTTAATTTTTGGTTGGTTGTAAAGGTCCCATAGTCATTCACAATGAGTTTTTCGGTGTATTCTATTCATGTTACAAGTGTCATGCATATTTATATTCACCTATCTATATCTATCTATATACATACATTAAAACCAATGCATAGCGTTTTATATGGCGCGTTGTGGTTGATTCTAGGAAAAACATTATGTGGCACATTGTGGTTGATTTTAAGGGAAAAAAAATAATAAAATAATATATTGTCATATTTTATAGATAGTTATGAAAGTCGCAATCTATTTATATATATTTCAATTAATGGAAAAAAATACAAATAAAAAATATTTTAGTCATACATACCAAAAATATTAATAGATAAGTACGTAGTATTTAATAAGTTCTATTTTATTTATATCTAGATTATTTTTTGGTGGAAAGAATTATTTATATCAAAATTAATTATTTAATAATTATATCTATATTATTTTTTGAAGCCAAAATAATAAAATACTACATAGTCACAAGCCATTCATGAATAGATATTTTAGTAAACTTGAGTAAATACTATATACTATTTATTTAATACAAAAAGTAATTTTCAAAATCAATTATGTATTAAATTACATGAGATTAAATTAATGGTACTATTGTAGATTAAAAAAACATTTTACCTTATAAATGTGAATTTTATTTATATTTTCAAATAATCTAAATAAAAGATATTTAGAATAAGATTATATATAATCTCTCGAACTAATATTGTTTATATCCATATTATATTTTGATGGAAAAATGATTTATATTTATATTATTATTTTATTTATTTATTGGAATTTATCAAAATTATTTATAATATTGTATTAATATATATTCTCCGTATACGAGACGAGACCTACACTAGTTATCATATAAACCTCATACGGAATCTCCAACTCATTTATTTACACAGTGTTACATTAGTAGAAACTGCATATGGAAAATTAACCCCCGCGATAGAAAAACGTCTAGAAGATTTAGACAGAAATGCACAAGACATAAAAAGAATTATGTCAACAATATTTGAAACAATAACTCCATAACAAAAGAAAAAATTGGCAACTGCTTGGTGGTGTCTTTAGACATCTAGAAATAAGAAAATCTTCAATAATGTAAACACCCTCACAATCCAAAACTTGGAAAAGATGACAAGACAAACAATCACAAATTGGGGGGGAAAACCGAAATATTTGGATGAACCAAATATTAATGCTTCCCCCAAAAGAACGGAAACCAGAAAGAAACGACATCTACGGTGGAATAAACCATCTAAAGGTAAATTCAAAATAAATTTTGACGGTAGTAACAATTACTCTGGCTCTTCTGATGCGGGTTTCATCATCCGCGACCACAAAGGCTCGCTGATTGCCTGCGGTGGCAGAGAGCTTACTCTCGAGTCACCACTTATGACGTACTGAGGCTAGAGACTTCTTTTGGGTAGGGGTGTTATTCGAGTCGAACGAGCCGAGTATCTAGGTGCTCATGTTCGACTCGTTTTTCATCGAGCCAAGCTCGAGCCGAGCTCGAGTCGAGCCTGATTTTTTTTACGAGCTTAAAATCGTGTTTGTATTCGGCTCGCGAGCTGTATAAGGAGCGCGAGCTCGAGCTCGTTTTTGTTTGAGCTGAGCTCGAGCTCACGAGCTCGTTCGAGCTAGATTTGCTCGTTTTGAAGTTTTCAGCTCGTGTGAAGCTTGTTTTGTTGAAAGCTCGAGTTGAGCTCGTTTTGAGCTCGTGAAACATACATTTGTTGTCTGATTTAGCAAAGAAACATATATGTAGTGCATTACAGTATTACACTAATACATTCAGTCTAAAAATTATATTCAATCCAAACTCCAAAACATTCACTCCAAATATTACACTAATACATATTAATAGAAGCATAAGTTCAATTTGAAGATGAAAATGCCAGATTACAGATTTTACCTATCGCAGATTTTACAGATTACATATTTTTTTAGCAAATGATAGATTACAGATTTTGTTCAGTACAGATTCAACAAATTACAAATTACATATTTAATAGAATACAATTTTTTTTAGCAAATGATAGATTATACAGTGATTAGGTCGGAGGGGGCAGGGGTGGTGTTGAGGGTGTGAGATCGGTACGAGGAGCAATGTTCTAAAAGGCGCTAGGCGGCCGCTAGGCGGTGGGTGGCCGCCTAGCGCCTAGGCGGTTAGGTGGGTGCCTAGGCGGACTTAGAACAAACTTGATTATTTTCTTATATTTTGACGAATAACACTTGTCAATAATTCATATAATGTAATAATAATCCATAATATCACTCATAAACCCAAATTTGCAAAAGTACATGTCTGACTAACAACTCTAAACCTCCTAAAATCTAAAACTATAAGTTCGACTGAAAAGCAAATGCATCCCGACATGGGGATAAAAAAAACCCAAAGTCAACTAATCATATGCTTAGAAGTGCAAATTGAATAATCGTTGGACTAGGCGGTGCCTAGGCGGGCCCAGGCAGCGCATAGGCGGGACCAGACGATGCCTAGGCGGCGCCTAGGCAGGACTAGGCGGTTCCTGGACAAATTTCCGCCTAAAGGTCCGCCTAGGCTTAAAAATTCCTAGGTCTCGTCCCGCCTAGCGCCTAGGCGGCGCCCAAGCGGCGCCTAGGTGCGATTTTTAGAACACTGACGAGGAGACACTCGGTAGTCGATATGCCGAGCTTTGAATGGAACTACAAGGACAAGATCTGATAGGACGAGATCTAAAGGGTGAGAAGGGCGAGATTCGAGAACGACCCCAAAATCAAAAGGGGAGAAAGGCTAGAAATCACAGCAAACCTAGGTTAGAAGAGACAACGCAGCGTTGACGAGGCACCGAGGTTGGAGGAAGACACACGCCGGTGAGATGAGATCTGGCAGAGCGAGGCTTGACTGCTTGAGGACGAGATCCCAAAACGAGGATTGGAGGCCTGGCGGCTGGAACGCCCTGGAGCCGAGTATACTAAAGTCTGAAAGTGATGGGGGTGGCATCAGGAGAAAACCTAAATTTAGGTTAAATAAGCTAAGGGCAATTACGTAATTACCCCTTTAATACGAGCTATACGAGCAAGCTCGTATAAAGCTCGAGTTCGGCTCGAGCTCGTGACGAGCTCGAAATTTTTCTCATACTCGTTCGTTTTTAAATATGAACGAGCCCGAGCCGAGTTTTATACGAGTCGATCCCGAGCCGATCACGAGTAGCTTGTCTCACATAACACCCCTACTTTTGGGCATCCAGAAGACAAAGGAGTTGGGTCTGTCCAATATTCACATTGAAGATAACAACCTAATGGTGATCAACGCAATTAAGGGGTGCTGGTCCTGCCCATGGGATATTGAGATGCTCACGACAGACCTGCTCATGCTTCTCCGGTTCTTCAACCATGTTGACCTTTCGCACTGCTTCCGGGAGATTAACAAAAGCGCCGACCACATCTCTCGCCTCTTCGAGTTTGCCGCCTGTCCAGATGTTCGGATAGATAGGCATCTTTGTATTCTCATCCGCAATGATACTTTTGGATGGAGATCTAGTAGGGAATAGCCCAATCCAAATCCTTATTTGTATCAAAACAAAAAATTTTAAAAAAAAAACCTACACGCCAAAAATGTAAACGGCATATATATTATTTTATTGCCAAAAAGTGAATAAAAATACATGCATGGAAAATCATATATGTCGTGTATTTAATTAAAAATAAATATACATACTATGTTAACAAAGTTTTCCTACAACGAAGCCAAACACTATCACATGCAAATGTTTAATTCCATATGTTGTTCACGTGTTAACAATAAATGATAAATGATTTATATTCTTTCGCTTATATACAATAGTGTTCGGATCCGCGAATACATATATTACGTACATTTTATTAATATATTTTGAAAAACAAATTTTATTTAATATTGTTAAATAGGTAAAGCCGTAAAGATATTAATAGGCTAGCTAGTGGGTTTTTCGAATATCTCATTACGTGGTTCATATAACATATTAGGTTTAATTATAGTCATAGAATAGTTGAAACTAGTAAGAGGATATAATTCGCTATTAAAATTATGGTTTTTCCATCCTATTTCCTTGTGAATAAGAATAATAATCCACCCCTTATACTTATTATTTTAGAAGCAATGTCTTCACAAAAAATGTAGTCATGTGTCCAACTTTGAGCAGCCTAAGAAACTACTCCGTGCTTTTTTCCACCCACGTTCTCTTCAACCCCTCAGCTCCGCTTTCTTCCTCAAATCGTTTTTCCTTGACCTCCTCTCTTCCAGAAGCAATGTCTTTTATTTTCATCCCACTCTCTTCCACCTACTCAACCTCCTCCGGCGACGGATCCAGCCGAGGGGGCACCGTCCTGTCCCGATTCCAGTTCACAGCCAACCAGTCGGAGAAGCCCGAATCCGGCGAGGCATCTGGCGTTCCGGCCCAATCTGCTGCCCCAATCCCCGGGCGCGGCCATGGCAGAGGAAAATCCTTGCCTTCCTCTCCATTCCTCCCGTCTTTCAACGCACTTGCTGCTCCGGATCCAGTCCCTTCCTCGGAGAAATCCTTCTCCGGCGTCGGTCGAGGCCGCGGCGGCGCCGATGTTGAGGTGAATAAGGAGGATTCGAGGTTTAAGACGTCGATGTTCTTTTCCAAGGATGGCGGCGAGAGCAGTGGCTCTGATGTGCTGCGCCTGTCAGGAGTCCTGTGAACCCTAATCTCAGGAGGTCGATTGGGGAGGCGAATTTGCCTGGTAGAGGTTTGTCAGGTATGTGTCGTGGACAGACCCCTAAAGGTCCGGACATGCCGTCAGAACCGGAGGAGAACCGGCATCACATCACAACTCCTCTACATCTCCGTCAACTCTCTCATCTCCTTCTTCAGACGATTTCGACAATCATCCATTGACTTCGATTCAGCGATGCAGTCCATCACTCTTCTTCTTCTATGCTACTGGATCCGAGATGTTATAATTTTTTCAAATCTCCGGCTAGGGTTTCAGGTTAGGGTTGAAATTACTTAAATTTGCTTACTGCGCTTATGTGCTTCAGTTTGATTGAAATTGAAATTGCCTTTCCTTTTAACAAGTTGCTTGCTATGCTTGATTGAATTTGAAATTGCTTGCAATATTGATTCATTTTGGTTGTTGTTGCTATGTGCTTCATTTTGATCGAATTTTAATTTGGCTTTCCTTTGAACAAGTTGCTTCCTATGCTTGATTGAATTTGAAATTGCTTGCAATATTGATTGAGTTTAGGACCTTCTTTCAATCCATGATGTCATATTTGATCTTGTGTGGTGGTGAATTGAAGTACTAAATAGGCGTGTGCAACTGTTGGTTAGCTAAATTCCAGAAATGAGCCAGACATTGTCTTCTTTTCTCTTTGTTATAGGTTGCACCACGGTTACAAACCAGCAGACGTGTAATTGCAAAGTTGCCTGATCCTCAACTGAAAGGTTATTCCCTGAAGAGGAGATGCACATAATGGCTTACTTACCGAAGGAGTGTTTGCTGCTGGATCCAAACATCCGACCTTGCATATATGCTCAGGTTTGATGATTCTCTGAATCTTTGGTGTTTTCTGCTGCGAGTTGTTTACTAGGGATATAAACTTGTGTCGTGAGAGTGAAATGATTGAAAATTTGTTCTCTTTGATGTATTCTGGATTTCTGGTGTTAGAATTGATTTGTTTACTTCGATGTTTGTGGATTTTGGTTGCTGCTGACCCTTTTTTATCGCAACCATGTGATCCCCAATTTCAGGAATTGGATATTGCTTACACATGTCTTTCCTGTTTCATATATTTTTAACTAGCGGATATTAGTTTGGAATGAGTTATCAATTTAACAATCAAATGAGTACGGTGTTCTTTAATTCAAATATCAAAGGGGATTCACTTGCACACTATAAATGTAACTTTTGGAATGCAAAATCTAATCCTTTAAAGAAATTTTGAGGCCTGAAGAGCTAGCAAGCAAATTAGTCCTTTGAGGAGGAGTCACTTACCAAATAGAAATATCACCTACCTAAAACTTTTGGATGAATTTTTTTTATCTTCAAAGGTAAGCTTGAGGAGCAGCCAGGCAAGTTATACTAGAACGATTTCTTAGAATATGAAGTATTGTGTTTGTTAATGTATCAAAAAAGATTTATGCTTGCAAAGCAGTGCATGCCAGTGAAGACACTGCAACTGTACACATTTCTCTTTTGTTTGGGAGGGTGAGATGAAAATGTTCTATTTGACTCTGAAAGATCGCAGCTCAAAATGAGCCTAATCTTGATGAGAAGGATATGTGTTGTTGAAATTGTCTAAAGAGTAACTTGTAAATATGAACAACCAATATAGTTTTTTTCTGTCTTTGTCCACACTGCAGAAGGTACAAGTGAAGATATTGCTCATCCATGGAAACTATAGGGTGGACGATCGAGGCTTGAAGACTCACCATGGACGTGTGAGTAATATGACCTTGTGACTATTTGTTTATGCAATTGATTTTGTTGGCTTTGAAATGATTGATCATATTTTCTTTTAAAATTGTGATGAATGCAGAATGCTTCACTTAGTTTGCACGTCTCTATATTTAGTTACAAATTAAATGGTATAATCTCTTATAAGTTGCATGAACTGATCTGGAGTATACTCTTAGATTCTCATCTCTTTAACTCCTAATTTTAACTTTATTCCAATTTTTTTTGTTATGTTATTTAAATTTTGCAGGCTAAACTATCTTCTATCCCTAATATTTTCAGGATATTTTCTTCACCCCTTCTTGTATCATAACCTTCTTCCTCATTAGTCCTTACTTTACCATTTATTACGAATATAGCAAATGCAAACCCGTCATATATTTAAGCTTGGGAAATAGCTTTGACAAGGGATCCAAGCTTAAGGTATATATTCATGGGCACTATAAATTGGAGTTTCTTTTATGATGAACAAATGATTGTTTGTTAGGTTTTCGAACAAAATTTATGAATTTTCACTTTATCGAAGGTCGAACACTTGGCGGGCCACCTTCGTGTCCCCAAATTAGGCAGCTTTGTGGATGTGAAATGCGAATGCCTTAATCTAACCATTTAGTGTTGGTTTTGTTTGTCTTTGCGATGGAATAAGGTTGTATACATCTTACACATGCCCCTTTGCTCAGCGAGTTTGAATCACTCACAACTTCAAGGTTAGTTTCATGGACTTTTATTATTTGATCTGTTAACATATGATGAAATTTGATATGATTTTAAAATTGATGTGTGTTTGCTTGTAATTGGGTCTGCAAGAAAAGATTAAGCTGGTGAGGATCAACCTTCAAAATATGGAATGTGTGTTTGCTTGTAATTCAGGGTCTGTTATAGTAGGATATGATGAAATATGCTTCTGTTTGTCAAGGAAAAGAAATTTGGAAAACATTTCTTTCTTTTTACTTTCTTTGATCTTTATCACTGCGTTTGGTTTAAATCAATTTCTCATCCCGTTTTCCTTGCTCACGTTCTCTACAACCAATGGGAGATCTCAAGAGTAGCAACCAAGGTGGTTGATGCGAAGGTTAGGGCCAAGTCCAGGTACCACCTCCAATAGCTCTCCATCTTTCTCTATCAGGCTCTCTCATTTGGTATCTAAGTGATACATTTAGTCTTTCTATTCATTGTATGAAAACTTGTGAAGAGGTATTGAATTTAGTCATCCCACCCTAAATAAAACCATAAGCTAAATCTTTGTTAAAAATTGAGCCACGTGTCTACGTTTTACAAAATTAAGAAACCACTCTCTTCCTTAATTAGTCCCAACGTTTCTTCCTTATAAATGTAAGTAAGGTTTTAGAGAGTTGCAAGCAAAGATGAATAAACTGGATCAGTGCTATATCTCCCAAATTGATTGAAGAAATTATGGATTTTTTTTGTATATGGCCTTTTTGGTCTAGGTCTCTTTGTAACTTGGTTATAGATGGCTTGATCAATAGGTGTAGTTGTAGACTTGTACGCTTGTAGCTGAGATGCCACTATTAACTCTGACCTTGAGCTTGGCTGAGATTGTGGCTAAACTATTTTGCAAGCTACAGGCTCATTTCTATGTTAATAGCAATTTGATTTGACTTACCAAATTGATTATTGATTGGGGATTTTTTTAATGTAATATATGTCTTTCTCTGATGAATATTCTCATTTATGATTGGGTTGGTTGGTTGGTTGTGTTGTTTGTATATTCTTGTGTAAATCGTGTAAATAACTCAAGTTCTTGTTGTAGTTGTATTCCACTTAGGCGGGAGTACCTGAGTTAAATTATTTGGTCTTCACAGTCACTCATGCTGGGTTGATACATGGATTTTGAGCTTAAATGGACCATCTTTCTCATGATATGTGAAGGGAAAAGTGCAAAATTATCCAACATTGGCCAACTTCTGGAGAGACGTGGTAAGGAGTTTCTTGGTTCTAGATACAAGGATCCTTTATCGAGCTTCTCGAATTTCTAGGCATTCTCTATCGAAAACCCGGAAGTATGCTGATCTTTCTTTGAAATAATGTTCTTTTTATGTTTCAGATTGCACTTAACTTTTCGATAGTTTTTTGTAGTCTGCCTCATGTTTCTGATTATCTCCCTTTATATTAGTCGGGTTTACTGGAAGAGCATACTTGAAGAGATGGAAATTTCATTCTCTGTTAACCCCCAATGTATCTGACGGAGGGAAAAGTCGTTGATTTCCCTTGCCAAAAATAATTCCAAAACGAACAAACTAGTATAGTATGCAAGTAAGGGGTCGAACCCTAGAGAATCAAGTATTTATAAATATTGTGTATTTATTAATATAAAAAGAAAAGATTTTTATGAATAAAAATAAAAGAAAATAATATTGACAAAAGCAAATAAAGGATAGAAGAAAAGCGTTTCCACCTACAAGTTCTCGATTTTGGTTGGTTTTATTGATCATCGAATCCTTTTCAAGTTATTACATTTTCCTACGAATTCCTCTCGTCTTGGTTTATATAGATTAAAGTCCTACAAGTCCAATTAATCCCTTACACCTCAATGCAACCCTAACACGGTCAAGATTTAACAAAGAGATAGCAAATAGTCCCAAGAACTTGAGCATATAAATAACACCAATTAAACACGGTAAATCGATGTTTAAGATATATGTCAACTCCCTACATAATCATGCTTCAAACACGGAATCCACAATCTTATGCGTACTACTACGGAAATAACACAAATACGAAAGTATTAAATCCTAGCATGAAATCAATATTATCAAGGTAGCTAATCAAGATAATATCAATAACATAATCAATATCACACAAAGAAGTTGAAAGAATTAAAGAGGAAAAATAACTTATATTAGAAACTCACAAACCACCAACCAAGTCTTAAAAGTGTAGGCGAAAACTAAACACTTTAACACTCCATAAACACGAACCAAAACAATTAGAGGAAAACTAAACTAAAGCCGCCGTATACACGGCTTTCTTCTCTTGTCTCCCCCCTCTTGCCGTATGAATGTATTGTATATATATAATGTAAAAACTTTCCTACTTAACTAGTGCTATCTAATCTTAAAAAGGAAACAAAACTTTTATCCTAATATGTGATATATATCTAATTCTATCTACCTAATCTAAATCTAAATCTAAATCATACAATATATAATATATCTATCTAAATGTGGGACGTACGGCAGCCACTTCATGAGACATCATGGACCTCCTTCCATATACAAGTCGATCGGCCTAGTTGATGTGGTCTTAAGCCAAATGTAAATTGCGCAATCTGCACTCTCTCCGGCTTCGTATGATTTGTCCAATGCAGTTCATTCCAAATTCGCTCTAAAATGCCTGAAATAAATAACACACGGGTGTAGACTCCGAAAAGCAAATAATAGAAAATAAGATATAAAATAAGTAAAAATGCTTTAAATTAATATGCAAATCTATTCTTAAAACATGACTAAAATAGACACTATCAGTATCCTACGTGAAAACTCAGCTTATCCAAGAGGTCAGTGACTGCCCGGAGCATTTTTAAACCCTGCAGAAAATTGCTTGAGTCTGAAGAGAGAAGAACTTGAAGGATATTGTTGCTATCTGGCGTGATGAGGTTATGAGTTACCGGTGAAGAACATGACACTTCAACAATTTCGCAAAGAGGTATGGTATGTTGAATTTACTGAGCATCTCTATAAGGAAACTAAATGGGACATGTTGTAGTGCGAGGGGCTGCATTTTTCTTCTAGATTATGATTGATATTCAAGTTTCGATTCTCTAATATCTGAACATATGTTTGCACTTTTCTGGGGTTTTTTCCGTTTATTTCTTATTGAAGAATTAGATGTGCAGTTATTATTGAAGAATTAAATGGGACATGTTGTAGTGTCAGGGGCTGCATTTTTTCCGTTTATTTCTTCTAGATTATTATTGAAGAATTTACTGAGTTTGACTACAATTAAATCTGTAAATGTAAGTTGACAATTAGATGTGTAGTTATTTTTCTTAGTTGGAGAAAATGGACTCTTAAATGGTTTAACACCATGATGCAGGTCTGGAGCACATGCACTTGATTCATTGGGTCTGCCTAAAAGATCTCCAATAGCAATAGACGTGGCAATGAATGTTTATTATGTGATTATATATCTAGCTATTATTCTTAGTGGCAATATAACAGTGTCCACACTTCTTCCTTGTGATTGTAGTCTTATTTGAATGGATCTCATAACCACATCTTGTGTTGATGATGAATTGAATCGTTTCCTTCGACGATTATTAAGCGTGGGTATGGTGAAAGTGGAAGAAATTGGGAGAATTTGATAAATTGTTTTTACAAATAAACTGTGAGAACGTGGTTTCCTGATCATTCGTTAAGAACGTGGAATGATAGATTGATGAAAAAATAAATGCTTAAAATTTAGAAAAAGGAAATGTGGAGATTTTTTTTTTATATGTGAAGACTTTGCTTCTAATTTTATAGTATTATGGGTGGATACAATTTGATTTTCCTTATATTTAAGAGTCTTTTGTCAAATCTTTGATACAAAACACCAACTATAAGAATGTTATTTTGATTAGTTATTATTTACGATCTATCAATTTCTTGCATCTAAAACCTAACCGAGTGCTCATAAAAAAATTCTAAATACACAAGTCATGCCCAACTAATTTAATTTTCGCAATCCATCAATTTGAGAGGTATAACATTTTTTAATGTTTTGGCCTCTTAATGTTTATACACTTAAAAATAGAGTTCCTTTTTCTAATTAAGGGTCTAAGTATTATAACAACACACACGCTAAATATCATTTTTTAAATTATTTAGCTATATAGGGTTTATACATTTAAACTTAAGGTATATTTATCAAATTGGTTTATAATTTAGATCAATTTAAAAGGTGTAGAAGGATGTGTAATAGATCAAATATCATAAAGGATCTGAATTCGGTTTTCTTAAGCTAAAAACTATAAGGTTTCTTTTCTTTGCCTTCAATTAGGATGGATACTAGAAGAAGCGTAGAAGCGGGTGATTTACTATTTTTTTGTCAAATTTGAAGTATCGATTGTCTCAAGAAAAAAAGTACTTCATCATGATAATAAAAGATTTCAAAGAACAACATGACAAGAAGCAAGAGCAATATGTTAGTAGAAAATTAATATGTTGAATATTTTGTTTAAGATATCAAACTTGACCGAAATTATGAGACTTTTGTTTGTGATTGTAAGTGTTATTGTATTATAACAGGGGTTGTAATTGATAACATGACAACAATTCAATTCAATGAAACATATTCATTGTATGAGGGGAAACGAAAACGGTAAATTTCAATAAAAATACTCACCCGTACAAGGTGCGGGAAAAGTACTAGTTTGAAATTATTTTTTAAATTTCAATTAGTTTAACTTTTCTTTGAATTAGATTCCTATGATAGTTTTTTTTTGCCGAGAATCTTTCTCATTAGCATGATGAAAATCGTTAGCAGGTAAGTCCGGAATCGATCCCCGGGAAGTATTATCTATTCTTATGCACTTTCATTGCTAACAATGAGAAACAGAAGTAAAAAGTTTGCGGATTGAAAAGTAGATGAAAACAGGAAATGAAGCAATTGTGATGGTTTTGAAATCATTAGAGAGTAGTTTCACATACGAATTCTCAACAATGGTAGTTGGTTTAGTTGCTCATTGACTCTCCTTCCAGTTATTTCAATCCTACTGACTATTCCGATATTGGTTTATATGGATTATCGATCAACCCTCGGGCGAATCTAATAATCTCTTATACATTCCTATACAACCATGTCCCTAGCTACATGATTTAACATACAGATCGAACATCATAATTTTCGATATACTCGACAGAGAAATAGTACCAACCTCCATAAGAAACTAGTATTATGTCGATAATTGTCATGCATCCATCAATCCTAGTTATCTTAATAACCGATATTTAACTAATCTATCAACTTCTTACACCATCAAGTTCATCCTTGTGAATCCGACTAAACTATGTTTGCTACAAAAGGTTCAATTACTCTTGAAAATCAATAAAAACCCTATAACACGATGCAATTCTACAAAACATGGCCAATTAAAGTAAAACTAACAACATAAAATCAGCGCAAAGAAGATGAAATAGACATAGGAATAACATAGAAATCAAGCCTCACAATTCAACCAATTACCAGGTCTCTGAATCGTAGGCAAAACTAATGAGTTTAGTTGCACATGCTGGAAATAAACTTTAAATCTTCAAGCTCTAAAACTTCGATCATAAGAACTGAGTCTAAAAACACCTAATATAGTCTCAAAACGTCAGCGATAAAACCCTTGAAGTTCACAAACAACCGGATAAAATATTTCTAAAAAGATAAAGTTTCGCATATTTGGTGAGATTCTGCTTAGGAAGCAACAACAGGGGCCACTTAAAGCACAGGGGGTGCAGTCCTTCTCACGGCAGCTGCCACCCTCCTCGTGGCTGGTGTCATGTCTTCAGCACTCCGTCTTCACTTTCTTCTTCTTCTGATCTTTCTCAAAGACTCCTTGACCTCGCCCTAGCCTTCTTCTTCATGATCTACCAGCTCCTCCATGACTCCAGCATGCCATCCTCGCCCCTTATCCAAGTTGGAAACATAAATCTGCAAAATAAGCACAAAAGCATGTAGATTGCGAACTGGAATGCCCAAAGACCAAGTATGCATTTTAACAACTAACCATGCAATATATACAACTAAATGATCCTAAAACTACCTATAATGCCTATCTAAAATATGCATTATCACTTATTATTTGCCCTTTGGGCATAGAATAGAAACATCGTTACAATAAAGTACGTATTATGGATTAACTTTGATGAAAAATTATACTCCATTCGTCTCGAAATATAGGTCGTTTTAGATCTTTATTTTTGTATCAAAATAGATGTCATTTTAGGTTTTCTAGGTAGGGAATAGTAATGATTTGTATCGATTTATATGTTGTTGTTTATTTTAATGATTTTGATTGGTTAAAAAATGTAGTGGGTATTAAAAAAAATTACGTAAAAGTTAGTGGAATGATGATATTGATTGAGGGGTGAGTGTTTTATTAAAACTTGTGAAAATTCCTAAAAACGACTTAAATTTTGAGACGGAGGTTAAACGTTTCTAGATTTTCACCTATACTTATTCCCTCAAGGTGACAACAAATTTCCTTTATTACCCACAAAGCCAACTAAGGAGGGTATTTATATAAGTTCGTTGTTATTAGTTGGCACTTTGAAGGTAAGGTGGTGTTCGCGATGATGTTTGCTCGCGTTTAATGGTTACTATTCAATCGTCGTCTTTAGAGGAAGTTTGTCAGATGATGTTCTGTTCTAGAGACGCTCTTATCCGATTAAAGACTTCAAGAACTCAACTCCGATGGCTTTATCTTAGGGAGGATTGCAGAGCTCTTCTTTCTCTCTCTAAAATCGGATCCCTTCCTTGAGGACTCAAGGGGGGTATTTATAGAGGTGTTAAGCGAGCAGCTAGCTGGCGATCTCATGGCCTGACAGAAGACACGTGTAACGCATTCCCTCATTCCAGAGAGTTTGAATGGTTATACGTGGCGATGTTAGCGAAGAGGTGCTTTGCCAGATGAGCTGCTTGCCCTTGTTAGTGGGATGATATGACGCGGGGACCTCGTTTTTTTAGTGTAGGCGGTATGTCCGTATGTGTTAGAAACCTAACCGCGATCTTGTGTGTTGTTTCATAGGAGAGTCCTTTGATTACGGTTTGTATGATAGGGGACTTGTGATAGATGAAATCATATATACTTAGTGTGTCTTTTGTGTTGGGTGGCTCATTTATGACGTCATATCCTTATTAATTAAGGAGGCCATTTTCTAGGGCATCATCAGGAGGGAGTATAAGATCTTGTCTTTAGAGGCTTTCTACCTCTCATTCTCTCTTTCTTTGATCAAATTTCTACCGAATTAATTTGCGGTACATGACATTTATTCCACCTTTATTGGGGAGTGTCCCCCGTCTTTGTTTAATTAGCTTTATGTCCACTTCTACTTTTCAGGAAAAATGCTCCTTTGTAGTCCTCCGATGGACTTTCCTCCTCCTTGCATCAATTCAATTTTTCAATGGAGGATACAACTAACGAGCATAAGATGTGGAAGCGAGAGAGTGAGAAGGAGACTCGAGTGGTTCAAATCCGACAGAATCGCGCCGAAGAGATGATTGAAAGAGAGATCGAGGTTGTATCCGCCGCCGGAGAAGGAGAGGTCTTCGACGGGAGCTTGTAGACGCGTTTGCGGGAGTAGGGGTTGGCATCGGAATCCGGTGTCTAGGAGCGGTTTATGCCATCCGATTGCGAACTCATCGACGCCCGATCTAACAACAGTGAGGCGGAGATACTGGTGTTGAAGTCGGTGCCGATTGATCATGTTGCCTTTACTGATACGGTAACGAAGAAATTGATGGCGGATAAACGAAGGGGAACTACGCCGAAGAATGGCGATAGTGGTAGGATATGGAGAGGTGGAGGGAGCGATGGTGGTGGATGAGGGATTTGGAGTACGGGAGAGAGAGGGGAGTGTGAGGGTTGGAGGAAGAGGGGAAGAGAAAGGCACGATGGACCTTTTGCAAATAAAACCGCACTCGTGGACACTTTATTTATTGTTTTTTTACAGTAGGGATAATTACACAAAATGTAATTCACTCCCTGGATCATCCTGACGGATGATGGTACAAAGGTCCCTGTTAAAAGGGATGGTATTCCTATCTGTAATGATATCAGTTCTAGCTATGTAGTCAACAACCTTGTTAGCTTCTCTGTAGCAGTGGTTGAACTCGACATAATCAAAGTGTTCTTTGAGACGATTGATATGTTGAACTTGACGTAGCACTTCCCACATTGTATTCTTCCCTTCCTTGATTGCTTTTATAATCTCTTGGTTGTCTCCTTCAATGACAATTCTTCTCATACCTAATCTTCTGGCGTGCTCCATACCTATTTGAATAGCATAGCCTTCGGTTTGGAGGATACTTCCTCTTTCCGTTACCTGGTAAAAAAAATATCCTTAATATGACCCTGAGAGTCTCGGATAACTCCCCCACCTGACAGGCGTCCGTGGGTTTCACGGAGCCATCTACATTAATTTTATAGATAGTTGTTTGAGGTTTAGTCCATTTTTCTCTTAATCTCTTGTTCTTTTGTCCTGGCTTGCTATTTTCCTGTTTTGCATAGTTCCAGCCTTTAATGTCAGAGATAGCAGTCTGAGCTAATATATTCGGAAGGGGTACGTTATGTTTTTTGTTTTGAAGATGTGATTGTTTCTAGCCTCCCAGATGGCAAGCCATATGAATACTATATTGTTAAAATTGCGGTTGTCCTCTCTGATTTGTTCTAGATTGATTAGGTTATCATTCCTATTTGGGAGTTGAAAGTAAGTTTTTGTACTCTGTTCATATTGAGCGATTTCTTCTCTTGTGTATTGGCAACCTAAGAAAAGATGGTGCAAGTCTTCATTTGTTTGGTTACATAAACAACACTGACTCTGGACTCTATTATAGAATCTGTTTAGACGTTCTTTCATTGGGAGGCCATCTGACATGATCTTCCAAAGGAAATTCTTTTTTCTTGGAGATAGATTTAGGTTCCATATCCATTTGTGGTCTCTCACTATTCGTTTTTCATTTCCTAAGATGGTCTTGGCCGATTTTGTGGAAAAATTTCCAGAGGGGTCAGGTTTCCAAATAAGCTTGTCTTGGACCTACCAGTCTGGTATGTAGATTTTGAAATTTTCATTCTAAATATTAGGCGGAAAGATGTTACGGATTAGTTGGGTATTCTAGGTTTTATGATTTAAGATGAGGTCACTAACCTTCATATTTGGATCATATGGTTGTTTAAAAAATTGGTTAGTCGTGTGTTTGGGATCCATGGATCAATCCAGACATTGATAGATTGACCATTTCCTACTAACCATAACAGTCTGACGGAGGGAAAACGTGTCGTTGATCCGCCAAAGAAATCTCAAACCTATAGCAAGTATAGCAATAAGCAAGAGGTCGATCCACAAGGAAAGTTATAATTCCAATTTGATTCAAGTGTCAATCAAAGTAACCAATTTGGGGGGTTTTTGTGTGTGAAAGTTCCACCTTTTATCAAAGCGGAATAAAGAAAGCAAAGTAAACGAATTTGTTTTAGACAATTAGGAGAAGCAATTCTACCTACAATTTTCCACTTTATTGGATTGAAGCGATCCTTGTAACTTCTTCTCGTCCTATTAAGTTTCCTATGAATGCCCTTGTCCCGACCTAATATAGTTACTAGTCCAACCAGTCCTAGCAACCCCTATCAATCGAACAATCCCTAAAGAAGGATTTAACCCAATTGATAGCTTTAAGTTCATAGATTAGCCAAGGTATTTGCAGTCCCTAAAGAGGGATTTAACAACACATTCAACTTTCTACTCATTCAATTAGTTCAGCCAGCCCTAAAGTAACAAGTTTTCCACTTAGGTTAAGGTTCATAACCAGGAATCTACAAAACCTTAGCAATTGAATTGATTCTAACTAGTTGCGCGGGCTAGATAGAATAAAACAATAGACAATCAAGCACAAAGAAGTTGAAGCATTCAAATATAGGAAACAAGGAACGAGAATTAGAAACTCAAAATCAGTCCAAATAAAGCTTCAAATTGCAGGCAGAATAGATGAATTTAGTTCCTCATGGAAGACATCGCTCAAATCTCTAAAGTGTCTGATGAACGAGAGAATAGAATAGAAGTGCTGGAAAAATAACTAAAAGTTGGCCTTATAACCATCCAAGCCGGCCATGAAACAAATTAAAAGTATCTAGGGTTCTTAGTAATCAAAACGCAGCGTTCACGCGCTGACGACCAATGCTGCGGCCGCGGCATCAGCAACTTCTGGCTACCGGCTGCAGCGGTCCCTGCTGTGGTCGGGGCATCCTATTGCCGTGTCCTTTTGACCTTGCCGAGAGTAGCTCCACGTTGCTTTGCTCTTTTCCTTCCATGCTTCTCTCCAATGTCTCTTGTACTCCTCTTCGAGACATTGCATCTTCCAAATGTGTTCCGATTCAATCTGCAAGATAAACACAAATTTGTGCAGAATCCGAACTCTTCTAAAATAATCACAAGATGCAATTTAGCAACAAAGTATGAAAGAAATGCAACCTAACTACACTAAAAATGCCTATAATGCCTATCTAAGATATGCATTATCACAGTCCTTTTTTTAAAAAAATGTCGGATGGAGAGAAGCCTTCCAAATTGACAGGAGGTGTCATGGTTTGTTCTTTGTTGAATTCATTGATTTATTAGGTACGTACTTCTCTTTGATTATTCTTACCCAAATGTTGTTCTCATTTGTGTAGATTTTCCAGAGGACTTTCATTTGGAGACTTTCATTAAGCTCTTCCGCTTTTCTAATACCTAGACCACCTTGATGTTTGCTTTTGCAAATTTTATCCCATGAAATTAGGGGTGTATATCTTTCAGAGTGAAGCTTATTCCAGAAGAAATTTTTATTTATTTGATCAATCTGGTTTAGAATACCTTTTGGTAGGAGGAAGTTTTGCTTGTATAAGAACTGCTCTACCTGCTTGGGAAAGAGTAGAGGCGGTTAAATGGACGCTTTATTAATTAGAGCCGGTTAAATGGACGGTTGCACAAATTATCCATTACATCGAATATAATCATCTTTGTATCATTTAATTAAGGCTGATTTGCATAAATACACCAAATCGGTGTTTGGTTTGCAAAAGTATACTCGTTTTGTTAGAATAGCAAAAATATGATAGATGGGTCATTTGTGCTAAAAAATTATGATTGATATATTTTACCTTTAAATTTAAATGTAAAAATATTTAAAAGGAGAATTATAAATTAAAATTAAAGTAAAAAATATTTAAAATTGAAATATATATTAAAATAATGCTTTTAATATTTTTCCCAAAAATTTAAAAATAATAAAACTAGTCGAATGAAAAACATTGCCTTAGTAAAAGAATTAATACTGACAGGAATAAAATTTCTTTTTGACACGATATAAGTTGTTTATGACAAAGCTGATAATTAATACTGACATGATGGAGTCTATAATAGAGAAGAGAATAAAGATACGGTTTTATCCATACCATTACTGGAAATTAAAGGCATGTCCAAGATGACAAAGTTTCTTGTTCACAACAACAGAAGTAATGTTCATAGTGACAATGCTATAGGTTTTTTTCGAAAGGATGGAAGCTTTAATCGGGGAGAGAATCACTGAAGATACGGTAAATCATATCTTTAGGATTATTAACCATATTTACAAAAGAATTGTCAATATATATATTGAAACCATAATATTGTCACATTGACAGGATGAATATTGTTCTTGACAATCCCAAATATGAACATTGACAAGATTTGATCAATAATCGGCGGGAGATTGAGTAAAGATACGTTTTTTTTGGGGGAATTACAAGTAAATACCTCACTTTGATATTTGATTTGCAAAAATACCTAGGTTTGAAAACAATTGCATCAATATATAGAAATTTGCAAAAATATATTATTTAATTATCAAAACTACCCACCACCCAAAAAAATCAGGAATTTTTTTTTAAAAATATTTTTGGTATTTATAATTTTTCTTATATTTTTAAATTATTTTTAAATAATTAAATTATTTTTCTTAGCTCCCGACCGACCCAATCCCAATCCCTAACCCGAACACACAAGAGCTACCTGACCAACCCTAAGTCTCAAACGCTCTGACCTTAGCCCGCACTAATTCTCTGGCTCCGTCGCTGTCATCACCCTTCGTCGCATCGCTCACTCTCCGACACAGTCATTCTCTGGCTCCGGCTCCATCATCGGCCTCTACTATCTTAACCTATGCTCGGCCTCAAGAGCAGTCCGACCAACCCTCTGACCTTAAGCCCTATCTCTTTACTCAATCTCCCGCTGATTTTTTTTTATCATATCCTGTCAATGTTCATATTTGGATTGTCAATGACAATATTCATCCTGTCAATTCAGCGTGATAATATTATGGTTTCAAGATATATATTGACAATCCTTTTATAAATATGGTTAATAATCCTGAAGATATGATTTACCATATCGATCTTCAGCGATTCTCTCCCCGATTATAGCTTCAATCCTGTCAAAGTAAACCTACAGTTTTGTCACTATGAACATTACTCCTGTCGTTATGAACAAATAACTTTGTCATCTTGGACATACCAATAATTTCTAGACGAAATTGGGTATATACCCATGAAAACTTTATTAATTGGGTATATACTCATCAAAACTTTAAAATTGTTTATATACCCATTAAATCATTTATATTTTGTTTAATTGTCCATCATATATTTAATTTAAACTATTAAATGTAAAAATTATTAAAATTTAATTATTTAAATATCAAAATTAGTTAATTTTCAAATAATTATTAAAATGAGACATTAATTTCAATTTCTCTCAAACTAAGTAATATTTATTTAATTTGATGTGATTTTACATTAAAAAAAATATGTATTTTATTTCATTACTATGGTTTATGGTCATTTTTATGACTTAATAAAATCTTTGGATTAAAATATAATTATATTTACGTTGAAGTTTAACTTTTATATTAAAATTTTAATTATATTTTCTATCCAATAATTGTAAAGTAATAAATTTTATAATTATTTAAGTTTAGTATATAATTAAATTTTAATCTAATTTTCACTCAATAATATTATATCAAATATATTATGTACAATGAAACAAAATTTAAATGATTTAATGGGTATATAAACAATTTTGAAGTTTCGATGGGTATATACCCAATTAATAAAGTTTCCATGGGTATATACCCGATTTCGCCTAATTTCTAGTTATAATATGGATAAAATCGTGTCTTTATTCTCTTTCCTATTATAGACTTCATCCTGTCATTATTAATTATTAGCTTTGTCATAAAGAACATATATCCTGTCAATAACAAATTTTATTCCTGTCACTATTAATTCTCTTACTAGGACAACGATTTTCATCCGGCTAGTTTAATTATTTTTAAATTTATGAGAAAAAAATATTAAAACATTATTTTAATATATATTTCATTATTTTTTATATTTTTTACTTTTCTTTTAATTTATTATTTTTTAGCACAAATTACATATTTTTTAGCACAAATGACCCATCTATCATATTTTTACTATTCTTAGAAAACGGGTATACTTTTGCAAACCGAACACCAATTTGGTGTATTTCTGCAAATCGGCCTTTTTTTTACCTAATGGAATTGAATTTTTTTTATTTCAGAATTTTTTATTTAATTATTTAATATAATTTAAAAATATAAGAAAAATGATAAATACCAAAAATATTTAACCTTTTTTCCTAATTTTTTGGGGTGATAGGTAGTTTTGATTATTAAATAAGATATTTTTGCAAATTTTCATATATTGATACAATTGTTTTCAATCCTAAGTATTTTTGCAAACCAATTATCAAAGTGGGGTACTTACTAGTAATTCCCCTTTAAATTATTCCAGCATAAATTAGATACAGTTTTTTTATAAAATGGTTCTATATATCACGCATATATTGACATGCATGTATATGAAAATTTATCATTATCATATTTAAAAATATATAGATAACTAAAGTTATTATTTAAAAAGATTTTTTATTTTTCTAAAACATTAATTTGCATTGGCAAAGTGTATAAACATGCATGTCAATATTACATCTTATTCGATATCAAATATAATAAAGATGTTAGAATGGATCGACCTATAAGTAATTCAAGCACTAAAAAAAAACTCGTCTTTTTCAGAAGTTAAGTGATACTCCGGTAATAATAAATTTGAAACAGTTTGGTGGCATAGCTAGGCTAACGTGGAATATAAATATAATTTTTAAAATGTTATTCATTGATATTTTATACCCTGTATAACCTAAGTACTATATATACAGTGGCTAGATGTAGTTCTTTTGTTGTATTAGGTGTTTATTTTCTGTTTCCATGTTGTATTTTCCTTAGCTTTGTTGTATGTTTAGACGGCTTGCCGTCTGCCGACTTTGTCGGCCTCTCGAGGTCCGGGCCTGTCCGGCCTCGAATTATTTCCTAATCAAAAAAAAAAAAAATATATATATATATATAGTGGCTAGATTTTTCCAGTGTTTGATAAATTAACAGTCACTACGCCAGATGGCCTTTCGGGCGACGGACCGAAGTCGTCGCCTGAAAGGTGTTTTTCGCCCTCTGACGACTCAGGCGACGAACTTCCGTCGCCTGAGTTGTGGTCGGGTGACTTTCATCCTTCCACCATTCAGTCGACGACCATCTGTATGTTCGTCGGCGGAGTTAACTCAGGCGACGGAAAAGATGTTCGTCGACTGATGATGTTGTCAGAGGCCAAGGGCCATCCAGGCCCGCCCATTAAGACTCAGGCGACGAGTTTAGTGTCATAAGTTTGTCGCCTGATTCGGTCCATAGGGCTATGAAAGCATTCAGGCGACGGACTTTTTTCTTTATGTGTCGTCGCCTATATAGTTTCAGGAGACGAAAATAGAATTATTTTGTCTCCTGAGCGGTCCATAGGGCTATAAAAGCATTCAGGCGACGGACTTTTTTCTTTATGTGTCGTCGCCTAGATAGTTTCAGGAGACGGACATAGAATTATTTTGTCTCCTGAGCGGTCCATAGGGCTATGAAAGAATTCAGGCGACGGACTTTTTTCTTTATGTGTCGTCGCCTAGATAGTTTCAGGAGACGGAAATAGAATTATTTTGTCTCCTGAGTGTAGTCTAAGGATGCATTCTCAGTTGTATGTCCGTAGCTGGAGTGTTCAGGAGACGAAATTTCATATCATTCCGTCGCCTGAATAGGTTTAATTTTTTTTTTTTTAGTATAAGTTCGTCGCCTGAATTGTTTTGATTTTAAAAAAAATAAAATTTAATAGGGCAGGTGCCCCCTGTTCGAATGTACCTTATAGCACATGTTGTGCTCCTGTCCTAAACTCTATAAACAACAACACACACAACACAAACAACATACTCAACACCATACAAACACAAAAAACTTCACAATTCACAACATACAATTCATTCCATCACATTAAAAACCTTGTAATCCACCCTAAACCTTGTCCAACATACCAAAGGTATGTGACAAATATCCATCTTGAGCAACTTCACAAAAAACTTCACAAAAAACTTCACAAAAAGTATACACAAATACTACAAATTCCATCCAACACAAGTTCTCTAAATGTTTATCCAGAAAACAAAAGCCAAGTTTTAGTTAGAGGGATATGAGGAGGGCGTCCTTACCTAGCTATTTCGGCTGGGGGGAGGGCTGACTGTCTGTTGGATGACCAGCTGAGTTGGTGGAGGGTTGTGGAGAAGTTGTGGCTGAAGGGACAGCCTGAGGACACACTACGGAGGTGACGGATGGTTGTGAGTTGGCCTGACCACTTAGCATGCCCATCATGAGCCTCTCGATGCTGGCCATACGCTCCTCCAGCTGCTCATTCTTGGTCTCGGTTAGGGTGGTTTTCTCACGCAGCCTTTCAATCTCAGCCTTCGCCTCCTCCAGCTCCTTGTCCCTCTCTGCAGCCCTTGCTACCCATGGACCCCCTCTTTTCTTTGCAGGCCGCTCTCCAGCTGCACCCATTCCTTTTAAAAAAAGATTGAAAACGTAATAAGTAAAATCAGTGGGATTGAACACATAATAAGAGCTGTAAGTAGAAAAAGATTGAAAACATAAGTAAAATATTGTTATGAACTATAAGTAAAATCAGTAATTTCTGATTGTAAGTAAGAATGAGCAGCTGGAGAATAAGAAATTCATAAATAAAATCTTGTTATGAAAACAAGATTGAAATCTTGATATGAATTATAACAAGATTGAAATTGTAAGTAAAATCAGTAATGGAAATTGTAAGTAAGGATTGAACACATAAATAAAATCTTGTTATGAAAACAAGATTGAAAACGTAAGTAAAATCTTGTAATGGAAATTGTAAAATCAGAAATTCAAACATAAGTAAAATCTTGATATGAATTATAACAAGTAAAATATTTTTATGAACTTCTGAAAATTGTAAAACAATAATAAAATAAGTGGGATTGAACTATACCTCGAACTTCTGTTCCTTTTCTTTCCCCAAAGCAATCCAAGATGATCTGTGTTTGTTCTTCGACAGAGAGGGGTGGTATTTGGCTTGGGTCTTCTCCTCCTTCTCCAACAGTGCAGACTTCATCAAGACGACGTTTCAATTTGGCCTACAAACACAGAAATTTTTAAGTAAAATGAATATATATATATATAAGTAAAACACAGAAAGGAATACATATATTGATTTGAAACCAGTAAAAGGAATATATAAGTAAAAGGAATATATATATAAGTAAAACAAGTAAAACACAGAAAGAAATGCATTTTTGAACAGGATTTATAAGAAATGCAATAATATATAAGTAAAACCGTAGTACTTAGGAAACAGCCAAGCAAGCAAACTAAAAAAATCTAATAGTAGATAAGCAAGCAAAAATAAGCATCGGTCAAGCAAGCAAACAAATCTCATAGTAGATAAGCAAGAAAAAAAAAATCATAGCAAATAGATGAAAAGCAACAATAGATAAGTATTTTTAAGCAACATAATAGATGTGAAGATAGGCAACAGCCAAGCAAGCAAACAAAAAAAAAAGATAGGCAACGGCCACACATGACAGAAGATAGGCAACAGCCAAGCAAGCAAACAAAAAAAAAAGGTCATACCAGTCCTAAGTAAAACCTAAGTAAAACCTAAGAAACTCATACAGAAAAACCTAAGTAAAACCAGTCATAAGTAAAAAAAAAAGGTCATACCAGTCCTAAGTAAAACCTAAGAAACTCATACAGAAAACCTAAGTAAAACCTAAGTACTTAGGAAAAATGACAGAAAAAAAAAGGTCATACCAGTCCATCTTGCGCACCCGGACACCCCTCGTAGGCTTCTATGGTTGTCTTAAGCCATGCCGCCGGATGTTTTTCCTTAACGATGAGATCTTCTGCTCGGAAGCTCAGGGGCTTGGACCCATTGTGATGATTAAGGGGGTTCGGGTTCTTGGTCCTGTTTTGCTTGTTTCGCTCACACAGGGCCTGTAAAAAGATAGTCAATCAGAAGTCACAAGTGATAAACAATAAGATAAACGGCGAATAAAAAAACAAGTTAGGGAATTAATGAGAAATTACCATTCTCGTTTCGTCTGTGAAGTCACTCACCAAGAACCGCCACTGCTCAGGGCGAGCGACAAACTCAAGTGGTATGTCCTCGCCCCTCCACTCCAGGAAGTGTTGATGACAGTCATACTTCCAGGCCCCATATGCTTTTCCGCTCTTCTTCTCCACGTATGAGTCAACTGTAGGGTCAATCTCATAGTACATCTACACATCCATATCAGAAAAAAAACCTTGTAAATAGGAGATAAGCAAAAGTAGATAAGCACAACCAAGGAAGGAAGGAAAAAAAAAAGCAACAGTTAAGCAAGAAAAAAAAAAGATGTGAAGCACAAATCAAGAAAGCATAAGGAAGAAGAAACTATAAATAAACATAAGTAATAAGCAACATAATAGATGTGAAGAAACTATAAAGAAACTATAAGTAATAAGCAACATAATAGATGTGAAGCACAAAACCAAAGAAACATAAGAAACTATAAAGAAACATAAGTAATAAATGTGAAGCATAATTATAAAGAAACATAGGTAAACATAGATCACACTATACAGAGATCACACTATACACAGATCACACTATACAGAGACTATACACAGATCACACTATAGTTGCTTTAGGATACACAGAAACTATAAAGATGTGAAGCATAATTATAAAGCAACTATAAAAAAATTCATAGCTGTGATAAGCATTTTGTGAAGGAAAAAGCAACTATAAAGAAACATAAGTAATAAGAAACTATAAAGACATAGATGTTCTTATGATTTTTAGGCAAAATAAGCATCAGAAACTAAAAAGAAACTATACACAGAAACTATAAAGAAATACACAGAAAGCATGTGATAAGCATCAGAAACTATAAAGAAACTATACACAGAAACTATAAATAAACTATAAAGAAATACATGTGAAGCAAAAATAAGCATCAGATAAGCATTTTGTGAAGGAAAAAGCAACTATAAAGAAACATAAGTAATAAGAAACTATAAAGACATAGATGTTCTTATGATTTTTAGGCAAAAATAAGCATCAGAAACTATAAAGAAACTATACACAGAAACTATAAAGAAATACACAGAAAGCATGTGATAAGCATCAGAAACTATAAAGAAACTATACACAGAAACTATAAATAAACTATAAAGAAATACATGTGAAGCAAAAATAAGCATCAGATAAGCATTTTGTGAAGGAAAAAGCAACTATAAAGAAACATAAGTAATAAGAAACTATAAAGACATAGATGTTCTTATGATTTTTAGGCAAAAATAAGCATCAGAAAATATAAAGAAACTATACACATAAACTATAAAGAAATACACAGAAAGCATGTGATAAGCATCAGAAACTAAAAAGAAACTATACACAGAAACTATAAAGAAATACACAGAAAGCATGTGATAAGCATCAGAAACTATAAAGAAACTATACACAGAAACTATAAAGAAACTATAAAGAAATACATGTGAAGAAAAAATAAGCATCAGATAAGCATTTTGTGAAAGAAAAAGCAACTATAAAGAAACATAAGTAATAAGAAACTATAAAGACATAGATGTGAAGCAAAAATAAGCACACCCAATCAAGAAAGCAAACACAGATCACACTATAAAGATATAAGTAATAAGTACTTAAATAAAAGATAATAAAAAAAAAATAAACTACCTCCAAGTAATCTCTTACGGGGGACTGTTGCTCATCTGTTAGTTTGCTCCATGTTGATGCAAGCATCGGCACTTTGTCCCTGATAGCACACCCAATGTCTCGGACAAAGGTGTCATGCAGTTGCTTGAGGCCAGGCCCCTTGTGGAAGCAGGACCACTCAATCTTCAGCTTCTTCCCTGCTGCGGCCTTGAGGAGTGCAGTTTTGTCACTCTTGATGGTTCGATATTTACCTAAAAATCATAAGAACGTATCAGATAACAGTTGCGATAAGTAACATTAATAAGCAACAAAAAAAAACATAATCATCATCAACATAAGTAACATTAATAAGCAACAAAAAAAAAAAGCAACATGTAATGATATGGCTATGGTGAAGGTTAGATAATGTAACAGATTGTTGGGGAAGGAGTAACAGAATGCGTGTGTGTATATTCAACATAAGTAACATTTACAAAGCAAGCAACATTTAGGAAGTAACATTTAGTAACATTTAGGAAGTAACATTTAGAAAGCAAAAAGACATTGAACATATAGACATTGAACATATAGACATTGAACATACTTCCACAAATATCAAGCCAAAGGAAAAAAAAATGAATCACTGCAGATTAAAACAAAAAGACATTGAACATACTTCCTGTTCAATTTCACACAAATCAAATTGAAACCCTAAATCCTAAATCAGATTGAAACCCTAAATCCTAAATCAGATTAAAACCCTAAATCCTTATACAAATTGAAACCCTAAATCCTAAATCCTATGAGATTGAAACCCTAAATCCTAAATCAGATTAAAACCCTAAATCCTTATACAAATTGAAACCCTAAATCCTAAATCCTATGAGATTGAAACCCTAAATCCTAAATCAATATACAAATTGAAACCCTAAATCCTTATACAATCTTAAAGAATCTGACAGAGGGAGAGAGAGAGAGAGAGAGAGAGAGAGATGCTAACCACGACATCGGATGGAGCGAGGGGCCTCGCCTGATGACGTAGCTACTGGGTTGGCGCCGACAATGGTTGTGGATGGCGCAGGGTTGCCATTGGTGAGAGATAGGAGAGGAGGTGGCACCGGGGTTGTTGCAGAGGGAGTGGGAGAGGGAGTAGGAGTCCCTGAGGCAGGAGGAGGAGTCGGGGCCGGGTTTGGAGAGGGAGTGGGAGTCGGGGCCGGGTTTGGAGAGGAAGTGGGAGTGGGAGTCGGGGCCGGATTTGGAGAGGGAGTGGGAGTGGGAGCCGGGGCCGGGTTTGGAGAGGGAGCCAGAGGCGCTGAAGCGGCTGAGTTCGATGGCGAGGTGGTTTGCAAGATCAATGGCGGAGGAATCGGGGCCGGAGTGGAGGAGGTTTGCTTCTTTTTCCCCTTCACATGGCGGCTTTTAGGAGGCATGGCGGAGGAGAGATCGGAGGAGAGGTGGAGGAGGGACGAGAGGAGCGGCGGAGGAGAGGAGGAGGAGAGGTAGAGGAGGGACGAGAGGAGCGGCGGAGGAGGGACAGAGGCAAGTTGGAGAGGGAGGAGGCGGAGGAGAGACAGAGAGAGAGAGAGAGAGAGAGAGAGAGTGAAACTGATTTGGGGCTAGGGTTAGGGGAGGAGTCCGAGTTTGTAAAATCTTACATGTTCAGGCGACGGACATATAAAAAAATATTGTCGCCTGAAAATTTGGCGGAAATTCAAATTTTCGTGAAAATATAGGGGGGAAATTCACTTTTGCATTGGGGAGACATACTAATACTAAGTTCGTCTCCTGAATCATTTCAGGCGACAAAAAATAAAAGAGTCCGTCGACTAACCATTTGGCAGAAATTCAAAATTTGGTGAAAATAATGGTGGGAAATGAAATTTTATTCCAGCAAAATGGGGCAAAAATTCACTTTTCCATTGGGGAGACGTACTAGTAATAAGTTCGTCTCCTGAATCAATTCAGGCGACGAAAAATAAACAATTCCGTCGACTAACCATTTGGCGGAAATTCAAATTTTGGTGAAAATAAAGGTGGGAAATGAAATTTTATTCGAGCCAAAATGGTGTGAAATTCACTTTTCCATTGGGGAGACGTACTTTCAATAAGTTCGTCTGCTGAATATTCTCAGGCGACGGGAATTTAATTGTTCCGTCGCCTGAAAAAATACAGATTTTTTTAAAAAGAGCACTTGGCATGTGTTATTGCCCTGTTTACCATAACTTAATGACAAATTGCACCAAAAAAAAATAGTCTTAGAAGCCATGATACCAACCATGTCATACACATACGAAAATAACCGCCATGTCTCACAAAAACAACGATTACAATATATGATTTATGGAATCCGAAGACATTATCAACCTTCGTCATCGTCATTTTCCTCTTCGTCATCCTCTTGTTCATCTTCATCTTCATCGTCGTCTTCATCTTCATCTTCATCTTCATCTTCATCTTCATCATGTTCATCTTCATCTTCATCTTCATCATCATCGTCTTCTTCTTCTTCTTCCTCCATTTCAAGATCAATGGCGAGGTTCAAATTTTCGAAATAGATCACCGGGCCAATCTCCTGATAAGCTTCTTCCACCTCATTGGTAAGATCATCTCCGCGAGTTGCTAGAGTTTGAGGATCATACACGTTCCTATGGGACATCACATTAACTACTTTCCAAGCATCACCCGCCTTTGGATCATCCACGTAAAACACTTGCCTCGCCGAGCGTGCAAGACAAAACGGGGAATCCTCATACCAACTGTTGTTTGTGTCCACAGAGAGCAAACCCATATCTACCTTGGTGCTTCAACTATTTTCAGGGTCGGTGTCAAACCACTTGCATTTAAACAACACAACTGGCATACAAGTAGCGTATATCAGCTCTACCACTTGTTCAAGTACCCCATAGTACTTAGCATCCGAAGTTTCCACCATCACCCCTGAATTTTGTGTTCTCAAATCTTTGTCTTTGTCCCATGCCACAAACTTCACCCCATTGACAAAGCAGGCCCAATACAGTTTGCATTGTAGTGGCCCCTTTGCCAAGTTCAGAACCTCCGGTTTTAGGTAGTTGTCTCCATCTCTGTGCAACTTAGAAACCTATACAACATAACATGTTAGAGTTCTGTTTTGGGAAAACAAACATGCAATTTGTTCAATGAAACATCACGTTCGTTCTTACCCATGGGTAGAAATAACTGAGAAAATCTTTTCTACGATCCCATTCTTCATACTCCGGGTAAGCCTCATTATACAGGTTCTCATGCGATGTCAAGTAGAACTCAACTTCCTTGCAGTTATTTAAAACCTGCCAGTGAGCCTCTGCAATCATAGGTTCTCCTAACCTTTCTCTCATGATTTCACCGTGAGGACGCACGAGGCTTGAAACGACAGAAATATCATAGCTCAACTCCTCCATAGCATTCGTACCTGCACGACTCTCATCTCGACCCCCGAGATACAAGTTGCAGTATGTTGTTGCCTCGTTTAAAACATAACGCTCTGAAATACTTTCCTCCGGGTAACAGTAGTTCTTCACTTGAGCCTTATATTTGCCAAGTTGCCTATAAAACAAAGGAAGAAGTTTTGGAGGGGCAATATGGACGTGAATTTGTGAGATGAATTTAATCTATAAGTAGCATACCTTTCTATTGGGTACATCCAGGTGTAATGTACTGGTCCAGTTTCTAACACTTGTTGCGGTAGGTGAACTAGAAGGTGTACCATGATTGTGAAAAAGTGTGGGGGATAAATCATCTCCAGTCTGCAAAGAATCTGAACTATCTCATCCTCCATCTGGCGAACATCCTCCTTCCTCACCTCCCTAGCACACAATTTCTGAAACCATTTCGCTAGTGCAACCAAAGTCTTGGCAACACCCAACGGCAGGTATGCACGGACGACAATGGGAAGAAGATGCTGAAACATAACATGAATGTCATGGGTCTTTAGGCCGTGGAACTTTCTCTCTGCAATTTTGACCTTGTTATGCAAAGATCCAGCGTACCCATGGGGGTACTTCACTGCACCGAACCATTCGAATATATTTGGTATGTCCTCCCGTTTCACCAGGAATGGCGCATGAGGGAGTGTTCCATCTCTCTTCTGTGCCTGGCTTCTCCGCACCCCTCTCTGCTGCAATGCGGCTCGAAGACGTTCTTCTCAATGTGCATAACATCGAGTGCATGTCTGACTCTAATGTGACGCTAGTAAGGCAATCTCCATAACTCGGACTTGTTGGTCCAACACATTCTGTTAGTCACACTTTATGGGGCCTTGAAAGCAGGGTGCGAGCTGAGGACGGGGAAGTTGATCCTGTTGAGAAAGATGGAAACATAATGAGAAAGACATCGGACAAACGTATGAAAAGGGAAAAGATAGTGAAAAGAGAGGTAGTTCTCGTACCTATCGATCTGTGAAAGAATTTGCTCCCCGTTCCAAGCATAAGGGTGTGTTCTGTGTTCTTCGCTTCCATTGAATGCCATACCATCGGTTCGCCACGGGTGGTTTAGTGGAATTCCTCACGTCTTCAGAGAAATGCGGGTAGGTTTTGTTGAATTCTTTCCATGCCTCACCATCTGATGGGTGTTTCAACCATTCTGCATCTCTCACCCGCTCACCATGCCAGCGCATAGCCTTTGCAATGTTCGGCTCAATGAACAATCTCTTCAGTCTAGGGGTTAAGGGAAAGTACCGGAGAACCTTCCTGGGAACCTTGCCTCTCGTACCCTCCCTAGTACACCACCTAGGTGTGTTGCACTTGGGGCACGCTTTGAGATTTGCATATTGTTTGCGAAATAGCACACAGTTATACTCACAAGCGTCGATCAGCTCGTACCCAAATGCAAGGTCCCTAATCACACTCTTCATCTTCGCTCCATCCGTAGGATGTTTATGTCCTTTCGGCAACATGCGAGCAATGTGTGCGCACATGGCGTCCATGCTCCTATCTGTCCAACCAAACTCTGACTTCATCTGCATTGCATCCAGACAGGCATCCAGAACAGTCATATCGTTGTTCTCACACAATGGCATGTTTGCTGCCTCTACAAGCCTATTATATTTCTCGTAATCATCGTCAACAACATATTGGAACGGAGGATCGTCGGGGACAGAGTGCGCCTCATATCCGGCATGAAACGGAAAAGCATCGTGCAGAATGTTCATAGCCGGACCATCAACGGAGGAAGATGCCCCTTCCTCCAGGATCTGCGTTCGTCGTTGCTCATTTGTCCTATCAACTGGGGCTTCGCCATGCTTATCCCAAACAGTATAACTAGGCTACATTCCCATGTGGACCAAATGACTGTGTATTTCATCTATTGGGTGCCATTCATTGTTGCGGCATCTCCGACACGGACATAGGAAATGAGTCATTCCATTCGCATTATCTCTAAGATTCTGCATAAAGAGAAATATTCCATTTTGATACTCCCCGTGAGCGTGAGGGAGTAGCATCCAACTTTTGTCGTCCATTATCGTCCTATCATTATCAATCCATTCAGATGAATTCATCACATTCTAAAATGAAATTGCACATAAACAATCCATTCTCATCATCTATGTCATTCTACACCAAATTCTAAAATAAAATTGAACATAAACAATCCATTCACATACACAATCCATTCATACCTCAAACTCAATTTAAAATCAATTTCCAATCATAACGTTCTAAATTCCATTTTCATCAAAAACCCAAATAAAAATTCCATTCTCATCATCTATGTCATTCTACACCACATTCTAAAATAAAATTGCACATAAACAATTCATTCACATACACAATCCATTCATACCTCAAACTCAATTTAAAATCAATTTCCAATCATAACGTTCTAAATTCCATTTTCATCAAAAACCCAAAAAAAAAATTCCATTCCCATCATCTATGTCATTCTACACCACATTCTAAAATAAAATTGAACATAAACAATCTATTCACATAAATTATCAATTCATAACACAAACTCAATTTAACCTCCATTTAACCTCAATTTCAACTCCATATATACATACACAACTCTTTCCCCTCATAAACTCCATTCAAACAACTTTTTTACCATCCAAACTCCATAAACAATCTATTCACATAAACAATCAATTCATAACACAAACTCAATTTAACCTCAATTTAAACTCCATATATACATACACAACTCTTCCCCCTCATAAACTCCATTCAAACAACTTTTTTTACCATCCAAACTCCATTAAAAAAGACAACCTCATCATCAAATATCCAAACAAACAATGTATATGCATATATTCAACAAAAAAAAAAAACAAAAAAATTTAAAATTTATACATACCTTCAATGGAGGTGTGAAATGGGGGAAGAGTTTTCAAGCCCTCTAGGGTTAGTTTGGGAGAAAGGATGAAGATAAGAATGATTTATTGTACAGTACAACCGATTTTAATTGTTTGTTACGGAAAACACATTCAGGCGACGGACTTATATATAACTCCGTCTCCTGAGTGAACAGTATTTAATATCCCCAACCAACCAGACTTTATTACTCTACTTTTGAAAAAGTCCAACGTTCAGACGACGAACCACAAGAACTTCCGTCGCTACAAAGGCCCGAACAACGCTCAGGCGACGAACCACTAGTATTTCGGTCGCTACAAAGGCCCATTCTGACAACCGTCATTCGGATACCTATTTGGGCGACCGATCTTGAGCAAAGTTCGTCGCCTGAATTTGTTCCGTCGCCTGAGTACAGTTCAGCCGACGAACATTGAGATTTTCTGGTCGGCTGAACATGGGTTGGAGGCGGTTTGGGCATCCCAACGTTCAGGCGACGGGCCTTAGTAAGTTCGTCACCCGAACCTGATTCAGGCGACGAACCTTTTGAGTTCCGTTGAGCGAGACGCAATCTGGCGTAGTGAGTACGATTTAATTTTAAATCCACAATTTGAAGTACTAATGAGTTCTTTTTTTTTTCCAGGATTTAAGTTAGAATAACAAAACTGAAAGAGTTTGATGGAACTGACGTGCATAGAATATAAATATTTAATTTTTAAAATTTTGTTCGGTGATATATTTTATACCCTATATATATAACATGATACTATGCAGTGTGTGTTTGATAATAAATTAACAGGATGATTGAATTTTAAATCCATAATTTAAATATGAAGACGAATTATGGTTATACTAACGATATAAAATATTTATGCGCGCTTTTTTAAGAGATAAAAATTATATAAAATATATAATTTTTTAAATATTTTTTTTAACAATTTCGTAGTTATTATTAATTAATAAGTACAAACTTGTTAAAAAAAATATAAAAAAGTGAATATTTGAAATAATTTTTATTATTCTAAAAAGCGTGCGTGAATAGTAAACGACATATTTTGCCGGACGGAAATACTATTAATCAGCTCAACTAACAACTGTTGATAGAGATAATAGTTGGTAGAGAACAAGACAAGGGGAAGTGATGGTTTGGATATGATCGATGGCTATCAAAATCTTGTGACACCCGGCCTTTTCACTAAACAAAATTATCACACACTAAAAATTTTATATAGAGCCCAGGTAGTAAACGGGTAGGGCAGATTAAGACAAACGCATATAAATAAGCAAAATGTATTTGATACTAAGTCATTAGTCATTTTGATTGTTAGATTAATGTAGTATATATACCATAATCTAGCTAGGGTGAATCGATCCAATGTAAATATTTTTGTTAGTGTAAAATATGAATAGATAGATATATTATTACTCCCTCGGATTGGCAAAGATTTAAAAGGTGTCAAGTAATAGTATTGTCGATAATCGTCCTGGTTTTATTTCGGATGATAGCGTCAAACTTTGGATGCTCTGCTACATTTTATAAACGGAATCATTCATATATGTCTTAAAAAAATTTCATATAAAAATTATTCTTGTGTATCAATATGATTATTTCGATCTATAACTTAATTAGGTATGAATAATCATAATATTGTAGCATATGTAAATAATTTTGTTGTGTAAATCTCATTCATATTTCTAATCCAATGCTTTAAGTTTGTTCACGGTTTACCCGTAAGAAGTGTTTACATTGGATCCATTCTATATCTATCTATACTATCTATACTTCTATACTCTATATATAAATTTGGGTTTTGCCCTATTAATTGCACTCATTAAATTATAAAAAATATTAACCTAATATATATCTAGCATTACCTTTAAAATTCAAGAAATTATTATAGCTCATTGGTTGTAGACTAATGGGTTTTGTTCACCTTAAGGTTGCTAAAAGGTAACCCCATGGTTGTAAGTAAAACCTTAAGGTAAAGAGGGAAAAGGGGTTACCTTGGTGTGGAGCGGACGGGATCGGCTGTGCCAAAGGGGACAGCCCCCTGCTGTCCCCTCCCCTCCCCCGGGTTTAAAAAAAATTGATTGAAACTTGAAAGAAAAATAAATAAATAATAAAGGGGGTGTTTTTGTGAGAAAGGTAAGGGGGACAGGGGAGAATTAGGGACAGCAGATCCTCTCTGGGTGTGGAGAGGTATGAAGTGTCTTGGACCATATGCAAAAGCATTTTGCTTTATTTATTTTTATGTTTTTTATTTAACTAATAATATTATGGTTGGTGGAAATCCTATAGTGGGTATAAATAAATGGGAAAAAGAAAAGAATGAGGTAAACTCATGGTTGTGTAGTAAAAATATGAAAACCTTAAAGAAAGGGGTTGATAAAGTGGAAAATTATTTAAAGAAAAAAATAAATGAGATGTCAAAATATTATAGGGAGAGGAGAAAAAAATTGGATAAGAGGTAACCTTATGGTTGCGGATGGTCTAAGCTTGAGTGCAAATTGTCAAGGGTTCAAATCTCATTAGCTACACTATTTATTGTTTTTTTTTTCTAGCTATTATTTCTAACCTTTCCCTTTTTTTCTTTTTACATATAAATAGTAAATTGCTCCCATTACAATATGGAACGAAACTAAAATATTCACCACCGATTGGTTGTAGATTAGCTTTAGTGCAAACTGTTAACGGTCCAAAACTCATAGGTTACACAATTTATCGTTTTTTTCTAGCTATTTTTTTCTTACTTTTCCCTTTTTTTCTTTTTTTACATACAAATAGTAAATTATCCCCATTACATATAATATGGAGCGAAACTAAAATATTCACCACTGATTACCTAAATGGGCTAAGTCTATACCGAAATTAAAAGACCTCTATTTTCAAAGTAGAGTTAATGAGCATGATGATTGTAATTACGTATATGTATATGTTGTGTGCATGATCAAATCGAGATCCATATATTTCTTCACACCCAATCTTATAATAAAATTATGTGAATTCTATAATATATTTTCATGTTATTCGATTAAATATGTAGCTCTATTGAAGATCCACCGGATACAAGAAATGTTATTTGAACATTTACATTCACTGTAAATATAATTTTATAGTATTTTTTATATGTTTTAAACCTAAACACATGCATTTCTAAAGCAATTATCATTCCTTTTTGCTTATAGTAGTTGAATTGCATATAGAAGTGATTAAAATGATAAATAGAGTCAAGTTAATATATTTGTCGAATTACAATGATAAATAACCATATTATAACTTTTAGATATAAAAATTGTTAGTAATAAAATTGCAATGATAATATATTAATTAAAAATTATTTAAAATAAACCCCGTGCGTAGCACGGGCATGCTTACTAGTATATATATAAAAAGGTGTAATCACAATTAAACCCTTCTTGTGGAAAACACATTTGATATATATGCAAAAAAAAATGAAAATTCAGCGAAAAAAAGAAGGGATAAAAAATAATTGATAATACCTAATTAATTAAATATTCACCATCTCACATTTATGAACTAAATGTCCACCGGTAACCCCTAACCTCCTACCCGTGTGGCTCAACGAACCCATCTCGCTCAGTAATCTCCCAATTTCGCTCGCGAATGTCCGTCTCCCAATTTTGCCTCCCAAATTCGTTTCACAATTTCGATTGTATTCGTTTGCCATCATAACATCAACACATATTTCCTGCATAAAATTATTTGTCAACACACACACACACATATAATAGATAGCTGAGAAACGATGAAACTATGACACAATGAACTGAGTATATATAAAAGATAGCTGACAACACATTGAAACATAAGCCGACAAAGGATGACAATATCAGCATATATAAATTCGTTTGTCATCATATTATCAACACATATATTCTAATAAAAGTCATTTGAAACATGAGCTGACGAAAACATTACAGATAACTGATAGAAAGATGAAATATAAATTGACAAAAACATTACAGATAGCTGATAAAAGCAATATAGATAGCTGACAAAAATGAAACCATGAGAGATAACATCAAGAAAATCAGTATCACATATATATGTCAAACAATGATAGACAACTGACAAACGATGAAACATAAGCTGAAAAATGATATTTGACAATATCGGCATATATATATATAAATTAAAAAATACATACCCAACCAAGGATGTTTAACAGATGTTTGAAATTACAAAAGTAGCAGCCACGTATTAGCATTTTTGACAGATGTTTTGCAAACAAATACTAAAATTGAAAGCCCCACTTTCCCCTCAATAGATCACAAAACATCCGATCACGATACCCAAAAGCTTGTCTTGATTAAACGATCTAACATCTCCACCAAACACTAGAGCTTCAATAGCCTTGACATTAAAAATCCAACAAGAAGCTTTGCACATCCCACATGAATAAAAATTACGTAAGTGCATACAAATATAAATAAGAAACTGAACTAAAAGAAAAATTAATATTTATTATAAATAAACATACCCATTTCGCCATTCATGATATCATATGCTCTCTCTATATGGAATGTAGGAGTAGCTTCAAAGTCCTTGTATGTTCCTGATTTGTTCAACTGAACAGGGAGCCACACAACTAAGCTCCGTAAACACTTCCTCAAGTTACAAAGATCGGTAACATACTTTAATATTGAATGGAGTATAACTCATCGTTGCATTCATCCAATCTTTCTCATAATCCTTAGCATATAACCCAATAAAATACTTCAATATAGGTTCTTCAACAGGACCTACTGTCTATAAGGACGCGACTGATTGCGGTAAATACCATTAGCAAAGCAATCATTCCAAAATAAAACCATCCTCGTATTTGGAAGCCTTATCCGATATTCTCCTCCTCATATGAAAAAGAGCTTTCTCCATATGTTGAAAATGCATATTATACATGTTTTAGTAGATTGTAATCAAATATTCTATTTAAAATTAAAAATTTAATACACATAAAGTATATATACTTAATATGTCATAAAGCCATTTGTCTTTCCCAATCACCACTTCAAAAAACTCTTTCTTTGTCAACATATGATCACACCCTTTGACGAAGAAATCTTTGCGGGACTAAAACAGAGAAAGTTAGCATATCAGAATTATGACATTTGAAAACACAAAACCCAAAATGATCACCTACTACCATTTATATAAGAGTACCAAAAGACATACTCGTCCTCAAATAACAGTCACTTTGAAAGATTGTATTTCGATACTCACCCCTTCTTCACATTCTCACAAGGGCTCAAACATAAACTACTAGATTTTGAAATAAGATTAGAACGCTTTATAGCATCATTCTCAGCATTAAAATCAATGGGGTTAACAATGTCAGCTCCCCTCTCCATTTCATCATCCTTAGAAGAGATTTCAGCGTCCCCTGAAGATTGGAAATAAAGTCAGTGTTAAAAAGGATAAGCTAACAAAGAATGACGGACAGTTGACAAATGATTGAACATAAGCTGACAACTCATGGCAAGTAGCTGACAAAGGATATAAGATAGATATGCTGACAAATGATGACAGATAGCTGATGTTGTAGGAGGAAATCGAGTTCAAAATATAATAAAATAAATCAAACCGGATTCGTGCCCACGCAAATAATTACAAGACTTCCTCCCGATGTAGCAACAGGAAGTCAGGATCGATCCTCAAGGAAGCTGGTCAGCGGATCTCAGGCAGCGGAGAAATCTCAAGGATGGTGATCGACCACAGTGTACTCGACCTCGACTAGGTGGTAGTCAACAGGGGTCAGTACAGTCGATTTCGAGCAATAGAAGACGCTGGGTGGTGGTCGACGTCGACAAGCCCTACTCGACGTCGAGTAGGTTGGTCGTAGTCGAGTAACTGGTCGAGTACTGCAGAGACACAAGCAACAGCGATCTTGCTCGATCGAAGGTCAGTAGTCGACGTCGACTAGGGTCTAGTCGAAGTCGAGTACAAACAGTAACTAAACGAATACAAATCTCGAACTTTAATCAATGTATGAAAAAGACTTCCAAGATCGGGGTTTGCAACAACGATAACCAAACATGCATAAGGAAAGATAAAGAAGAATAATCATGCAATCTCATCGAAGGATTAAGCTTTCGCCTTTCCCAATAATTAGACAACTCTTTCAAGAAACCCTAATTGTATCTACCGATTTTATGTTTATAATCCAAGTTGTTAGCATGGGTCTCTATTAAATAGGTAATAAACATATAAAGTAGTGGATGATCAAAACATAATAAAGATCGAATTTTTTCCTCAAACACGCATGGCTATCGTTGGGCTCTCCCCAACCCTAGAAGTAGGTGGACTACTCGCTCTTCATCGCAAGGAAAGACATTAATAATAAAAAGAAATAACTTTGCATTAACAAACTAAATAAAAGCTTACAACCGATCGAAGCCAAATTGCTTTCGCTCTCTTGCTCCTACTCGGCCTCCACTCTCTCTCTCTCTCTCTACTCTCAACCTCTTCTTCTTCTCTAGAATTCAATTAAAAAAACAACTAGCCCCATGGGCTTTGATAATGCATATTTTAGATAGGCATTATAGATAGTTTTAGTTTAGTTTAGGTTGCATTTCTTGCTTGCTTTATTGTTAATTTGCATCTTGTGTTTATTTTAGAAAAGTTCGGATTCTGCGCAATTTTGTGTTTATCTCGCAGATCGAATCAGAACACACTTGGGGAGATGCAATGTCTCGAAGAGGAACACAAGATGAATGGAAAGGAACAAGGAAGAAAGAAGCAAGGCAAGACGAGAAGAAAAGCCCGCAGAAAGGAGCCAAGACCACGGCAAAGCTACCTGCGGCGGGCGCCGCAGCTAGTGCCGCGGCCGCCGCAGTGCCCGCCGCAGCGGGTAGCTGACAAGGCAGTTGCGGCGGGCGCCGCAGCCCTTGCGGCGGCCGCCGCACGTACGGACAGCGCGGATCCGCTTTTTGGAAAACCCTAGTTTTTGACTATGTGTTTGGAGGCCGACTTTGGGATGTTTTAATTAGGCTTTTTATGTTATTTTTCTTCATCATTCTTAGGATTCATTCTATTCTTCCATTCATTAGACTCTTTAGAGAATTTGAGCAATGTCTTCCATGAGGAACTAAACTCATCTATTCTGCCTGCAATTTGAAGCTTTATTCGGATTGATTGTGAGTTTCTAATTCTCGCTCCTGATTTCCTATTTGTGAATGCTTCAACTTCTTTGTGCTTGATTGCTTATTGTTTTGTTCTATCTTGACTGATCAACTTGGTAGAATCAATTCAATCGCTAGGGTTTTGTAGATTCCTGGTTGCGAACCTTAACCCAAGTAGCAAACTTATTCCTTTAGGGCTGGTTGAACTAATTGAATGAGTAGGAAGTTGGATGTGTTGTTAAATCCTTTTTTAGGGACTGCAAATACCTTGGCTAATCTCTGAACTTAAAGCTATCAATTGGGTTAAATCCTTCTTTAGGGACTGTTCGATTGATAAGGGTTGCTAGGACTGGTTGGACTAGTAACTATATTAGGTCGGGACAAGGGCATTCATAGGAAACATAATAGGACGAGAAGAAGTTACAGTGATCGCTTCAATCCAATAAAGTGGAAAATTGTAGGTAGAATTCCTTCTCCAAATTGTCTAAAACCAATTCCTTTACTTTGCTTTGTTTACTCCGCTTTGATAAAAGGCGGATCTTTCACACACAAACCCCCCCCCCCCCAAATTGGTTACTTTGATTGACACTTGAATCACACTTGAATAATAATTTCCCTGTGGGATCGACCTCTTACTTATTGCTATACTAGTTATAGGTTTGAGTTTACTTTGACGGGATCAACGACAGGTTTCCCCTCCGTCAAATTTGGCGCCGTTGCCGGGGACTTTTTATTAAATTCTTGTGTGTTTTTAGTGTTGATTTTGGTGTGGACCGTCCTATAGGGTCCATACCTTTGCTACTAATTCTTCTCTATTGAAAGCATTGCAGAGATGGCGAACCTCACTCTAAAGGAGCTTTCTGCTCATGATCCGGCACAGCAACCCCTGGCAATCCAATTCCCTGCGCTAGCAGAAGGAGTCAACTTCGAGCTTAAGTCAGGGGTAGTTCATCTTCTACCCAAATTCCATGGGTTGAGTGGGGAGGATCCCCACAAGCATCTGTCTGAATTCCATAGGGTGGTTGTTGGGATGAAACCAGCAAATGTAACTGAAGAACGGATCAAGCTGAGAGCATTTCCTTTCACTCTGAAGGATGATGCAAACGAATGGTTCTTCTATCTACCACCCGACTCTATTGCTACTTGGGCCGAGATGAAAAGAGTCTTCCTAGAGATGTACTTCCCTGCAACAAAGCTAAATGCTTTGAAAAGGTCTATCAGCAGCATTGAGCAGTACGCGACAGAGTCCATTCATGAGTATTTTGAGCATTTCAAGAAACTCTGCGCTAGCTGCCCATCCCATGGGTACGCTCAAAAGGATCTGGTCCTCTTTCTATTTAATGGGTTGACTGATATAGAGCGAAAAACAGTGAATTCTGCTTGTGGAGGTAACATGCTGAACAAGACGCCTTCCGCAGCATGGGAGGTGTTTAAGGAGCTATCTGAGGGCTCCAGACAGTTCAACAAGGGCCCTCGCGCTGGGGGTGTACTCGCTGTTGATGCTAATGTGGCTGCACTTCAGACTGATATGGCAGAGGTTAAGGAGATGATGAAACGAATGGTTATTGATAGGACTCCTCAACAACTGAAGGCATGTGGTCTCTGCAGTCAATACACTCATCCCATGGACATGTGCCCGCTCATACAAGATTCTAATGTTGAATTGAATGCCATTGGGAACTTCGCTCAACAAAGGCCTATGCAAGGCAATTATGGAAATCCTGGGTATTTCAACAACAACAACTACAATAGGGGCTATCAGCAAGGCTATGGGAACTATCAAGCCTCTTTCAATCAGCAAGGGGGGCAACAGGAAAGGCATCAGCAACAATTTGAACCTCGACAGGGAGGTCAGCAACAATCGAATGGGGATAATGAGGATCCACTGCAGAAACTGTCACGACTGGTCATGAGGAATGATAAACAACAGTCAGAGCGGATGGCGACTCTAGAGAAGCAACAATCAGATCGGATGACGAATATTGAGAATCAAATGAGTCAGCTCATTCAGGTCTTAAGTGCGAAGATGGCAAACGATGCAAGTAAGCTTCCATCACAGACGGTTGAGAACCCGACAAGGGAGAATGTCAGTGCAATAACACTTAGGAGTGGCAAGGAACTGATTGCCACAACTCAAGAAGACGATGAGGAGATGGTAGATGAGGAGATCGAGATAATTGAAGGCAAAGACGGCCAAACAGTGGTGCGGCGCCCGCGGCATCCTTTGCGGCGCCCGCCGCAGCACCTTGCGGTGCCCGCCGCCAGAGACGGTTTCCACGCGGCGCCCGCCGCAGATTTTGCCCAGGGGGGGAGCGGCGCCCGCGGCTCTCATGCGGCGCCCGCCGCAACTACCTCCGTCGGCGAATCTTCTCCTGGTGAGTCTTCTTCCTTACCTCTTTCCTCCTCTCTTCCTCTTTCTCCTCTTCCTCTTTCTTCTTCTTCTTCCTCTTCTCCCTTACCTATGGAGATTCCAAAGCCCGTCCCGCCTTTTCCGGAAGCCTTGAAAGACACACGAACATATGAGAATGACAAGGAGATCTACGAGACATTCGGCAAGTGTGCGGTAAACATTCCTTTACTTAGCTTGATTAAGAGCATTCCTAGATATGCTAAATTTTTTAAGGAATTGTGCACCATCAAGAGGAAGCAGAGACTGAAAAAGAAGGAAAAGGTAAGCTTGAATGAAAATGTTTCTGCTATGTTGCAAAGGAAATTGCCTGAAAAATGCGGAGATCCAGGTATGTTTACGATTCCATGTGCGATTGGGAATACTAGATTCAAACAAGCCATGTTAGATCTAGGAGCCTCAATTAATGTTATTTCTTATAACATGTATTTGTCTTTGGGTTTGGGTCCTCTGACTGAGACTGGGGTTACAGTGCAGCTTGCTGATCGTTCACAAATCAGGCCAAGAGGCGTTGTTGAAGATGTTTTAGTTATGGTGGATGATTTGTTTTTTCCTGTGGATCTCTTTGTTTTAGATATGGGGCAGGGAACCCCTGAAACACCCATTATACTGGGAAGGCCATTCCTGAAAACTGCAAAGACGAAAATTGATTGTTGTGAGGGCCTATTGACTATAGAGTTTGATGGAAGAAAGATAGAATTCTCTCTCTTTAATCACGCTAAGCTTTCTCCTGAAACTTCGTTAGATATGCCTATTGCTGAAAATACTGATCATAACAATAATTTTCGTGATTTGTTAGGGACAACTAAGGAACATAGTTTATGGAAATTTGAACCTCCTAACAAATTGCAATCTTATGTGATTCCAGGACAACCCCCAGGCATAGCCCATGGAGAGGAGCTAAGAGAAATGGCTGAACGCTGGAACAGGAAGCTACACCTTTCAAGGGTGCCTGCATTTGTCAATGAAATGACCGGTGTTGGTGACCCTGGTGGAGGAACATAGGCCGATCAAGGGCCATCACGTCGAGCCAACGACTTGAAACAAAGGCGCTTCTCGGGAGGCAACCCGAGGTACATTTTTCAGATTTATTTTCTTTTTCTTTTCCTTCACCCTGAGTATATGAGTTTCACTTTTGTTGTCTTTAATGTTTCATTGAGGGCAATGAAAACTTCAAGTGTGGGGGAGAGGAGTTTTATTTACATAGTGCATCGAATTAGAGCATATTTCATTTTCTGCACCATGTTTAAGTTTAATTAAGTTGTTGTTTAGTTTTTATTTAGTTTAATTTTCGGAATTTAAAAAAACAAAAAAAAAAAAAAATTATTTCGAAAATATTAGAAATAGAGCATGCATTGCATATATATGTGTTATTCAAATACCCATCTTGCTTAGTTGTCCTCTATTTTTAAATTTCAAGCATGAATCATAAAAATCCCATGGAGTTCTGGATGTTTTGATTATTATTGCTAAATGATTTTTGTGGAGCATGAGCTAGCAATTATAATTGAGCATGTATGATTGAGCTATAGTGTGATTGAAGTCCTAAAACATGACCCTGTGAGGATGTTTTGGCCTTATTTGAATTCTTTTACTCAATTGTGTGAATTACTCGCCTAGTGTTGCTACCTCTTGGCGTTGACTGCAGTATCTATTTTTAAAGGCCGATGCACATGTTTTATTGCTTGCGGAGTTTATGTTTATATTTTGAGTCTTTTTGTTCAATTTTATGCATATCTAGTAAATAAGGTGGCAATGGTTGATGCACTGAGTAACCGGGTCTACGCATGACACCCATGGGTATGATTCGCGCAAAAAGGTGTTGAAAATTAACCACTAGGAAAGAAAGCTTGATCATTGAGTAACCAGGTTCATTCATGACACCCATGTTTGCAACTTGCGTCAAAAGGTGTTCAAGTGGACTTCATATTCATGTTCATATTCATAGTTGAGGTGTTGATAGACCGGGGCCATTCATGACACCCATGTTTGCGCTTCGCGTAAGGAAACACCAAGACAAGAAAAAGAAAAAAAAAAGAAAATAAAGAAAACCAAGAAAAAGAAAGAAAAAAAAAGTGTGCATTTTATTTCCTTTAATTGTGTCCCGCAAGTAATGACATTTCGGTAGAGAATTGGTGATATGGTGGTCAATGTCTATGAGCTTAGTGCATTATTGGTTTGAGTTGAGAGTTATACCTAAAAGCCTAAACACATGAGTGAGACACATAATTCTGGTGAGGTTGGATGATGTCTACTTCTAAGCTTTGATCACCTGAATACATGCTATGACGTTTGTTTGCTTGATTTATGGTTCTACCTGCTATGATGTTGCTTTTGGTAATGTTGAAACTTGAAGGGATTTCCTGTGGGATACATTGATTCATGTTCATCCTATCATTGCTTGAGGACAAGCAAAGGTTAAGTGTGGGGGAATTTGATAATGCATATTTTAGATAGGCATTATAGATAGTTTTAGTTTAGTTTAGGTTGCATTTCTTGCTTGCTTTATTGTTAATTTGCATCTTGTGTTTATTTTAGAAAAGTTCGGATTCTGCGCAATTTTGTGTTTATCTCGCAGATCGAATCAGAACACACTTGGGGAGATGCAATGTCTCGAAGAGGAACACAAGATGAATGGAAAGGAACAAGGAAGAAAGAAGCAAGGCAAGACGAGAAGAAAAGCCCGCAGAAAGGAGCCAAGACCACGGCAAAGCTACCTGCGGCGGGCGCCGCAGCTAGTGCCGCGGCCGCCGCAGTGCCCGCCGCAGCGGGTAGCTGACAAGGCAGTTGCGGCGGGCGCCACAGCCCTTGCGGCGGCCGCCGCACGTACGGACAGCGCGGATCCGCTTTTTGGAAAACCCTAGTTTTTGACTATGTGTTTGGAGGCCGACTTTGGGATGTTTTAATTAGGCTTTTTATGTTATTTTTCTTCATCATTCTTAGGATTCATTCTATTCTTCCATTCATTAGACTCTTTAGAGAATTTGAGCAATGTCTTCCATGAGGAACTAAACTCATCTATTCTGCCTGCAATTTGAAGCTTTATTCGGATTGATTGTGAGTTTCTAATTCTCGCTCCTGATTTCCTATTTGTGAATGCTTCAACTTCTTTGTGCTTGATTGCTTATTGTTTTGTTCTATCTTGACTGATCAACTTGGTAGAATCAATTCAATCGCTAGGGTTTTGTAGATTCCTAGTTGCGAACCTTAACCCAAGTAGCAAACTTATTCCTTTAGGGCTGGTTGAACTAATTGAATGAGTAGGAAGTTGGATGTGTTGTTAAATCCTTTTTTAGGGACTGCAAATACCTTGGCTAATCTCTGAACTTAAAGCTATCAATTGGGTTAAATCCTTCTTTAGGGACTGTTCGATTGATAAGGGTTGCTAGGACTGGTTGGACTAGTAACTATATTAGGTCGGGACAAGGGCATTCATAGGAAACATAATAGGACGAGAAGAAGTTACAGTGATCGTTTCAATCCAATAAAGTGGAAAATTGTAGGTAGAATTCCTTCTCCAAATTGTCTAAAACCAATTCCTTTACTTTGCTTTGTTTACTCCGCTTTGATAAAAGGCGGATCTTTCACACACAAACCCCCCCCCCCCCCAAATTGGTTACTTTGATTGACACTTGAATCACACTTGAATAATAATTTCCCTGTGGGATCGACCTCTTACTTATTGCTATACTAGTTATAGGTTTGAGTTTACTTTGACGGGATCAACGACAGGTTTCCCCTCCGTCAGGCTTTATTTATAGGCTTCCTCCCCTAGCTAATCAAGGAATGAAATTCTATTTATATCTAAAGATAAAACTTTAAATAAAAAGAACATTTATCTAAAAGGAGAACTATCTAAATATCTTCAAGTGGATAAAATCCTTTTCCCCATAGATAGATCTTGATAGAATAGGATAGATTCCAACCTTGCTTTGTGCCCAAGTTGTCCACGTGTGCTCGGAACGGCCCAAGAGACTCACGGCCCAAAATCGCGTAGTCGACTTCGAGTAGAGCCTGGTCGACTTCGAGTAATCTTCAGCTTGTCGAGTGCTTCTCTTCGTCGAGCTCGGATAACCGCCCAATTCTAGTCGACCCCGAGTAAAGTGTACTCGACGTCGAGTACGACTCGTGCTCGAGTTCTCTTCTTCTTCTGTCCTTGATCAAGTCTGCTTCAGCTGTAGTCGACTTCGAGTAAGGCCTGGTTGAAGTCGAGTAGAATCTCGTCCTATGGTTTCGTCCCGGAATGACTCCAAATTCTGCAATATTAAACTAAAACTTGTGTAGACCTCTATTTCTTGCAAATAAGTATAAACTACACAATTTCGCTATATTCCCAACCCAAAATACTTATGATGATAGAATAAAGAGCTGAAATAAGCATAAAAACATGGCATAAAACATGGACGTCAGCTGACAAAAGGATGAAAATATCAGCTTATAGTGTTTTGCAAACTTGATAGATATCCGCATATATAATGAAATACAACAATTAACCACAAACACCAGATTTTTCAAAAATCAGCAACAACATCACATAACATGTTCTTAAACACAAATACTACACTAACCTTCCACTATAACATCAGTCTTCCCCTCCACATCCCTCTCTTGTTCTTTCCCGCCATCAGTTTTCACCTCTCGATCACGAAAGAAATTATCAGAAAGTTTAGTAACTTTGTTCTCAAGTTCAGTTACTTTGTTCACTAAAATTACAACTCTATTTGAAATCATTTCAAACATCCCCTCAAGCTTCAAGCACAAATCCATAGCCTAGACATGTATGTCCCCTTTTTTCAGCTCTTGTATTTTTCAACATCCTCTTTGTCAGCTCCATCATCTTTCTCATCTTTCTTAGATAGGTCCTTCTACTTCTTGATGAAAGCCTCCAACCATGGAGACCGGCCTCTCCTATGCTATTAGTATGTAATGACCTTTGTAATAGTTAGGGGGGTTGTTAGATACACCACAAATCTAAATTACATACGCATGTTCTAATTGATGTGGTGCCACGTCCTTATTAACGTGCAGGTAAACCTGGAATTCTAAGGCAAGTCAAGGTTTAGGGTACCACGTTCATATCGATGTGGTGTCATAAACCCTGATTTACGGTGTATTTAATGTCTGCGAATAGTAAGAGTATAAATATACCCTAATACCTTTGTAATCATGATCATAAATGAATCAAATGTGTCAATTACTCTTTTCTCCCTATATTTACTCTAGCCCCTTCCTTTTCCTAGCTAGGCTCCTCCTTTTCCCTAAACTCAACCTCTATCCCCAATCTCTCTAACCCTAAACTTCTTTCTCCCTGATCTTCCCTAATTAATCCCTTGCTCTTTCCTTATCAATTTACATGAATCATGATCAGGACATGACATAGTAGTATAATACCATAACCATGTCAATACTCAAAGATAAGTGCATAGGAAGTGTAAATCACACAACAAAAGCAAAAGAAATATGGATGTAATTCATTATAAGGCCAAAAATTCTCACTAGGACAAATTTTTGTTGAATATCAAGCATGCTCACAAACTTATATCATACATGCTCAATTACCTATGCCAAATCATATTTCACATAAAAACCAAGTTTTGAAGACAAGGTCAAATCATTCCAGAATTTCGTGGGATATATAAGATCATGCTAGCATAAAGTTACTAGGACAAACTTAAACTAGACGGGTGTCTTTAATAACACATATATGCAATGCATAAGACTCTTTTTTTATCATTATTTTTCGACATTTTCGATTCTTTATTCATTTTTGACATTTTATATAACAAATAAACTAAACATGATGCATGAATTACAACTAATATTATTCGAATAAAATAAAATAAAAAACTAAGAATTTAAACATGAAACAAAAATTAAACATGAACTAACTAACAATTCAATTCATACACCCCCCCCCCCCCCTTCACACACACACACACACACATAAATGTTGCATTGTCCTCAATGCATAAACATGAACAAAAAAAAAGAACAATGAAAAATATAAAATAGAGGGTGAAGGAACCAAATAAACTAACCAATCAATGTGAAGATGGGGTCTGGGATCCAGACTGCTAGTGGAAACTATCCATCACGCTAATACAAATGTTTTGAAGTTGATCAACCTTCCTAGTTGGGATCTCATAAGACTTAGCTAATTCATTCAGTTGCGCTGCCTGTTGTGTCTCAAAATCTGTCAATCTCTTCTCTAGACAGATGATGCGCGAGCTGTCATGAACTACTAGCAGTGCCATCTCAATCTGCATCTCCTGTGTATTACTTATATGTTTTTGGATTTCATACTACTTAGATTTCGTTTTGATCCGGCTTTGTCGTGGCACCCTATGTATTACTTTTAGATTTATATTGCTTGCATGACAAATGAATTTCCCCGCGAATTAGATTTAAGACAGGTACATGGGATTTACCCTAGGGATTCCAACAATCCCATCTGATTTTGGGTACAAAATCCCTTTTTAAAATCACTAATGTTTGATTTCAAACCTTCGACCTGTACTCGGAGCGCAAGATCCTAACGAAGGATCCTTCCTTCGAAACGTAACTCGGGATTTCTAATCTCGGGGCGTTACATAATATAAGTACGAATTGAATCACTTACAAATCACTCCCCAACAACCTCATTATCATGACAACCCTAGAATGGTAGATGTTCTTGGTCGGATTGGGCAAATATCGTGGGCTCATGGAATACTCAATTGTCATGCTGGTAGAAGATTTGATTTTGTAGTGAAATTTTGAAAGATTGAAGTTCTCTCTCCTTTGAAAATAATGCCTAGAAGATTGGGAAGTCAAAGATTCCGAGTAGGGATATTCGTTTCTTTATGTAGACGATTTGCTGCTTAGTAGAAGGGGGTTGCTGAGTAAAAAGAAACGAATGAAAGAAGGAAGTAGAGGGAAGATGAGGACAACTAAGAGACAATTTAACACGGTGAAGATGACGGCGTATATCCTCAGAGCTTAACAATGCAATACTTTCACAAGTTTTAGGTGGTACGATTGTGTTCTTCATTGTGTTAGTGTTTGATTTTCTCGAACGTGTGTAATAGGTGTCTTGTAGGTTTTTTGTGGTTACCAATCCGCAACTAATATTACGGATTGTACTAGGGTGATGTATGTTTTCTTCCAATTAATAAAATTACATAATCTTCTCCAAGACAAGGGATGTGGTGATTTTTATCTCGTACTACCTATATGTTGGGCACTACCTATGTGTAGTTCCACCTAAAATCGTTTATCTTGCTTTGTGTTTTCTTCCACCTAAATTCGTTGGAAACACTAACACAACTTCTCAAAGGGGTCATAGATAGTCACCGATAATAATGCATAATCTAACCATAAATAAAAAAAAATTCTACAATGACTTGATATTTCTGAAAGGATTTCAATTTTGAATCTCTTAATATAATTAAGACTAGTGTAGGTCACGTCCCGTGTACGGAGAATACATTAATATAATATTATAAATTATCTAAATAGATTCTAATAAATGAAAAATAATAATCTAAATATGAATAATTTTGCCACCAAAAAATAATATAAACATAAATAAAATTAGTTCGACATATTATATATAAATAATTTTTTTCTAATCTATCGTTAATTAAATCTCGTATAATATAATACATAGTTGATTTTTAAAAATATTTTAATATGCTTTTTTAGTAAATATGCAATATACATTTATTACGTTAGTTTACTAAAAATATCTATGCACAGATGGATTGTGACTACATATTATGGCTATATAATATTTTAATAATTTATTTTGGCATCAATATATATATATATATATATATATATATATATATATATATATATATATATACATACATACATACATACATACATACATACATACATACATACATACATACATACATACATACATACATACATACATACATACATACATACATACATACATATATATATATATATATATATATATATATATATATATATATATATATATAACAATGATTAAATAAATAATTTTGATATAAATAATTCTCTCAAAAAAAATCTAGATATAAATAAAATAGTACATATCAAATAGTACATATTTATCTATTACGGAGTAATATTTTTGGTAAGTATAACTATGAAATATTTTTATATATATTTTTGTCAATTAACTAAAAAATTTGTAGATTATATAACTTTCTATAAACTATAACAATATATTATTTTATTAATTTTTCCCCTAGGATCAACCACAACGCATCACGTAGAATATCTAATATCTAATATCTAATACTAAAACAGATGCGAAAGATACACGTGGCAGCCATTCACTTAACATACCCCATATATATTTAAAATAAATATACTTAAAATCATTTTTTATTAATTAAAATACTGAATTTGTTAACAAAATCATAACAACTTCTCCAAATTTGCAGATTATTTTTTATCCAAGATTTTTTGAAGCCAGAAAATAATAAATCAATATATTATTAATAAATTTAAATTAATTTATCCAATACTTTTTAACCAATGATTTGAAAACACATAACAACGAGATTTGTTTGAATTAATAAATTAATAATATTTAAACAATTTGTTTATTATTTTTTTGGTCAAGATATTTGAGGATTCCACGATACTCGGATATTTAAAAATTAAAACTAATTAACATAAGTTGGAATGATATTATATTAATAAAATAACAATACGTGCAAATTTTATTATTGTATTTAATTTATCTATTTATTTTGTTTTTTAGTTAAAGTTGTCGAGTGATATTTAATTTATACTTTTATAATTAATAATCAATAGACTATTAAAAAGATCATTTGGATTACTGGATATGCAAAACCATGCAGGATCCTAACCTCCTTATGTTAATCAATATATTTTTTTAATCAATAAATTGATGATAAGATCAAGTCAATCTTCTTGAGATGATTCGTGATCTTGGTATATATGTGATCCATTAATTACTGCATGAAACTTTAAATCTTTAATTCGGGTTGATTTTTTTATTTTTGCAAAATTGAAGTGGTGCATATAATTTGAGGTAAAATATTATTTTTTTCATTTTAAATAAAATAATAGTTTTTCTACTTATCCGGATTTCTCTTTGTTTGTGTTGTTATAGAATCGAGCCATCGATCATATATATGCTTGGTAAATTCAAAGGTCATTGCCTTACGATTTCATTTGATATTTTATAGGTAAAATATATTTTCATTTTTATAATAAAAAAATCTTAGAAATACTAAGCAATTTAGTAAAAAAAAAATCTAATCAACATTTGTGGCTTTACCAACTATGTAAATTCCTAATTAATATGGGTTCAACTTCACTAAACATATGTGGCTTTACCTTATACTGTGACATTATTTCTAATTAACATTTGTCGGTTAAACAAATAGGACATACAACGATACAATACATGATCTATATGTCGAATCGACATGAAGCTCAATTGAACTAGACTAAGATCCAAAAAAAAACTAATGCTTGGTTTGATTTCAGTGTGTTCAATTAATCCAACTTGATTTAAATAAATAATGAAAATATTAGAAATGTTATAATGTCTAATTATTCATTAAAATTCATCATTTACAATTATTTAAAAATAAATAAATTTAACAAAAGGAGAAAATCAAGAGATTTCATAAACGTCTTTATTTGGTTAGTTGATACTCCGATATATTTGGTGTTATTAATTTTATTCATTATATTTAAAATATAATTCTTTAGTTATAATTTAATCATTTCTTTTTAAAAAAAAAATTTAAGTTATAATTTAAATTTTGATTTACCACCTAAATTTATGTTTAATTTGAACACATGCACACACACATCCATATTAGTTTTGAAACATGTTCATTAAATCTTGGTGGGTATGTTCACAAATTTATTTGTACATATGCATGTTTATTTTATTCGACAATTTTGATCCTAACAAATACTTACTCAAAATAAAATAATTAAAATCCTATTTATAATGTGTTAATATGTAATCTAATTTCTTCCAATCATCTCATTTGATAGTGACTGAATTCTCTAGATTGGTCAATTTTAATTTACCATTAATCAAATAAAAACAAACTATAACTTTTTCAATTTTTTTTAGAAAACAATAACTCAATACATTTACATGTATATATGTATACAATAAGCATGTTATTTCTATCATATTTGTACTTCCAATTTCTTTCTTCTCATTTTCTCTACATGTATCAATATACCTATATTTTCTTCTTTCATTAGTAAAATATTGTTTTATCTAGAGTATTTTTTTTACATAATCAATAATGAATGACCTTTATTACGACGAAGAACTAACAAACTCTAAAAGATTAGAAGATAATTATATAAAAAAAAAAAAGTAAAAACAATCTTTGCACATAAAAATAAAAAAATAATGTGTATTTTTTTGGAATAAAAACCTTTGAACTTATGAATTAATTGAAAGTTATATAATAAGATCTACTATACTATTATAAGCATGTAGAAGGCAAACCTGCAATATTTGGTGTGTACAAGCATGTAGATGGGGATAAAGAGTATTATAAGGGGAATATAATACTCTGGATATATTAAATAAAATATGAAAGTGATGAAGAGGATGATGAAAATCAAGACAGGAATGAGGAATAACAATATCAATCGAAACAATTATGGTTAATAATCTAGATATGAAAATAAATTGCCTAAAAATACTAAATTACTTAATCTCATATAATATTTTATGAATTCGGCAAATTTTATAAATTTATGTCACATGATCGCAAGTTAGAAAAACTAATTACATCATATACATGTTGATTAGAATGTGTTCATATACTCGCGTGCCTCGGGCACGGGTACTACACTAGTTTCCTCTAAAATCAATCACAATACCCTACGTAGGACGCTATGCATCGATTCTAATATATGTATATAGATATAACACCAGAATTGAATTGATCATACAAATAATTCATAGTAATGGATGTACTGCTAAAGTAGAAACATTTCAAAAACTTTTAAAAAGCCACAAGACCGATCATGTCATATATAATGTCAATATTCCCATAAAAAGAAAAAGGTAATTAACGAAGGTAGCATCCCAACGTACTTCCCAAGTGTAAATCCTAGAAATGAAATGCAAGTGAGAAAAGAATAAAGCAAACAAATAAAGAAAATGGAAAAAACACGGTTTATGGAGATTAATTATTTCAATTCCCATTTGCTTTTTTCGATTTTTCATAATATCCTGAAATGTACATTCGTTAATATTTAGACCGTTAAGTTCCCTTTCATGTCAACTTGATGTGTGAGGAAAGATGAGAGATTTTATTCTCTATTTCTTTAATCTTAGAGAAACCTCCATCGTTAGACATCTTTGTGCATTATTAATAAAAACAAGTTACTAGTGGGGTTTTGGTATAAATGGAGTAGGATTAGTACGAAGGTGGTATAGGAATCGAGTTTATTTTTTTTCTTTTTATTATAAGGTTGGAATCCGACCATCTTCTAATATAAAAACTTAAACCAATATCTATATGTTTCATCCTATTTACGTTTTGGTATTTCATTCTATCTCAAACCAACCTGAAAAGGCTTTTCATTCTCAACCGTATCTAACTTAATTATCAAACTCCAAAAGGTTCACCATTTCGCTCACAGATCGAAGGACAATAGTTGCACTTACCTGAACGAACGAAGAAAGGTTTGGAAGAGTAAGGTGCATTTCGAATCATATGACGATGGCTTGGTGCCATATAGAACAGTTGAGTTGAAAGATAGGTAGTAGTAGTTCATACTATGAGATTCTCATTAGTCATTTCGATCTATATATTGTTCGATCTATATATTGTAGACCAATTTGAATTGGTATAGAGATTATGTGCACGTATCAAATTAATGAACTCCACACTTAAGTAGTTATATTAGGCTCCTTCATTAGAGCATCCGCATCCCTCGAACTCATTATAGTTTCTTAACTCCACTTTTTATCTTTCTCTCTTCACAATTCTTTAAACAACCAATTTTACATTTCCACTCACATCCCTTGAACCCATTAGAGTTTCTTAATTAACTCACAATTCTTGTGTGGTCCCCAATTTTTTGTGGGTTTGGTTCCCAATTTCTCATTTTTTTATGGGTGTTTAAGGGTTCTTTAGTAAAGAACATGTCTTGTCATTTTTAAGCACGTTTTTTGTAATATCAAATAAAATAATACTAAATTTCTTAAATTTGGGTTAAAGAATCCCATTGCCCATGCTCTTACGTACCAACCCAATACCCTTTTTTCATAGGAAAAATTGTAAAAAAAACCCAACCTTTAGGAGTTATTGCGCTCAATAGCCTGAACTATAAAAAATGCAGAAAATAGCATCAAGTATTAACTTGGTTGCAGAAAATAGCATCAAGCTAGATTCAAATTCAAATAATTACAAAAAAATAGCCTAAATAATTATTATTCTCAAAATCTACCACTTCTCATAAAAAAAATTCTCATTAACTCATTATTAGCTAAATTCATCATTGAATTAATTATAAAAACTGCCTTATATCATATAAATTTTGTAAATAAATCATTTTTTTTAAAAAGACTACTAAAAAAATATCATAAGGTCTTTATTTTTCTTGATAAAAAAATTATTTTATCTTTATCCCACAATCTATTCAATGCTTAAATAAAAACCATTGCATGTGAATATATAAGTATGCACACTTTTTTCTTCAATAGACAATAAAAAACTACCCTATTTATTTGGTTTAAAATAATATATATATATATATATATATATATATATATATATATATATATATATATATATATATATATAATGCATGATTAATCGCTTTGTTGTGCTAGTTTTGCTCAAAAGATTGCTCTAAATCACTAATTATATCAATTGTGAGTAGAAGTTTAATTATTTATTAACTTTTAATGACATGTAAATAGCCTAATTAATTTTTTTAAATAATAAATTTAAGTTATATTTATATTGTTTGAGATAGTTTTTATAATTAATTCAGTTATGAGTTTGGATAACAACAACAATGAAGTGTAACATTTTTTATATATAAGAAGTGATGATTTTTTAAATAAAAATTATTTTAGAGAGATTTTGTAACTAATCTGAATTTGAAGGCAACTGAAGACTATTTTTTATAAGAAGTTACGATTTTTTTGAAATAAAAATTATTTTGGAGAGATTTTGTAATTAATTTGAATTTGAAGGAAACATAAGACTATTTTTTATAATTAATTTGAATTTGAAGTTAATTATTTGAATTTGAATGTAGCTTGAGAGGCTATTTTCTACAACCAAGTAAATACTTAGGCTATTTTTTTTTTAGTTCAAGCTAATAAGTGTAATAACCCCTAAAGATTGGACTATTTTTTATAATTTTTCCTTTTTCATATGAACAAAGTTTAATTTAACTATGTTGTAATATCGATGGGTGAATTGTTCACCTCCCTTACCTTTCACCTTCTAGCTCCCCATCATTATGACACAAGTTATGTTTGGCCTATATATATGGCCTTGTACTCTCCAAGATAGATACACAAGCAATAGAGAATTCTCCTTTCTCTGCCAAAAAAAAACATCTTATGAAATAGATGAGTGGACATCTCCCGAAGTAGATGAATGAGAAACCGCACCCTCGTAGGGAAGAACCGATAAACGTCATCCTTGTAGTGATAATTCGTATGACCAGATAAACCAATCAACTCTGATCCTTAATGTTTCTGCATCAGTTTCCCGCAGTAAACGATAAAATTGTATCGTAGGTGATAAAAAGGTCTCAAAGATCTATGTTAAATTTTCTTGTCACTCGAAGTTGACATTAATTTTATTTACTTATTTAAGATTATTGTTGTCGATATACATGTCTATTAATATACTTTACTATTTAGTATTATCTTTTACATAGTTTTTATTATTATTATTATTATTATTATTATTATTATTATTATTATTATTATTATTATTATTATTATTATCATCTTGATCTACTATATTGTGAGTTTTTCAACATCGATTTTGTGGGCTTGAAGTTCCTAAACTCAATGGTTAAACAATCCACTAGATTGTGACACTTATATCGCTATGAACTCAAAGTCTCGATACCATTTGTAAACAATCCAGCAGATTGTGAGGTTTTATCAAAATCTACATCAGAGCTTGAAGACTCTAATTTCATATTCTTATAAACTCTAGAAGAGTATAATATCTTATTTTAAACATTTGTACTCATGGAGAAGTATATGGAATGTGGGTTATGACATATTCAGAACTATTTTTATTTGGTTAGTACAACCAATATAAATAACCACAAAACATGATCTGGTTTACAAGGCCACTTCCTGACAATCCTCTAAGCATGGCTTGGAGCATGACCCTCTTGTAGAGGGTGTAAAAGAGGTAATGGTTAAGCGCGCAACCAAAGTTATTGTTGTGACTTATAACTAAGTCATCTTTGTACGATTAATTTCTAATGTCCTTAAGAATATTATGAATAAAGATAAATATAGTTGGTAGTTAGTCTCATACATGTAATTTGACATCAATGGAAGTTCTGAAAATACCAAGTTAACGACATCTGATTAAATAAATGGATCACCATGTACAAAGCTCAATGGTTATAATGTTTTACCATTTTGACACTTATTTATCTCATTGAAACTTATAATGTCACTAACCAGAAGTTAGTTGATGATAAGATCTTATTCTTTGTGGCATTTGGTCGCTCAAGTAAAACGATGATTTGCAAGATCATTAAAATTCACATGAATTTCCACCAAAATGACTAGAACATCCTACGACCGGAAGATCCTCAATAAATGTGACCATACATGTACGTCTTGTTCTCTTGGCTGAAATAATAACAAGACCATCTATAGTAAAGAGTAAATGCAAAGTCTCTCATGTCTCTTGATCGTGTTCAATGAGACAACTACGAATATAAAACATCGTCATATGGACCAATGTTATTCCAGTATAATGCCTTAACACATTGGTCATATGAAAAGGTAGAGAATGTTATCAATCACATTGTTGAGCATAAAGTAGCCCACAATAACCTAGAAGCGTCGTTAGTCAAATGGGCCCATGCAATTTTGCATTTTGAATTTGACACAATAACTTCTCTCAAATTATCTCCAGAAGGGAGTATATGTTCCGAGACCTGCTCCACAATTAACTATAAGACCACAAAGAAGTTGAATGATACATGGGGTTTGAGTCCATAATGATATCAAATACCTCGAGCTTTATAAGGGTGATCAAATACTCGGTATTTAGGGGGAGATGAAATGAGACTATATTAAGAAAGAGATTGCATGAAAGCAACTTCTCTATATATCATTTGGGATCCGCGGATAAATGAAAGCTAGTGAACCAGAAGTTCAAAACTTATGTACACCAAATGATAATTATATGGTTTAGAAAAAAACCATCAAATGCATTTACTAAGGCCAAGAGAGTGATTAAGTCACGTATATTGCACTAGCTAGCTCATTTGGAGGTTCGAGAAGTAACTTTGATCCAAAACCAATAAAAATCAAGTGATTCTCAAATACACCAGAAGTGTTGAAGATCACTAGGCTCTCACTTTAGGATTCCCTGGAAGTGGAAAGAGCTCATGGAAATCTAATGACCATCAATCAAATAATGGATGTTAACATCGAAATGATGGTAAAAGAGATAAAAAGAAGAAATTCATGCAAAGATGAATTCTTTAAGCATGAAGCTATTGGACTCGTAGTTCCAATATCGGAAAGTATAACATCATTAGTTTTAAGTGGGTGTTTATACAAAACGGAAATAAGTGAAATGAAGTTGTAAGGTATAAAGCAAGATTGATTGCACAAAAATCTACAGTGGATGATATGAAAATATATTCACCAGCAGTGGATATAATCTTTGGTTGTCGATGAACCGACTCTAACCGTAGTTGCCGGGCATAGTAGTTGTATACTCAAATTGACCATTAATACAAGAATATAAGTGAAAGTGATTGATTAATTTGAATTGCCCGAAGCATCAATATGAAAGCCTCGTCATATGTACACGATTAAGCCAAAGGGAGCTTATAGTACTTGAAGTATTCTGTAAATTGTGATATAATGTATTGAGTCCTGAAGTACTATACACAACGTTGTACTATTTTCCTTAATCTTGGTTTTTATCCCACTGGGTTTTTCCAATGTAAGGTTTTTAATGAGACAACTTATACACCACCTATAAATCAGATCCCCCGCATCAAAAGATGAAAAGCACACTAGGTCATGAAGTACCTTATATTTGTGCATTGAAAGCAGCTCATCACCAACGACGATGAAGTCTATTGCATCGAAGCCGAGTGTGATACATGAAGACATTTTCACTTTCACACATCGATGCCAACTTTCAGACTCAACCATACAACTCATGAAGTCAGCATTATCAAGAAGTTTGAAGAGCTGATTAGAATGAGAAAGCTGCAAGAAGAATGTTGATTTCAGGGGGAGAATATACGCATTGCACTCTTTTTCCCTTCGATCAGGTTTTGTCCCACTGAGTTTTCCTGACAAGGTTTTTAACGAGGCATTATCACCAAAGCGTATCAAATAACATTTGTACTATTTTTCCCTTAGTCCTAGTTTTTGTCCCATTAGGTTTTTCTATGCGAGGTTTTTAACAAGACAATTTGTAATATTAGAGGTGTACATTCAAGGGGGAGTGTTGTAATATCGATGGGTGAATTGTTCACCTCCCTTACCTTTCACCTTCTAGCTCTCCACCATGATAACACAAGTTATGTTTGGCCTATATATATGGCCTTGTACTCTTCAAGATAGATACACAAGCAATAGAGGATTCTCCTTTCTTTGCATCTCCTCTGCTCTATTCTTACCTCTATTATAACAAACTAATGTTTGTTCTATTTATTTAAAATATAAATTTCTGATCGATATTGAAAGGACCCAAAAAAAAATGAAATTTCGATATTATCATTCTATTAGGATAATGTTCTTCGAAGTCACTATATATATTGCTATAAGTTCCTACTGATACATACATACATACATGGTAGTTTTGGTGTATGCACATCTTAACATGTATTATTTTAACAAATTTGGACTCTTGATTGATGCGAAATGAATGACTGATGAGATTATTTAAAGATAACAAATTTTGACCCATTAGATAACAGGGGAGCAGCGACCACAAGCCAGCGTCTCCGATGACAGCTGATATGCGATATATTCTATAGCGCATTTAGTAGTTTTTGTCATCATTTACGTGTCATTATGAGAGATATTCGTGTGAACTTGGTGATTCGGAACCTGTTGAAGAAGTTGAAGAAATCATGCAAGTTACAGAAGAGTTGAAGTGAAGAAGTTCGGAAGCAGCTGGAAGCTGGTGACCTTGGCGCGGCCGCGCTGCTATTGGCGCGCCCACGCTGCTACTGGCGCGCCCACGCTTCTAGGAGGAATTGGCCGCGTCGATGCACCAGATGGAAGAAGCAAGTCGAAGTCTGGCGCGCCCGCGCTGCTATGTGACGCGCCCGCGTTAGTCCTGGAGACGGATTCCTATCCGAGTTTCCCCTATCTTATTAGTTTTAATATTATATTTTTACGGGATGTTAAACCCGATTTAATTAGTTTATATTTGCCGAGAAGGCAGTAGTAGAGGATTAGGTTATATTCCAGAGACGTATTTTCCCTTTTCTTCATCTCACAAACCCTATGGAGAACTAACTCTCCTTTGTTACACTTGGTTCTTTGAAGCCTTCAATTGATTTGGTTGTGAGTATTCTACTCTTGTTCGTCCTTTGTTAATTGTTTTGATCTCCTGAGCTTATCGCTTGATTGCTTATTATTGGTTAATCTGGATTGATCACCTAGGTTTATCGATACTAGTCATATTGCTAGGGTTTCCAATTCCAGGTTTGGGGTTGTAGATTCATTGTAGCAAACACAATTACCATACGCGGGTTGCTTGTGGTAGATTGTGAAGGAGATTCGATTACAAGCTATTTTAACGGGTTTTTGGAATCGCTTGTATCTCATTATAATTCATGCTTGAATGCTATCGCTTTATTATTCGGTGAAGGTTTTCCCTTGTAATTTGGTGATAAGTGCTTTTAGGACTGGTAGGACTAAAAGCTATTACACGATCTGAATTGAGAACAATTACTGGACATTAGAACTTGAGACTCATAGAATGCGATGATGAACCATCTCAATTGTTGTGCGGATAATTACCTGGTGTGATACATTTTCATCATATATTCGCAACCTCTATTTGCAACTTGTTCTGTCACCATTGCTTACACACAAGACCTCCCCCTTGAATCGGTTACTTTTGGGTAATAATACTTGCTCTTACAACTGATTCTGTTTCCCTGTGGGTTCGACCCTAACTTACCTACTATACTTGTTATAGTTTGCATCTTAGGAATTTACTTTGATTTGGCATAACGACCTTAGGCCTGTCAAATTTGGCGTCGTTGCCGGGGAAACGGATTATCTTTGTTCTTATTTGTCTTATTACCTATTTGGGTGCGAACCTCTTGCATGGTTCGCACTCGTGTTACTGATCCCCATCTTGTTGATTTTGATTAGGAAATTGACAGGACATACCACCGCCGTCTTAGAGAACAACACCAACATTCCCAACAACCCGATCCAATGGCTGATAATGTAAATCAGACGCTGCGCCAGCTGACAGCAGCAAACATCACACAGCAGGCACCTGCTGTGACAATCCCTGCTCTGGGGGATGACAACCATTTTGAGCTAAAGTCTGGGCTGATTCATCAACTGCCCAAATTCCATGGATTGGCTGGAGAAGACCCCATCAAGCACATGGGGAAGTTTCATAATGTGTGCATGAGCATGAAACCAGCCAATATATCCGAAGCACAGATAAAGATGAGAGCTTTTGGGTTCACGCTGGTCGATGCTGCGGATGACTGGTACTACAGTCTTCCTACAGGGAGCATCGATACTTGGCCTAAGCTCCACAAGGCCTTCCTGGAGAAATTCTTCCCTGCTAAGAAGGAGAACACCTTGAAGAAGGCAATCGGCAATATAGAGCAGGAAGATGATGAAACCCTCTATGATTACAATGAAAGGTTCAAGAAGCTTTGTGCTAATTGCCCTTTCCATGGCTACAGCACGAAGGACCTAGTCCTATACATCTATGGGGGATTGCTGGAATCTGATAGAAGGATGATTGATGCCGCCTGCGGAGGAAATATTCTGAATGCCACGCCAGAGGGAGCCATGGAGAAGATTCAGGAAATGGCTGAGGGGACTAGAAATTTCGGGAAATCCACCAGAAAGAAAGGGGTCAACTCGGTAGACTCTAACCAAGCCAAGGATATTGCTGAATTGAAGGATATGGTTAGGAGGCTCACTCTGCAAGGGACTCCTCAACAAATCAAGGCTTGTGGAATCTGCAATGATAACTTCCACCCAACTGATGCGTGTCCTACACTCCAGGAAGACACCGCTGAAGTAAGTGCTATAGGTGGAAATGGACCTCAGAGACCCAGACATGACCCCTACTCAAACACCTACAACCCAGGGTGGCGAGATCACCCAAATTTCAGATGGAGGGATCCACCAAACCAACCTCATCAGCAACAGCCACCTCCCTACAATCAGAGGCAGCAGGGTAACGCTCCCTCTACTGAGTCCATGGTCAATACCCTGACACAGCACTTTACTGCGCATGTTCAGACAACAGAATCGAGCACAAAAGCATGCAGGAGTCTGGCGTGCCCACGTCAACAACTGACGCGCCCGCGCTGAGACCTGACGCAGCCGCGCTGACTTCTGACGCGCCCGCGCTGAGTTCTGGCGCGCCCGCATCGTTCCCTGACGCGCTCACGCCATTACGTCTCAGCCCATCTCAGTCCGTCCTAGGACTTCATTCTGTAAGCCCTTGGTACCGGGACATTGTGAACTACTTAGTTTGTGGGGAATTTCCTCCGGATCATACCAAAGCCCAGACGAAGAAGATTCGAAGAGAAGCAAACCACTATGTTTGGGATGACCCATACCTTTGGAAATATTGTGCTGATCAGGTAATTCGTCGTTGTCTTCCAGATAATGAGGTACGATCTGTTCTTGAATTTTGTCATTCTCAAGCATGTGGGGGACATTTTGGTGCCAATAAAACTGCTAGAAAAGTGCTTGAATCTGGATTTTATTGGCCACATATTTTTAAAGATGCTTATTCTTTCTGCAAGGCATGTGATAGGTGTCAAAGAATGGGGAATATCTCTCAAAGGAATGAAATGCAACAATCACCGATGATTTTTTGCGAAATCTTTGATGTTTGGGGCATTGACTTTATGGGACCTTTTCCTAGTTCTTGTGGGAACTTGTATATTTTACTTGCGGTGGACTACGTTTCCAAGTGGGTGGAAGCGAAGGCCACCAGAACTGATGATTCTAAAGTTGTGGCAGGGTTCTTGAAAAGCAATATTTTTGCCAGGCATGGTATTCCTAGAGCGCTGATTAGTGACAGGGGTACCCATTTCTGCAACAAAACTGTGACTGCCATGCTTAAGAAATATCATGTCACACATAGAGTTTCCACCGCATACCATCCACAGACGAATGGCCAAGCAGAGGTATCCAATAGAGAGATCAAAGCCATTCTCGAGAAGACCGTGAATCCTAACAGGAAGGATTGGAGTTTGAGACTTGATGATGCTTTGTGGGCTTATCGCACTGCTTACAAAACTCCAATTGGGATGTCTCCTTTCAGACTTGTCTATGGTAAGGCATGTCATCTTCCTGTTGAGCTGGAGCACAAGGCTTGGTGGGCTGTGAAACAATGCAATATGCAGAGTGACGGGGTTGGAGAACACATGAAGCTACAGTTAGGCGAGCTCGAGGAGTTACGGTTGGACGCCTATGATAATGCGGCAATCTACAAGGCGAAGACCAAGGCATGGCATGACAAGCACATCCATAGAAAGGACTTTAAAGCTGGTGAAAAAGTTCTACTTTTTCAGTCTCGCCTGAAACTCTTCGCTGGGAAGCTCAGGTCAAAGTGGGGGGGACCATACATTGTTGCTGAAGTTTTCCCACATGGAGCTGTAGAGTTATATGACCCGAATAGCCACAAGAAGTTCAAAGTAAATGGTCAAAGGCTTAAGACATACTATGAAGGGTTTCCAAAGGAGGCTATGGATGAGTTAGTTTTGGAGGAGCCAAATGCAGAGTTAGAATAATCAAAAAGGCTTAGTCGAGCCAGCGACATGAAACAAAGGCGTTGCTTGGGAGGCAACCCAAGATATTGCATTCTTTCCCTTAACTCGATTTTATTCTAACTTGTAGGTAATAAAGACGGAGTTTCTGGTGACGAATTCCATCCGCATTTCGGACCCACTGCATCCGCAGTGTTAATTTTCGTCAAAAAAAAAAAAAAAAAAAAATTCCGACCACGGGCTGGAAAACCCACTTCGGGCCAGCCCGCCAGCTTCAAGCCCATCATCAAATCCCCCATCACCACCATCAAAACCCTACATTCCCTCACCACACACCACACTCTCTCCTCCCTCACCACACATCTCTCTTACACCTCCCTCACCACACATCCCTCTCCGCTCAAACACCTGGACCCCCACACCCCGTCCCCCTCCTTTCCTTTCACCCTCAGCACCGGGGAAGGCTTGACAGGCCTAAGGTCGTTATGCCAAATCAAAGTAAATTCCTAAGATGCAAACTATAACAAGTATAGTAGGTAAGTTAGGGTCGAACCCACAGGGAAACAAAATCAATTGTAAGAGCAAGTATTATTACCCAAAAGTAACCGATTCAAGGGGGAGTTTTGTGTGTAAGCAATGACGACAGAACAAGTTGCAATTAGAGGTTGCGAATATATGATGGAAAAGTATCACACCAGGTAATTATCCGCACAACAATTGAGATGGTTCATCATCGCATTCTATGAATCTCAAGTTCTAATGTCCAGTAATTGTTCTCAATTCAGATCGTGTAATAGCTTTTAGTCCTACCAGTCCTAAAAGCACTTATCACCAAATTACAAGGGAAAACCTTCACCGAATAATAAAGCGATAGCATTCAAGCATGAATTATAATGAGATACAAGCGATTCCAACAACCCGTTAAAATAGCTTGTAATCGAATCTCCTTCACAATCTACCACAAGCAACCCGCGTATGGTGATTGTGTTTGCTACAATGAATCTACAACCCCAAACCTGGAATTGGAAACCCTAGCAATATGACTAGTATCGATAAACTCAGGAGATCGAAACAATTAACAAAGGACAAACAAGAGTAGAATACTCACAACCAAATCAATTGAAGGCTTCAAAGAACCAAGTGTAACAAAGGAGAGTTAGTTCTCCATAGGGTTTGTGAGATGAAGAAAAGGAAAATACGTCTCTGGAAAATAACCTAAATCCTTCTCTGCTGCGTTCTCCGCCGTAATATAAACTAATAAAATCGGGTTTAACATCCCGTAAAAATATAAAAATATAATATTAAAACTAATAAGATAGGGGAAACTCGGATAGGAATCCGTCTCCAGGGACTGACGCGGGCGCGTCAGTAGCAGTGCGGGCGCGTCAGACTTCGACTTGGGCGCGTCAGACTCCGACTTGGGCGCGCCAGTGGATTGTCTTGCTACTTCTATCTGATGCAACGACGTAGGCACTTCCTCCTAGCAGCGCGGGCGCGTCTGTAGCAGCGCGGCCGCGCCAAGCTCACCAGCTTCCAGCTGCTTCCGAACTTCTTCAACAGGTTCCGATTCGATCTGCAAGATAACCACAAATTTGCGCAGAATCCGAACTCTTCTAGAATAATCATAAGATGCAATTTAGTAACAAAGAACGAAAGAAATGCAACCTATCTAAGCTAAAAATGCCTATAATGCCTATCTAATATATGCATTATCAAATTCCCCCACACTTAACCTTTGCTTGTCCTCAAGCAATGATAGAATGAACATGAATCAATGTATCCCACAAGAAATCCCTTCAAATTTCAATCCTTATCAAAAAGCAACATTATAGCAGGTGAACACACAAACCAAGCAAACAAACGTCATAGCATGTATTTTAGTGATCAAAGCTTAGAAGTAGACATTATCCAACCTCACTAGAAATGTGTTTTCCACTCATGTGTTTAGGCTTTAAGATACAACTCTTAGCTCAAACCAATCATGCACTAAACTCATAGACATTGACCACCATATCACCAATTCTCTACCGAAATGTCATTACTTGCGGGACACAATAAGGAAAATAAAATGCAACAATTGTTTTTTCTTTCTTTTCTTTTCTCTTTTTTTTTTTCTTTTTCTTGTCTTGGTGCTTTCCTTACGCGAAGCGCAAACATGGGTGTCATGAATGGCCCCGGTCTATCAACACCTCAACCTATTAATATGAAGTCCACTTGAACACCTTTTGACGCAAGTTGCAAACATGGTTGTCATGAATGAACCTGGTTACTCAATGATCAATCTTTCTTTCCTAGTGGATAGTTTTTAACACTTTTTTGCGCGAATCATACCCATGGGTGTCATGCGTAGACCCGGTTACTCAGTACATCAACCATTGCCACCTTATTCGCTAAGAATGCATAAATTTAAACAAAAAGACTCAAAATATAACATAAACTCCGCAAGCAACAAACATGTGAGTCGGTCTTTAAAAATAGATACTACAGTCAATGTCAAGAGGTAGCAACACTAGGCGAGTAATTCACACAACTGAGCAAAAAAAAAATTCAAATAAGGCCAAACATTCTCACATAGTCATGTTTTTAGGACTTCAATCATACTTTAGCTCAATCATACATGCTCAATTATATTTGCTAGCACATGTTCCACAAAAATCAAATAAAGACAATAATCAAAACATCCAGAACTCCATGGGATTTTTATGAATCATGCTAGAAATTTAAAATAGAGGACAAACCAAGCCAGATGGGTATTTGAATAACACATATGTATGAAATGCATGCTCTATTTTTGGAAAAAAAAAAATTTTGATTATTTTTTTTTAAATACGAAAATAAACAAAAATTAATAAAAATGATTACAGAAATTAAACATGATGCATAAATTTAAATATGATCTCCTATATGCATCTATATATAGAATTCCTCTCCCCCACACTTAAAGTTTTCATTGTCCTCAATGAAACAATAAAGACAACAAAAGTAAACCAAATACAATCAGGGTGAAGGAAAAGAAAAAGGGAAAAGAAAGAAAAACTTACCTCGGGTTGCCTCCCGAGAAGCGCCTTTGTTTCAAGTCGTTGGCTCGACGTAATAGCCCTTTTTGATTATTCTAACTCTGCATTTGGCTCCTCCAAAACTAACTCATCCATAGCCTCCTTTGGGAAACCTTCATAGTATGTCTTAAGCCTTTGACTATTTACCTTGAACTTCTTGTGGCTAATTGGGTCATATAACTCTACATCGCCATGTGGGAAGACTTCAGCAACAATGTATGGTCCCCCTTGCTTTGACCTGAGCTTCCCAGCGAAGAGTTTCAGGCGAGACTGATCAGCACAATGTTTCCAAAGGTATGGGTCATCCCAAACATAGTGGTTTGCTTCTCTTCGAATCTTCTCCGTCTGGGCCTTGGTATGATCCGGATGAAATTCCCCACAAACTAAGTAGTTCACAATGTCCAGGTACCAAGGGTTTACAGAGTGAAGTCCTAGAACGGACTGAGATGGGCTGAGAAGTAATGGCGTGGGCGCGTCAGGGAACGACGCGGGTGTGCCAGGGAACAACGCGGGCGCGCCAGTACTCAGCGCGGGCGCGTCAGACTCCGGCGCGGCTGCGTCAGCTCTCGACTTGGGCGCGCCAGACTCCAGCGTGCTTTTGTGCTCGATTCTGTATAATGTGTCATCCGGAAACGTGCCTAAGATGGGTTTCTGTGACTCCGGCTTGTCCTCCTCATTCACCAATCTGCTTAAGTGGTCAGCCACCAAATTCTCCGCTCCTTTCTTGTCCTTAATCTCCACATCAAGAGTGCAAAGATGACTAGGGCGTTGTTTGAGTTCAATTTCAGGTGCCTGCACAACAGATGGAACAAGCACTTCGCTTGGAGTCAGTAGATTGGGGCCAATGCCCAAAAGAGTAGGGGACTTACCTTCTACATCCATCTGGGCTGCTAATTCCTGCATGTTAGATGAAATTGAAAAATCTGTATAGGACTCGTCAATAGCATTCTCAATAATTGACTGCAACTCATCTTCCCTAGACATATCAAATAGATCTTGAGCTAATGGTTCAATCACATCAATAGAGCACAGAGAATGGTCATCAACAGGATGTTTCATAGCCTTGTATAAATCGAATTCAACCTTTTCTCCATCAAATTCCATTGTTAGTGTCTCAGAAACACAATCAATTTTTGTCCTAGTTGTTTTAATAAAAGGTCTACCTAACAGAATAGGCGCATCATGCTTATCATGTTCCATATCCAGGACAAAGAAATCTGCAAGAAAAATCAGTTTATCGACCATAACCAAAACGTCTTCTACTACTCCTTTAGGGTATTTATTAGACCTGTCAGCTAGTTGAACAATTACTCTAGTTTCATGCAAAGGTCCTAAATCTAGCGATTTGTAAAGTGAGTAAGGAAGCACATTTATGGAAGCACCCAAATCAAGCATAGCTCTATCAAATTTGACATCTCCAATGATACAAGGGATAGTAACCATACCTGGATCAGTGCACTTTTTCGGCATTCTCCTCTGAAACATAGCGGAGACTTGCTCACTTACTTTCACTTTCTTTTTTCCTTTCATCTTCTGATTTCTCTTCACCGTGCAAAGCTCCTTCAAGAACTTGGCGTACTTGGGCACAGTTTTTATCATTTTCAGCAGAGGAATGTTCACCTGACACTTGCTAAATGTCTCGAAAAGCTCTGAATCATCGATTATCCTCCTCTCTTTCAGTGCCTCAGGGAACGGAGGTTTTGGTTTCTCCGACCCGAGAGGGGGAAAATCCGGTCGTACATATGTATCGACATAGGGCTCGGATTCAGGCAAGATTGGGCTCGACGTGGGCGCGTCAGGTAACGACGCGGGCGCGCCAGAACTCAGCGCGGGCGCGTCAGAACTCAGCGCGGGCGCGTCAGACTCCGGCGCGGGCGCGTCAGCTGGCGACGTGGGCGTGCCAGACTCCGGCGTGCTTTTCTCCTCATCTTCCTGACTTTTCAGCTCTTTCCCATTCCGAAGAGTTATAGCACTGACGTTTTCCTTTGGATTGACCACCGTTTGAGATGGTAGACCCCCTGACGTCTTTGCCTCCATTCTCGTGATTGCTTCAGCCATTTGCCCCATTTGTTTCTGTATATCTTTTATGCTCGATTCAGTTGTCTGAACATGCGCAGTAAAGTGTTGTGTCAGGGTATTGAGCATGGACTCAGTAGAGGGAGCGTTACCCTGCTGCCTCTGATTGTAGGGAGGTGGCTGTTGCTGATGTGGTTGGTTTGGTGGATCCCTCCATCTGAAATTTGGGTGATCCCGCCACCCTGGGTTGTAGGAGTTTGAGTAGGGGTCATGTCTGGGTCTCTGAGGTCCATTTCCACCTATAGCACTTACTTCAGCGGTGTCTTCCTGGAGTGTAGGACACGCATCAGTTGGGTGGAAGTTATCATTGCAGATTCTACAAGCCTTGATTTGTTGAGGAGTCCCTTGCAGAGTGAGCCTCCTAACCATATCCTTCAATTCAGCAATATCCTTGGCTTGGTTAGAGTCTACCGAGTTGACCCCTTTCTTTCTGGTGGACTTCCCAAAATTTCTAGTCCCCTCAGCCATTTCCTGAATCTTCTCCATAGCTCCCTCTGGCGTGGAATTCAGAATATTTCCTCCGCAGGCGGCATCAATCATCCTTCTATCAGATTCCAGCAATCCCCCATAGATGTATAGGACTAGGTCCTTCGTGCTGTAGCCATGGAAAGGGCAATTAGCACAAAGCTTCTTGAACCTTTCATTGTAATCATAGAGGGTTTCATCATCTTCCTGCTCTATATTGCCGATTGCCTTCTTCAAGGTGTTCTCCTTCTTAGCAGGGAAGAATTTCTCCAGGAAGGCCTTGTGGAGCTTAGGCCAAGTATCGATGCTCCCTGTAGGAAGACTGTAGTACCAGTCATCCGCAGCATCGACCAGCGTGAACCCAAAAGCTCTCATTTTTATCTGTGCTTCGGATATATTGACTGGTTTCATGCTCATGCACATATTATGAAACTTCCCCATGTGCTTGATGGGGTCTTCTCCAGCCAATCCATGGAAGTTGGGCAGTTGATGAATCAGCCCAGACTTTAGCTCAAAATGGTTGTCATCCCCCAGAGCAGGGATTGTCACAGCAGGTGCCTGTTGTGTGATGTTTGCTGCTGTCAGCTGTCGCAACGTCTGATTTACATTGTCAGCCATTGGATCGGGTTGTTGGGAATGTTGGTGTTGTTCTCTAAGACGGCGATGGTATGTGATGTCAATTTCCCAATCAAAATAAAAAAAATGGGGATCAGTAGCACGAGTGCGAACCATGCAAGCGGTTCGCACCCAAACAGGTAATAAGACAAACAAGAACAAAGATAATCCGTTTCCCCGGCAACGGCGCCAAATTTGACAGGCCTAAGGTCGTTATGCCAAATCAAAGTAAATTCCTAAGATGCAAACTATAACAAGTATAGTAGGTAAGTTAGGGTCGAACCCATAGGGAAACAGAATCAATTGTAAGAGCAAGTATTATTACCCAAAAGTAACCGATTCAAGGGGGAGTTTTGTGTGTAAGCAATGACGACAGAACAAGTTGCAATTAGAGGTTGCGAATATATGATGGAAAAGTATCACACCAGGTAATTATCCGCACAACAATTGAGATGGTTCATCATCGCATTCTATGAATCTCAAGTTCTAATGTCCAGTAATTGTTCTCAATTCAGATCGTGTAATAGCTTTTAGTCCTACCAGTCCTAAAAGCACTTATCACCAAATTACAAGGGAAAACCTTCACCGAATAATAAAGCGATAGCATTCAAGCATGAATTATAATGAGATACAAGCGATTCCAACAACCCGTTAAAATAGCTTGTAATCGAATCTCCTTCACAATCTACCACAAGCAACCCGCGTATGGTGATTGTGTTTGCTACAATGAATCTACAACCCCAAACCTGGAATTGGAAACCCTAGCAATATGACTAGTATCGATAAACTCAGGAGATCGAAACAATTAACAAAGGACAAACAAGAGTAGAATACTCACAACCAAATCAATTGAAGGCTTCAAAGAACCAAGTGTAATAAAGGAGAGTTAGTTCTCCATAGGGTTTGTGAGATGAAGAAAAGGAAAATACGTCTCTGGAAAATAACCTAAATCCTTCTCTGCTGCGTTCTCCGCCGTAATATAAACTAATAAAATCGGGTTTAACATCCCGTAAAAATATAAAAATATAATATTAAAACTAATAAGATAGGGGAAACTCGGATAGGAATCCGTCTCCAGGGACTGACGCGGGCGCGTCAGACTCCGACTTGGGCGCGTCAGACTCCGACTTGGGCGCATCAGACTCCGACTTGGGCGCGCCAGTGGATCGTCTTGCTACTTCTATCTGATGCAACGACGTAAGCACTTCCTCCTAGCAGCGCGGGCGCGTCTTTAGCAGCGCGGCCGCGCCAAGCTCACCAGCTTCCAGCTGCTTCCGAACTTCTTCAACAGGTTCCGATTCGATCTGCAAGATAACCACAAATTTGTGCAGAATCCGAACTCTTCTAGAATAATCATAAGATGCAATTTAGTAACAAAGAACGAAAGAAATGCAACCTATCTAAGCTAAAAATGTCTATAATGCCTATCTAATATATGCATTATCAAGGCTCCACGTCGACAACCGCGACCGCGCCACCAGAAACACCCGCGGCGATTTTGGAGATCTGCGGAAATCGCCGACGCGGCCGCGCCACCCCCAACGCGCCCGCACCTGTCAGAGAAACCCACCAGGAGGCTGACACACCCGACGCGGCCGCGCTGCACCCGACGCACCCGCGCTGCTACCAGACGCGCCCGCGCTGCTCGCCAACGTGCCCGCGTCTGCCCCTGCGCCGAACCTCATCGGTTCTTTGTGAGTTCCTTCCGCTGTCCTTATTTCGATTCCGATTTAATCGTATTATCTATCGAGTATGAGTTCATCGGAGGAAGAGGCGAGTAGATCTGATAATGGGTTAGATATGTCTGAAGAAGAGTGGGCTATTTATAATAAGGTTAGCTGTGTCAGTTCTACAAAGTATTTGCATAGAGAGACACTTCAGAGACTTCAGATGCTAGATTGTATGCAGAAGTGTCTAGCTCTCGTTGGTATTAGTGGCTTTTTGGAGTTGAGAGCTGTAGGATACCCGGAACTGTGTAAGCAGTTCCTTACGACATATCAGTTGTACCTTGAAGATAACAGAATTAGAGGGGTTGCTTTCATATACAATGGCACTACCTACAGGGCTTCTGCAGCAAGGTTGCGAAAAGCTTTGGGGGTCACTAAAGCCCCAACTGATGGATGGGTGACAGCCGCGACCGACCCAGACCTAGTGGCATTCTTTAGAGCGGTGTCTGGAGAGGACTTTTTAACCAGTAACGAGTACAACAGCATGATCACTCATCCTGTCTTCCGTATGTTGTGCAAGATCGTTTCTGGGACATATTATGGGCTGATCACATATACAAAGCTTTCCATGACGCACCTGAGGTTTGCCTACAGTGCTGTGCCTACTGCCAATTATACGCCTGACTGGGTTAGGCTCTTCTTCGATGGCCTCGACAAGGTCAGAAAGGATCGCAGTGCCGCTGGACCAGAAATGGTCCAGAGCAGACTTATTACTCGGGTAGCCATTGCTGCAGGCGTTGGGCAAAATGGTTTGCAGGAGCTGGAGGAGCAGGTCATAGCAAGGACCTATACAGAGGAGTATCTGCGGAGGTGTTTGATGCTTGATACTGCACCGGATGGGGGAGCCATTTGGTGTACAGGCAAGAAGAAAGAGCATCAGTTCAGGCTCCCTAAGCCCCTTCCTTGGTCTGAGACTTGGACTGATTGGTATATTGAGGCTAATTACTTTCCGACGTCAGTTCTGGGTAGACGGCGTCGCCTTGAGGTGGGTAGCAGTAGTGGCACAGCTGGAGCTGCCACGGATGAGGATGCGCCTGTGGCTCCGCAGGCTTTTGTTCAGACAGATACACGGGGTTTCGCACAGAACCCACAGCAGGAGATGCCGCAGGAGATGCCTGCTTATCAGACCCCTTCTCACGGGTGGGATTCTCACCCGACATATCAGAGCCAGCAGGATTCACATCAGTGGGCCCCTTGGCCCCCACAAGCTTTTCAGGATGCCCATCAGCAGCTCCACCAGTGGGGCTACCTGGTTGATCAGATTGGCCTTCTGCGCCAAGACGTGGGGAGTTTGACGACGGTGACGAACCAGATTCTCCACCAGCAGGCCGACATCCTAGAAGGCTTTGGCGAGTTCAGAGAGATGAGGGAAGAGCTGCGCCGCATGCGAGAGGATTACTCTCGCCACTATCCACCCCCTTAGTGAGTCCTTCTGTTTCCTTTCTCCCTACTTATTTCTGTCTTCTTTCACATTGAGGACAATGCTTCATTCAAGTATGGGGGAGGGAAAGGACTTACATATCTTGTACATATTTTATTTCCGCATTATTTGTGTACAGATTATGCACTTGTTATATATAAAAAAAAAAAAAGCAATCAAAATCCTGGGATGAGTTGAAAACCCGAAAGGGCGACTCAGGCAAAAAGCAGGTAGTCTGGCGAGCCTTAGGCTTTGGCAATATGAGACTTGAGGGAAGTGAGAATGTTTATGTGAGTACCATCTTTGGAAAAAAAATGAGTGGCTTGGTGAAAACCCGAAAGGGCGCCTTGGCAAGATGAGCGTTTACTTTGAGTGTTTAGGATTGATCTCTTGGCGAAGGCGACATAAGAAGTGGAGTGATAAGGAGGTTTTCGGGTAGGCCACTGGGAGCTATAAGGTGTAGATGGTTGAGATACAATTATAAGTCTCATTTCCTATTTTGATTGTCTTTTGTGCTGATTGTTGAGATGGTGAAAACTACTAGTACTTAGTGTTCATTTTCCTTGTACTGTCTGTGAACCTTTGAGATTTATGGTGAGAGTAGGCTTAGCTTCTATGCTTACTCGGGACGAGTAAAGGTTTAAGTATGGGGGAATTTGATATGTGATATATTCTATAGCGCATTTAGTAGTTTTTGTCATCATTTACGTGTCATTATGAGAGATATTCGTGTGAACTTGGTGATTCGGAACCTGTTGAAGAAGTTGAAGAAATCATGCAAGTTACAGAAGAGTTGAAGTGAAGAAGTTCGGAAGCAGCTGGAAGCTGGTGACCTTGGCGCGGCCGCGCTGCTATTGGTGCGCCCACGCTGCTACTGGCGCGCCCACGCTGCTAGGAGGAATTGGCCGCGTCCATGCACCAGATGGAAGAAGCAAGTCAAAGTCTGGCGCGCCCGCGCTGCTATGTGACGCGCCCGCGTCAGTCCTGGAGACGGATTCCTATCCGAGTTTCCCCTATCTTATTAGTTTTAATATTATATTTTTACGGGATGTTAAACCCGATTTAATTAGTTTATATTTGCCGAGAAGGCAGTAGTAGAGGATTAGGTTATTTTCCAGAGACGTATTTTCCCTTTTCTTCATCTCACAAACCCTATGGAGAACTAACTCTCCTTTGTTACACTTGGTTCCCTTCAATTGATTTGGTTGTGAGTATTCTACTCTTGTTCGTCCTTTGTTAATTGTTTTGATCTCCTGAGCTTATCACTTGATTGCTTATTATTGGTTAATCTGGATTGATCACCTAGGTTTATCGATACTAGTCATATTGCTAGGGTTTCCAATTCCAGGTTTGGGGTTGTAGATTCATTGTAGCAAACACAATTACCATACGCGGGTTGCTTGTGGTAGATTGTGAAGGAGATTCGATTACAAGCTATTTTAACGGGTTGTTGGAATCGCTTGTATCTCATTATAATTCATGCTTGAATGCTATCGCTTTATTATTCGGTGAAGGTTTTCCCTTGTAATTTGGTGATAAGTGCTTTTAGGACTGGTAGGACTAAAAGCTATTACACGATCTGAATTGAGAACAATTACTGGACATTAGAACTTGAGATTCATAGAATGCGATAATGAACCATCTCAATTGTTGTGCGGATAATTACCTGGTGTGATACATTTTCATCATATATTCGCAACCTCTATTTGCAACTTGTTCTGTCACCATTGCTTACACACAAAACCTCCCCCTTGAATCGGTTACTTTTGGGTAATAATACTTGCTCTTACAACTGATTCTGTTTCCCTGTGGGTTCGACTCTAACTTACCTACTATACTTGTTATAGTTTGCATCTTAGGAATTTACTTTGATTTGGCATAACAACCTTAGGCCTGTCAACAGCAGGCGGAGGGCGATTAACTCTATGAGCAGAGTCGGCGATTTGGAGGATAGAGCGTAGGGCGACCAATCGAAGACCAAAACGGGATGATGCCAGCATCCTCATACTATCAGCCGGCGCCACCACACCTGTCGATCTTCACAAGGGAGTTGCACCATGGGTAAAGTATTCATCACCGTCTCTCTACCTCTCGGCCTCGCCAAGTTTGAAATTGAAGGTTGCAAGAATCTGAAACCGAAGCTTTCCAGCAAGTCAGACCAACAACCGTCCGTTTGATTAAAGCCATAGGAAGGAGTTTCATTTGATTTGGCTATTTAGAATAATAATCTAAGACTTTGGATTGATATATATGTGATTTTGTTCTTGACTATATAGTTCATGGTAGTATGAATTCGGGGTTACGAATCATTATTGATTGATCCATTAATTATTCGACTACTTGTGGATCATTATTCGCATACATGTGAGTAGACCTGTCACAACCCGACCCCCGGTAATTTTCCAACCCGAACCCGAAAATTTTGACCTGGAAATTTTTTCCGATCCGAAACCGAATACCCGAAAATTTTTCGGGTAATTTGGGTGTCGACCCGGTTATCCGATTGATCCAGGTAATTTTGACCCGGTTGATTTATAATTATATATGATTAAATTTTTTTATGGAGATTCCAATTTGTTACATTTTATAATTACAATTAGGGTTGGCATGGGACGGTAACCACCAAAAAATGGTGATTACCACATACCAACCACGAACTGGTGGTACACAAATTTTCATACCACGTATCAACCACAAGTCGTGGTTACCGCATATGTGGTTACCATCGGTACATTATCATGGTTACCAAGCTGTAATTTTATTTGTATTTTTTTGAAGAGAAAATGTGCCGAACAGGCCCCTATTTGGGCTTAAATTGGATAAATGTCCCTGGACCTCTTCAAATTTCCACCATTTTTTTTCGTGCCCCCCCCCCCTTTCCTTCTGTTCACCGTCTCCCTCTCTGCCTCCCTCATCCCCGCCTCCCTCAATCTCTCGCTCTCTTCGTCACCCTTTCAGCACCAAGAAATCGTCTCCCTTGTCGGCTCTTGATCTCTCGCTCAATCTCTCAATCTCCCTCAATCTCTTCCTCTATCTCTCATTGTCTTCCTCAGTCGGCTCCTCCATCTCCTTCCTCGACCTCCCCTGCCATGATCGGCTTCGCAGGAGACGACGGCGGGAACGGCCACTGCAAAATTCGCCTCGGCGTGCTCCGCGTTGGCGAGGGACTCGATATGTTTCCTTGATTGGACTCGATCTATCTGATATGTTCCCTTGCTTCGATCTATTTGATTTCGCTGCAGCAAGTGGATTTGATTTGTCTTTCATTTCCTTGGATCTGTCTGATATGCTTAGTTTCTTCGGTTTTGCTTGATTTCCACTTCCACCACTAGCGCCTTTGCTGAACCTCGTCCACACCGGTGGCCTCCTTGTCATACGGTTTTCTGTTCTCTTTTGTTTATCACTCCCTAACAAGTCTTTGAAGACCACAAATATGTAGCTGATATAGTTGACATCTGATATAGATCAACCATGATCGTGGTTTGCATACTTGAATTGGGAGCACATTTATGCTGAAATTGTTGAATTGAGTAATTCAGATCATCAGATGGTGAGTTGTGTTGAGTTAGTAGTTGGAAACTTGGAATCAGCTACAAAATAGAAAGTTGAAACAACAATTTTGTGTAGTTGTTGATTTAACATTTCAATAGTGGCAACAATAGGCTTGTTTTGTGTTGTCGATTTTGGTTTTACTTAGAATAATGAAACAAAACCAAAAAAAAAATGGAGTTGGTGTCTTTTCTGTTTGTGTGAACTTGGAAGGTAGGTACGTTTAGAATGTGGAGAATATGTCTTACATGGTTTGGGTTTGGATATTGGCAATTTCAGGAATTGCTGAAATGCGGATTGTAGTTTCAACTGTTTTTTTCCCTCAAATTTGGAGCGGTTTATTGAGATAAGTGTTTCCAATATCTAATTGTTAGATTGGGTGAGTGGAAAAACTGTAGTATTAATTTGTATCACTTACTGTTGAAAGGCAACTCTAGTTCCAGCAATATTTATTGAGATAAGTGTTTATTGAGATAAGTGTTGCCAACTATTTATTGAGATAAGGCAACTCCGATTTAAGCAACGCGGAAAAAAAGAAGTTAAAAACAAGGGTTGTTGAAACCGAATGTGTTGAAACCCATGTTTCAGCAATTCCGTTTCAGCAACGCGAAAAAAAAACTGAAACAGGAGTTGCTGAAACCGTATGTGCTGAAACAGGAGTTTCAGCAATTCCGTTTCAACAACGCGAAAAAAAAGGAAAAAAAAACAAAAAAACTGAAACAAGGGTTGCTGAAACCGTATGTGCTGAAACAGGAGTTTCAGCAAGTTTCAACACATACAATTTCAGCAACGCGAAAAGAAAAAAAAAACTGGAAAAAAAAAACAAAACAGGGGTTGCTGAAACCGTATGTGCTGAAACAGGAGTTTCAGCAATGCCGTTTCAGCAACGCGAAAAAAAAAACTGGGAAAAAACAAAAAAAAAAGTGAAAAAGGGGTTGCTGAAACCGTATGTGCTGAAAACAGAAGTTTCAGCAATTCCGTTCCAGCAACGCGAAAAAAAAAATTCAGGACATCGAAGTAATCATCCCTTTTGCTAATTAGCAACGCGTGGGGGGGGGGCAAGGGGGCGGTGGACATTTTGCTAATTTGGAGCACTTGGGAGACATTTTTCTAATAAAGTCCAAAAATTAGGACATCGAAGTAATCACCCATTTTTTGAAACCCCTTGGCTACCTTTCGGTAGTCATCAAAGTTATCGAACGAAAAAATATGGTCATAAAAAATAATATGGCTACCACCTATTAAAAGTTTAAATAAATCAAGTTCACAACCTAAATTACAAATCAATTCAAACCAACCAAGTTCAAAGTCTTGAAACAAACCAAGTTCAATTGTTCAAACATTCAAAATGTTCATGCAAGTTCAAACAAAACAAGTTCAAAGTCTTCAAACATTCAAAATGTTCCTACTGTTTCTAGTAGAAAATGTAGAAAGGACCAATGTAGGTCAAAATTAAAACACAAAATATAAATTAAAAACTTAAAACTTAAAGGTAATAACAATAAAACATTAAATAAAATAAATTAATATATATACTTGATAACCATGGTATTCAGATTTCATTACCATTACCGTACCACCTTCAAGTGGTTACCACCATGTTGGTTACCAACATAGTCGGTTTGTGGTTGGTACGTGGTTGGTATGGTAATTTTCGTACCATTTACCAACCCTAATTACAATCACTTGATCTTTCATTTTCAACTTTTATATTTATTTGTATTGTGTAATACTCCGTTCGATCTAGTATTTGATTTTTTATTTTTCAACGTACATTTTTGTAAGAAGATAAAAATTCTAAAAAATATTAAAACAATTCTATGCTTATTACTAATGGAATGAAATTATTTTTCAAAAATTATTTAAAAATTTGATATTCTATATATTATTACATTTTATTAAAAATTATGAGAAATACTAAAAATCAAATGTTTTGTTAATAAAATGTAATAATATACTAAAATATCAAATTTTTAATAAAACTATTTGAAAAAAATTATTTAAAATTTTGATATTTATATATTATTACATTTTATTAAAAATTACGAGAAATAATAAAAAGTAAATATTTTAGATCAGATATAGTATATAATTACAAGCACTAGAACTTATAAACAACGTCTATAATTTTAGAATTTTAAAATTATCACAAAATCATGAAATCGTGATTTTTTTAATTTAAAAAAAGAAAATTTTGAAAAATCCGAAATTGACCCCAAATGACCCAAAACCCAATCAAATCCGGATTTGAGTCAACTCGGATATACCCGGGACCCATTTTATTCGGAACCCGAAGTGACCCGACCCGAATCAAACGACCCGTTTGACAGGTCTACATGTGAGTAATTGTGAATTGAATTATATATGTACTCGTGTTTATTGAATGGGGTTTATGATTGTCCTAATTATTCGACTAAATATGAAAGAGTATTCGTTCATATAGATGGTATTTGTTGAAATTCTAAATTTGTATAAAATGAATTATATATGTACTCGTCGTTATTTAATAGGGTTTAGGATTGTCCTAATTATTTGACAAAATATTAAGGAGTAATCGTTCATGTAGAGTGTATTTTGGTGGTCAACACGAGGGTTGGATATTTGTGAAGTTATTCTGTAAAATAACGGTGGGTCAAATACGACGTGGGGGGCACGCACGCCCAAGCGCATCATGCGCACCAACCAAGCCGAGCACACAAGTCGGGTGGGGTTTCATCCTAAAACCAATTGGTGTTAGGTGGGGTAGCCCACTGATTTATATGCAAGGCTTGGATTCAATTTTTAATCAATATGGGATCCTTATCCTACAGTCATATTCTCAACACTCCCCCTCAAGCGCAACTGCCTGGCCACGCGATATATGCCAATTGCGCTTGACAACATAAGTCTTAAGACCGGTAAGCCAATTAAGACGAGGAACCCAAACCCCACCGCACTTAGCCGAACTTCGGCTCTGATACCATGTTAAATAACGGTGGGTCATATACGACGAGGAGGGGGGGCATGCACGCCCAAGTGCATCATTCGCAACAACCAAGCCGAGCACACAAGCCGATCAGGGTTCCATCCTAAAACCAATTGTTGTTAGATGGGGTAACCCACTGATTTATATACAAGACTTGTATTCAATTTTTAATCAATGTAGGATCCTTATCCCACAACTCATATTCTCAACATATTCAAATGTATAACTAACCTATTAAACAAACATATACAATTGAATAACCTATTAAACCGAGTTTGTTATTCATAGAAGTGAAAATGAACAATTCACAAAATTATTTTACTTTTTTTTTTTTATTAGGAAAAGATTCGGGTGAGCAAGCCCTACCCGGCAGCATCCTTGCGGATGAGGTCAATAAGACCTGGATTGTTGTGAATATCATTACCTCGGGCAGAGTGGCTAAGGTGTGCAACCTTATCAGCCACTCTATTGCCCATACGAGGTACATGAAAGTAACCTACTTCTTTTACAGTCGACAACATGACTAGAATATCGGAGAGGATTAGTTCAATCTCCCACGGACATTTAGCCGTCTTGTTTAGATAGTCTATGATTATTTTGCAGTCACCTTCAACCTGGATTCTTTCAATGTGCAGTTGTAGTACCTTCTGGATTCCCAGTTTGAGGGCGAGAGCTTCTGCCATGATGGCTTGCTGTTTTCCTAGTAATTTGTGCTCGATGGTTACAGGGCGGCCATTCCAGTCCCTGATAATGATATCTGCCGTACTGTCACCGTTGGCTAAAGACGAACCATCAAAATTAAGTTTGAACCACCTTAACGGAGGCTTGCGCCATTTAATTGGACGTTGTTTGTCGGTCTTTCTTGGATAGACTCTTGAAGAGGGATGCATATCGTCATCACCCTCACCGTCGATCGCGGATGTTCTCTTCCAGTTATCTACGTGTGATCTGACCATATGGACGGCAGTTTGGTGATGGGGGATTGGTGCTTGCTGAAACAAGTTTTGGTTCCTGATGTACCAGGTAGTCCACCAAGCGAAGGATAGATCAGTCAGAGCGGCAATCGTTAAGCTGGTTCCAATGCAAATGCAAATGGGTAATTTGAAGCATTATTCCTTAAATTTTGAATACTTAATTGAATAATTATTTGTATAAATCAAAATGACTAACCTACTAAATAGACATAGTCGAATAATCATTGATCCTCTTATAATAATTAGTAAATTGTAAAGTGTAGTTTTTGTTCAATAAAACATGTTAAGAAAATGCCCTTATAATAATTAGTAAATTGTAATTTTTGAGAAAGTAAAAAAATAGTGTAATAAATGAGGTATAATAATATATTATTTATTTTATTAAAATTTATAAAAAAATAAATTAAAATGATATATTTTGACGAACGGAAGAAATATAAAGATAAGGTCCTTGAATTTGTAAGGAATGTTGTTAGATACACCGTAAATCCCCCATCAAAAGTGCACGTCGAAATTAACGTGCATGTCTTTCCAATTAATTAACACGCTAAAAAATTAATTAACCCATTTCAACCTTGTACGTCAATTCTGACGTGCAGAATTTAGACTTTATTTAGTTTATACGATTTGTAAATAAAGAGCGGTCATATCCGGGGTTAAAGATGAGATCCTTTATCACCATTTTTACCGAAAATAAACAAAATTCAAAATACTTGAGCGATAAGCCGGCTATTCCAAAAAAAAAAATAGTGGGGTTCGTCATTTCATTTTTATATCCTTTTTTAAAATTTATTATTAAATGCTGACTACACTTTATTTAATTTTATTTAATTTTGGCCAAAACGGAGGTGCTAGTATAAATGGAGAGGCGTTCACTGAAACCCGCCAGCAACAACTCCCCTCTGTGTTGTATCTTCACTGTTTTCTCCTTCCGTTCTCTCTCTCTCCCCCCTCTCTGTGAGAACACAAGGGATTTGGGCTTTTATCCCCCCTGTTCCTACTTATCCTTCAAGTTCCCCTGTTATCAAACAGAGGAACACTGTAATTTACAAGTACAGAGGGAATCAGAGAGATAGAGAGAGAAGATGAAATACATATTGGTAACTGGTGGGGTGGTGAGTGGCCTCGGCAAGGGCGTTACGGCCAGTAGCATTGGTTTGATCATGAAATCATGTGGACTCCGTGTTACTCATATCAAAATAGGTACGACAGGCGAAAGGGGGAGAAAAAAAAGATGTGATCTTTGCTTCCGTCTTCTTTATGGATGGGACAATTCCTTCTTCTTTTTGCCGTTTAATCGGCTTTTACATTCGAGTGTGATCCCCTTTTGGGTTGTCTTGTACAAAGGTGGCCTCTTTCTGGGTTTAATTTGGGGAAATTTGAACAGTGTCTCTGTGTCTGCAAGGTGTTTGATTTTGTGCCCCTGAGAATTTTCTGGGGTTTCTTTTGTTGTTTCTTATGCTTATGGGGTTCTGATTCCCTGGGGAGATCAATTTTTATTTTGCCCTTTGGAGTAAGAATGAACGGATCAGTAATGCTGACAACAAATGTTAAACATTTTATGACATACGGTAGATTTCAGTTTTATTTTTGCAAGAGAACCCGGATGATTTGTTCTTCTTTGTCTCTCAAATCTGGAATTGGGGTTTTTTCTTCTTCTAGATCCAAAGAGTTAACCTTGGAACGTTTTTTTTCCCTACTTTAAAATAAACATTGACTAATGACTCTCCTGTTGAGTAGGGAGTGCTCTTTTTGTTTCTTATTATACCAACTTCTCTCATATTTTGATTTTCTTTTAATGCTTTCTTTTGTTTAATTTGAGATGTTCTTTAAATTTTATAATATAATTTTTTTAATTCCATTTTCTCTAGATCCTTACCTTCTTAAGATAATTCTATTTGGCAGATCCTTACTTGAATGTGGATGCTGGAACCATGTCTCCATTTGAACATGGGGAAGTTTATGTTTTGGATGATGGTGGAGAGGTAAAACTCAATTGGTCCAGTTTTAGCAGTTCTCTTTGTATTTTTCTTCCTACAGTTTTTGTTGCTTGGGATTATATTTCCAATGACTCATTAGCTTTATCCAAAAAAACTTGATGTGGACTTTGTATGTTTCTTGTTAATACTTAATTGCTTACTTTGTCGACCAGAGTAACCCTTAGTTGGTGGGTTTGACAAGTTCTTTTTAGACTTCCTTTTATCACTATCTTCTTCTGCACGGGTTTTTGGTGCTGATATTCCTTTGTTGAAAGTAAGGACTATGGTGAGGCATTACATAATACCTTTTTCCCGTGAATGTTGGACGGATCCTTTTTAAAAAAAAGAGCTGGAATGGTGACCTTCAAACGTAGTTTCCGGGGCGGGAAAGAGGCCATTTTTTCATACACTTGGTTGTTAGAAATGAAACACTATTAGCCACCAAGCTTGAAACTTGAGCTCCATACCGGGCCCAATGTGGAAAACGAAACATTAAGAGCGATTTAAGCCTAACACAGTTGAGTTATGAACTGTTCAGAAACATCTTGGACAGTGATATGTTTATTTAGGATTTCAGCATTTCCTCTTTCTTTTCTATCAGCACATTGTGCCAAACGAACGCAGTTTGGTCTTTTTACGCTTCCTTTTTTTCCCGAAGTTCAATTTTCCTCCCTCTTTTCTCTAAGGATGTCTTATGTTTTGAAGGTGGACCTTGACTGTGGAAACTATGAGCGTTTCCTTGACATCAAGCTTACCCGCGATAATAATATCACAACGGGCAAAATATACCAAGTAAAAGAATATCTATTATTTTTCTCTTAAATTAAAGAATACTTGTCCGTTATAGAGTTGGAAAATTTGATTTTCGTTATTGTTTTGTGGTACAGTCTGTCCTTGAAAAGGAAAGGAAGGGAGATTATTTGGGGAAAACGGTTCAGGTATGTTTTGCTGATTTATCCCTTTACTATATGTTCAGGTATTTCATGTAACTTGAGCATCATATATCTTACTATATGCTTTTTTGTTCCTTGTAGATTGTCCCTCACATTACGGATGCCATTCAAGAATGGATTGAAAGGGTTGCACATGTTCCAGTTGATGGACAAGACGGCCCAGCCGATGTTTGTGTCATAGAGCTGGGTGGCACAATTGGTAAGGGGCTATTTATTTGTTTTTTGGATTTGACAATTTTTTAAAAAAAAAAAAATCAATTTGGTGATTTTGTATATTATCTACACTGCAGGGGACATTGAATCTAGAATGTACATTGAGGCTCTTGGACAGTTCTCATACCATGTAGGTAAGAAAATATTGTCTATAAACCGAGTAACAACCTAAATCCGAAATCACTTTACAATTTATGGAGTACACATAGATTAACTTACTTCACCTCACCTTTATGATAGGCGCTGGTAACTTTTGTTTGATTCACGTCAGTCTTGTACCAGTGATAAACGTTGTTGGTGAGCAGGTAATTTTAGCATCTTTCTGTGGTACCTATGTCCTATAAACTATAAATATTGAGGTATGGTATGGGATTTGATCTGATACAAAAATACTAATGCCTCGTCAATTATCAGAAAACAAAGCCAACACAGCACAGTATACGTGAACTACGAAGCTTGGGTTTGAGACCTGATCTCCTAGCTTGTCGCAGCACAATGGTCCATCTTCCTCCTTTATCCTTTCAAACAGACCCACTTTCATATTTGAAAGATTTTGTCTCCTTGCATACATGCTCTGGCAATGACTTCAATTATTAACCTTGGACAAACTTTTCAGGCCTTGGACGACAATGTGAAGGCAAAGCTATCACAATTTTGCCATATGCCGGTATTGTGACATGCTAGATGCTTATCTATTTTGTTTCTTACAGTTGTTAATTTGTTATTTTACCTTATTTGTTTTGATTCTGGTCCCCAGGAACAAAATATAATATCTGTTCATGATGTTCCCAACATTTGGCACATTCCTTTGATTCTAAGAGTAAGTTCACATCCTTTTGTGGAATTTCGGCTTCTCATAGATCAATGAGCTCAAATTCATGATTTTCCCCATGTTCAGGATCAGAAAGCTCACGAAGCAATCTTGAAAGTGCTGGGCCTATCTAGGTTTTTCCCTTTCCTGTCTTTGCCTTATGTTGATACTCTATGAGCTGTACTTCCATCTAATCTGTTGCAATTTTTCATGATGTGCAGTGTTGCTAGGGAGCCTGCATTGGAAAAGTGGGCTTCAAGGACTAAAATCTACGACGAACTGGAAAATCCTGTGGGTTTAACTTGACGAGCCTTACATCTTGAAGTGTCTATTTACGTGTGGTAGTATCTATTTCTGGTACTGAGTTTCATTTTTTCTTGATCTTATAGGTAAGAATCGCTATGGTTGGAAAGTATACCGGCCTTTCAGATGCTTATCTATCCATAGTGAAGGTAAATTTGATTCCATATACCTGTGGTTTAGCCATTTTGTGCCTTCTACCAAATAGGATATTGAATTCTATGTACTAAAAAAACCATGAGGAACAATTAGTTAAGAGATTATATGATTGGGTACACGAAGGTGCGGTTATCCTGTTTGACCGTCATGATTATATTCCGTTAATCATATTTTATATTTCTCTGCAGGCCCTTTTGCATGCCTCTGTTGCTTGTCATAAGAAGCTCATTGTGGATTGGGTTGCCGCCCATGATCTCGAAGATGAAATGAAAATCGAGGTTATTGTTACATCATGTTCTTTCCTTGTGCTCTAGCTGACCGTTCTTTGATGAGTTAATACATTTTTTATATGCTTGGGTGCTTACAAGTTTTCATATTGCAGAATCCTGAAAATTACAACACAGCATGGAGTCAGCTCAAGGTTGGTATCATCAATATGCTCAAATTCAATCTTTTATAATGTAATTTCTTTAATCAAGTATGAGAAAGTTGGCATAAATAGTTAAGAGCAATTCCTACTGAAAAAATAAATAAAATTGTAAAACAAGTGTTATATGGTTAAACTTAAATATCCTGCCTGGCATGGGTGCGGTGAGGTTTTGACAAGAGTGGGAAAGGGACCGTGTTATTGTTATATTGTAAATCCCTTGTGCTTCAGTTGTCTGATTGCTTTTTAAAAATTGCTAGAATGCCAATGGTATCTTGGTTCCGGGAGGATTTGGTGACAGAGGGGTTCAAGGGAAAGTTCTTGCTGCCAAGTACGCTAGAGAAAACCGAGTCCCATACCTTGGAATTTGTCTGGGCATGCAGGTGGTTGTGATAGAATATGCCAGATCAGTTCTTGGTGTAAAGGATGCAAACAGCACAGAGTTTGATCCCGACACCCGAAGTCCATATGTTATATTTATGCCTGAGGTTTGTGACTGCATCTTTTAGCATAAAGGAAGAAGCCCTTTTTATTCATTTCGGAACAAGCATTAGATTTCTTTGTTATATTTGGCAGGGTTCAAAAACACATATGGGAGGAACTATGCGACTTGGGTCGCGAAGAACATACTTCCAAGTGAAGGAATGCAAATCAGCAAAGCTGTAAGACCACAAATAATTCTGTTCAGGAATTCAGAGTTGTACATACACATTTCGAATGATTTCTGATTATGGTGTTTTGAATGTTTTAGGTATGGCAATGTAAGTTATGTGGATGAAAGACATCGTCACAGATATGAGGTTTGTTGAAATATTTCACAACTTTTCTCATGCATGAGACGGGGTCATCACTTATCACTGGCAATCTTATCTCTTGAAGCACCTTTTATTCATGTAGGTTAATCCTGAATTTGTCGACCAAATTGAGAGTGCAGGATTGATTTTCACGGGTAAAGATGAAACTGGCCTGAGAATGGAGGTTAGGAATTTTCTAGTGTTTTGCGGTTTAGTCTCATTTCCTTGCATCACCCTCGTATATTTGAACTTTTGTTCCCCATACAACAGATTGTCGAGCTTCGTAGCCATCCATTTTTCATAGGAGTTCAGTTCCACCCTGAGTTCAATTCAAGACCGGGAAAACCATCCCCTTTGTTTGAAGGTATGCAAGATACACATTCATCCCATTCCCCCGTTTTCCATTCATTCAAGTGACAAGTTTTACCTAACGATTCTGCTTCAACAGGTCTTATTGCAGCAGCTGGTGAGCGGGTAGATTCATTTTTACCACCTTCTTCAGCAAGTGCAAAGAAACCATCCAAAGACAGGAGACCCCAAGTTGGTTCCCCCAAAAGAAAGGTTACTCGGATTGGGTATACTGAGTGTGTCAACGGTTCAGCTCCTGCCATATATACAAATGGGAATGGAGTCCATTGTTGAGCAGCGCTGCGCTAGCAGCTATGTCAGAGGTATTATATGTATTTCTGATCCTTGTATACTACATTTGAATCTGTTGAACCCCACCTCGGTCTTCCTATTACCAGCGTTAACCTGGATTCTTGAAATCTGCAGGTGATTGTTTTATGAAGACCCCTGAGCTTAGCAGAAGCAGGAATTTTGCCCTTTCGAGCTTAAGTACACGCAAGGGAAACAAAATATGACCTTTTGCAGGTTCTATTATCCTTTACCATTTGCTTAGATGTAGTATTCGAGTTTGGCCTTTTCCCCCGAGTAAATAGTTTGCTTGGCAGATATATCACCTACAAGTTATTTCTCCTAGCCTTTTGCTGTAGCGATCCTCGCTGCAGATGCTGTTTTCATCTTTGTTCGGGAAAAAAAAAAGAAGAGGAAGATTATGACCCGAAAAGAAACAGGGAACAAAGGGAACAAGGATGTTTGTCGTCGGACAGATCAAGTATTTCTGGTTTAGGCTCTAGTTTGGGAGTCCCAATTTCAGGCTTTACGCTTGAAATTACATTTGTTCTGTTGTAGACAAGAGTATTTGCTTGTAAATATATCTGTGTGAAAGCCATGGGTATCTTTTCTTCTTTGTTCTTGTAATTTCCTTTCTATTTGGGCAGTGGAATTCCTACTTGAAAAGGCCTAAATGAGGGTTGAAAACTTATGTGCTGTTGTTTATACCTGAAAATTGATTCGTAATCCAATCTACCTCAAAAAACGTTATTAGTTGAATGAGTTTTGTCATCCCTCAAGCCAAATTGCTTCGAATTCAATTACTTTATGATGTTTATAGATGTGATAGTTTGCTTACAAGTTACAAGATCGAGTAAAAAACCGAAAACTCAAGGCAGCCGAAATGTCTCGAACCAGAGGCAAGCCTGACAGTTGCCTGCTTTGATTTCAATCAACATAAGAGCGCAAAGGCAACAATTCATTGGAATTCATAATGCTATTGTGGATGAACGTGTGCAGATTTCGGATTCGGAGGTACGTAACTGATCGCGATCAGGATGTCGCTGAAGAATCTTTACAGTCCAGGTCTCCTTGCTAAAGCGTCGAGTAGAGTCCGAGGATCAATTCCGCTCTTATTGGCCAATGCCAAGCCTTACGCCAACGCATTCATCGTACTGCAAACCACAATGATACGAAATGGGGAAACGATTCCGACCTAGCTGAAGCTCATAAGGCCACTATTGCTCCCAACCCAATACCCAATCTTCTTCACTGTGATCCGAGTCGTCTTCTCTTTTCAACCTCCTACGACCCTTCTCGCCTCTCATTGGTTTCGACAGCTCCTGTATTGAGCACGAAGAGCTTCGCTCCATCTTATCAGCAAGGACATCTTTCAGTTCCAAAAGTCCCAATCCCACGAGACGGTTCCTCAGCAGTCCCCAAGTGCTAGTGTAAGGCGGAATCCCTTCGTCAATCATCGCCTCAAAGTACTTGCACGCCTCCTCTACTTTGCCATTCTTCTTCAGAAGGCCATGGATCATGACAGCATATGTCGAAACCGGAGGGTAGAAGCCCCTTGCTTCCATACTATCCCACACTTCCTTAACCCGATCAAATCTTCCGATTCTGATCAACGTCTTGAGCAACATATTGTGCGTATGTCGATCTGGCAGGCAGCTGTTCTTCTCCATCCTAGAAACCAACTTGCAAGCTCTATTGACTTCGCAACGATTACAATGGTAGAGAAGGATTGTATTGTAACTCCATGTATCCGGACAAACTCCTCTGCTCACCATCTCATCTAAAAGCTGATACGCATCTTCAATCTTCTCGCTTGCGCAAAGCCTCTTGATAATACAATTGTAAGTATACACATTAGGAAACAGATCATATCTCTTCATTCTGTCAAGAACCCGAAAAGCCGAATATACATTGTTCTCTTCACAGTAAGCACGAATAAAAATCGAGTAAGTGCAAGCATTCGGTTCCACTCCATTAGCCCTCATCTTGCGAAACGACTGATACGCTTGTTCAGCATCCCCTCCTTTACAGAGAGCCTCCAAGAAACTATTATAAGCAGGGGCATCGGCTGGGCAGCCTCTCTCAAGCATTTCATCGAACACCTTGCCTGCACAAGTTGAATCACCGACATCACCCCAACCCCGTATCAAAATGCTGTATGTTTTGGCGCTCGGAGGGAAATTGAGCTTCACTCTATCGAAGAAATCCTGTGCATTGGCAACAAACTTCCTCTTACACAATGTGTACATAAGATGATCGAGATCGTCTAGGGTCGGCCTGAGACCAAAATCAGCCATGCGATTAAACGCTCTGATTGCATCTCCAGGCGAATTGGATTTCACATACGATCCGAAAACGAGCCAGAAAAGATCAGGGCACAGCTGCAGACCCTCACTCTGTCGCATCTCGGCGATCAGATCCCATACGAGGGGGAACTGGTTTGAGCCACCGAGAATCCCTATTAGGATCTTGTAATTGACAACACTGGGTTGGAAATCAGGGAACTTTTTGGCCCAGAGGAAGAATCGGTGGGCGGCGAAGGCTAGATTTCTGGTCCGCTTCAGGACCTGCTCGACGAGGCTGGTGGAGACTTTAGAGGAGTATGGGGTGAGCGCGAGCTCGAGGTCGTGGTGGAGGGCGCGGTGGTCGCTGAGGACGCGGCAGATCTCGTTGACGTCGTCGGGGGCCGGAGATGGAGGCGGCGCGTAGGAGGAGAAGGGATGATGACGGGGTGGAGGGGAGCGATGGAGGGATTGGAAGAGGAGGAGACGAGTGGAGAGTGTTCTTTTCGTTAGCAAGTTGAGCGCCATAGAGAAAGAGGAATGCTTCCACTTACCTTTCGCAGATGTATCAATTCCCACCTTCTTGGCTTCTTACCCCATTTTTATTTTTATTTTTATTTTTATTTTTTCAAATCTTTTTTCATTTTATTGTTGTTATACAGATTTGTTAGACTATCGAAAATAATTTTGCTTAAAATATACACATTTATACAAATTATGTAAAAATACACATCATTTTTTAGTAATTTTCTCCATTGATAAAATATGCATTTTTTTGCATATCGTTTAAATACAATTTATTTAAAACAAAATGGAAGATAAAATTATAAAAAAAATAAGCTAATGAAATTGTCTTTTTTTTTTTTGTAAAAGTTTAAACATTGAGGAGATTATGTGCTTAAATTTGCACATCACATTCTCAAATGTGTACATTTACACACACCTAAAACAACCAATGTGTCTAAAAAATACACATTTATACATTTGCACATGTGCAAAGAGCGCGTTTGAGCTCGAACGAAGCACATCATATATTCTTACCTTTATTCCACTTTGTATGAGAACATATATGTATATAAACACAATTTTCGAGTGGCTTATATATGTCTTTATGCGTATCTATTGGCACATATCTTAATGAAACTACTTCATCTACAACATTACCAACTCTTTGTGATGACCATAGAGAGCTTTGAGAGAGAAATGTAAAATAGAGAGAATGAGAGGAAAGAACTGATTACATTCTCAATTACTTGAGTTCAATCAATACATGCTCGGCTATATAAAGGGAGCTCACAAACACCTCTAACTAACTTATAACAGCCACACTAAGAGTCCCCCTCAAGTTAGTAGTGTTGAATAGATCAACAACTCCTAACTTGCTAAGAAGCTTATTACATTGATCTTAAGCAATCACCTTAGTGATCGAACAAGTATGCAGGTTGTTCCTTGGTAGGAAATAGGAATATAGCCTAACATAATCTCCTTGTTGAGCACTTTATCACACACAAGGTGACAATCCCCTTCTATGGGCTTTGTCCTCTCATGGAAGACAGGATTCCTTGCAATGTGCAGAGTTGATTTATTGTCACAATATAGTTTAACTGGTTGATCTTGCTGTGCTTGTGTTGTTGCAGGAGGATGGTCAAGTATGAAAATATAAATAAATATAAAAGCATACTGACTCCCTGTCTCAGCAAATAAATACAAGACTTCCTCTCATTGTAGTAGAAGATAGTCAAGATCGATTCACGAGGAAGCGTGTCAGCGCCCACCTTTTCAGTCCCAGATCTCCGCAGAATTTCGACCAGAAGATTCCTCAATTTCGACCAAACAACTCGAAATGGACCAACATTGTCGACTAAAAACAGAAAGCAAACCAAGCAGAAACGAAAACCAAACAAAATAACTCGACCTCGAAAAAACCTTCCTCAACGTCGACCAACTTCCTCGACGTCGAGCAAAACTGTTCGAAATCGACTAACCACAGAAACTGAAAATCTCACCTTTTTGAATGGAAACGAATGCAAACTCGGAATTTTGGGAAAATAAATCAATAAACTAAAGACTTCCAAGATCAGGGTTTCAACACCACAACGATAACCATGTAAGACAACACATAAAGGCATAAAAGATCATGCTTTCCATCAAATAACCTTCGTTATTAACAAATAGGAATATAGAGGCTTTCGCATAAACCCTAATTGTTACTAACCCTTTTCACATAATTAATCCAAGTTGTATTAAGATCACTTTCGCTTCAATAACACAAACAAGGATCACCTTCAACTTTCGCAAAAGAATCATGCTTATAGGGATAGAAGACGAATTGCATCAAAAGATTGTATCTTTACCGCATCACCTCATATGGATACCGTCGGGCTCACCCCGACCCTAGAAGTTGGGTGACTACTCGCTCTTCATCATAAATAGACTCATCAATAATAAAAGGAAATAACTTTGCATTACATAAACTAAAAGAAAGCTTACAACCGATCGAAGACAAACCGTCTCTCAACACCTTCTCTCTTCTCGCCACAAGCTCTCTCTCTCTTACTCTATATGTAACTAATTGTAACTTGAATTGAATGCCTAGAAATCATCCCCTAAGGCCTTATTTGTAGCCTTCATTCCCTCTCTAATTAGGAAAGAAAACTATATCTAAATCTATATCTATCTATCTTTTATCTAAAGATTAAAACATGGAAATAAATAAATAAATCTAAAAGGAATTATATCTAATTGTGGATAAATCCTTCCATTTTGATAGATCTTCACTTTCTCTGGATAGAATTGACGTGCCTTGGCTTGCAAGTAACTCACATATCTCGGACTTCTCCTCGATCTTGGACACGGACAGCTTCTGGAATCTCCTCAACGTCGACCAACTTCCTCGACGTCGAGTAGAATTCTTCAACTCGAGTGGTCTTGTGCTTAGCTCGTGCTCGATCTTGTCTTCTGGAGCAAAAGTCGAGTAGAATTTGGTCGACTTCGAGTAACTCTGTCGGCTTTCAGCATTCTGCTCCATTCTTGAAACACACTTTCCCGAGTCCTCGTTTGTTGGATTGACGCATATGACCATGCGTTGGAAAGCTCTTTTCGAGGGCTACAACTCTCATGAAGATATCAAAGCTTGATTCAGAATGATGAATGGTGAAAAATGGCGTTTTCTCTAGATGCACCATCCTTAGCTTCTTCATGACTTTCCTTTAAGCTCCAAAGTGCGTCCGATTTCTGCGAAATATAACAAAACTTGTGTAGACCTCCATATATTGCAAATAAACATAAACTACACAAATTATGTATTATTCTAGCCCAAATGTATGAAATGCATGCAGAAATCGATACAAAAGTAGATGTAAAACATGACGAATTAGGCTCACAACAGCTTGTAAATCAGTGAGCAACTTCAGAAGCCAAGTGATTTCACAGCTCACAGTAGCCATTGATTTGTACTCAGATTCAACATAAGACATTGTAACATACGTTTGTTTCTTGGTGTGCCATGAAAACAGAGAGTTGCCAAGCAAGATACAAAAGCCAGTGAGGGATCTTCGATTCATGGGACAACTTTGCCAGTCAGCATCACAAAATGCATAGAGCTTAAGATCAGATTTTCGAGATAGAAACAGACCTTGTCCTGGTGCTTTCATCAAGTAATGAAGCACATGTTTGACACTTCTCCAATGTTCATCATTTGGTCTATGCATGAACCGACTCAAGACCTGAACTGCATAGCATATATCAGGTCTAGTTATTGTGAGGTATTTTAGTTTTCCTACTAGCTTATTGTAGGAGATCACATCCACCTCTTCCTGCTTTCCTTCAACAGAGAGTTTTATCTTGGGATCAAAAGGTGTGGCAGCTGGCTTGGAACCACTCATTTTAGTTTCTTTCAAGATTTCCAGAGTATACTTCCTCTGATTTAGAAGCATTCCTTCATGTGTTCTCTCCACTTCAATGCCAAGAAAGTATCTCAAGTTTCCTAACTCCTTCATTAGAAAATGTTTACTCAAATGCTCCTTTAAGGCCTTGATCTCAGCATTGTTGCTCCCAGTTATCAACATATCATCAACATACACTAATAGAGCCATGTATGATGATTTTGTTGATTTGAAGAATAGGGAATAATCAGCCTTTGACTGCACAAAACCTGTAGCTATTACTACTTGAGAGAATCTCGAGAACCATTGTCTTGGTGCTTGTTTTAAGCCATACAAAGACTTGTCCAGTTTGCATTGTAGAAACTTTGTTGACCTCATTACTACAATCCCCCTGAGGGAAATCAAGTTGCTTAAGCATATAACATAGGCGGAGGCATATCCATGTACACAGTTTCATCAAGCTCCCCACAAAGGAATGCATTTGTCACATCCATTTGTGACACATTCTAGCCTCTGGCGGTAGCAATGGCTAACAAAGTTCTCATTGAGATCATCTTAAGCCACATGAGCAAAAGTCCCATTGTAATCTATTCCTTCCGACTGAGAGAATCCTCGAGTAACAAGCCTAGCCTTATATCTGTCCAGAGTTCCATACTCCCATCAACCTTGAGCTTGAGTTTAAATAACCATTTGCAACTCACAGTGGACACAACCTCTAACTTAGGCACCAAAGTCCAAGTGTGATTAGCTTCCAAGGCCTGCAATTCAACCTTCATGGCCTTTACCCTTTCTGGGTTGAGCAAAGCAACTTTAAGGGAGGTGGGTTCAGATAGAGGAGCCACATTGTTGATAAAAGGACATATATGTGGGAGAGCATAAGGTGTAAGATAAGAAAGATGAGATTGGGTAGAGAGACTTACCCAAAGAAGAGCCTATAGAACTACAGAAGGATCAGAATTGAGAGAAGCACACACATAATCCTTGAGCCAGCTAGGAGGAGGAGCATTCCTGGATGAGCACCCGAGTTCAATGTGGCTTGACTCACTAGGAGGTGCAAGAGATGGAACCTTCATCAAAAGTAGGAGGAACTGGTGAAGGAGAATAATCAGAGAATGACTCAAGACCAGAAGGAGGATTAATATTGACAGTGAGTGGGATGAGAGACACAACATCCACATGTTAGAATGGTGGTAAAGAAGATTGAAATTCCACCCGATCATCAAATAAATGCTCATAATATGGAATAGAGGGAGGGACCGGGTTGTGTGAGGCAGGGGGTAGAAGACTGAGCAAAAGGAAAAACATGCTCAATAAAATGCACATCTCTGCTGACCAAACACTTCCCACTCACCAAGTTAAACACTTTGTAGCCTTGAAGCCGCTTGGGTAGCCAAGAAAGACACAAGCATCAGCTTTGGCATCAAATTTCTTTCTATCAACTGCAGTTCGAGGTAGCCACAAAGCAAAGGCATCCAAACACTCTCAGTCTGTCATAGGTAGGAGGGTGGCCATTTAGTACCTCAAAAGATGATTTGTGTTTAGGCAATGGGATGGGCAATCTGTTTATAAGATAGGTAGTAGTAAGCACACAATCTCCCCAAAATTTTATAGGTACAGAAGCATGAAATCTTAGAGCTTTTGTGGTTTCAAGAATATATCTATGTTTTCTCTCAACCCTCCCATTTTGTTGAGGTAGTCACAAAGCAAAGGCAGGAGGGTGGCCATTTAGTACCTCAAAAAGTGATTTGTGTTTAGGCAATGGGATGGGCAATCTGTTTATAAGATAGGTAGTAGTAAGCACACAATCTCCCCAAATTTTTTTAGGTAAAGAAGCATGAAATCTTAGAGCTCTTGAAGTTTCAAGAATATATCTATGTTTTCTCTCAACCCTCCCATTTTGTTGAAGAGTAGCAGTGAAAGAGCTTTCATTGAGGTGTAACATGCAATGTAAGTTGGGACAAATACATGGCTAACTCATCCAAGATTCCCTTCCCACGCTTGACTTCAACGACCACATAGTAATCCACCTAGCTCTTCACCAACTACAATCGGCATCTTCCTTGTAGGGTCCTGAATCACACATTTGTTTGAGAAGAAAATGATAAAACATCCAAAATCATAAATTAATCTGCTAATGGACACAAGATTAAATTTGAAATGGGGAACAAAGAGAGTATTAGAAAGATGTAAAGAGGGAGTAAGATTGACACTACCAGTGAGATCAATCCTACTGGTAGAGCCATCAGGGAGGTGTATAGAGGTAGAATTTTGTGTAGGTGTGGGATTCATAAGGAATTTTGTGTCACAGGTAATGTGGTCTGTAGCTCCACTATCAAAAATCCATAACCCTGTAAAGTTTGAAGCATTGCAACAAATAGTAGTGCCTGCAAAGTTTATCTCAGTCAATTTATCATTATATGATGCTCCATCATATTGATCCAGGAGTAAAGCATCTTCTATTGATCAGCAGTTAATGGTTGCAACATAGGAGAGTCTAAGGAAGAAGTTGCACTGTTTTCCGAAGAAGATTTCGAGGGAGCATTGACATCAGATCCATTCTTGGACACCTGAGGCTTGAACTTGCTCTTGTAATGTCATTCAGGATACCCAAACATTTCCCAACACCTATCACCTTTGTGATTTCCATTGCATTGGCTGCACTTTTCTTTCTTAGATTTCTCTCCAGGAGCACTTGACCCACCCTGTTGTTTGGATAGCCATCATTATAATGACATTATGCATTATTGTTGTTTATTTTTTGAAATGCATTATTAAAATGGCGAGTGATTATTTATGAAACATAAATTTTAAAAAAAAATTAATTTAAAAATGATTGTTCATCTTCCCCTCTCCCTCAATTATACTCTCCTAGTTTTCTTGTAACTTGCCTCCATCTACCATCACCATCACAATTGCCCTGTTCAAATTAAAAGGAAGGGATTCAATTTAAATTACCTAGATCTAAGCTTCATCCAAATCAAATCCAGAAAAAGGGAAAAAAATTAATTTAGCATTTAGGGCTTAGACTAATTGAAATAGAAGGGGGAATCAAATCCATCTCCATGCCATGTTCTTCATTTTCTCCTTTCTGTGCGCATCGTCTAGCCAAGTGCGATTGCGATTGACGATAATCGAATATCGCTTGTAGTCGAGGTCGCGCTGTCGAAGGTGAACCGTCATAACACTCCTCTCTCTCAACCCAGATCCGAAAAAAGAAGGTGAGCAGGGAAGGATGGTGAGCAGTGACCTTTCTAATTTCTATCGACGACATTAGCAGCGGTGCCCTCCCTTTACTTCCCCTTGATCTGGTTTAGACTGTTTAGTTTCTTTTTCTCTGTTCATGATAGAGTTTAGAACGTACAGGGAGATAAAATCATAAAAAATTGAATTTTCTTTTCCCATTCCAAACACCTTTTATAAATACTTCTTTTTATAATACATAATGAGACATTATAATTAAATCATTAAACATCCAAACGAAGCCATAGTCTTATTCCTTTCTTCTTTTTTTAAATGTGTGTGACTGGGTAAAATCACATTTTATGGGTCGATTTGTGTAATTACATAAATCTATACATTGACCAACCGGACCCGCAAATCTAGGCATTGACCAATGTCGTTCCCGCAAATATAGGACTGACCAGGTGCACTGACAGTAAGAAACAGACTAACTAGTTAGAGTTTGTTGAACAACGCTTCAGATCAAACCAAAGATCAGGTGAACGCTAATATCAGTTCATCCGCTCAACAACTTCACGGTCTTCACCTTCAAACACCCCCCAAAAAAGCAGCTCAGAGAGAGACATTGCAGAGAAAGGGTCGGCCATGGCGGAAGAGGAACTATCCACCAGCTTGGAGTTCACGCCGACCTGGATAGTCGCCGTACTCTGCACCGTCATCATCGCCATTTCCATCTCCGTCGAACGCGGTCTCCACTTCACTGGCCAAGTAACTTTCTCTCTTTTCATTCTTCCTTTCTGTTTTCTGGCGCAACCAATTTAATAAATGTGGGGTCTTGGTTTTCAGTACTTGAAGAGGAACAACCAGAAGCCCCTTTATGAAGCCCTAGAAAAAATTAAAGAAGGTTGAATCCCCACATCCATACCCTAATTTCGAAATTAGGCTCCTAAAAAGTCTGGAATTTGACAATGTGATTTTCTTTCGAATGTGCCAGAGCTGATGCTGCTAGGGTTTATATCCCTCCTCCTTACTGTCTTCCAAGGGCTCATTTCTAGAATCTGTGTGCCAGAGGATCTAGTCCTCCACATGCTCCCCTGTCGTCTAACTGACCGGAAAGCGACACCGTCGTCGGAATCAGAACATATATCAGGCACTTTCAGGCGGCTTTTGTCAGAGCAAGGGGCTTCCCAGACCAGTTACTGTGCCAGCAAGGTGATATCTTTCATATCAAGGATGCTTGATGCAATTTTCATGTTTTTTCTTGGGTTGATTGTTGAAATCTAGGAGTTTTGAGGTGTTTTAATGAAACAATACAAAATGAGGCGATTTTGTCAAGATCTCAACTATTTGAGGTTATATTGGTTCAAAGTTGCAATGTTGCTTTGTAGTTAGAATGAATGGGAATTTGCTTATAGTCTTTCTCAACTTAGCATAGCATTTAACGGTTATTCTTTCGTCTTACTGTATGTTTTACAGGACAAGGTCCCATTTTTATCCGTTGAAGCGCTTCATCATCTTCACATCTTTATCTTTGTCTTGGCAATTGTCCATGTGTCCTTCTGCGTTCTCACTGTCTTTTTTGGAGGTGCAAGGGTGAGTTGCAGTTCCGATCTTTTGGGTTTTTCCCCCTCCTCTATACTAGCTTTTCTTTGACTCCATATTTCACTTGCGGAACAGATACGACAATGGAAGCATTGGGAAGATGCTATTGCAAAGGATCATTATGATACGAAACAAGGTGGGTATTTTCCTTTTCCTATATGAGGCAATTGATTGTAGTATTCGTCCAGAAAAGCTTAAATATCATTCACTTTCATCGACACAATGATGTTCAATGACCAATGGCACCCAAACTTTTCATACTTGCGAATATGTGCTGATCGGATTGCACGATGAATTATCTTGCAGCTCTCAAACCAAAGATCACCCATGTTCATCAACATGCTTTTATTCAAGAGCATTTTCAGGGTGTTGGTGGAAAATCAACCTTTTTAGGGTGGCTGGTGAGATAATTTAGTTTTCCATATACTCCTTTAAATACAGTTGGTGATAGATTCTTGTTTACTTCTCGTGATTTTTATAACTTGCTCTCATTAGCCTCCTGTGTCAAAGAATGATTAATTGCTGTTACACTTTAACAAAAAGAACTGTGTTTAATTATTGGCAATGATCTTTCCAGTATTCATTTTTCAAGCAATTTTATGGATCCGTAACAAGAGCAGACTATGCAGCACTGCGTGTAGGCTTTATTGTGGTATGCTCGTCTAATTCTTAGAGACTCCAACTTATTGTTCTTTCACTAGCGATGACTTCATTGATAGGTACTTCTTCATTTCAGACACACTGCGAGGCAAATCCGAAGTTTAATTTTCACAGGTACATGATACGGGCTTTGGAGGATGATTTTAAGCATGTGGTTGGTATAAGGCAAGTTCAGCTGTTGTTTTCTTCTTGATAACCTGCAGACTCTTCTTGGATTTTAAACTATGGCCATAATTGATTACTTGTTGGTGCAGTTGGTATCTCTGGATATTCGTGGTGATATTCTTATTGCTTAATATTCACGGTATGAAATTTTATCAATCACTTAATGATATACCTGCCTTCGTCTTTCTCTCCATGTGCATTTGTTCCATCTTCCATGTGAAAGGCTGTCTTTCTGAAAGGCACAACTGGAAAGAAAGCAGATCATTTGAATGGAAAACAAGAGTTATTTTTTCTGGAAAACTCACGTGAAGGTTCGGGTTGCTTCTCTTTATTTGCAGATTGGCACACATACTTTTGGATAGCATTTATTCCTTTCATTGTAAGTGGCTCTTAGTATGAAGCACAGCATAGCTTAGTAGATATGACCTGTTTTATGCATAATAGAGCAAATATGGTGCTTTATAACTAATGTCTGCTTCAAGCAGATTCTATCAAGAATAAGATAATTAAGACGCTCACTAGAGAATTTTGTGTTTGTCTTTTCCGTCATCTCTGTTGTCACATTTCTTAGCTGCTTCTTGCTGTGGGCACAAAGCTAGAGCATATAATTATCCAACTAGCACACGAAATCGCTGAGAAACATGTAGCCATAGAAGGAGAGCTGGTGGTGAAGCCTTCTGATGATCATTTCTGGTTCAACCGGCCCCACATTCTACTGTACTTGATCCATTTTATCCTGTTCCAGAATGCATTTGAGATTGCTTTCTTCTTCTGGATATGGGTACGCGGTTTCTTCTTCTCCTAACCCAACATTTCCCTCTTGACTTATTTGAACTCTGATTGCAAATTGACAATGATACCGACATCAACTTTCTAAACATCTCCAGGTACAATATGGCTTTGATTCTTGTATAATGGGAAAAATGCGATACATCATACCCAGACTCATCATCGGGTAAATGGATCTTTCTATCCTTACTATTAGTGGCTGCCTAGAACTACCTTATAGCGCATTAAGGCCCTAAATTGCCACTGATTATTGGTTCTAGACAGCAAAATTTTCCTTTGATCGTCTCATGTGATTGTTTGCAGGGTTATCATTCAAGTGCTTTGCAGTTATAGTACATTACCTCTGTATGCCTTAGTTACGCAGGTGAGTCTACTATATCAAATAATCAGTTTAGTTGTGGCCTTCTAGAAATTCACACCTATAGTGCTATCTATATTGGATTGTGATACACTAAGAGAGTTTTGTTGTTTTGTCGTGCTGGGATGAAGATGGGAAGCCGGTTCAAGTGGGCTATCTTTGATGAGCACATCCAAGCGAGTGTCTTTGGTTGGGCCCAGAAGGTGAAGAAGAAGAAAGGACTGAAAATGGCCTCCAATGGCTCTGAAAAATCAGCAGTTTCTACTGCAACCGACAGCTCCAAGACCATAAACGTCGAGCTAGGAAGAGCTTCACCTGGTGAACCCTCATCCAAAGATATCCAACTGGTCATAGGCTCATAGATGGCCTGAGGGTGACTCCTTACTCGTTTGGAGATCGGCCCCATTATACAAGAATCGTTTGACAGCTGCATTTAGCGCATAGTAAAATCGTCGAGGCCATTCATTTATCACAAGTACTGTTATCTTGCAAATTTTGAGTAAATTACTTGTGGATATCGTCTTTTTGAGCTTAGCTGAGCCACATTCATGATCCTAATCACACCCAATAAAGTCTCTTCGGGCCTCCTCTCCGGCCATCGTAGTGCAGCCGAAGAAGCAACCCTGATAGCAAACTGGTCTCTCTGACTGATATGTACATCAAATCATAAGATCAAGCACCCGCACTAAACTGAGATGGCCTTGCCATCTTTAGGAGCTTCAGGTTATTTCCCTCTAGTTAGCTATTTTAGTGGTGTTTGCAAGAATAGGTTTCTATCTTTACTAGTTGATCTTGGACTGATGCGGTAAAAACTATAAACCAACTTTAATGGATCAAAAGCCCCAAAGGTCATTGCAGCACTTGTCATTACTCATTAGGAACCACAAAAGAGAGGTCGTTTTGTGTGATGTTTTGGACATTGTCTCTGCTCTCCCTGCCAAAAGCTTGTGGCCTTCATCAAGGTTTATTGTGGGTGATGATCTTGAAGCGCGTTGGTTCGAGGTTGAAGGCGACAACCCTGTTAGCCACGTTGTATCAATTCCATCTTCGGAGTTTGAAAGCCTTCCTAGGAGATCGAGATGGTGGTGGTGGATATCCGACTTCTCCTCCGGTTTTTTTGTCTCCGCCTTAAGCACGCATATCTTCTATGAGATTAATCAACTGGTGGACAAGGTTGTTTAACTTGTCACTCGACTAATCCTAGGAGTTTCATGTCGAACTCGACTTTGTGAGCTCTCATCGGAAAAGAAACTATCCCCCCACCCCCCTAAAAAAAAGTTGATCTTAGAGTGATAGACAAACCCATATTTGCACCATGTAGTAGACATGAGCATGGGTCAGACCCGACCCGACCCTGACCCACCCAAGCCATGGGTTGGCGAATCGTGGCGACTCGTCGGATCAAAAGTTGACCCTTTGACCCGTTGGGTCGAGGCATGCCATTTTTTTATGATTTTTTTTATATTTTTAAAAGGAAGATAATCTTGGATCGGTTTTCTAGTTGCATACGTATCCTCTATGAATAGCTCCGTTATTCTGGAATGTCAAATTCCTTTTCCTCCTTGGCTCAAAACTCTAAGGGTGTGTTTGGGTGTTGGGTTTAGAGGGTGTCTAGGATGGGAAATTTGCCTTGGGAATAACGTCGGGTTGTTTGGCTGTGTGAGATTCATGGGATGGGATTTGGGGGATTAAACTGGATGGATTGTGGATCCTCCTCCAAGGAGGTTTGGTGGATAGGAAAGGGGAGATGCTCGTTTTTACCCCTTGGGTTCCTTGGTCCTCCATAAAAGCTGAATTGAGCAATTGATGTCTTCCACCACCAGATCGACCCATTATACGTTGTCAGCAACAACAACCTCGGATCGGAGTTACTATTCAGCGAGCTCGTCGCCGGCGAAATTGACGTTGACATTGAGGAAGAATAAGGCGTTGGTGAGGAGGGACAACGAGGAGAGTGGGAAGGGTCCCCAAACCCCGCCGCCATCGAAGGGTCTCACCTGAAATCAAAGTTCCCTCATTTTTCTGAGATCTTCTCCCCGCCGCCGCCGGAAGATTCCCCCTCTCTCGACTTCGACTACGAGCAATGGTTGTTGCTGCTGCTCGGGGCATCCCGACGCTGATGGGCCTGGGCGCGCTTGAGGGTGGCAGTGAGGGCGTTGGAGAGAGGGGGATCGGGGGAGGTGGAGGGGGGGGGGGGGGGGGTTGGCGGAGGAGGTGGTCGGGAGGTGCTCGAGGGCGACGGAGAAGCAAACACAAAACGGGGGAGGTGGGAGGGGGTATGAAGGGTATGAAGTTGGGGCATTTTGGTCTTTTCACGTGGGTAAGTGGGGGTAATTCGGTCTTTTCCCCTCACTCCATCCACCAAAAAATCAAAATACAACCAAACACAAAACCCAAAAATTTGGATGTTGAGTTTCCATCTCTTCCATCCCAAAAATCCATCCTCATCCCCCACATCCACTAAAATCCTATAAATCCACTAAAATCCATCTCGTTCCCAAACACACCCTAAATTTGCGTAATAATATTCGTTGAGCTTTGAAGTGGTGCTTGATGAGGTCCTCACCCTCGTCATGTCCTCACCCTCTTCAAATGAATGATATTGTAACACATTAAGTTGTAAGTAAGGGGGGAATCGAAGGAGATAACATTGAGATAATAGTAAAAAAATATCATGTCATAATCATTCATCTCAACTTATCACCACTGTATAATTAATTAATGTGTAAACCAAACTATAATTAATATATTTGTAATTTTTTTGGTACACGATACGGAGTAAAAGTATAAAACTCTTGTAAAAAGTAATATTGTAGATTATTGTTCACGCAAAGTAATAACGAGCTTGTGAACGATAGATTGAACATCTTCATCAAACATTAGAAACTTTGGCTTGCAATTTGTACAAAAAATCCAAGGCGCATATCACCTCTCCAATTGGATGCAATGTGAGTTCACCTAAAATTTTCATTACAATGAATTGTAGAAATTGTTCAGTGCTACACCATAAGTAGCTTCTGACATGGCTTATGGTGTGAGAAACTAAATCTCCTTCAACAATCCCACTATTTAAAAAATATATAAGCCATATATGTAATAAAAGATACATAAGAAATTCAAACAAAGTAGACATTGGTATATTAAATAATAACATCACCTAATGTAGTACATATGTGATCTTCTAACGTAATAATAAACCTATTATTTGCTTACTTATTTTCAACTTTCGTTGTTGTTACCTCCTTATTGATGAATGTGACATTATCTCCCAACTCAATGAGCTCATCCATAACATCTAAATATATAAGTAAGAAAAAATGTATCAAAAAGATTTAGATGAAAATGTAAAGCAAAGTATGAATAAGGTTTAAGGGATTTACCAATCAAATATTCATTGAGATATATTTTGAGTTGAAAGAATAGTAGTGAAGCCAACATATTGAAAACCATGTGGTACGTGATCTGGGCAAGGCATCACACGTCCCGATATATTGAGAATACTTATATTTTCTAAAGGTGTTTATGAATCTATACAACCCTTTATCTTTAGTAAGTCCAAAATTAGAGATGATAATGCTCATATGTCCCCTGACAGTGGCATCTAAAACAAATTCCCTTTGAAAGTAGCATCAATTCTAGTTGCCTAAACATAAAAGAATAAGTAAGAATTCAAACTATGTAGTTCAATAATAGCTAAATATGATCATAAATTTAGATTACAAAAATCAAAGGAAGTTATGAGCAGGAAATTGGTATAACACTATAATGTACAAAATCGATTAAAAAAAAAAGGTTCAAAACTAACATTCTCGTCGATTAAAAAGTCAGCTCCAATGGAGCTTTTGTGTAGTTAATATCGAGAGCACTTGAATAAATTTGTATGATCCTCTACTGTGACAACGGATGAGTAATAAATATTCTCAACTCTTGCAAATTGTATTGCCATCATTGTAAACCTGTAAAAGAGCTTCAACTATGAATATAAGAGGCATGAATGCAAAAAAGGGAGTAAGAAAGCAAGAAGTTAACCGACTGATAAAGGATTTGTATGCAGATGGGTATGATAATGTCAAAATTACCCAATATAAATAATCATATCAAGTGTACATTTTTTTATATTTTTTTTTTAAAGTAGGCAAACAGTAGAATGTCTTACCAGGGCAAGGTTCATTCTTAATCATCCCTATAGATGATGTTATATAAATCCCCATGCAAGAGGAGAGTCGATATGTTACATATACCTCTAAATCTAGCAATGTAATCAGCTGCTGCATTTGACTGCATTTGACTCTCTGAAGCAATGTCGGAATTCAATCTTGTCAAAATTCTCTTTCATCAGAATGATCTTCTCAATTATTCTGTAGATCTCCCAATCGACCTTGGTGCTATCATTAATTGCTTCCACTACTTTCAAGCTATTACCTTTAATAATCACCTGCGTTAATCCTTTCTCTATAGCTCGTTGTATCCCTAAGCAGAAGGCGACAACTTCTGTCTGAATGATATATAGATCCTGATCTTTCTCTCTGCTGAAAGATATCGATCACCTGGCCTGTACTGTCCCTAATAATGCCCCCAGATTGACAATCATTAGGGACCCTAATCGAGCCATCTACGTTAATTTTGTATATGACATATGGTGGCTTAACCCACCTAGAGGGTTTTCGCTTATCTTTCTTGTTTATTGTTGTTCCTTTAGGAGTAGTACAGTTCCAATCCTTAATATTCTGACATATTTGGTGGATTATAGATGTATGTGATCCTATATTGTAGTTGTTGAAAATGATTTTATTTCTCAATTCCCAAATGGTATGCCAAATAAAGCAAAAATCCTACGGGAATTATTGTGGTTAATGGAGCTGAGATCTTCCTGAATGGTTTTTCAACTCTGAAGTTAATAAAATATCTTCTTGTTACGCATTCTTAGTTGCTTATGATTGTTCTAAAGAAAGGACGTTCTAAGAGTAAATGATGTGCATCTTCATCGGCGTTTTGACAAAGCACACATTGGGCTGGTACTCTATTGAAGTGTCTATTAAGCGGCACTTTGGCTGGTAGTCCATCAGCAACAACCTTCCAAATAAAATTTTGGGTTTTAGGTGGTAAACTGAGCTTGCAGATCCAATTGTGATCTGTTGTGTTTTGCACATTATTGCTTTTTATTTTGTGAGCAGATTTTGTAGTGAATTCTCCATTCAGATTTAGTTTCCAAATTAGTTTATCTGGTGTGTTCCATGTCGGAATTGGAGTCTCCAAGATGGTAAGCACCACTTGGGGTGAGATAAGTTTTCTTAGTAATGGAAGATTCCATTGTCTTTAAGGAGTGAACAGATGGGCCACCTTCATATTAGGATCATGATTTCCTTGATAGCATTGGAGAGAGAGATTGTTTATCCATGGATCCGACCATACATTTATGGTATTCCCATCCCCCAAGATCCATAGGAGTCATTTACTAAAAGTTTCTCTAAGATGGAGGAGTCTTTTAAATTGCCATGAGACATTTTGCTTATTACTTTCAAAGACTGTGTCATCTTTTAAGTACTTTTCTTTAATGACTTTAACCCATATATTATTAGGGTTTGTAAGGATTTTCCACAGTAATTTGAGTTGTAAACTGATGTTTTTCTCTTCATCCAATTTAAGGCTAAGCCCACCATTTTCCTTATTTTTGCATATCTTTTCCCAACTAATAAGAGGGTTGTACCGTTCAGAAGTAAGTGTACATTGAATTAATTAAGTAGTGGAGAATCCACCCAATTTACATAGAAATTATCCAAAATATTCTTCAAAATGGAAAGTATATATACTCAATTTATAATCAAATTAGAAATTGAATGATAATTGATTGTAAAAGTAGATATTAGTTTCCAAAATACGAATCATGTATATATTGATTTTTTTTAATTTTATATTTTTTTTCTGAATCATGTATATCTATTTGTGTGGAAAAAATTACCAAAATGATAATTATATAACTGGTATAAAATATGAAATTGTAGAAATGTATTGCAAGCTAGACCTTATAGGATTAGGAAAGTAGATATTAAATACCGAAAATAGAAAAGGTAGGAAGATTAGTAGTTTACCTACATAAATGTAAATAATACACATAAATAAATTCTAACATAATTAATTAATTGCAATTGGAAGAAATTCCTAAATTTAAGGGGAGGGTTACACGTGTGCAAAATGCTTCTGTTTTAAACTATAGTGTGTGTGTGTGTAGGGAAGAGTTAGGGTGTAAAATTGCCATAGGGTGTAAAATGCTTAAAGTGGAAATTTTGGCCAAAATATCAAATCGGTATTTAAAACTGGCAATGTTGGACATTTGGGTATTTAAAAAGCCGTCGGTGCCAAATTGGTATTTTAAACTGCACCGATGAACAAATTGGTATTTTTTCTGGTCGGAATTTCGGTTTTCATGCGCGTGACTCATACGCATATGCTGAACCCTTTTGTTTAGCTTCGTCTCTCTGTCTTCCTCCTTCTACCTCCCCGGTGTGGCTCCTTGTGATTTCCAAAAGGTTCGTTTCACACCTCTCTTGTTTTCTGAATAATTTCCCGTCTTTTGTAGCTCTTGCTCCAAATTTGTTTTCTTCCTTGTTGTTTTAGGGCATTTTTGTTGTTTTTTGGCTGATTACTTCCCCAATTGCGCTTTGTTTGTGTTGATTGAGAGTTGGTCTATGGCTAGGGTTTTACGATCTGAGCTGATTTACCTCTGTCTTGATTTCGTAGATCTGTAATTTGTACCATTTGTCTCTTGATCTTCATATCTTGTGAGTATAGAGGTGCTCATTCTTACACCATTAAATGTGATTTCTTACCTTGAATGTAATAGTCAGTTGTATTGAAGTAAAATAGAATGGTTATGTGAAGATAAAAGACAAGAAAGAGACACATGCCTTCCTGTTTCCATGTTTCACATAATATGAAGTCGATGAAAACTGAATCTATTGCATTCTTTGTCCAATATGATTTCATTTCAAATAGATGTGCTGCCATAAGTTCTAGTTTCTTATCTTACAAGTTACAATCCTTTGATTTTCTAGGAGAAACTTGGAGAATGTATGAATCCAATGTTGATGACGTAGGCTACATATTGGTTGCAATATATACTCCAGTCAGAGAAGATGGAGTTGAGGGGGTACAAGTTTCTCCTTCAACAGAGCCAATTACAGTTGGTAAAATTTTCTCTTTATATTATTTCTCAAGAGTGGCAAAATGTCAGCTTGCTGCCTTTTTTCTACTTCTTGGGCTTTTCTCTACTCTTTTCTTTTTTCCTTGTGTCATTCTACAACTTCCCTAATCATGATAGAATGAAAACTGTCAATCAAGTTCTAGTGGCAAACATTTCATTAGACACAGCTGGTATGTTGGCATATGCTTGGATGTATTAGATGTACTTCATGCCTATTGACTTCAGTATTCTATACTCACATAGTTTTGTTAATTAGAGCAGTTTCCAAATGACATACATCTTGCATCTAGGCATTCATACAATAGTGCTGCAAGTATCATTGAATCCACTCCTCCGGAAAATAAGACAACCACTAGAACTAATTGCTCCTGTTTAGGATCTTGCTTTGGCTACACAATAAATCCACATATATAAAAATATGACAAATTACCATGGGAAGTACTTTACCATTAAAAAAAGATGAAGCATTTAGCGTAAAATCTAAAGGATTAAATTATGTTTAGAATCCATGTACCATGTCAATTAGTTACATTTTGTTTTGCGCTACGAGTTATATATGTAAGCAATTTTCTGCTGGGGTCTCAAGTACACAAATCCATGGTACCCAGAATTATAAGATAAATGAGGCCGTGAAATATGAAAATCAGATGCTGATGAGCCCATATTAACACAACCAACACCCTTTTTTACTTTCCTTTTGTTCTATTTCATTTATGTGTGATGAGAAATTTTGCGTAATTATAATGAAAATGGAGTTTTGTTTAGTTTAACCATTCCGGAATGGCTCACCGGAAAGGATTTGTGGGTAGTACCCAAAGGTCCCCGGTTCGAACCCCGAAATGGCCGCTCTTTATTTACCTATTCAAGGAGTTCTGTTTAGTTTAGTTTAATTCATGTCTTAATTAAGGAGTTGATTGAGCTAATTGAGAAGATTTAGTTTCATTCATGTCTTGACTGAAGAGCTGATTGAGGAGATGTATGTTCAGTTTATTTTCATTCCGGTGCAATTTGTCACAAATGTATACACTAACTTTTAAAGCCTATTAGCTTAATGAAAGATCGATGTGTTATTATATACATGGAGTGGGTTCGATTCCCATATAGGCTTACATCACAAGTTGATAATCAAAATTCATTCTAATCAAGCCACACTTGGAAAAAAAAATCTGGAAGTGACAATTTTATAGTACTTTTGTTGTAAGTGAAAGGACTGAATGTGATAATGCATATTTCAATAGGCATTATATGATAGTTTTAGTTGCATTTCATGGTTATTTGGTTATGTTATATACTTAATTTCATATATATGTTCTTTTTGGTGGAAAAGTGCGGAAACTACCCTATTTCGATTGTTTTATGCAGGTTCGTAGTTCTGACATGTGATAAGCTTAGGAGAGATGTTAATGGAATGATGAAGAAGAAGGAAGCAAAGGAAGAGAGGAAGGACAAGCAAAAAGCCAATAGGAACGGAACACAAATCCAGCTGAGTTGGGACCGCGAGATGGGTTTCGCCACTGCAAAAGAGCCCATCTCGCCATGGTGAATGAGGCAACGAGCAACATTGAAGGAAAGCACATGTCGAGGCCGCGAGACATTATGTCACGATCGCAAGATCCTCATACTCACCATGGAGATGTGACCGCGAGAAGCAGTAGTGAAAGCTCAAAGTCGCAGTCGCAAGATACCTTTTGCGGCGGCAAAAACGTCCAGAGAAATATGAAATTAAGATCAAATCTTATCTTTTCGAAAGGAAACTCGATCCAATCTCTTTGGTACTTATTCCTTATGATTTAAGGAAGTGAGATTAAGACTTATTTATTTATTATTTTCAGTTTTAACATTTTTAGGATATTTTATTTTATTTTATGATATTTTTCGCATTATCTTTAAGAAAAGTATCTAGGTTTTCGGGGTCTCTTTCCCCTCTATTGAGATAACCACGAAATTGTGAGACAAGACACCATTATTCTCAGACTTTCAATAATAATTTACAATAGGTTTTTATTCCATTCAAGTTTGCGTAATTTCCATCTAGTCGAAGGAGATTTAGGTAAGCCATGAGTGGCTAAGTCTGTTATTTATTTCACCTGTGTTTCGGAGACTTGGTTGGTGATTTATGAGGCTTAAATTCAGTTGTTTCCTACACTTCTTTCGATTTCCGTTGCAAGTATTGATGACATTATTGTGATTCGCGACCATAATAGTATCTTGCTAGGTATTTGTTATTTCGTCATGGAATGAATTCCGTAGTCGTATGCTTATGATTGTGAGAACCTTGTTTGGTCATGACTAAGTAGGGATTTAGACATATGTCTTAAACATCGGTTACCTTGTTTACTTGGTGTTATTCATATGCCTAGATTCTTAGGACTTGTGTGCTATCTTGATGTTAAATCTCTGAGGTGCTTAGGTTACATAAAGGTGTAAGGGATTAATTGTGCTCTTTGTGCTTTAATCTATTCAAAGTAAGATAGGAAGATGACTTTATTGAGGGCTAGATTATGAGTGATAATGTGATGTTGTTTCAGGGGCTAATAAGGAAATACTTAAGGACAAGAATTAGCCCAAGATGTATCCTAAACCTAAAATTAAGGAAAGCCTACGACACCTTATCTTGGAAATTTGTTAAGCAAAAGCTTTCTCATCCGAATTCCCTCCTATCTTTATCAATTGGATTATTGAATGCATATTTTGTGCTTCCTCTTTTTCTATAAATATCAATGGTAACTTGCAGGGTTTCTTCCAAGGCAAAAAGGGTTAAGACAGGGAGACCCTATCTCCCTTTTGATTTTTGTTCTGTGTGCTGATTATCTCTCTAGGATTCTAAGATGCATCAGATCCTCAACCTTCAAATTCCATTCGAAGTGTGAGCCCCTGCATATCACCCACCTTGCTTATGCAGATGATCTCATCCTACTGTCAAGGGATGATAAACCATCTATGACTATTTTCCTAGATGCCCTCGACTTGTTTACAACTTCTCCAGGACTAGAAGTGATCAAGTTCCGCCAAATCCTCCTACTACTTGGCTGGTGCCAAAGAAGAGGATAGAGATTTTTTGGTCTCTATAACAAGTTTCTCATAAGGGTCCTTCCCTTTCAGATACTTAGGCATTCCTATCTCGTCAAGGAAGTTAACTCTCTCACAATTCTCCCCTCTTATGAATAAGCTCCTTGTTAACATAAGGTACTGGAACACTAAGTCTCTTTCTTATGCAAGAAAAGTGGAGCTTATAAGGGTTGTGATTCAAGGGATAGAAGTGTTATGGTTCTCCATACTACCATCGCCAGCTGTTCTTGTTCGGAGGATCAACAGTTTATGTGCAAAATTCTTATGGAAATCACATAGGGTCCACTAGAAAGATGTGTGTCTACCAAATAAAGAAGGTAGTCTGGGTTTAAAGGACCTAAAGACTTGGAACAAAGCTTTCCTCTCAAGAAAATTATGGGATATTCATCAGAAAAAAGATCGCCTATGGATTAGGTGGATTCACCGCCATCAAGGGTCTAAATATTGCTCATCGGGGAAGTATCGGTTGAGGGTAAAAATGATAAATCAAAGATATGTCAAAATATATCGGATTTATCGTTTTCGCTTATTTTTTACTATAAATATTATATTTATACTTCAAAACATAAATATACACATAAAAAATTAAAATTAAAATTGTAAAATACCATATGTATTGCACTATTGCGGAACATGTACAATGAATTCAACTAATTTGTGTCAAATAGCTTGTAGAAAATGTACATTTCAAATAACCTTATTCAACTAGTTATTTTAACCAAAATCGAAATTCATTCAATCTCTCAAATTGAAACCCTTTTTCTTCAATTCTTTCCAATTCAGCCAATTCATTCAACCGAAACCGAAGGATGAATCTTGAAATTAAACAAACATGTACATTCAAGGAGGTTGTTATGGTCACGTACTATACAAGAGTGGACGCCGAACAGAATGACGAAGCTGAAGCCTCAAGCAGAGGTGGTCGTAGAACTGGAGAAGAAGTAGAGGCAGTTGGATGCCAAAGCCGAAGCAGATGCGGTCGAAGAAGAAGTGACGAGAAATAAAGGTTGAACCAGTGAAGTGGAGGCGACCGAAGTAGAGTCGACAGCCAGCGCAGAGGTTGAACCAGTGAAGGATTGAAGGTTGTAAAGCAAGAGGCGGCTGACCGGACTGTCGGAGAAGAAGCCCTAGATCCAATTTTGCACTATTGTACTGTAGTTCTCTACAGATTTTAGTCCTCGACCTCCGAATGCCTTTTTCTTTTCCTTTGATGCCTTAAAAAAAATGTCACCGTTTCAAGCGATTGATATATCGGTCAACCCGATATTGACCTAATATATCATCGTTGACCCGATATTTAGCGTTGACCGATAAATTTACTCTGATATGCCGATATCTTAACGGATTCTAAATATCCCCGATATATTCGATATTTAGAACACTGGCCATATCTAGGGTATTTATGGTCTTCAAAAGCTTATTCTGCCTCTATTATCCACCCTCCTCTTGAAGGTGTGCTTCTTGTAGAGTTGAGGAGCTTGTAACACCACAAAAAAATCATGGCTGAGGGCTCGGTACACATGTTTTTTGATCAGGTGGACAAGCTCTGTAGGGATCCATGTCTTCTCTTCAAATTGCTTATCATTTATGGACTTCCAAATGTAATAAGTAGTGGATGCAAGCGCCAGTCTTCTTGCTTTGGCTTTCCACCCTTTTCCTCTTGCTTCTTTTTTCATCCACTTTAGTGCTCCCTGCATTAGTATCTGTTTGTCAGATGTGTAGAGTTGGGTGGTAGCAGTAGGGTCAGGAGGGGTGTTGTAGTATCTGTTTGTCTTTACTTTGGCTTTGACATGTGCTTTTGCATCTTTTCGGGCTTCTTGTTTTGTTGTGTATCCTGTTTCTTTTTGGTTTGTCCCTTTTTGTTCTAGGTCTCTCAGAAAAAAAACTCTCGAATCTTTCAGGGTAAGAGACTAGTGCGTACATCCTGAGCCCCAGACCCTTCTTATGCGAGATATACTAGGTTGTTGTTGCTGCTGTTGCTAGTGCTCCCTGCATTGTATACATCATTCTCCAAATGCCAAGCCATTGCTTGATCTGCATCCAGATTTGCGAGGAAAATTCACATGCAAAGAAGAGAGGTTGATGAGATTCAGTGGTATTGTTGCATAGAGGGCAAGTTGGGTCTACTTCCCTGAATTTTATAGTGTCTTTTGTTGCAAGCCTTTGTTTTGCTGCAAGCCAAAGGATGAAGGAGTGCCTTGGCATAATGGTAGTATTTCACACAAGATTACTCCATGGTTTAATGGGCGCTTTATTGGGCGATTTTCTTCTTAAGTGCTCATAAGCTTTTTGAAGGCTGAAATTTTCTCCTGAGTTCCCAGAAGAGAGCAACTCAATTGCTTCACTTTCTGAACCTGCAAGTGTTAGTATATCATCTCTAATAGCCCAAAGTTTTTAGATAAGAGGTGAGTCATTTATTTTGTAAACATTCCAATTCCAAATACTTCCCTATTGGAGAAAATGGTATGGCTGAAATTGCTTATATAGTGTCAACCTTTTATTTTTGTTGACACTATGTTGTATTATTTATGCTCATGTGGTTATTGAAATTTGAAAAAAAGGGATGCCAAAGTACTATGTTGTAGCTACCTTGATGGTCTAGCCGAAGGGGTGGCTTCAATATACTACTTTGAGGGTGTGTCCGAATTTTGATAGCTTTGACTTGATGAGAATGGATCCGCCCATGGCTTTGCCTAACGTCTCTATTGACCCCTTTAGGATGTGAGCCTCACTCACAAAAGGCAGGTCAAGAAGGCTATGCCCTTCATTTTGACGACTATGGTTTTCCTACTAAGACTACTTAATTCTATACTTGTAAATATTTCCCAAGTTTAATATATTTTAACTTTAAAATAAAAAAGGGGAATGAGGGCAATAAAAACCTATTGGAAACCAAAATGGGAACCCTTGTTCCTTGGCTTGAAGAGGGACGACCCATGAATAATGGATCAACAACAATTCAGAAATGAATGTAAGCAGATGTCAATAGCTGAGGAAAACGTAGACCGCAATCACCCTATTTGACAACATAATGCAAACCCTAGGTTCTCCAATCGAACATGCAGGGGTAACAGGATTTAAATTTCATGAAGAAATTTCTAGTCATGCTGCAAATTAATTCATGAAAATCTCTCGAATTACCGATAGGTCAAGCAAAATCAAGCAATTACACATAAGAGTTGAAGAGTGAGATGCCTAAGTTGTTGATTTCAAGAACAACATGGATGAAGAAGTGGGAAGAAGAAGAAGCCACTCACATGGACGATTAGCGTAACTTGTTGGTGGCTAGGCTTTGCACTTCATTACCAAAGACTTAAGGGTCGCCAACGATGCCAGAGCTGATGCTGGTGATCGGCGGATAAGGTCGGTCTCGTCGGAGATGCTCATCCACACACCACGTTGGAGTGCTTTACACTTTTGGGTTTTGCTCGACATTATTGGTGAAATGGGTACTAAGACCATCCACAATGGTTGAGTGTGCAAATGTGTACATTTGCACATTTGCACAAGGTGTGCAAAAATGCACACCACTTTTTGTGATTTTACTCCAATGGTTCATTGTGGTTTTTTTTGCACTCTTCTTTTATTACCTAACTAACTTATGTATATCTGTATATTTTAATTATAATAATTATTTTTTCAAAAATAAATAATAATATTTTTTTTATATTAGTTATTACGAATATTTTGATGTTAAAAAATAATTTTTGAGCACTATTTGAAAATTTTGAATTTTCAATGGTGCCTAAAAAATTTAAATACAATACTTGTCTTTATCTTAATTGCCAATTTACCACCTAAAAATAATTAAATGTTTTGAAAATGGTATGAGTTGAAATTGTGTCCACAAAATTATATTTTCAATGCTTTTGTCTTTTTTTTTAAGGCAAATTTGCCATAGAAAATGAGTCAAATGTGTTGAGAAGATACTACATTCAAATGATGTCACTAAATACTATTCTCAATGCAAATGTCGACTTGTTCCCAAATAGAAATTCACTTTAGACAAGGAATTAAATATATAATAGTCTAAGTTCCAATAGTGTTAACTTCATCTCTATTATAAATACCATAACATAACCTCAAGATCAAAATAAGCCAAGTCTGTTCCTCTCTTCTCTTCTTCTCCCTCCACTTTTAAAACAATGAGTTCAAACAAAAACTATTTCGAAATGTCTAACATGGAGCTTTCCGATTACATGGAAGCTCACATGCATCGAATGAGTGCACTCATGATGAGTGAACATCAAAGGAGAGAGGAAGAGGATCAATCAATCCATAGAGGTCCTCAAAATAAGCGTAAATACATAAATAGAGAGAGAGAGAGAGAGAGAGAGAGAGAGGGGGGGGGGGCATCTTAGGTTGATGAAGGATTACTTTAATCCTAACCCAACCTATGATTCTCTAAATTTCGAAGGCGCTATCGTATGCAACCAAGCTTATTCAACCTCATCATGAATGATGTAATACCACATGATTCATACTTTCAACTCACAAGAGATGCGGCAACGAGGACTTCATTTCACCTCATCAAAAGCTAACAAGTGCCCTATGCATGTTGGTCAACGGTTGTTCGGCTGACTCCATGGATGAGTATTGTCGGATGGGGGAGACCACATCGCTAGAGTGCTTGCAAAAATTTTGTAAGGCGATACTAAACATCTATGGTCGTTGGTACCTCCGACAACCAAACCAAACAGATCTTAAAAGGTTGTTGGACAAGGCCAACAAGAGGGACTTTCCAGGAATGATCGGATCCATAGATTGCATGCACTGATAGTGGAAGAATTGTCCTACTGCTCATGCCGGTCAATACACCGGGTTCAAAGGAAAACCGACTATTGTCCTTGAGACTGTGGCATCATATGACACTTGGATTTGGCATGCTTTTTTTTGCCCTTCCGGATCCAACAACGATCTAAACACCCTAGGATGCTCCCCGGTATTTGATAACGGTGTCAATGGAGAAGCTCATATTGTCAAATTCAAGGTAAATAGTCGCAATTAGAACCAATGTTATTATTTAGCCGATGGAATGTACCTTTCATGGGCCACGTTTGTCAAAACTATTAGCAGTCCAGATACTCCAGAGAAAGCTCTATTTTCTCAATTGCAAGAGGCATATCACAAAGATGTCGAAAGAGCTTTTGGGATACTTCAAGCTAGATGGACTATTGTACGTGGTCCACCTAGAATTTGGGATACCCAAACTCTAGGCGAAATAATGCTTGCATGTATTGTTCTTCACAACATGATCGTTGAAGACGAGTACGTGGAAGATGAACATGGTGAGGTTGCAAGTGTAGTGGTTGACTATGAAATAAGCCCACATGCGTCTTTTGAGGTTGGTCGGGATAGACCAACATTAGAAGAATATATGTGTAATCACAATCATATTCGTGACACAAATATCCATCGCTCCATTAGGAATGACCTTGTTAAACATATTTCGACACGTTTTGGATCACACACCCAAAACTATTAGTATGTTTTTATGTCACGTGCACCACTATTTTTTTGCTTTGTTTCATTAATGTAGTTCCTTTCTTTTTTTCTTTTTTTCATTAATGTAGTCCCAAAACTCTTGCATGTTTTTTTCCATCTTTGAAATTTGTAGTGTTCTCAATCTTTTATGCCTCGCTTTTTTTTTATGGATCACGTTTTTCCTTTGTTTTCTTTATTGTACTCATTTTTCTATGCAATAAAATTACATAACAATAACCAAAATTGCATATAATTATAATAAACCAAGTTGCGAATCAATAAAAATACATAACAATAACCAAAATTACTAAGCGGAAAAAATTAAATTATATGGAGATCTAAAACCCATCATTAGCACCATTATAGTGAGGGATATATCCATCGTTTCCATAATCGTCCTCATCACCGAAATAAGAGTTTGAAGAGTTTGGAAAATAGCTTGAATTCTCTTGATTGTCGTTTCTCCTCTTTTCCATGATAATAGCTTGTTCGTTTCTAAAGTATATATTGTTGTTTACTTGGAGACAATTTTGAGAGATCCATTGTAAAAATCATATCATTATGCTTTCTAATTTCCAAATCAATTGCTCTTTGATCCCCCACTTTTCTTTTTTGGGCCTCACTTGCCATAATTTCACTTTGCTTGATCAATTGAGCCATATTATCGTCAAAGGCCTTCCTCCTATCATCATCCGCTTGCTTCATCCTTTTATAAGCCTTTTGTTTACCGCGTCCCATTGGTCTTTTGACGATGCTAGGACTTTGGCTCATGGTCTCAGTGGGTGAACTAGAAGAAACACGACCAATAATAATAGGACTTTCCATTTGATTAGAGGGTGCCCCAAAAGTCTTATTTATGGGATTCTCAAATTGATTTGGCTTATTAGAACTACTACCGCCAACATGAATGAGACTTTTGAAAAAGTTATGTCATTTGGGGCATTTTCCAAGGAGATTCCAAGCATGGTCGAATTTTAACGCCTTGCCTTTGTTATCGTTGATGAATATAGTTCGTGCATGAAGGTCCTACGACACATGAAAATAAAATAAATATTCCATCAAGTGCAAATATAAATAATTGAACAATTAATTATTTACTTACAACATCACTTTGATTACCACCACTAGCGGAAGATGCATTGGCTTTGGTAAGACTTTGTCAATGGAAAGGCCCGGATTTTCAAATATTAATTTTTGGAAAAAGAAAATTTAAAATAAATTTAAAGTGAATTCTGACCCAATTTTTAATTTTAAAGATCGAATTCGTCTTTCATTTTGGGATTCGAAAATTCCTTCCGTCGGCGGTATCCTATTCAATTTTAAATATCTAATCGATCGAGAGAGCAGGTTTCAGAATTTGTTTATTTTCAGGTATTTTGCTTGGGACCATATCATTTATCTCTTCCTCCCCATTTGTCTCGTTCTTCCACCCCTCTGATGTCCACCAAAATAGCCATGTTTTTATACACATTTTAGCTCCATGTTCTATATACTTTGCTTATTTCGGGCTGAGAATATGTTGAATTTATGTAATATGTGCTTATTTGCAAGAAATAAAGGTCTACATAAGTTTTGGTCTAATATTGCAGAATTTGGAGCCATTCCGGGACAAATCCAAGAAGAGAAAGCTGAAGCCAAGTTTTACTCGATCTCGAGGAGACTTCCTCGATGTCGACAAAAATGGAGAGCCAGAACATGGTTGAGTAGAAGCTGCTCGAGAAACGTCGAAGAGAAGCCAACTCGAGTTCAGGACGTTACTCGATGTCGAGTAAATTACTTGATATCGACCAAAACCTAGAACCACACCCGTGCTCGAGGAGAAGCCTGATCGAGAAGCTGAGCGAACAACCCAACTCGAGTGACTTGTTTACTCGATGTCGAGGAAATTCCTCGATATCGAGGAATCTGAGAGCAGCTGTCCGAGTCCAAGACGGGAAGAACTTACTCGAGAAAGCCAGACATCCGAAGTCGGCGAGATATTTCCTCGATATCGAGGAAATTCCTCGATGTCGAGCAAAAGGTTTCTGGGCTGCGACGTTGTTGGGCTTGTCCGAGTCGAGCTGGATTACTTGGATGTGAAGCAAGTCCGAATCTATCAAATATATCAAGATCTATCTATGGAGAGAGGATTTATCTACCACATGAGGATATTTAGATATTTTGGATATATTTCCTTTTAGATAAATGTTTCTTTTATTTAAAGTTTTATCTTTAGAAAATTAGATATACTTTCTTTCCTTGATTAGCAAGAATTAGAAGCCTATAAATAAAGCCTATAGGGCTGAGTTTTATTGAATTCAATTCAGAAGCTAGAGAAGTAGTTCCACATAGAGTTTAGGAGTTCAAAGGTTTTAGGGTTTTGGCATTCAACGAAAGTTGGAGTGCCGGGATTGTAAAGACTTTGAATTTAGTTAATGCAAGTTATTTCTTTTCAATCAATGTCTGCAATTGTGATGAGGCGCGAGTAGTCCACCCACTTCTAGGGTTGGGGTGAGCCCAGCGATAGTCATGCGTGTTTGAGGTAAAGATTCAATATTTGTCGTGTTTAAGCATCTACTTCCTTTTATGTGTTTGTTACCCATTCAATGGAGATCCATGCTAACAACTTGGATTGTAAACCTAAAATCGATAGATACAATTAGGGTTTCTTGAAAGAGTTGCTTAATTGTTGGAAAAGGCGAAAGCTTAATCCTTCGATGCGGTTGCATGATTATTTCTTTATCCTTGCCTTATGCATGCTTGGTTATCGTCATTGCAAACCCTGATCTTGGAAGTTTTCATTCACATAGTTTATTTCGAGTTTCGCAAAGACTTGTTCTTTATTTTCTTTTCGTTTAAAGTTACTGTTTTCCTCGATCTCAACCAATTATGGTCGACATCGACTACTGATTTTCGATCGCCTAGATCGCCGTAGCTTCTGAACTGCAGGTACGCGAGATTGACGAAAAGTTTCCTCGACATCGAGGAATTTAATCGATATCGAGTAAAATCCGGGAGCTGCTGCTTGCTTGTTTCGACCTGTCCGATCTTCTGTCGACTAACCCTAATCGAGATCGAGCAATCTGTAGTCGACTTCTGCCGTGAGATTCCTCCGCTGCCTAGGATCCGCTAACTAGCTTCCTCGAGGATCGAACCTGACTTTCTCTTGCTACATCGGGAGGGAGTCTTGTAATTATTTGCGTGGGCACGAATCTGGTTTGATTTATATTTTATATTTTGAACTCGATTTCCTCCTACAGCACCCTCCTATTTCAAATTCTAAAGTTATTATCAATTGTGGTATGATTTGGATAAGGATCATTTTGGTGTTGGGACAATTAGAGAAAATTGGACCACTTTCAAGTTTCAACCCCTTGCTTCGTTTAGCAGGACAAAAGTGCACCCCTCTCTAGTATTTCTTTTCCCCATGCTCTATGCACTAAAAAGCACACATTCCCTCTACAGAATCAGGCTCCTTGACCAGATCCCCCTCCCACGTGATTCAGCGGAACCAAACAACATCTTACCTCTCCTCTTTGAAAGTCTGCCGAGAGCAACCCACTTCCCCCATTTCAGCCGCAACACCACCACTACACCTTACCACCACCAGGTCCCAGCCACCATCACTACCTCTCATCTCCTTGCGCCACCGACCCCACCACTACACCACCTCATAGCAGCAGCCCCAAAGAAGCTCCCCGAGCGCAGTATCGAGCGAGCACCCGAGCGCCACGCTTCCCTGTTTCCCGAGCACATGAACACCAACCCCACCTCCTTCCTCCTAGTGTCCGAACCACACCAGGAGTTCCCTGACGGACGAGGACGAGTCGGAGCCAACCAGAAGCACCCCACAGCCGCTGACGCCGCCTCCACCTTCCTCCACCCCTGCTTCGGTCCAAGGCGCGATAAGCCTCCCTCCTCCTCACTTTTCCGCTCCCAAACATCATAAAGTCGCACCTTTCTAACTCCTAAAAAATATGTATGTGGGGCGGTGTCAGATCAAAGCCCTACGCAATAGAATCCTAAACAAGCAGACACACACACACGCTAGTCCTAATAAAGATGCTTCTAGATGCAAGGCGGAATATTAACACACTAACATGCTCCAAAGATCAAGTGCGTAAATATAATAAGACCTTAGCACCGAATACCAAGTGGTATATCCCTCTCCTACCTCCACCCCTTTCCGATAGGGCGGAGACTGGTCAGCTCGTGAATGCATTCCATAATAATCGAGTGGCACGCATGCCCAACCCATATCCACAATAAAGCCCTTAGGCAGCTCATAATATAAGTAAAGGAAGTTCCATGACTCGATTGACTCAGGACCAGACCCAATGAAACTGGGCCGTCATATAACTTTAGCAAAGACTCTAGTTACTTCACAGATAACGACCGTTCTGTTTACAAAAGCAATGAGTAAACGAATGCTCAATCATGAGTGCAATCCAAGCAGGATACTACATGGCATGCTTTATTATGAATGCAAGCACCTAGCATGCACATGGCTACAAGCAGGGAGATCTCTTTTCGAATCTGAGTGAGCTCATATAGGAACTCACCTAGAAGTATAGAACAGCAAAAGGCAACAACTAGGTATACAGAAAGACAACATGTCACAGATGATCACCTAACACATATATAAGTAATATAAATAAGTCTACTTCTAATTTTACTTAAAGCATATAATATCACACACAAGTCATCAAATTTATTCACCAAGTTAGGCAAGGTAAGTCATTTTCCCAAGATTTCCCAAAACTCTTTTAAGACCTCAATTTAGATCAAATCATCATTCAAAACGCTTTCTCAAATCATCCAAAAATCCATTTATAAAACATTACCATTTCATCAACTTATTTTAGTATTATTTCAAGACAAATCCGACAAGGTTAGTATATTTCCAAAATTCTCTTTTTAATTTTATTAAATCAATTCTCCATTTATCAAAACAATTTTCAACTATTCCAAATTCCTTTCTTTGTAAAATTCAAGTCCACAAATATTATATTTTTAAATCTCAATAATAATATAATATAGTATATTATCCCATTTATGTAATATTTTCATAAAATACTTATATATATAAGTAAGTCTTAAAACATGATATTCATTTTATCATATTTTAACACATTTTAATCAAAATGAGGCCCCAAAGAAATAGGCCCAATCGGATTATATGGCCCAAACACACCCTTTTCTTTTAAAACAAAACTGAACCGATTTGGTTAATTAGATACTTGAACCGATTCAACAAAATAAAACAAAAAAACCAACCCAACCCAGCGTCAATATTCACCCATCCCTGCCAATTCAATCGGCATGTTCAGAACGAAAAGGAGGAGGAACCGGAGGCCTCGCCGGATTCTCTCGCCGCCCCTCCGACCACCCTCTTGACCCGCACTAACCCTAGAACGAAAAGAATGCAAACATGGAAGAAGGAGATGGTTCGAATGCTCACCGAGGGCTCGAGATTTTGCCAGAAAATTCGTCGGGGCTCCTTCGGTGCTCTTCGGAGGTGGATCCTTGCCGGTTGTGTATCCTTGAGGGGCGACGCTTGTAGCCGACCTGCACCACGGTGTCGGGGCGATTTCGCTTCTAAGGCGGTGGTTCCCTTTTATACCACGCCACAGCCTTAAACACTTTCAAACGCGGGTTTTTCACTGATCTTTCAAAGCGGTTTTACAATCAAAATTGAGGTTACATTCGCAATCGCACCAACAATTTAGAAGCGAAATCATTTGTTTTTGCGATGGCGTTTCAGTTCTTCAAACCGCTTTTAGATCTCTCGAAATTGGAGCCGCTGGACGGGACAAACTACAAGCGATGGTCGCAAAAGTTGCTCATCTTCTTCGAGCAATTGGAGATCGACTACGTCCTCCTTCAGGACGCCCCTGCTGCTGCGTCAACCTCCTCTTCCACCACCGTCGGCGACAACAAGGGTAAGACTGTCGTAGTCGATGACGATGGTGATGTTGTCGAAAAAAAGTAAGAAGGTTGCTGATGATGACCTCGCACGGGCTAAGCAGTACGAGTCCGACAATAAGTCTGTGGGAGGCCATCTTCTCAGCCACGTCTCCAACCTTATTTTTGATCTGATCTCTATTCATAAATCTGCTAAATTTATTAGGGATCTGCTGGAGAAGAAATATGGGGCTGACGATGGAGGGAAAAAAATATGATGTTGGAAAGTTTATGCAGTTCAAGATGGTCGATGATAAACCAATCATGGACCAGGTGCACGAGTATGAGAACATGGTGGCTGACATCCTCTCCGAGGGCATGAACATGTGCGAGATCCTGCAGGCGAATTTTCTGATCGAAAAATTGCCTGACTCGTGGGCTGGCTACCAAAACCATCTGAAGCACAAGAAGAAGGAACTCACCCTGGAAGAGCTCGTCGGTCACATGAAGATCGAAGAGGCTAATCTCCTAAAAGACAAACCTAAGCCTAAATCTGCTGATACTGTGAAGGCTAATTTGGTTGAATCTTCTGTGAAATCTGATAGGTCCAAGCAGGGAAACAGGCCTGGAGGTTCTAAGCCAAACACGAAACCAAAGAAGGGCCAGAATTTCAAGAAGTCTGGAAATCAGCCGGACAAGCAGCAGAAACAGGGAGGCACTGGGATCGGCTGCTATGTTTGTGGCAAGCCAGGCCACAAGGCTTGGCAGTGTCGCAATCGGGCTAATATCCAGAACAAGCCCGCAGCTCCAGCCCAGCAGCAAGCCAACGTTGTCCAGAACAACAACCAGCTGATAGCAATGATCACTGAGGTCAACCATATGGGCGGCCAAGTCGATTGGCTCCTGGACAACGGAGCTACTTGACACTTCTGTGCCAATAAGGACCTGTTTGCTGAGTTTGAGGATGCTACAGACATCGACCATGTCTACATGGGCAACTCGAGCATCTCTCGAGTGCTAGGCAAAGGGAAGGTTGCACTCAAGCTCACCTCAGGGAAGTCTCTTACCCTAGTAAATGTGCTTTATGTTCCTTCTCTGCACCGAAATCTGATTTCATGTGGTTTGCTTGAGATAGCTGGAATTAAGCAAGTGACCGATTCTGGCAAAATGGGTTTAACCAAAAATGGAGAATTTGTAGAAAAGGCTTATAGGGCTGATTTTCTGTATGTGCTTGAGACCATGATTGAGAATAATGAGAATGCTTCTACTTCTGCTTATATTACTGAGTCTCTTGATTTATGGCATGCTAGACTAGGACACGTGAATGCAAAATTTGTATGTCGATTGCATGATATGGGTTTGATTCCTAGCCTATAAAAAACATGACCATAACAAATGTGAAATATGTGTTGAGGCCAAATTTCATAAACAACCTTTTAAAACGGTGTTAGAAAGGACAACTGAATTGTTGGAGTTAGTCCATTCTGATTTGGCTGATTTTAAAAAAACTGAGACTAGAGGTGGCAATCGCTACTATATCACATTTGTGGATGACCATTCTAGATATACTAAGGTATACTTGCTTAGGTCTAAAGATGAAGCATAAAGCATGGTTTATGTGTATAAAGCTGAAGTAGAAAACCAATTGAATCGAAAAATTAAAAGGCTTAGATCTGATAGAGGCGGTGAATATGTCACTCATTCTTTGAGAGAATTCTGTGAAGAAAATGGCATTATTCATGAATTTACAGCTCCCTATAGCCCACAACAAAAGGGTATTGCTGAAAGGAAAAATAGAACTTTAAAGGAAATGATGAATGCTATGCTTTCTAGTTCTGGTTTGCCTGATAATATGTGGGGGGGAAGCTGTATTGTCCGCAAATCATATTTTGAATAAGGTACCTCATAAGAAGCGTGACAAAACACCTTATGAACTTTGGAAAGGGCATCCGCCTAATATGAAATTCTTGAAAGTGTGGGGGTGTCTAGCTAAGGTGGGGTTACCTTCGTTCAAAGTTGATACTATTGGATCTAAGACTTTTGATGCAATTATGATTGGTTATGCTGAAAATAGTGTTGCATATCGTTTTATGTGTTTGAGTGATCGCACCTTGTGTGAATATCGTGATGTTGTTTTCTTTGAACATGTGTTTCCTTTAAAGAAATCTGCATTGCCTGCTAATGATTCTTCATCTCATGATGCATCTTCATCCATGCCTAATACTGTTGTGCCTAATGCTCATGCTGATCATGATGAACCTAAGAAAAGTAAAAGGCGTAGGAAGGAAACTAGTTTTGGTCTTGATTTTGTAACTGCATTTCTAGTTGAACTAAATGATTTAAATGAAATAGATGAGACGTTCATTAGTCTTCATATGATAGAAGATGATCCTAAGACCTATGATGAGGCAATAAGTTCACTAGATGCTAGTTTCTGGAAAGATGCTATTAACAGCGAGATAGAATCTATTATGTCTAATCACACATGGGAACTAGTTGATATGCCTAAAGGAAATAGAGCCATTATTTGTAAGTGGATCTTTAAGAAGAAGCTTAAAGTGGATGGCTCAGTGGATAGATATAAGGCAAGACTAGTTATATGAGGATTCACTCAGAGATATGGCATTGACTTCTTTGACACTTATTCTTCTGTTACAAAAATTGCTACCATTCGTGCATTGTTTGCTTTGGCTTCTAGCCATAAAATGCTTGTTCATCAAATGGATGTTAAAACTGCATTTTTGAATGGTGATTAAATGAGGAAATTTATATGGAACAGCCTCTAGGGTGCATTGTTCCAGGACAGGAAAACAAAGTGTGCAAGCTACAGAAGTCACTGTATGGACTCAAGCAAGCACCAAAGCAATGGTATGATAAGTTTCACACAACTATCCTAAGCTTTGGATTTGAGGTAAACGGATCTGATGCATGTGTCTATTTTAAGAGGTTTGGTGCTGATTGTGTGATTATATCTTTATATGTGGATGACATGTTGTTATTTGGATCACACTATAAACTCAACCAAATAGTTTTTTTCATCTAAGTTTGAGATGAAAGACATGGGTGAAGCCGATGTCATTCTAGGAGTTAAAGTAACTAAAAAAGAAAATGGCTTCATTTTATCACAACCTCATTATGTAGAGAAAATGTTGAAAAGGTTTGATAAATTTGATGTTGTGCCAGTTAGAACTCCTTATGATGCTAGCATGCATTTGAAGAAATTTTTTGGAATTGGTGTCTCCCAAAATGAGTATGCTAAAATAATTGGGAGTTTAATGTTTCTGATGAATTATACTCGGCCTGATATTGCATATGTTGTTAGTGGACTCAGTAGATATACCCATAACCCTAGTAGTGACCATTGTATTGCACTTAATAGATTATTGAGATATCTTAAATGCACCTTTGATTGGGGTTTAGAATATGTGGGTTATCCCCATGCTTTGGAGGGATACTGTGATGCAAACTGGGTCACTGACAATGATGAGGTTAGTTCCACTAGTGGTTATGTGTTCATTTTATGTGGTGGTGCTATATCATGGAAGTCATCAAAACAAACTTGCATTGCTAGATCAACTATGGAATCTGAGTTCATAGTGAAGGTTCGATAATATAAAACAATGTAATAAAGAAAATACTCTAGAAGGGGGGTTGAATAGAGTATGCCCATTTTTCGCAGAAAGTCTCAAGACTTTTGGAGCTCGTATAAAACCCTTTGAGATTAACCTGAATCACAAAGTTAGACAATCGAACCAAGTGCGGAAATAAGGTAAAGCAATAAGTAAAGGACGCAATGAATTGTTAACGAGGTTCGACACGAACTTGACCTACGTCCCCGCCTAGGGTTCTTCCACAACCCTAGGATTCAACATGCTTTATTGATTCACAAAGCTTAGGATCCTAATAGCTCACCGAGAAGCCTCTCTCCTATACAATTGCAATCTAGTCAACTCACGTTCCCTTGGAGTCCTAGACCAATCTAGAAGAGCCCCACCTCTCTCAGCTATCTAGTACAATCCTCTTACTCTCGAGAATCAATAGCCTAGTGTCCACTTCCTGAGTTATAAACTCTCGAGTATAACACTCTCTCGAAATATATCCTATAAGCTCACTGTGTATCTCTCAAATGCTTTGAAACAAAATATAAGACTCTTAAGAACAAGTAGAGAGAACACGCTGAAGAGAGAAGTATTCTTGAAGGCTGATTGTGCAATGATATTCTTGAAGTGCGTATGTCCTCTCTCTCTTCTTCATCTCCTTTATATAGTGAAGATCATCGGCGCCACTTGAGGAAGGAATCTTCTCCAACGGCTAAGAGAGGATCATGGCTTGAGCGCAATCTTCTATCTTTGGAAACTTCGGAAGTCATGATCTCGATTTGATCTTTCTCAGCTTTGAACGCTTAAGGAAGGAGATATAATTCAAATAGCTTCCTGAAAGGTTAGTGAATATATAATAATAATATGGAAGCATATAATAACATAATATAATATTCGGACATAATAACATATAAAGCAGGTTTTGTATTTCATCAACACTGTGAAAGCTCCAAGACCTTTGACACAAACTGTCTATCAAAGCCTTTGAAACAAATTCCGATTTTCATCAAAGGGAGTGGAGTTATCAATCTCCCCCTTGATGAAAGACAAAACCTGTGCATCCCTGCAACTTAGTCAAACAGATATATCATAAGCACAATCGGACTAAGTACCTGCATGGGTTAGACGAATGTTGGATCATAAGTTTTTAAAGTCAAAGAGAAACATCCAACAAAGTAAAACAAAACAAGGTCTTCCAAGACCCTTGGTTCACAGCAGTTTCAAAGTCTAAACCAACAAACCATCTCCCCCTTTTTGTCTTTCAACAAAGGGAGGAGCGTGAAAATAGTTTCCAAAATCAGGCTTACCAAAACAATTTAAAATTCAAAAAGATCCTTTCAAATCTTAAAGGCAAGAAAAGATTTATCCGATATTAAAATAATTTCCACAAATAAAATGTACTCGGATAAAAAGATTTTTCGGAAAATAAAATAGGTAACATATAAAGAAGGTTTAAAATCCATTAAAACAATATTTGATCAAATATCTAAAAAGATATCAACCAAATATCTGATCCGTTATATGTATTCTACTACTCAGCTCACAACCTTTGAAATGAGGTTCAAGGATCTTAACACACCGAGTAGATTTTATCTTTCGTAAAGGGAAAGCTCCCCCTACGAAAGTGCATTCTTGTTAAGCATCCCAATCTCTCGTCTAATGAAGGTGAACCTGTCCTCTGCCAAAGACTTAGTAAAAATGTCAGCCCATTGATAATCAGTAGAAATAAAAGATATGGACACATCACCTTTTTCGACATGGTCTCTAATGGAATGATGCCTTACATCAATATGCTTGGTCCTTGAATGTTGAACAGGATTCTTTGTAATGGAGATGGCACATGTATTGTCACATTGTTGGTAGGAGGAAATCGAGTATGAAATATAACAAAATAAATCAAACCAGATTCTGCCCACGCAAATAATTACAAGACCTCCTCCTGATGCAGCAGTGGTAAGTCAGGATCGATCCACGAGGAAGCTTGTCAGCGGATCCTAGGCAGCGGTGGAATCTCACGAACGGAAGTCGACAACAGGGTCCTCGATCTCGACTAGGGTAGTCGACAGAAGATCGGACAGTCAAACACAGCGCAGCAACTCGGCAGTTTCTAGTCGATATCGACAAGGCCCTACTCGATATCGAGTAGCCTTCGTCTGGGTCGAGTGGGTCTGGTCGAGTTCCTGCACACAGTAAGCTACGGCGACTCTGGGTCGAATATCAGTGGTCGAGATCGACCAGGGTTTGGTCGAGGTCGACGAGGGCAGAAACTTAAAACGAAAACGAAAGAAAGTAAAAACAAATGCTTTGGGGTTTCGACTAAACTTAATGTAAAAGGACTTCCAAGATTGGGGTTTGCAACAACGATAACCAAGCATGCATAAGGCAGAACCAAACAGATAATCATGTGAATCGCATTAAAGGACAAGCTTTCGCCTTTTCCAACAATTAGACAACTCTTTCAAGAAACCCTAATTGTCTCTACCGATTTTATGTTTATAATCCAAGTTGTTAGCATGGATCTCCATTAGATGGGCAATAAACACGTCAACAAGTAGGAAAATGCTCAAGACATGATAAAGGTCGGATCTTTACCTCGATTATGCATGGCTATCGTCGGGCTCGCCCCAACCCTAGAAGTGGGTGGACTACTCGCTCTTCATCGCAAACTCAGACATCATCGATTGAAAGAAAATAACTTGCATTAAACTATATTCCAAGACTTTACAATCCCGGCGATCCAACTCTCGTTGAACGCCAAAACCCTAAAACCTTCAAACTCCTAAACTGTCTCTGTGGAACTACTTGTCTCTCTGAAATTGAATGAATAAAACTGAGCCCCATGGGCTTTATTTATAGGCTTCTAATCCTTGCTACTCAAGGATAGAATATCTATATCTATATCTTGTTGTGAGCCTAATTTGCCATGTTTTACACTTACTTTTATATCGATTTCTGCATACATTGCATACATTTGGGTTAGAATAATACAGAATCTGTGTAGTTTACACTTGTTTGCAATATATGGAGGTCTACACAAGTTTTTGTCATATTTCGCAGAAATCGGACGCATTTTGGAGCTTAATGGAAAGTCATGGAGAAGCCAAGAATGGTGCAGCTGGAGAGAAGGCCAATTTCTGGTATTCATCATTCTGAATCAGGCTGTGATGTCTTCATGAGAGTTGTAGCCCTCGGAAAGAGCTTTCCAACGCATGGTCATATGCGTCAATCCGACGAACGAGGCAGCGGGAAAGTGCGTTTTACGAACAGAGCTGGAAGCTGAGAAGTCTACTCGATGTCGACTAGATTTGTCGATCTCGAGGAGACATATCGAGGACTCCAGTAGCCGAGATCGAGGAGAAGTCCGAGCATCGAGAAGCCTTGCAAGCTAAGATTCATCATTCTATCAAAGTCTATCAAGATCTATCCAAGAAGATGTCCACACATTAGATAAAATCCTAGTCTATCTAAGTTTATTTCATTACATTATGTTATTTATCTTTTATTTATCATTAAGCTTTAGATATAGTTTTAGATATAGATATAGATGTTCTATCCTAGATTAGCGGGATCTGAACACTATAAATAAAGCCTTAGGGGCTGATTTCTATTCATTCAATTTCAGTTAGATTCAATTTCAGAGAAAAAACAAGCAGTTCCACAGAGACGGGTTAGGGAGTTCGAAGGTTTTAGGGTTTTGGCATTCGACGAGAGTTGGATTGCCGGGATTGTAAAGTCTTGGAATTTAGTTTAATGCAAGTTGTTTTCTTTCAATCGATGACGTCTGAGTTTGCAATGAAGAGCGAGTAGTCCACCCACTTCTGGGGCTGGGGTGAGCCCGACGGTGGCCATGTAAGGTAAAGCGATAAGAGGTAAAATCTTGTGATTGCAATCCGTCTTCTATCCCTATGAGCATGATTCTTTTGCGAGAGTTGAAGGTGATCCTTGTTTGTGTTATTAAAGCGAAAGTGATCTTAATGCAACTTGGATTAATTATGTGAAAAGGGTTAGTAACAATTAGGGTTTATGCGAAAGCCTCTATATTCCTATTTGTTAATGACGAAAGTTATTTAGATGGAAAGCATGATCTTTTATGCCTTTATGTGTTACTTTGCATAGTTATCGTTGTGGTATTGAAACCCTAGCCTTGGAAGTCTTTTAGTTTATTGAAGTTTATTTCGTGTTTACATTCGTTCCGTGTTCGAAAAGCTTTTGCATCTTTAAATTTCTGTTCTTATCGATTTCGAAGAGTTGTCGATATCGACATATCTTGTCGACGTCGAGTTCTTTTGTCGAGATCTTCGCTTTGCTGTTTTTTTTGGCGATTTACTTTCTGTGTCGACAAGTTTGTGTCGAGAAGTTGTCGACATCGACAACTTGTGTCGACAAGCTCGGTCGAGTTCTTCAGTCGAGTTTCTTACTGTTGTCTTAGTCGAGTTGCTGTTGTCGATTTGCTTTGCCTCTGTCGAGTACTTTTGCTTTGCTTTGCTTTTGTTTCTTGCTTTATTTAGATCAAAGAGGCTTCAGAACTGAAAAGGCAGGCGCTGACACACTTCCTCGTGGATCGAACCTGACTCCTCTATACTGTAGCGGGGGTCTTGACTACAAATTTATTTGGTCGAGAAACCCTCTCGTCATATCTAAAACTATATCTAAGGTTTTAATGATAAATAAAAAGCATAACATAATTAAATCCAAAAATAGGAAAATATATCTAAAGTCTTCCATGGATAGATCTTCTTCTCTTCATGATGTATCTTGATAGATTAGGATAGAATCGGTAATCTTCGAGCCCAAGCAATGCCAAACCGAGTAGAATTCGTCAAGCCGAGTAACATGGCTTCTGGAAGCGTCGTCGACCTCGACAAGGCTCTTGTCTATCTCGAGTAGAAGTCTTGGTCGACTGGGCTTGGCTTGTCGTCTCGGCTAGCTGGTCCTCGACAGACTCGGACATGGCTCTTGGTGCTCGTCGATGTCGAGTAGCCCTAGTCGACCTCGAGTAGAAAAGTTCTGTCGACTAGGTCTTCTCGGGTAGGTGTGCTCGATAAGCTCGGATCTGGACTCGGGGCTCGTCGATCTCGACCAAGTCTTGTCGAGATCGAGTAAGGGTGTGGTCGAAGACAGCTCTCTGGTGATGTCGAGGACTCCTTCTCGGGATGGACTCGGACTAGGTCTTGGTGGCTCGTCGATCTCGACCAAGTCTTGTCGAGATCGAGTAGAGATGTGCTCGGCTTCTCGTCCTCGGCTTCTCGATCAGCTCTTCTCCTCGTCGACTCAGGGTGTGGCACTGGGATTCGTCGATCTCGACCAGGTCTTGTCGAGATCGAGTTGGGTTCCGGAGCTTGGTTGGTCTGGCTCTCGACGTTGCTCCTGGTCGACAAGGTCGTGCTCGGACATTCTCGTCGAGATCGAGTAAGGGCTACTAGAGATCGAGTAGCTTGGGTTCTTAGCTCGATTCGACTGGTTCCGCTGCTGTTTTGACCTTGGACTTCTGTAGTGGATTTCCGAGCTTTTCCGACCTTCCTTAGAATTGCTGTAAAACGCCTCGAATTCTGCGATTTAAACAGAAACTGGTGTAGATTCCATAATTTGGCAAATAAACATAAGCTACATAGATTCTGTACTATCTTAGCCCAAATGTATGTAATGTATGCATAAATTGATATGAAAGTTACTGTAAAACATGGCAGATTCAGCTCACAACACACATTTAATAGGAATTCCTTTGAGGTTGATGCCAAGATCTCACATTTGTTGAGCTATCCAAAGGATTTGGGAGCAACATGCTCCAACTGCAATGTAATCGGCTTCTTATAGCCTGCAAAATCATTCTCATCTAGCTTGTTTCGAAATACCCATCGGGTGCCAATGACTGATTGATGCTTTGGCCTAGGCTTCAAGGTCCAGACTTTGTTCCTTTCAAATTCGTTAAGCTCACTTTGCATAGCAATGATCCAGTCTGGCTCCTGAAGTGCCTCATCTACCTTCTTTGGCTCAATAAGAGAAACAAACGCGTGAAAAGCACAAAGATCTTTAAGTTTAGAATGAGTTTGAACACTAGAACTAGGGTCAGAAATGATATCCTTTAATGAGTGTGATGAGGAGTATTTGAATTTCCTTTTGCTAGTCTCAGCTCCTTGATTCGTCACACCAGTAGGATTGATTTGTGATACATCTGACTCCGTGGTCCTGTTAGGTTTAGTTACAGCAGTTTCTGACGTCTCAACACTGTTGGATTGGACACCAAGGGCTTTGGACGAAACTTCAACACCTTGGGCCAATTCTTTAGTGTTGAGAATCTGTTCCTGCATGTTCCTCGTCTCTGTGTTCTTGGTAGCAGCATCATCACCATCCTCGTTCTCTGTATGAATGTTAAGATCTAAATCTACAACACTTTCACTCAAAGAACCGTCATTGCATTCATCAAATATAATAACAAGCATGTACTTTTTACCATTCGGAGATTTGACTCGCAGAAGACCACATAAATCCATATGTAAAAGTTCAAGGGGCCTAGAAGTACTTACAACCTTTTTGGGTTTGAAAGAGCTATGTGTTTGTTTACCTGGTGTGCATGCTTTGCACATCTCAATACCTTTGAAGTCCATCTCAGCATTGTTATTAGAATCCCGATCCGGATCTTTAGAATCTTAAGATCCTACGATCCTACCTAGGGATCCGATCCGGATATATGCATAGGATCTTTTTTGTGTAGGATCTACAATGGGATCTTTAGAATCTTAATGGATCGATAGGATCTTACGATCCCACACGATCCTAAAGATCCTATTTTTACTAACAATATGTATTTTTTAAACATTTGTTTTGTTTCCTTGGTTGATTTTAGGGTGTTTAAATGTACACATTCATGTAAGGAACGTGAAAAATAGCTTAGAGACAATTGTTTTCGAGTCTTTTAACCAATATGACAATGTCTAAGGTCGTAAATGTAGATTTTTATGTCTTAAAATCAAAATATATTGTGTAACTAACATTTTTTTCCCTCATTCTAGAACTTTAAATTAAGCAACTTTGTTATATATATTTTTATTTTATTATTTAATTATATTTCGAATATCTTACGATCCCCTAATGGGATCTTACGATCCGATCCACGGACCCTATTGTGATTCGATCCTAGAATCCCGATCCTAATAACCTTGCATCTCAGGCAGTCCTCTTACAAGCCCTTTGGTCACAAGCTTCTGAAGTGTATGTGGGCTTACATGACCGAATCTCTTGTGCCAGAGCTTTGGATCGTCCGTCAAAGCCTTTAGACAGGATAAGCTTCCTTGTGCCACTTGCTCAGCATTCACGACATAGATGTTGTTATAACGATAGACAATTAGAACTATTTCACATGTATCTTCTCTGCGCACTAAACATCTTTTCTTGTTAAATCCAACATCATTACCAAAATCACATAGTTGAGAAATACTAAGCAAAATATACTTCAAACAATTAACAAGATAAACATTTTTAATACGGTGGTTATGATCACTCCCAACACTACCAATACCAACGATGTCGCACTTTCCTTTGTCACCAAGAGTGATTGTTCCTGTGGATTGCTCCTTTAGATCATGAAAGAGAGAACTCTTCCCACTCATATGCCTCGAGCATCCACTATATATAATCCATTTTTGCTCCTTCACCTTGGTGATCTCCTACAAAACAAACATCAACCTTTGTGGCTAGACCAGTGAGCAAATTTAGATCCTTTATTGGGATAAACCATATTTGGTAAAATAGTGCCTTTGGGGACCCAAACTTGCGTTATCCGTTCTTTTCTCAAGTGAATAGGAAATGTATTGCGAATAATATGAGGATCCTTTCTTCTATAGGGGCAGGTCTCTCTTACATGTCCCTTTCTCGCACAGTGGTGACATATAGGAGAAGTTCTGCTTCCTTTTGCCTTCACAAAAGTGGTAATGTGTTGCTTCTTTAAAAACCTCGGGTTGTAACCAATACCACTTCTGTTTAGAGAACTTTGTTGCTCACCCAACATCCTATCAAGAGTTCCCTTGGACTTGGTAAAACTTATGAGGGCTGTCTGTTGGTCTTGAATCTTATTATTTAGGGAGATCTTCTCGTTCTCTAAGTCATGATGTTCACTTCTCAGAGACGAGAGATCTTGCTTGAGTTCAGATTTCTCTTAGTCAAGAGTCTTGACTTTAATGTCAAGACCTGAATAAGAAGTTTCAAGACTTTTGACCCTCCTAGACAGTTCCTCAATAGTTCTTTCATGGTCCACGGTTTTCCTGATAAGAGTGTTAGTTTGAGCAATAAGTTTCTCTTCATTGGCAATCATATTAGAAAGGAATTCCGATAGTACCTCTTTTGGACTTGCCATAAGCTCTCTTACGGTTACCTCAAGTTGCTTATCATGGAATTCATCTCCTATGGCCATGAGACAAAGGTTGGCCTTTTCATCATCGGAATCTGAGTCACCTTTCTTGAATTGACTCTTCTTCTTTTGAGGGCAATCTTTCACTAGATGTTCTGTTTCACCACATTCAAAACAAGACAAAGGTTTAGTCTTCTTTTCATATTTGTTGTATTGAGACTTACCTCGAAATTTAGAAGACTCTGATCCGTCTTTGTTGTTGAATTGCTTCTTCATCTTGAGGATTCGAGAAAGACCCCTTGTAATGAGATCAAAGGGATCATCCTCATCATCGTCCTCATCTTCGGAATTAGACACATCTTTGGGCTCATCCTTCTTAGACTTGAGCGCCAAGTTCTTAGTGCTTGCTGGAAGTTCTCCATCGTCTTCATTGAGAATCATCTCATGTGTGATCAGCTTCCCAAGCAAGTCATCAAGGGGTAGAGTGGTGAGATCTTGGGCTTCCTCTATGGCTGTCACTTTCGGGCCCCATTTGTCTTTTGGGAGGCACCTTAATATCTTCCTCACTTTCTCAACATTCTCAAAGGTCTTGCCGAGAGAGTCAAGGTTATTCGTGATTTCCGTGAACCGTGTGAACATGGCCTTAATGGACTCATCAGGCTTCATTTTGAAGAGTTCATACTTTCGAAGGAAGATGCTCATCTTGGTGTCCTTCACTTGACTGGTTCCTTCGTAGGTGACGACCAGCTTGTCCCAAATCTCTTTAGCTGACCTACAAGATGAAATACGGTTAAACTCATCAGTACTAAGACCACAATATAGTATGTTAATGGCCCTGTAGTTTTTGGAGACGATTTCAAGGTCTGCTTGGTTGTATTCAGACTCCTTCTTTGCAACTTTGGTATCATTTGGTCCATCTTTCTCTGGAATCTTCGGACCATTCTCTATAATGTTCCAAAGTTCTAGATCTTGGTCTATGATGAACATCTTCATCAAAGATCTCCAGTGGACAAAGTTGTTCCCTACAAAGAGTGGTGGTCTGCTGGTGGACCTTCCCTGTGCAAACCCTCCGCTTGCTTCACCAGACATGATCCAAAACTCACAAGATTGTTAGATCAAAAGCAGTGAGTAAAGCTCTGATACCAATTGAAGGTTCGATAATACTCCCTCCGTTCAACAAAACTTGTCGTTTACTATTCACGCACGCTTTTTTAGAATGATAAAAACTATATAAAATATTTATTTATTTTTAAATTTTTTTTAACAAGTTTGTACTTATTAATAATAACTACGAAATTGTTAAAAAAAATTATTTAAAAAGTCGATATTTTATATAGTTTTTAGCTCCTAAAAAAGCGTGCATGAATAGTAAAACGTCAAGTTTTGTTGAACGGAGGGAGTATAAAACAATGTAATAAAGAAAATACTCTAGAATGGGGGGTTGAATAGAGTATGCCCGTTTTTCGCAGAAAGTCTCAAGACTTTTGGAGCTCGTATAAAACCCTTTGAGATTAACCTGAATCACAAAGTTAGACAATCGAACCAAGTGCGGAAATAAGGTAAAGCAATAAGTAAAGGACGCAACGAATTGTTAACGATGTTCGGCACGAACTTGGCCTACGTCCCCGCCTAGGGTTCCTCCACAACCCTAGGATTCAACAAGCTTTATTGATTCACAAAGCTTAGGATCCTAATAGCTCACCGAGAAGCCTCTCTCCTATACAATTGCAATCTAGTCAACTCACGTTCCCTTGGAGTCCTAGACCAATCTAGAAGAGCCCCACCTCTCTCAGCTATCTAGTACAATCCTCTTACTCTCGAGAATCAATAGCCTAGTGTCCACTTCCTGAGTTATAAACTCTCGAGTATAACACTCTCTCGAAATATATCCTATAAGCTCACTGTGTATCTCTCAAATGCTTTGAAACAAAATATAAGACTCTTAAGAACAAGCAGAGAGAACACGCTGAAGAGAGAAGTATGCTTGAAGGCTGATTGTGCAATGATATTCTTGAAGTGCGTATGTCCTCTCTCTCTTCTTCATCTCCTTTATATAGTGAAGATCATCGGCGCCACTTGAGGAAGGAATCTTCTCCAACGGCTAAGAGAGGATCATGGCTTGAGCGCAATCTTCTATCTTTGGAAACTTCGGAAGTCATGATCTCGATTTGATCTTTCTCAGCTTTGAACGCTTAAGGAAGGAGATATAATTCAAATAGCTTCCTGAAAGGTTAGTGAATATATAATAATAATATGGAAGCATATAATAACATAATATAATATTCGGACATAATAACATATAAAGCAGGTTTTGTATTTCATCAACACTGTTAAAGCTCCAAGACCTTTGACACAAACTGTCTATCAAAGCCTTTGAAACAAATTCCGATTTTCATCAAAGAGAGTGGAGTTATCACATAGCATTAGATTTAGTTGGTCAAGAGGCTGAGTGGTTGAGAAGCTTACTGGCTGACTTACCTTTGTGGGGGCATAAGACCCCAACTATTTCTCTACATTGTGACTCACAATCTGCTATTTGTGTAGCTAACAACAATACTTACAATGGTAAGAAGAGACACATACGGATTAGATATGAAGTTGTGAGACAGCTGATTGCTACCGGTGTCATTTGCTTGGAGTATGTGAAGTCCGAGAGGAATCTGGCAGATCCGTTGATGAAGGGGCTGAACAGAAGGATGGTCCTTGAATCTTCTAAGGGAATGGGGCTCAAATCTACGTGAGCTGAGATACACCATACCCATTACCGGGATAGGTGTATGAGAAAGGATGAGTCTCGAACTCTTAATGATTCCATAGCCTAGAGTTGGGTGGTCCTATTGAGAAGGACTTGATGGATTCACCGAAAACTGTAGAGGTTGAGCTTTGTGCTCTTAATAATACCATAGCCCTGCAAGGGTGGTCCTATTGAGAAGGACTTGATGGAATCACCTACGAGAGTGTAAAGGGTTAGTCGCCTTCTATGGAAGACTAGGGTTGTCTTTCTAGAGAACTCTTCAACACCCAAGGTATGAGATGACTATTACAGTTGACAATTAGATCGCGGAACCACCAGGGCAGTGGTGAAGGTATGTGTTGTTGAGGTCAACTCGCGAGTCTAGAAGTTCAAGATTCGTTTACTTCTATGACATGTGAGATACTCAGCTTCACTATGTGTTGGTTCAAGATTCGTTCACCAACATTTAAGTACTTTCTCCACGAAACTAGCTCAGAACGATGTTTTTTGTTTTAAAACCCCAGTTCCTCATATTTGTGGGGGACTGTTGGGGAAATGTTCATTGAGGATTTTTCCGAAGTGTCTTTTGGACTTCTTAAAGTCCCACGTTGATTACAAAAGGGGTTGAGGGGTTGTTTTTAAGGAGGAGTTTTTCAATGGGTTATTGAGAGTTGGGATAGGAGTCCCACACACGCGCACCACCACCACTGTCGTTGGTCCGGTCCATGACACGTGCGCGGTGTTGGTCACATTTTACGTCGGGATTTATTTTTATCAATTAAATTGGCCTCGGATAGGGTTGAGTTAGGGTTTTGGCTAATTCAACTCCATCACACGTTTTGAAAAGTGGTTCAGATTCTTTTCGAGATTTTTGCGTGGTGGAGCGTCTTCCTTTGTTTTAAAAAACCGACGTTTCCCTTCTAGTTTTCAACACACAGAACTCACGTTCTCCTCCTTCTCTCTGCTTCTGTAAACCGTTCTGGCTCCTGGGTGGTTCCATTGCTTCAACGGAGAGTGCACGCCTGAGAAGCCGTTGTGTATCCTTAGGGGACGACGCCTGTAGCCGACCTGCACCACGATGTCGGGGAGATTTCGCTTCTAAGGCAGTGGTTCCCTTTTATACCATGCCACGGCCTTAAACACTTTCAAACACGGGTTTTTCACTCATCTTTCAAAGCGATTTTACAATCAAAATTGAGGCTACATTCGCAATCGCACCTACATGGGAGCGGAAAAGTGAGGAGGAGGGAGGCTTATCGCGCCTTGGACGGAAGCAGGGATGGAGGAAGGTGGAGGTGGCGTTAGCGGCTGCGGGGTGCTTCTGGTTGGCTCCGACTCGTCCTAGTCCGTTGGGGAACTGCTGTTGTGGTTCAGACACCAGGAGGAAGGAGGTGGGGCAGGTGTTCAAGTGCTCGGGAAACAGGGAAGTGTGGCGCTCGGGTGCTCGCTCGAGACTGCGCTCAGGGATCTTCTTTGAGGCTGCTGATATGAGGTGGTGTATTGGTGGGGTCGGCGGCGCAAGGAGATGAGAAGTGGTGACGGTGGCTGGGACCTGGTGGTGGTGAGGTGTAGTGGTGGTGTTGCGGCTGAAATGGGGGAAGTGGGTTGCTCTCGGCAGACTTTCAAAGAGGAGAGGTAAAGGGTTGTTTGGTTCCGTTGAATCACGTGGGAGGGGGATCTGGTCAAGGAACCTGATTCTGAAGAGGGAAGGTGTGCTTTTCAGTGCACAGAGCATGGGGAAAAGAAATACTAGAGAGGGGTGCACTTTTGTCATGTTAAACGAAGCGAGGGGTTGAAACTTGAAAGTGGTCCAATTTTCTCTAATTGTCCCAACACCAAAATGATCCTTATCCAAATCATACCACAATTGACAATAACTTTAGAATTTGAAATAGGAGGGGTGGAAGAATGAGACAAATGGGGAGGAAGAGACAAATGATATGGTCCCAAGCAAAATACCTGAAAATAAACAAATTCCGAAACTCGCTCTCTCGATCGATTAGATATTTAAAATAGAATAGGATACCGCCGACGGAAGGAATTTTCGAATCCCGAAATGAAAGACGGATTCGATCTTTAAAATTAAAATTTGGGCCGGAATTCACTTTAAATTTATTTTTAATTTTCTTTTTCCAAAAATTAATATATGAAAATTCGGGCCTTTACAGTCAAAATAGAGAACACTCTTGGTTAATTACTCTCCAACGCCCATGATATGCATCTTTGCTTCGATTGAAGGATTCAAGATATTCCTCACATTTATTTTAAATCCCTGCCCAAAATGAATCCAACGATTGATTTGTCACAATCGCCCCATCTTGTGAAATTGAAATCCATGCTTGGCATAAGATTATATCTTCTTGCACACTCCATTTGAGACCTCTAGAACTCATGAGTATCAAATTTTAAAGATACAAGAAGAGTGGAAGAGAGATCAAAATGTATAATGTGATATGAAGAATATGTTCTGATGTATTTATTTTACATAATCCGACCGTTAACTTTTCGTAAAAATTTGCAGATCAGTAAATGAAACCATTTTAACCGTTGGATTTAAATTTCAGCCATTGGATTACATTTTTTTTTATCATTAGATGATTATGCTTAAATGAGGTGATTGAATTCTAATTGCATTTAATTGATTTATTAAGAAAATAAATTTTAAAAGGAAATACTAGGTTTGGGCTTCCGGTCCCGATCCGATCCGGTGGATCGGAATTTTTAGAAACTTGGATCGCGGATCGGACCGGGACCGAAAAATATGGTCCCGGTTTTTCTGGTCCGCGGATCGGAAAGACTGTTTCGACCAGATTCATCCTTATTATACATTGTTCTGCTTTTTTGGGAGGTTTACATTATGATAGCAATACAACAGCCCATTGATTTTTCTAACCCTTGATTAAGATTGAAAGTCTAAGATTGAAATTCTGGAATTGAAATCTAAGATTGAAAGCCCATTGACAGCAATACAACAATCCTTTATAATTTCTCCAAAATCGAAATCTAACATTCAAAGTCTGAAATCAAAATTAATTTGTGAAAATATACATAAATTAAACCTAGATCTAAAAATGTAAAGAGAGGGCAGATGAACACTTGATATTGTAGTATTGTGGAGGGGAGTTGCGAACAAAAAGGAGGCGGACTAAGGAGCGGAGCGTCGTAGCACGAGGGACGGATGGAGGAGGGCGGATTGAGGAGCAGATCGACCGAATGGAGAGCACGAGGGACGGAGGGAGGAGGGCCGACTGAAGAGTGAAGCACCGGAGCATGAGGGGCGGAAGGGAGGGTGTAGGGAGGAGCGGAATGGCGAGCATGAGGGACGGAGGGAGGAGCGGAGCGCCGGAGCCGTGGGAAGAGAACAAAGAAGCCTGAATAGAGAGGCTAAAAGAGGAGGGGTGAAGGTTGAACTCTGAAGTCTCTAATGATGCAGCTGTGAGACTGGGTAGCTAGGTTATAAGGCAAGCACAACCCTTTTTTTTTTAAATCAACCAAATCCGGTCCAATTCCGGTCCGACCCGGAAATTCCGGTCTGGTCTCGAGTTCGGACCGGAACTCGGAATCCAAATTTTCTTGGGCCGTGGACTAAACCGTATTACTCCGGTCCGATCCAAAGACCGTAATTTTCGGTCCGATTCCGGTTCGATCCAACTTTTGCCCAGCCCTAGGAAAAACAACTCAAAATAATACAAATTATCCACCTTCAACTCAATATAATACCAACTTTGGAAATAACCAAGAGTGATACCAACTATCAAACTATTTACCAATAACAATACCAAAGACTTTCCGACCAAAAATCCAGCGAAGACGGTGACATGGCACCCGAAATTTACTGAATGGACATAAAAATTATTTAATGACTAGGATTTTGGACATAACAATTAAAAACAAAAATAAAATCAAAATATCCATCTTCTTCCCAAATCCTTGCTACGAAGAACAATAATAGATCCATCACCTTTGCAATCTCCAAATCTGTACCCAAGCAAGGCCTCCCGTTCTTCTCCTACTCAACCTCCTCTAGCGGCGATGGCTCCGGGTAGAATCGATTTCATTTCATAGCAACCAAACGAAAGAAGCTCTGCTTCGGCAACGCATCAGGCGTCCTAGCACAATCTGCTACTCCAATCTCTGGGTGCGGCCATGGTAGGAGTAACCCTCGCTTTCTTCTTTGTTCATCTTGTCTTTCAACATTTTTGTTGCTCCGAATCCCACCATTTCTATTAGAAATCTGCCTCCAACATCGGTCACTCACGGTGGTGACGAATCGGAAATTAAATCATGGTTTTTTTTTTGTGAAATTGTGTTAGGGATTCGATTCACTAGCTAATTGGATATCTTGGATTTAGATCTGATTCGAGTTGCGAAAATGCAATGAAATTGTGCGAGGGATTTTGTTTAATTTCTTGGATATATATATCCTAGGGTTCTTGTTGTTTAAATTTGTTATCCTAAAAAAATTCATGGCAAGGATTTGGTGGTGCCTTATAGCATGTTGGTGGTGGGCGACGATAACAATGACGGGGCGTAAGCGGTGTGGGTAGGCAGTCAATGGATGAGCCGATGGTGATGCCTTGGTGCTGCTACATTTCATTGCAATGGGGAAAAAGATGATTTTGTGTTTTTTGTTTTTTCAAAGATTATTATGTAAAAATATATTAATTAATTTTTATATCCAGTCAGCAAATTCCAGGTGTCATGTCATCATTCATTTTCACCTGATTTTTGGTCGGAAAGTGTTTGGTATTGTTATTGGTAAATAGTATGATAGTTGGTATCACTCTTAGTTATTTTCAAAGTTGGTATTATTTTGAGTTGAAAGTTGATAGTTGGTATTATTTTAGATTGTTTTTTCCATTTTAAAAAGTAAGAAAAAAAGCAACTCTTTTCTCCCTAGGCCCCACTTTCCCAATTACTTTTTGTAACCCCACTCTCCATTCCTTGGGTGAAGTACACAGATGCCAAATTTAATCACACACATAGCGCGTACATGCACAACAGTGCTTTTCAGTTTTTTTTCCACTGTTCCGAAATTGGGAAAAGTTTTTGCACGGGGGGAGGGGGGAATTTTGTGCTCAAATTTGCACATTGTATGCTCAAACGTATACATTTGAACACTCATAAAACAACTATTGGAGTCCAAAAGTGTGAAAAAAATATACATTTGCACATTTGCACACCACCATTGTGGGTGATCTAAGAAGGGTATTGGTAACGACTTTTTTGTCTTTTCACTTTATTCCACAATAAATTAATCTCCATTCAACCAAACATGTACATGATTGTTTTATAAAAATAATCTTCATCCCGTCCACGTTTAGCAATGATCTTCATCCCCTAAAAAATAATCCCCTCGTAAACATCCCCTAAGGGTCTCCTTTCTAGCGCTCACTTTGGGGATGGAGGGGGTGGGAGATTAGTTTCGGGATCCGAGTGGAAGTGTTTGGTAGGGGAGGGGGTAGACCAGGGTGGAAAAACTCAATAATTCTCACCCGGTGAAAGCTAGGTGGAGGGGATGGAACTAATAGGGGTGGGCGTTGTTGTACATATTTACCCTCGGTTATTGTTGTTCATCCATTGCCCTCATAAGCGTTTAGAGCTCTGTTCTTCTGTTGTTGTTGCTCCTCTTCAACGATGTTACCCCCAAGTATGGATACTCGACACCTTTCTCACGTTCTCCATTGCTTAGATAAGGAAGCACTGCTATAATGAACAATTGTTTGACAAGAAGTGGGGGGAAGTTGCTATTAATTCATTCATGGTTATAAGTATAACTCCAGTAAATGGAGAGGACCGATTTGATTACAATCTTCTATGTTCTCATTCCCTAATTTGTGGGGGTAAAAATGTCATTTTATCAAATACTCTTAAAAAATCGCATATCACTCAAACACTTGCGATGTTATTTACTATGAAAAAAAATCATCCTCTCTACTAAAAATAATTCTTACAAATAATCCCCATCCTCTCCACCTAAAAATAATCTCCGCTCTAAAAATCTTCCCATCGAAAAACACAACCTAAGTAGATTCTTGAGGTCAAGGATCTCACTCGTATTGATGCAAATACACCGGTAATTTTTATCGGATACACCACTAATCTACGTAACCCCTTGCGGACCGAGCTACGCTACGAGTTGCGAACTACTTTGGATGTTGTGCCAAAGAACGTTCTAGTCCGCATGAGGTTACATTTCATAATTAGTCTGCATCCTAACGCGGACCTCTCTCCGTGATATCTTGCGGACGTTTTGTCGAGAGACTTTTAGGGCGTGTTTGACACGATGTCCGGGGAGGTCCGCAACTCGTTGTGTAGCTCGGTCCGTAAGGGGTTGCGTAATATCCTACGGACGTTTTGTCAAGGGTCTTTTAGGACGTGTTTGACACGATGTCCGGAAAGATCCGCAACTCGTTGTGTAGCTCAGTCCGCAAGGGTTGAGTAGATTAGAGGTGCATCCATATGTGGTTGTTTATTTCCTTAATCCGGTTGGTCCAAACCTATGAAAGTATGAAACCCTTTTGTACAGTAAAAAAAATATCCCAAATCTAATCTAATAACATCTCTATTCTCTTGTTATTTTCTCTCTCTCTCCCGTAACCAGATCGATCATTCTAAATCGATTGATCTCTGAACTTGAGAATCTCCATTTCCAGATCATCTCGATCTCGTTTGGTGCCTATCCATTGTTTCCGGCACCATTCTCCCTCTCCCTAGATCTCTGTTCTTCACCTGTTCTTTATTTTCTTCTCGCCCCGCCGATTGGGTTCGCTGCCATCATCGATCTGATTCGAGTTTCCGAACGATTTCGGTTCGACGTTCCCGTAACGGAAAACGATAGGGCGTACCACGAATCCAACTACAGTGGTCGGATCTACGAGCAATGGACAAGTCAAGTGCTATGGAGTACATCAACAAGATGTTCCCCACAGGTTGCATTATCCCTTCACCACCTTCCTTCCCGAACTAACACAATAAAAAAAATGAAAGAAATGTCAGATGATGTATTGTTAGCTGCAGTCTTGTTGTTAGTAGCTTATACATACATCGGACATCAGAGATGCTTCATTTTTTAAGTTTTCTTTTTGAATTTCCACTAATAATGCGGCTAAATACAGAGGAATCTTTGTCTGGCGTTGAGCCACTCATGCAAAAGGTACACAATGAGATCAGAAGGGTTGATGCTTCGATATTAGCAGCTGTTCGCCAGCAGGTAGTACTTCGTTGGTCTTTGCTGCAATTGAGATTCCAGTAGGCATATGTTATTGTTCAGTAGGATGAATGCTTGTTGTTCGTTGAGAATGTTAAATTTTTTATGTGAAACTTAGATAGCTATTTTTAATTTGTTTCCACAAGCAACTTAGAAAACTGGCTGATTTGAATGTTGAAATTGAATCGAGGAAGCTAAGGTTAATGCTTCTGAACTTCTTCTTTTTCCCCATTTCCAAATGCAAAGAACAAAAGAGGGAAAATTACTCAACACATTATAGTTTTATCTTCTTATCATCTTACTTTTGCAACGACATTAGTTTGATACAGAACCAAGCTAGCCCTTGCATACTTACTATAGCAAGAAATTTAAGAAGTTACATGTCATCCTCTTTAAGTATCTAATAGCTTCTAGACATCTTCTAAGCCTCATCCTTATCCTGTGTAACTATTATGTTTTCTTCCTTGGACTGAGGACTAGGAGAAGATGATGAATGCTAGTTAATGGATGGCAATCTGAAGTGCATCTTAAGGGCTGCTACTTCGTTGGTCAGCACATCTAGACCTTGCTCTAAGTAGGAGTCAATCTTTGCTAATCGTTGGATCATGGCATCCAGGAAGGGGTCAGTAATGGTTGTGGTTGGTGAGTTTGGAAGATTGGCAGGGAGGGATGAAGAAATTAGGGTATTTGCCATCTCTGGATGCCAAATTATAGGGTCGGATGATCTTTGAAGTTGAAGTGCAAGAATCTCACACCCAAAAGATGTCTTATAAAATGGCTCCTCTAGCTATTTATAGATGACAAAAGCTTATCCCTTAAAGCCAAGGAATATTCTAGAGAGGTACTTAGGATTAAGTGAAAATATGTGGATAGGATAAGGATGATAATAGAAATATCTAGTGTGCTTAATCATTTCTATAGTTTTATCTATTTTGATGCGAGTAGTGTTCACGATTTATAGCAAGGAATAGCTTTATTTGTCATGATTATGTTGATTGTGACATTTAAAATCCTTAATGGATGCTTTTCTTTTTCAACAGCGACTCTTCTTCACTAACCTATGTAATTTAGAGTAATTCAGGCACAAAAGCTAAAGAAGATCTAGCTGCTGCTACAGGCGCAGTGGAGGTTTGTATCTGTTATCCTTATCTTCATTTTCCATACAAAACACTGCTGGTCCTTTTTTAACTTTAGACCCAATTTTTGTCAAAATTTTTCCTTGTTTTTTCTAATCCATTACATGAATACAGGAGCTTATGTATAAGATCCGGGAAATAAAGACAAAGGCTGAGCAAAGTGAAACCATGGTTCAGGAAATTTGTCGTGACATTAAGAAGCTAGATTTCGCAAAGAAGCACATAACCACCACCATTACTGCTCTTCATCGCCTCACTATGCTGGGTATAATTGTCCTTTCTCTTCCTTATTTCCACTTTCACTTTTAAGTGCAGTTTCTTATTCAAAAATAATATCTAACAGGTAAAAATATAGATCTAAACTTCTTTACCTGTTTCCTGTAATTCATGTTAGAAGGTTTCCTTTTCATCTTATGCTTTTTTTTTTTGAAGAAACCTGTTTACTTCCTCAATAATCAGGGTTGAAGCCTTGCAGGGTTAAAAAAAATCTTGTATTGATACAATCCCACCAACAAGGAACATTACAGATGAAGTTTCACACAATCTACTATTAACATTCCACACCTATTAGCTCCATTTACAATTGTTTGTGTAAGTACCAGATCATTGTGTTCGGAGAAGTTACATATTATTTTTGTCAACTTTTTGTTGCCAGTATCTGCCGTGGAGCAACTTCAGGTAATGGCTTCAAAGAGGCAATACAAGGAGGCAGCTGCTCAGTTGGAGGTAATAATGTTTTTGGCAGATAATTGCTTTTCATTGCAACCTAGTATGCTACCTTTATGCCACAACCATCCTCCGTAAACTGCATAACTAGTCCCTTTTTTAGTATCCAGCATACATTGTACTCCGAATTTGCTTTCTTAACTAATTGTAGCAGAGCCATCACGTGGTAGGGTGACTTAAACTTTTGGATTCACTGTCACCAGCAAAAATTTTGTCTTATCTATTCAGTTATCTCTTTTTGTCCAATTTATTCACTCATGTTGTTTCTTTTCCTTGCTTTGTGGTTGTGAGAAATTAATGTGACGCATTTTGTGAGAAACTATCTTGCTTAGTCTCTTATTTATTTGCACATTTTCTGAATCTTGTTTTTGCATTTATTTCAGGCAGTGAACCAATTATCTAGTCACTTTGAAGCCTACAGGGATGTGCCTAAAATAACAGAACTGAGAGAGAAGTTTAAGAATATTAAGCAAATTCTCAAATCTCATGTTTTCTCAGACTTTTCAAGGTAAAATTTCACCACAACATGTCAACTTACTCGCTTGACCAGGTCTAAGATTTAGTATTTGTTTGGTTCAATGTATTATTATTATTTATAAGGTACTTATTTTTGTTGATTTAGCACTTATTTCTGCACATAATATGATGGATAAAGAGTGTGTTGCCAATTGAAGCCTAGTTGGTCGGGTGAATCCTCAAAGGACCATATGTTATATTCATCAATGACAGTAATAAGTTATTTTGTTAATATTTAATTTAAATGACAAATTGTCATACTTACTCACAATTATTTAACATCAATAAATTGTATTTAATTTCTATTACATATTGTCGTGCTGACATTTTGTCAAAGTCAGACATCAATGTTTTCTTAATTGTAATGTTTACAAAATTTTCAATTTTTTTGTGATGCACTTGTCAGCTAGCATTTCATATTGTGCACTCTCTAAAAACATTGGTTTTTTATTTATCATATTCTTGATTAAATGCTATCTCAGCTTAGGCACTGGAAAGGAAACCGAGGAAGCTAATTTACTTCAGCAACTTTCAGATGCTTGTTTAGTTGTTGACGCTTTAGAACCTTCTGTGCGCGAAGAGTTGGTAAAAACTTTTTGCAACAGGGAGCTTACTTCCTATAGACAGATCTTTGAAGGAGCTGGTATATTTCATCCATTCACAGTCTTTCCTGTGTCGATATGTTTGCAACAAGTCCATGTAATGAACTTAATTATAATATTTACTTTGATTGCTTATTTAGAATTGGCAAAGCTGGACAAGACGGAAAGAAGATATGCATGGATCAAGCGTCGACTAAGAACAAACGAGGAGATATGGAAAATCTTTCCTCCTTCATGGCATGTCCCTTATTTACTCTGCATCCAGTTCTGCAAACTCACAAGGTTCGACTTCTAGCCTCCACTTGACCATTCTGTTGGATTTTTTTTTTCACATTTTCATCAATTGTATGTTTCTAGCATATTTTTGGGCCGTGCTTATCACTTCTTACTGTAGTTATTTTTGAGAAACTGTATTTGATGGCTCTTCAAACAAATTTTGACACTCTTTCGTTCCCCTGAAACAAAAGTAAAATGTGTGAAACTTATCATCCAAAGTTCTTAGTTTTCTATTATTATAAAAATGTTTGGAAAATGTGTACAGGCTATACATACATGGACATGGGTGTGCTAAACCTTTTCCCATTCCTTGCACTAGGGAAGTCTGATAGAAATGGGTGGAATTGTAGTTTACGAAGGAAAAAAAAAAGTATCAACTTATTGAACTAAATTCCAAAATCTGAACGACTAACTTAAATAAACTCAAAAAACAGTAAATTAACTAAGAACAAGAATCTAGAATTCAGTAAAGGGGGGTTGTTGAAAGACTCTTGCACACATCTGGAAAGAGGCTAAGCTCTCACATTTTCTGATATTCAATTCCAAAATACAAACATAACAGCTTATTGAAACTGCAATGTAAATACTTAATTTCCTTCAAAGGGCAACTGCTATCACCGGCTAACAAGTACACTGTAGGTAATAGGGAAGTCCTGAAAATAAACTAAACCCTAAATATTAACAGTGGGAATATGCAGAAAATAGTATCTGCAGAGGTAGCTATAAAAACGTCTTTGTAAGCAGGCTTCATCCTGAAAGTCCCAACTCTTTGCATTCACCTATGATTTTTCTAGTCTTGCAAATGGATGTACTTCCTAGACACATTGATGGTTGTGGGTTACATTCTGGCTTATATGTTTTTATGGGGTGATTTGCATTTCAGGGCACAGCTTATTGAGATCCTTGATAGTTTGAAAGAAAAGCCAGACGTTGCAACTTTATTACTTGTAAGCTTTTATTACCTGTTTCTATTCATGTCGCTGTCACGTTATTTTTGTTTCTATTTTATCCCTTTCAAGTTTCACCACATGTAATTGTATAAATAAACTACTTATCTTTGCTGGTCAAACCTAGGCTATTGTGTTTTAGCTACTGCTTTTATTCTCTAAAATAAATAAAAAAGATAATCTGGATGTCCTTAACTGATAGTGGAATAGGGAGATTGAAAAAGGTCAGTAACAACTTTATTGAGTCAAGAGTAAGGTTCTTCTTGTATTCCAAAACGATTAGTTTGTTTATCTGTCTAATTCATTTCCTGACTTTTTTTTTAAATAATAGTTCTATGTAACTATGATAGTATGATCTAGTGATTATACGTTATTGTTATTTGCCTAAACATACTGATGTTGCACTTTGGCTATATATATATCATGCTTGTTTTAAATTTAATGTCCCTAGGCTCTGCAACGGACACTGGAATTTGAAGAGGAATTAGCCGAAAAGTTTGGGGGAAGTGCTCAAAACAAGGAAATCAGAACCGATGCTGAAGATTCTGAGAAGGCCGAGGGAAAGAGTCAGGCTGTATTGGATATTAAAAGGAAATATGAGAAGAAGCTTGCTGCACACCAAGGGAGTGGTAATGAGGTATACACTTTACACTAACATCTGGTTTCTTCTCCCTGGTAAAGCTCGTTCATGCTTTACTGTGGCTAATTTGGTTGGTGATTTTCAGGAGAATGTTGGGCATAAAGATTATTCAGTACCAGGAGCTGGGGTAATTTTTCATAAGCTGAAGTTTTACTCTCTTTGATTTTTTGTATGCTTGTCAATTTGAGGTGATGACTATTTCATCGAGTAGTTTCTATATGGAATCGATAATCATGTGTCTTCGCTGGGCATGTAGACTGTAATTTCACTCTTTTCAAGTTGGTCTCTCGCATCTATTTTTTTGCAGCTTCATTATTATGAACATTTTGCATTGGGCATATCTTCTCCCTTTTCGCCGGGGGGTGGGGGGTTGTTCAGTCATGATTTCCAGTTTGGTCAGGATGTTCTCTAGCCTGATACCTTCTATTTACAATCATTGTGCAGTTTAATTTCCGTGGTATCATTTCTTCATGCTTCGAGCCCCACTTGGCAGTATATGTTGAGCTGGAAGAAAAAACACTGATGGAGAATCTTGAGAAACTTGTTCAGGTAGATGAAATGTTTATTCCCATCAAGGCTGATATTTATTCCATGTGCATCTTGCATTTTCTTAACCACCACAACCTGGACATCTCTTCTTCATTTCCTCTTCTTTAGGAAGAAACATGGGAGACAGATGAGGGAAGTCAGACAAATATTTTATCAAGCAGTATGCAGGTAGTTGTTCTTTTCTTTCTGCTACAAAAATTTGTGATTGTTCAAATTTCTTGATCCCCTTGTTGTTTATTTGGTAGCTAACCCTTTCTTATGGTTCTAAAACACCTGTGGAAATTTCTATTGTAAAAACTTGAATCTATTTGGGAAGGTGATGGAGAACTGGAAAGTTTTGTGGCCAAATAAATGGTTGATTGAGCAACTGTGAGTAATATCATTAGTTCATGATGCAAATATTGTGCAAATACAATTTTCAGCTGCTGCTGGGAATGTGATGACAAGACTAGAGATTTTCTTTATGATTATGTTGGAGACATTCCAGCTGAGGGTTGGTGATTGCCAGTTGGATGAACCTGGAGTACTATCTATTGGGTTCACTTCAAGGAATGAACTATTATTTACCATTTCCAGAAAATCGTAGGTGGATGGCAATGTTTCTTGCACCCAATTTTCCCACACTGGGAGAGCCTAAAACGTTGTTTGTACTTGTAATTTATTTGTGAAATCAATTTCATGACTAGTTCGGTCATATGTGTAGTTATTTTCATGTCTGGAAAAACAAATTTTATATTGGAATATTCCATAAAGTTCTTTCGCTTCAATCCTTCAACTAAAGCGATGCTTCACAGGTCTTCTTGATTATCAGACGAAGCTTAAAGCGATGCAGCGCTTTGACAAAGAACCAAACCTTATTCAATTTGTTGAAGGTGAACCATGAATACTTATCATAAAGCATAATCATTTGTTGAGTTGAAATTCCTTGATCCTTTCTTTCTGTTGAGATCATCAGAAATTCAGAACTTATTAATTATCGGAGTAATTTAATATAAGCCTTAATAAAACTTATCCTGCACTTTTAATATTTCAGAACTTATCTATTTTCAAGAGTTAATCGTGGTAGCTTTCCTATGCACTGACAGGTCTTCCAAAAAATACTCAAGGCATATGCTACAAAACTGTTTGCCAAGCTGCCAAAGGGTGGCACAGGAATTGTTGCTGCTGCTACAGGAATGGATGGACAGATAAAGGTTCATCCTATATATGTTTCTAGGGTTACTTCTTGCTTTTCCAGTTTGTTGGACGTGTTTTAACTCATATATTTGCTTCTGTTGAGCAGACATCTGAAAGAGATGAAAGGGTAATATGTTACATTGTGAACACAGCTGAGTACTGTCATAAGACGGTGAGTGCTGTTGGACATATTCTTTGTATTTACTGCATGAATTCATCGATTACATTTTGTTGCAGTTGCCCTGGTTTTATGTTGTAACTCAATATCTTAGTATATCTGTTGAGTATATAAAGTGAAAGTTTGGTCTAGTTACTTGCTTCCATTGCTATTGGCAGAGCGGTGAATTGGCTGAAAACATATTGAAAATAATTGATCCTCAATTCGCCGAGCAAGTAGATATGTCAGAAGTGCAGGTATATTCTTGCTTAACAGAAAGTGGATATATTTTGAGATTCATCACTTTCCTTCATCTATATGAATTGTGCGATGTTGCAGGATGAGTTTTCTGCAGTTATAACCAAAGCTTTGATTACACTAGTACAAGGCCTGGAAACAAAATTTGATGCTGAAATGGCTGCAATGACTCGCGTTCCATGGGCCACACTTGAAAGTGTTGGTGACCAGTCAGCGTATGTTAATTTTAGTTTTTATGATGATGTATTGCCATTATTTCTATATTTACTAACTATGTTGAATTTGGTGATTTTGACTGCTGCAGATATGTAAACGGTATAAACAACATACTCACGACTAGTATACCTGTCCTTGGGAGTCTACTTTCTCCCATATACTTCCAGTTTTTCCTTGACAAGGTGATTCTGAAGAGGGTCTTTTCTCTGCTATTGTCTGTTCCTCTTTTTTTAAGTCAAATTGTTTACTTATATGATAAATATAACAATGACATAATCTGTTATTTACAAGTCCATATTCTTGTGTTTACATATGTATACTTAACTAACCTTGCCCTTCAATTTGTGCAGTTGGCGTCATCTCTCGGTCCCCGATTCTATCTCAACATTTTCAGGTGCAAGCTGATATCAGAAACTGGGGCCCAGCAAGTAGGATAACCTCTTCTTCCCTCTTCTTTTACAAGATTGATTAATCTCAAATTGACCGAAGTGGTGTACTATAAAAGCATATATAATCAGAAGACTTATCTATTATGAGTATTAGGGAATTGGTATCACAACTGAAGGAATTCGCGTTGTGCCTCTATCCAACTTCTAGTGTGTCTGTTTCTTCTGAATAATTTGGAGTTATAGTGAGTTGATTTGTATGGCCATTACATAGTCAGCTAATTATGATGTTAGTAGATGTTATTCAATCATTCCCTTTCCATTCATGTCAGCATTTTGTATTGAGGTTATTATATCAGTGATGGTGTCCCTACTCATGAATTTTTCACAAACTTAAGCATGTGATAGTGGATTAAAATCAGTTTTACTGAGCACAAATGCAGTCTGAGTCTAAATTCTGTCGGGGATAATAATGCAAATTGTTCGCTGTACAGCGACAATCTCAATTTCAATATTGCAAGTATGACACACTTTGATTTTATTTCAGATGCTTTTGGATACTCAAGCAGTCAAAACGGTTCTTCTGGAGGTTCCTTCCCTCGGAAATCAGGCAAGATTTTGTGTTCCTTGAGATTATAAAAATCTTGCAATTTTTCCCTTTCACTGCTTGCATGTCACATTTCTTGGGATCTTGAGAACAAGTATTTCATGGAACTTTGGCACCATTAATAAGCACCCTATCTGATATGTTTAATACAATTATTAACGTGTTCTTAGCAGAAATCCGGGGCTGCTAGCTACTCCAAGTTCGTTAGCCGGGAGATGAGTAAAGCTGAAGCACTACTGAAGGTACATTTCATGGCATTCTTTTCCTTTGTTTTTACCAGTAAATGAATATATGGTATTCATTTCCAAAACCATCTGTTTCTGTTTTTCAGGTAATACTTTCTCCCATTGATTCTGTAGCCGATACATATCGTGCTCTACTGCCAGAGGGAACCCCTTCGGAATTCCAAAGAATTCTCGAGCTCAAGGTTTGTTATTTATCTTCATCATTTACTCATTCCATGTTTAGACAATTAGACCCCACATTTTAGTTTCTCGTTATTTTGTATCTCTTTCTTCCTTGGCCATCAATTTCTGTGTTTGTTTTCTTTTTCTTCATTTTCGATTGGTTTATGCATGTATGTGTCTGTTTCCTATGGAAATACTTGGTTCAGTCGGAAAAGCCTCTCGACGTAGTTGAGGAAAGGATCGACCCCTCAAACCTGGGATACACTAGGGTGGTTGTAATTTAGACCCTGCATTTAATACTTTACTAGACAAGGTCTATGAGAAATTCATAAAGGATCTTGAGTCATGACCTGGTTTGATGACCCACATAGGACGGTGACAGTGTCCCAGTATAGTCCTTGTGTATGTTATAATATATTGTAGCGGGAAGTTGAACTAAGATGCTCTTTGCGCCTTGACAACATTGGAAACATGGATATTGCAGGGTCTGAAGAAGGCAGACCAGCAAACCATATTGGACGACTTCAACAAACATGGGTCAAGCGTCAAACAGCCACCAGTAGCCATTGTTTCTTCGGCCATAATAGTGTCTGCCACCCCATCCCCTGCTGCGCCCATACCTCCACCGCCCGCACCCAGCCCAAGCACCACCGGTGCAATTGCTTCAAGAGAAGACGTGCTTGCAAGAGCAGCCGCACTTGGCCGAGGTGCTGCCACCACTGGCTTTAAGAGGTTCCTCGCGCTAACTGAGGCTGCAAAAGACCGCAAAGATGGTCCGTTCCGGAAATTATTCAATCCGTGAGAGATTCCTTTCTTTTGGCTTCTTTTCCCTCCGGCTTGGAAGACCACAATCTCAGATGTTTTAGAGCCTGCCAAGGTGAGTGTGGCTCAATGTAAGTAATTTTTTGGACTGGTAGCTTCAAAACAACAACAGAGTTCAGATAATGTGGTTTACTTCAGAACTCCGGGAACCAACAGTGTCAGCCTGCCAGACGCATGCTGGCAAGCTTGTGTAACATCCATCAACCAATCCGAGAAATAGCAGTTGTACTTGATGACCACTACATCTGCATCACACACCTCGACACCCAAATTCGGTTCTAGCATGGACGCAAGTTGCGTAGCAGTCCATGCTGGAGGGGTGTTGATAGATACACCGCAAATTGTTATTATTGATTTGCACGTCCTTATTAACGTGCATGCACGTCGTTAAGAACGTGCAAGTGTGGAACTGTGCACGTCGACTAGCAAACTATGGTTTGCACGTCCAAAGCAACGTGCAATGTTTGCACGTCCTTAACAACGTGCAAACCCTAGTTAGGGTTTCGCGTTTAGGGTTTAGAGTTTAGGGTTTTCGAGGGTTTTTTTATTGTTAATTGAAGAAATTGAAGGGTTTAGCTAGTGGAGTTGAAGGATTTTGGGTCTAATTAAATGGAAAGCAATAATTGTTAAGGTTTTCATTCGGATAATATGCGAATAATGTTACAAGAACGGAAAAAAAGGTTTACATCTATAATTTTAATAAACTGGTGGAATAAAATCTAGGAAAAGTGTAAAGGGCAACCGGACTCGACACGTAAGGCTCGAAATCTCTCAAACTGAGCTTGAAACGGAGCATCTCACCCTTCGATGCTCGGTTGATGATGTGCGACCCATTCCGGCAGAGGTAGCGGAATAGGAGCGTTAGGACGCAACCAGATCTATGAGAACGGAAAATTAGAGTTAGAGTATTGACATATAGATGGAAAGCAAGAATAGGTAATAAAATAAGACGTTTGAAGTCGTACCGCGGCAAAATGGTCTTGGTTTCCGATGCAGGCTAAACCAAGGGTTGCTGATTGAGGGTTGTTATCAGATGTTGGCGAGGTCATGGGGAGACATGTGAACGGATGATGCCAAGCTAGGACGACGAGAGGAATCTGATATACCTTGCAAATACTAAATCCATGATGAGTAGCTCTATCCACCGTCTCCTATCACCATGCACAGGTCCCGCCCATCTCTGGTAGTCGACGAACTGCTGGAATGGGTACCCTCCCATATAACAATCGGCGTAGAGATCGGCGTGATCTTCCAAGTGATTGCATAATAACGTTTTGAGTTCCGAGAAAGCAGACTCGCCGATCGGTGATGTCAATGACGCCAAAGCACGGTAGCCACAATGACCGTCTCCAACAGTGTCCCTCACACCCTCAATATGACCGAGCATGAAGGGATCAACGTTGTTTCGACACCAATTGAATCCTCCGAACACATCATCACGTCCACGTCGAGCTGAGGTCGCTTGTGGACGATGTTGAGCAGCATTTCGAGCAGCACGTGCTTCTTCTCTCTCAAATCTTTCCCTTAACTCCTCGTATGGCAACGGGTTGGTTCTGCAGGCATTCCTCGACCCCCGATGCCTCCCTTTCCTTCGGACGCTTGCAGCTGAGGGTGGGTGGAGCTCATCGGCGCATACATCGTTGGAAGCCGTGTATGAAGATGACAGCTCATACGGCAGTGGGGTGTTGTCGATGACAGTCCATGACAAATGCATCCAGAACGGGTGGATGTCCTCGGCGGGTATCGGAGTACCGGAGTTAACGTATGCCTGAATCTCATGGACACAAGGGCTCTCGTAACAAACTCTCCAATGTCGGTCCGTGCATTCTAGAGGAATGTTTTGGTTCACGACATCCTGCCACATCTTGTACAGATAATCGAAGCACTTTTTGGAGATTAAAGTCATCAAAAAGGTTGACTTTATGCGCCGCTGTTGGCCATTTGAAGCGGTCGATCTCCAAAGAAGTCTGCAGCTCATGCAGTTGACAATCGTTGACTCTATGGATTGCATCGATCACGATGCGAAAGTCACTAGTCGATGAGTGCAGTGCCTCCTTCAGAACCTTGTGTTGACCCTCAACTCTGTACACATTGAAGTGCATACCATTAAATGTTTGATGTCATATCATATTGTAATGGGAGATATGAAGTAAGGTGTACCTGTTTGTCGTACGGGCGCTGAGATGGAAGACATTATCTACGTAGCATCGTACGATGTTCCTGCTGTACGGAAGCCACACCGCCTCTAAATACGCCACCACACCTGGGAATGGGTGTCATGCAGCGTGTAGCGCCTGACGACGGCGGTTGAATGATTCCTCCGACCTCGATTGGAACAACTCCCAACAGTTGCCCTTGAAGGTGCCAGCGTGGTTTAAATTCTTTGTGATCTTCAGAGCAACTTCCTCGCATCTTCTCGTCACGTGTAACCAGCAAAGGAGATGTTGGACGTTGGGGAAGACAACATTTAGCGCCCCCAAGAGACCTAGCTCCCAATCAGTCATAATAGCTTGAGGTTGAACCGTCCCAAGCAAGATATGAAGCTGACGCAACACCCAGGCGTATGTGTCTTCGTTCTCGTGCGACATGAAGGCATAGACGATGCAGTAAGTCTTGCCCGAGGGTGTGAACGCGACCACCTCGCACAATGGAATCCCATATCTGCAAGTGTAAATATGTTACATGTACAATACTTTATAATTGGCTATATGTGCACTAATGTAATCGTAATTAAGTAACTTACGCATTTGTTTTGTACGTGTTGTCCAATACGATGATGTAATGGAACCTTCGGAGTAGCCGTATCCCGTCAGGATGCGCTAGGAAGAGGGCGCTCAAGACGTTGTCGTCGTCCGGATGTCGTCTGAACTCGTAGTAGTACCTTCTTTCCCACAGACGATGCAGGGTATCTTGGGTCATCGTCCGACTACCCCTTTCTTCGGCGACCATCATGTTGAGCGTGTTGGTAAGGGAACGTGATGCCGTGACGCTTGTCTCATCTAACTGCCTCAATCCGTACCCAATGGCTTTTGGAGGAGTACCAATTTCCTTCATCCACCTAGCCATCTTCTTTTCCCCCTCTGTCATCTGTCCGGCGATGGCATGACCCTTCAAGCTCGTGGGAAGCCCGTGGTTATGAACACCATGGGTTACCGTCATAACACAGTGACCTGGCGGAGCTTCGTGCCCGTGTAGAGAGAATGGACAACCGTTTATCTTCGATTGCGTGCTTTGGAGCTTCCTCCCGCGTGGTCGGTACTCCCCATACTGCTCGCAAGCAAGGAGAACCCCGCCTGGACGGTTCGACGCCCACGTCCAAGATCGTTTGATTACTAAAATCATGTAGTGTTTTAGACCCAAGTCCTTGAAATGCGTAACCATTTCGTTACGGTCATTCCAAACCCTTGGGTCCGAGAACTCAGAGGTGAAGTCTCGAAACTGTAATAAAATTAGTGGAAATATGAACAAAACGCAAGGCATACGAAATATATTCACTATACGAAACGTATCCGTACCTGGCAAACTTGGAGACGACGATTGCCTTGCGACTCGGCCATATCGAACTACGTGGGACTTTGTTTCGTTTTGGATGGTGCGGATTCAAGCTATTCCGCTCCGCTTCAAATAGGCAGGGTAGGCGTCAAAAGAACGCTATTTTGCACGTCAAGGATGTGCAAACCCTAACCCGAAAATGGCGGACAAACCCTCCCGCCCTATCCAACCCTAAACCCCTTACCCTAAACCTTAACCACCTTTCAACGTTTTCTTCCTTGGCGTTTTCGTTTTTGACGTTTTTATTTTCGTTCTTCACGTTTTCGTTTTCGTTCTTCACGTTTTTTATTTGTAAACTTTATAATTGGCTATATCTACTCAAGATAGAAAAATAGAGATATATATGAAAGTCGTAACATAAAAATATAATAGATAGATACTGCAAAAGCTGTAAAAGTATACATGTACATCAATGTCTATGTGGATGGCGTACAACCTCATCCAAAATCTCCGTCACCTCGTCTAAAAGCTGCTGAATGCGAGGGTCGGTAGCTAGGGCCCGGATATAGCCCTCTATCTCCCGCATCCAGGTCGCTACCTCCGGAGGGATGACTGGAGGCTGAGGGAGGTCCACTCATGGATCCAAGGTGATCGGATGGACGGGCGCCGGAGGGTCCGGATGGGGTGGCGTCGTGGGCAACACGTATGGTCGGCTCTACGACGCGTACCAAGCCAGGTAATCTGCAGTTACACCGGCCCGGCACTCCTCGCTGGTGCGTCTGTGCTCGGCCAACCGGTAGAAGCGACCCACGTCCTCCAAGTCCCGCCACATGTCGTGCCCGCGATCAAACACGTCGACATACTTGGTCTTCAAGTTGGCGTTACGGGTGACCTGACTCGGCTCGATGATGGGCAGCGGGATCCCCTGGACTCGTCCGAACTGCCGAAGGCACCTATCGGGCATATATGGCTCCTCCTCTGATACGGGGTTAGCCGTAGGATAGCCTGATCTTCGACAATCAAGACTCAACGACAAGAACGGAAGCAAAGACTTAAGAAACAAGAACAAAGACTCAAACGCAGCAATAGAAGACTCGACAAAAGTAATGAAAAGACCGATAGATTGGTTGATTCGAACTAAAATAGAACGAGATGAAGACCCCAGGCCTCCGTAGAGGGTAGGAACCAAACACCAACGACTATAAAGCTCGCCTCTAAAACCTTACACAACCAAGCGGACAACTTGGAGGAACAAGGAGGGGACTTGTGATTACCTGGATCACCAAGCTCTCGCGAGGTTGACGAACTCAAAGCAAACCAAGCAGGATCTATAACCACTTTGCAATCGATGAGCCTTGCTACGAATCGATTGACTTTCCTCACAGTTGTGTTTCACACAAGAGCTGTAAATTTCAATAATGGAAGACGTCTGATGTTTACAATGGATCAACCGTCAATATATAACCCTAAGGCTGATTTCTAATAAAAATAATAAATAAAAACAATTATTTAAATTATCCCTAAAATGACTTAATTAATCAAGTTTCTAATTAACACATAAAATAACGCAAGGAAATAAGCCAATTTGGCCAAGAAGGACGTCGGCTCCAGCGGCCACCAGCGGACTCGTGCACGCCCGCGCACCATGGCCACACGCCCGCGCACCTTGGCCACACTCCCGTCAAAACAGTGACAGCTTGCAAAGACATTGATTTTCGGCCAATCTCTAGGTCGAATCTGGAAAAACCTTCAACAACAAAGTTGTAGATCTCTTCGTCCTCGTTCCGACAAGGTATGGCACGATCCAATCCGATTAATATTGAATCCGTACGACTCATTTTACTGAGACGTCGAAATGCTGTCAAATGTTGAACGGACCCAAAAACGTCAAGCTTCCACCTTTGCACCTTCTCCCATGGTGGAGCCTTCTTCTTCCTCTTGAGGATGAATTCATTCTCGTGAGCTCGAATCATAGGTCCATCCCCAAATATACGTGTGTCCGGAGGTGTCTTGGATGGTCCCGCATCATATTCCCCCTTTCTTGAAAAGGATTCGACCTCGAATCCAAGCTTGCATAAAATTCCGCAACTGCATCCACACGAGCTCCTGGATCGAATACCTCATGCCCATGGAAACTCCTCTCAAGGCCATTAGAGGTCACTACAACACCAAGAAAAGAAGCTTGATTAGTGCATAATTCATAAGTCATATCATCTTCATAATGTTCTAACTTAATATGCACTATAGCTTGTTCATTTATCTTTAAGTGTTCATCAAAGGCTAGCAAGTTGTCTTCCTTTTTCAAGGCTGGATTGTCAATTAACTCAAGGCTACCAATATTAGAACAATTTGCACCATCATTGATCATATTAGAAACATTGCCTTTGTCTAAGCATTTAGTATGAAACAAATCTTCTCTTTGATTATCATCACAAGGCATAGGTTGAATACTTAAAACTTTATGAGCAATCAAAGAATCATCATGCTCATATTCAATGCAATCATCTTTAGAGGCAAGTAAACTAAGATATTGATCATTATTAACATGCTCATCATTTTCACCACTAGAATTTTCAGATTTATTTTCGCCTAGGTGGTTAATCATGAAAGTCTTCTTATTTGGGCAATCCTTCATAACATGTCCTCTACCTTGACATATAAAGCAAGGAACGTATAAAGGTTTAAGAGGAGAAGAGTTAGGATTACTCCCTTTGGGGCCAGTAGATGCCCCAGAAGAATGCCGTGCCTCTACTGCCGTCAATCTCTCATTTATCCGTACCAATGTCTCATTCACGGCTTCCAACTGTTTGATCATCTCAGCTCTAGTAATCATGTTGTTGCCCTGATTAGACATGTCAAATAAAGAAAAACAAAGAACTATGTGACAGTTAGTAAAAATATAAACAATCTCACAAGTGATTCGCTCACACTATTCTCTCTAATTGGTATGACAAGCTTGTTGGGGCAATCCGCTTTGGGCAAATCAACACTCAAGCAAGGACTTAACAATCAAAGAAAGTAATCAAGAGAAAGAACAAAGAATGGCCACATAAGGGACTCGACAGGGGCTATATTTTACTCGACAGCAGCGGACACTCGAGCAGCACTCGAGCGACACTCGACCAGAACAAATGACACTCGACCAGAACTGGACACAAAAAGAACAAAAGAAAATAAAGAAAAGAAAAGAAGAACTTGGATTTTTACCTCTTTTTTATTTAAACTCTTAGTATGGATGTTGTAGTTGCAAGGTAGGGCTTAAAAAAAAATTTATGATTTGGGAGGTATGTGTTTGAAGGTTGTCAACTAGGGCTATAACAATTTCACCAAATTTGGTCCTTAAGCTTTCTTGCACTAGTTACAATCCTCTTTTTTTTTTTGAAAGCTTACTTTTGCCCCTAGTGAATTTTATCCTCCTAGGACTAAGCTTTGAATGTAATCTCTTTTTTTTTTTTTAATATGCGGACTGTTTTTTTTTTGTTTTTTTAACTAATGCAAGAAAACTATCTGTGAAATAAAAGGACTCTTGAAAATTTAAGCTATGGTGAAAGAAAAATAAAATTTATGTAGCCCTAATGAAATATATATAGGTAATGGTTTGGCTATCTTAGGTAAGTAGATCTATCCAATGCCTTTTATAATCTATGATAGATAAAAGTAATTTAATCTACCAAAAATCAAAATTAAATAAGACAATGAATAGATAGGACAAGATAGATCAAAAGATAGAATAACAAACTAGGGTTTGTGCTTGGAATGAAAACTGCCGATTAGGGGGCCTTTCCACCAAAGTAACGGCTGATCAAAAGGCACTAATATAGAAAGCAATTAGGGAGATTCTTCAACCAATGGTGTCGGCTGTGGGATTGCACTCAAAGGCAAGTGCGCAAGATCTGATCGACAGCTAGGGTCCCGGGTAGGCTTCGTATATAGGCTAGCAACCGCAACAATCACAACAAGGATTAATAATAATCAATTTCAAAAATTAAAGAAGTAAAAACCAAGAACAAAGAAAGACTCTTTTTTTTTTTTTAGTTTTTGTGTTTAGGCAAACAAAAGACACAACTTTGATGTCGGAAACCAAAGCTCTGATGCCAATTTGATACGGGGTTAGCCGTAGGATGACCCGATCTTCGACAATCAAGACTCAACGACAAGAACGGAAGCAAAGACTCAAGAAACAAGAACAAAGACTCAAACGCAGCAATAGAAGACTCGACAAAAGTAATGAAAAGACCGATAGATTGGTTGATTCGAACTAAAATAGAACGAGATGAAGACCCCAGGCCTCCGTAGAGGGTAGGAACCAAACACCAACGACTATAAAACCCGCCTCTACAACCTTACACAACCAAGCGGACAACTTGGAGACACAAGGAGGGGACTTGTGATTACCTGGATCACCAAGCTCTCGCGAGGTTGACGAACTCAAAGCAAACCAAGCAGGATCTATAACCAATTTGCAATCGATGAGCCTTGCTACGAATCGATTGACTTTCCTCACAGTTGTGTTTCACACAAGAGCTGTAAATTTCAATAATGGAAGACGTCTGATGTTTACAATGGATCAGCCGTCAATATATAACCCTAAGGTTGATTTCTAATAAAAATAATAAATAAAAACAATTATTTAAATTATCCCTAAAATGACTTAATTAATCAAGGTTCTAATTAACACATAAAATAACGCAAGGAAATAAGCCAATTTGGCCAAGAAGGACGTCGGCTCCAGCGGACACTAGCGGACTCGTGCACGCCCGCACACCATGGCCACACGCCCGCGCACCTTGGCCACACGCCCGTGCACCTTGGCCACACTCCCGTCAAAACAGTGACAGCTTGCAAAAACGTTGATTTTCGGCCAATCTCTAGGTCGAATCTGGAAAAACCTTGAACAACAAAGTTGTAGATCTCTTCGTCCTCGTTCCGACAAGGTATGGCACGATCCAATCCGATTAATATTGAATCCGTACGACTCATTTTAATGAGACGTCGAAAAGCTGTCAAATGTTGAACGGACCCAAAAACGTCAAGCTTCCACCTTTGCACCTTCTCCCATGGTGGAGCCTTCTTCTTCCTCTTGAGGATGAATTCATTCTCGTGAGCTCGAATCATAGGTCCATCCCCAAGTATACGTGTGCCCGGAGGTGTCTTGGATGGTCCCGCATCATCCTCCCAACAGAATGTGATGGTGCCCCGATAGGTGGACTGACGGTACTCGCCGTCGAAGTCCAGACCACGCCCAAAGGGCATCCACTCCACCTATAATTAAAAAAATCAGGCGTAATTCACAGTTACGAAATATATGTCATATAGTTAGAGTCTCGAATACATACATCGGCGACGGTAAGACGGTCGACCTCGTCCCGCATCTTCTTCACCTTCGCCGAATCTTTCGCGCGAGGTGGCACCTTCGGAGCGATGAACTTCGCATAGAAGCGAGGGTCTTCCTTCCTAGCCGGATCGCTGGAGAAATCACCTCGGAAGCGAGGGAAGTACGCTCATATCAAAGCCTTGACACAAAACACAATATCGTTAGCATATAATATAAATATTTGTAAATTATAACTCAAATTCAGCGGTCTCGTACCTGTAGAATCGGCGTGCAGCTATCTATACCCTTCGCACCTGCCTCGCCTAGCCCCATGTACAGACATGCGAGGGCACCTGCAGCCCATGCAAGGGTGGCTGTCCGGGGGATGTCCCAAATAAGGCCGAAGATATTCCATGGGATCCGGCTCTACGACAAACAGAGTCGCGGCAACAGCGATGGCTAGGTACCCAAGGTGGAGAAACCGACGCTATGCAGGGTCATCCTCTGGCTGCCCCCCTCCCGTATGCGTGCGCAGTCGAATCTGCTCGGGATCAGCTCCGTCCTCGGGGTCATCAGCGGGGGCGGGGTCGATGAGCGGCCCGTGTCTCGCGATCCACCGGGCAGTCAACCAAATAATGGGAGGGCCGCCAGACATAAGCATGTATGTATGATGTCAGGACCTGTGGGGTGATCTGGTAGTACTGAGAGACGGTGTGGATCAACACCCCCGGGGCCAGATGTGACAGACACGGCAGACCCTCCATCGGAAGCCCCATGAGGCAGGCAACGTCGCATCGCCCCATGGAAAGAGTTGGTCTCCGGGTGCCAATGCTCCAGGAACGCGGTGCAAGTGAACTCGTCCACACACTCCCAATGGAGGGACCTCATCTGCGGGATGCCCGATGGGATAAGATCCTGCACTCAGGTCCCCGGGCCCTAAAAAATGTACGGGTCAAACGGCAGCAGGTGAGTCACCCGATGGTGGAACTTCAATAGCGCCAGATCCACAATCGGCTCCCTCCACATCTGGTACGCTCGGTGATGCTTGTAAGACACCAGCAGATCTCCCGGTGGTAAGAAAGGGTCGACCTGCACAACCGGTGCGGCAGCCTGCGCAGGGATGGGCGCGGGCTTCTCCTGCCCCCCCCCCCCCCCTCTTCTGTGGGCCCCCCTGACCCTCATCTTGGCCCTACCTCCCCCCTCATATGGGCCCCCCATCCCCTCAACCCGCCCCTCCTGCCCGTCGTCAGCCTCCTCTGCGACGTCAGGCATCCTGTCATCCGCATAAGCCAATGAGATCGCCGCTGGTGTGGGGGAGGTCGAAGCCTCAGCGTCCTGTGTGCCGGAAGTAGAAGCCTCGTGGACGCCTGCAGTAGATGCCTCGGGGATGGTGGGGGGTACACGAGTGGGCGGTCTACCCCTGTCGGCCCCTCGACCCCCAACTACGTCATTAATGCAGCTGCTCAGCACATCGGGGGTCTCCAAAGAAGGCTGTCGCCCCTCCGTCGCATCGCCAGAAGGATCCCAAGATGGCAGACCCCCCTAGAAGTTGTCATCCTCGTCGGCCGGGGGGTCCCCATCGACTGCTGGTAGCCCTCTGCAGACATCAGCAGATCATCTATTGTATGTGTCTCATCTACGACATAGTGGGGTACCGTCTCCTCCTCAATCTGACTGACCGCTGCCCAGTCGCCGAACCTAATAGGCCGTAAGGTACCATCCCCCCTCAATAGTCTCCCTGTCTGTTATTATGATCCAGTTGGTTATTAATGTCTTTTCAATATATGTTAATGTATTTTAACATATTTAAATATATTTTAATGTTTTTTATTTTAATATCTTTTGATGTATTTTAATATATTTTAATATGTTTTAATGTATTTTAATATATTAATTGCTTTTAATGTTTTTTATTGTCTTTCAATTTTAATTTGTTTCTATGTATTTTAATATATTTAAATATATTTTAATGTTTTTTATTTTAATGTTATTCTAATGTCTTTTGATGTATTTTAATATGTTTTAATATGTTTTAATGTATTTTAATATATTAATAGCTTTTAATGTTTTTTATTGTCTTTCAATTTTAATTTATTTCTATGTATTTTAATATATTTTAATGTATTTTAATGTTATTCTAATGTCTTTTGATGTATTTTAATACTCCCTCCGTTCGGCAAAACTTGTCATTTTAACTCTCCACACAACTTTTAATAAAACTAATAATTACACTTCTTTTTTACTAATTTACCCTCAATTATTACTCTACTTTTTACTTTATTAAAAACTACAACTCACAGCACATCAATCAAATCAAGGGCATTTTAGTAAAGTTAAAGCAAAAATACCTAAAATGACAAGTTTTTCTGAACAAAAACAAAACTCTAAAACGACAAGTTTTGCCGAACGGATGGAGTATATTTTAATATGTTTTAATGTCTTTGAATATATTTTAATATATATTAATCGCTTTTGATGTTTTTTATTTTAATGTAGTTTGTACTTTATGTACAAACTATAATTAAATCTATAAAATTATATTATAAACCATAAAAACTATATACTATCAAACCATACAAACTATATACTATCTATTATAATCTATCAAATTATATTATAAAACTATATTATTTTCTATCAAACTATAAACTATAAACATATAACAAATCATAAAAACTATATACTATCAATTATAATATATCAAATTATATTATAAAACTATATGATAATATATCAAACTATATTATAAAACTATAAAACTTAATCAAATAAAATAAATCATTCAAATAACATACCGGTGGGGTCGGGACAGGAGACACCTCTGTAGACCGTCGCTTCCGCGACGGTAATAGGGTCTCCGCCACCGGAACCGCCGCCTCCGCCACTGGAACCGCCGCCTCCGACACTATCTCCATCGCCACCGGGACCGCCGTCGCCGCCACACCCTCCATCGACACCACCTCCTCCACTGGCTCCACCACCGCCGCCGCCTCCTCCACCGCAACCACCGCCTCCTCCACCGGCTCCACCGCAACCACCGCCTCCTCCATCGGCACCGCCCCTGCTCCTCCACCACCACCACCTTCCGCCGTCTCCGCCTGCGCACCACCACCACCGGCCTCCATATGCGCCACCACGCCCGCCTCCACTCGCACTGCCTCCGCCTCCATCTCTCTCTCCGACTCCGACTCCATCTCTCTCTCTCTCTCTCTCTCTCTCTCTCTCTCTCTCTCTCTCCCCGGAAATCTCTCTCTCTTTGAAATTGGGCTCGCCGGCCGCTCTCTCTTTCTCGCTATCGATTGGGATCTGGAATTGGGAACGACGAAGCACGTCGGCTTCGAATTTAGAAGACGAGCTTGCACGTCCTTAAGTACGTGCAAACACGTTTTAAAAATAATAAAAACGTGCATGCACATCCGGGCACGGGGGGTTGCAAACCCACCTGCACGTCCTTAACAACGTGTGGATTTGTAGTGTATATAGCCGAAACGATGCTAGAGGTTTAACTGAAGCGTCCGGTGAAAGAAATGATTGTGCAAAGTAAAAATAAAACTAGAGGTTTAACTGAAGCAAAAAAATGAGCACAACTTTCTTTGCTTATCACCGTGCGTTGGAACAGAGTAAACTGAGATTTGATCCGCTGCCCCTAATACATATACTCCTATAATTTTTTTGAATGTAAATATTAATGCATTTGGTATTAAAAAAGATGCATACAAAATTGCAATTGACCCGTAAACCCTAATATTTTTTTAAAAAAATTAGATACATATTCTATTAACACAAACTCAACTAATGAACTTCTTTCAATAATTTTTAATTGTTATATCAACTCAAAAATAACAATCAATCAGATGAGAGGAAATCAATTTATATACGTTATTTTCTTCTTCTTTTTTTCTGAATTTAAAGAAATTTTCTATTAAACATCTTGGATGAAAATCAGGCAAAATATTATCTTGAGGATATAATAATATATCAATATATAATGAAATTGAGTAAAATCTTATCTTAAATATATAATAATACTCCGTATATCAATATTTACTAAAATTGAGTAAAATCTTATATTCTATAATGTTAAATTGGTTAAGTGTGAAACTGGATAAAAATTTGGTAAAATCTTATTTTTCGTATATATATGTAGAAGGATGCTTTCTCATCCCAACATTTGGTTTTGTCTCACATTGGAAATTGGGGAATGGAAGGAAGGATTGCAAAGCTATTAAAAAATAAGAATAAGATGATAAGACATTATGCATTGCATATTAGTTTATGTAAGAATTATATTTTTTTCAAAATATTTTTTTCAAAACAAACATTGTTGGGTATAAGTTCGGGTTAGAGTCTAACCTGAACGAACCCGAACTCATAATAATTTTTTAAATGTTTTATATAGTTGAGTATTTTCCAACAGAGGTAGCATTTGTTGTGTTTCCCTCCTACGTGGGAGAAGAGTCCATAACCATTCCGGAATGGCTCACCGGAAAGGACTTGTGGATAATAGTCATAAGTCCCCGGTTCGAACCCCGGAATGGCTGCTCTTTATTTACCAATTCAAGGGAGAAGAGTCCATTGGAACTATTATTACCATATGGGCCTTTTTCAGCCCAGGTAAAGATCCCCTCCTTTTGCATGTAAAAGGGGAAGTCTTTCCATTTGGAAAAGTAATAGAGAGAAAAGCAAGCAGTGATCATATCAGGTTGGCTGTGTCTTCTGGCTCTTCGCAGTGTGGTTCCGTCTCTCCGCTGATGGTCGAAACCTAGGCACTCCATGATGGCGAATCTCACGCCTCAGGGTGCCCGATCGCTTCCAATAAGTAGTCGAATTGAATCTGCGAAAGAACTCGAATCTCACGAATCCTCCTTTAGATCGATGAGATCTCAATCTACTTGAATCTCACAAGCAAATCAATCTCTCAGCGCCGCTTCTCACGGTCCTTAGTTTCTTCAAATCTCACAAAGAAGATGAACGCTTCTCACGTCCGATAGGGTTTCTCAAGAAGCTTGTTTGGGAAAATAATAATTGAGCGTCCCCTTTTCATTAATCACAAAAGTACTTAAATAGCAACACATAAAAACCTAATGACTTAAAAAACCCTAATGGGTCTTTCTAACAAATTCCTAAAACCCATCAACAATATAATAAAACTGAAATGATATAAAAACTAATACTTATTAAATATTCAAACTTATTAAATAATAAGATGGATAAAATTAACTAAATAATAAAAATATAATACAATTATGGATCATTAATCTTCATCACTTCAAATCATTGAATAAATCTCAGCTGTTTTGTTGTTGGCCAATTTGACGTTTCCTGGATCGTATCACTCCACTCGGCGCTTGTGGCTGCTAGAGATTTGGGCTTGTGATGTATTGAGGTCGAGGGTGACAATCTCACCGTTATCAAGACAATTTCTGGTGACTGGCACTGCCCTTAGGAGATTAAGATGATTGTCATGGACAATCAGCTTCTCCTACAGCAATTTGATTGGGTATCTTGTTCTCACGTCTATCGTGAAATCAACTGAGTTGTGAACAAGGTTGCTCATCTCAGACACTTCATGGATCATGGAGCTCTCGCTTCTCATCCAGAATTCATATCCCTCGTCCGACAAGATGCCATTGGGAGGGGCGTTAGAAAGGGAGAAAGAGAGAGTTGGAGAATATATAGATCTTAGGTGTTTCAACGGATTTTCGGCTTCACCGATCGACGACCAAACAACATTTGATCGAGACAATTTTCTAATATATTGTTCACCTCGTCATAGGCTTCATTTTGTACAGTTGGATCATTGCTTTGAGCCTTGAAACTCTACTTCTCCTTGTTGTATTCCTCTCTTTGTATTTTATGGAATTCCACCAATTTGGGTGATGCATTTTGAATATTTGGCCAAGCTTGTCGAAGCTTGATGATATTATATGCCTCCAGTTTTATCTAGAGAAGATTGTACCGACATGTTATTGTTGATAATGAAAGTTTCTGGCTTATCATGGTTTTTCTCCATTTTGAGATTTTCCACGCAAATCTGATGTTCTTCGTGTGTGCTTGTGTTTATCTTCTACTTGTGTACGATTGTGTGGTTTGGTTGCTTAGGTATTGCTCTCTGATTTGCATTTTTTGGTCATCTCAATTCTTTACCCCGCTTTATTGCGAGATATACTGGGATGTTGTTGTGGTCATCTCAATTCTTGTGTGTAAAAAGGGTTTATCTAACGTCCCCCAACAATATCATATAGGTTGATTGATTTCAATTTCTATTTTTCCACATGGTATTGTCAGTGTATGAAAATTATTCATGCCAACAAAAAATAATATCATTGAAACCTTAAATTATACTAACAAAGAGTATGATAGAAGAAGATAGTAACAAAAATAGGGGTTGTTATATACACGGTGTTTTTCTCACCATTGGCATGGTACTGCCGCCGACTTCTGAAGTCGTCATCCAGATCACGGACACTGTCGGCCGGAGACGCCAATGACGGAGTCGACACCAACTTCTTAAGTCAGCATCGTGCGAGATAGGGTTAGCCTGCTTTGTCTGGCTTGGAACAACAAATCAAATACGTACCGAAAATCACAGCAGCTAGAATAATCGATAATGAATCTCGAAGACGAGGGTTACCAACTCTATAAATCAACACACGGGGAGAAAGGTTGATTCGAAGAAACTGGAACAATGAAAATGGGTTTCAGAGAGAGAGAGAGGGGTTGAAGATGAATTTTTTGTATTGAAAATAAAGCTAAAACGATAAAGGGGAATAACAATTTGTAGTTCGGCACAAACATATAGCCCAAATAGAAAACGTAAATGGCCCATAAGCCTTAGGATATAAACAAACTTCACGTTAATTGTTGTTGGATCCACATAACGCCCCTCATGGCAGTCGACACCGATTGACGAGGTCGACAATGGAGGTCGCCAAATCCGAAAATCGACACCGGTACCATGCGAATGGTGAGAAATTGCCGTATAGATAAAAAGTCTGCAAAAATAATATAATTTCTAAAAGGCAATCAAATTTCAAAACAAGCGAATGTAGAAGCCATCAACCGTTACCAAGTATAATTCACAAGGGCAGCCACCGGGGAGGGGGGCCCTCCCTCCGACTGCGGAAAAACGTAGATTTTTAAAAAGGATAAATTTAAAAAATAAGGTAAAAAAAAAGTGAAAAAGAATACAAATGTTGTCTCGCTTAGTTGTTAAGGAAAGAAAATAAATCCTAAGTAACCCAAGAAGTCATGGGTTCAAATCTCTCACTATCCACTTTTTGCTCCTACCAAAATTTTATATTTAAATCAAATTTTATAGTATTTTTAAAAATATTTTTCATAAGAATATTTATTATACTACACATATATTTAAAAGATTCTTCTAATTTTTACTGCTTTGAAATTTTTTTTATTTACTATCAATGTCGTATTTAAATCACAATTTATGCTTTTTTTTGCCATTCTTTTTGATCCTATCAATTTTCTTTTCCATTTGCAAGTGACATATTTTTAAAAAAATTTCTAATTTTCTCTCAATATTTTTCAAAAAAGTTTTCATCATGCTTCGCATATATGAAAAATTTATTAAATTTTATTGTATGAATTTTCGTAATAAAATATCATATTTATAGCACAATTTATAGTTTTCTTTCAATATTTTATTTTAAAAAATCTTCATTATATATACCAAGAAAAAAAAAGTTTCAAAAAAATATTCCCCCCTTCTAACAAATCCTGCGGTCGCCAATATATATTGTTTTGAGTAAAACCACCCGAAAGGGTTTGAGAAAATCCTGCAAGGGCTTGTCGGTATTTTTGTAGGTGAAAGCTTGTTGACTTTTTGTTCGAGCAGTTTGCGGCTCTGCTTCCGATGTTTCTATGATATTTTCCGCTTGGTTGGGAGGCGTGGAGTCTGTAGTCGGGTCTGGCTGGGGTTGAGGTGATGCGTTCAGGGCGACTCCGTATTCGGGATAGAGTTTCCTTGAAGTTCGTCTGCACTACCCACAAGAGTTAGTGTCCTGTTGTACTACTGGCCCGCGGTGCTACTGTTCGGTGGTGCTTGGCTGCGTTCTTCGGCGGTTTCCTCAGCTTTTAGGGCGTTTGGTCTTCTTGGAACGTTTTGTTATAGAGTTTATTTTTGCTTGGTTCATTTCGCTTGTTAATTGTATTCCTGTTTTTTAGATTGTTCTGTTTGACGGTTCGCCGTCTGCCGACTTTGTCGGCCTCTCGATGAGTCAGTCTTGTCTAACCTTCGAATTTTTACCTAAAAAAAAAAATCATGCGGTCGCCACTATTTCACACCATTTAACTCGACGAGGACTTTTAGACCCGACCCTGCCGGTGGGACAAAAGAGAGAAGCATTTTTTTTTTCCAAAAATATAATACGTATACTAGTTATTATATTTTATTCTGATAAGAAAACAGTAGTTATATATATATATATATATATATAATTAGGAAATAATTCGAGACCGGACAGGCCCGGACCTCGAGAGGCCAACAAAGTCGGCAGACGGCAAGCCGTCTAAACATACAACATAGCAAAAGAAAATACAACAAGAAAACATAATACAGACATCTAATACAACAAAAGAGCTACACAAAATAAACCCGGAAAACCCCTAGACCCTAAGCACACCAACGGACACAGCAGCGAGAAGAGGGAGACCCGGCATGGAGCAGTGGATAGCGAGCGCATGGGACAGCATAGCTGACACGATGTCTCACCGCTGGAAAGACGGAAAGCAGTAATCCACGAAGGGCAAAGATGACTCCTGGGGAAGTGTGGATCACACGACGTTCCCTCCACCTAGATGAAGGATCTTTGGAGACCACGAACACCACCAACACGATCACTTCGATCAACCAGGGCCGCAGAACTGCTCCTTAACCGAAACTAACCACGGATCCAACAGACAGAACTCCAACCAACCCGAGAAAGTGAAGCACGACCGCAAGATGACGAAGAGCGCAAGAAAATTCCGGAATTTAATTACACGGGTTATTTTATATATATTTTTATTTATTTATTTTATTTTATTTTTAACCATCAAATCGGGCTGCCCCGGGCCCCAAGGCATAACCTTGGGCCCAAAGCACAGCTCGTCATTAGGCAAACCAACAAGCTCGGGCCACCTTCGGGCCCAAGGCAAGCCCGAAGGCCAAAGAAAGCCGGAGCCCGAAAGAGGAAAATAGCTAGGGATTGCAGTGTGCCGACGACGGAAGGAAGGCCTGAGTGCCACCCCCCATAGCCGAGGCGACAAGGCAATCCAGCCAGCAGCCACACAACCAAAGACGAGCCAGACAAATGCTCACCGGAGGAGGTGCGTGTGTAGCCGGAGCCCTGAGTAGAAGAGAAGATGCACAAACGCGAAGTCGAGTGGAAACGAAATCGGCAGGCCGCGCACAACCCACCACCCAGAACAACCAACGAGGGGAGAAGAACCACGGCACCCAACGGGAGAGCGGACACCGAGGAGGACCAACCACCACCGAAGGCGATACCGGAACAGGCCGAATTCGAAGGAGCTCCGAGGAGGAGGAGGGAATGGGGTTCCGAAGAGCCCGCTCAGATGAAGAGAGGAAGAGGCGACTGAAGATCAGTCGGAGAACCAGAGAAAATCGAGGGATCGAAAGAGAGCGACCAACGCAAAGAAAATCGATTAGGGATTCAAATAGCAAAAAGCCCCAAATTGCTGCACAAATTGCTCAAGGGGGAAGATAAAAGAGGAAGATGAAACCAATTTCATCAAGAACCCTAAGATAAGATCGGTTTCATCATCTATTGATTCCCAAGAGCCTCGCCACCACACAACCAAGGCGACCACCGTGGTGCAACAGGGCCGGAGCCAGGTAGAGCGGCAGAGGACGGGGTAGGGCGGCCGAGGTCGGATTGGGGCTCCCGAAGGAGGTTTAGGGCTCCCGAAGGAGGTTTAATTTGCCCTCAAAAGAGGGCTTTTTCCGGTGATAGTCGGTGGCGGATCCACCACCGCCAGTAATCGTCGCCCCTTAAGGGTTTTTTTCTTCCTCTCAAAAGAGAGTGTTTTGAGATTATTGAAAACAGTAGTTATATTTTAATTATTTAGTAGTGGAAATAATCGATTTGTTTAGAGAAAGATTAAAGATATATTGCACGTGGACTATAAAAATTTACACCTTTTAATATTAAAGATAAAGATTTGAAAGATACTAGTGTAAGGGTGTGTACGGACAACCAAAAAAACAGTTTTTTTTTTTTTTTACAGTAGGTGAAAAATAGGTGAGCCTTACTGGAGTAAGAAGCCACCATGATCATCCGACCGGATGATGTTACAGAGATCCCTAAGAATAGGGAGATTACAAAGAGTACAATTGTCTCTAGACCTAGCTATGAAGTCTGTTGCCTAGTTAGCTTCTCTGTAGCAGTGTCTAAACTCAATGCTGTCAAAGTTAGCACTAAGATTCTTGATTAGCTCCACTTCCCTTGATATTTCCCATCTGCCATGATACTTATCATTAATCATCTTGATCACTTTCAGGCAATCTCCTTCCACTATGACTCTCCTTAGGCCTCTTGCTATGGCTAAGTTTATACCTGCACAAACTGTGTCAACTTCTGTTTGGATAGCAGATGTAGCTGCCGTTTCCAACTGAAGGATATCAATAACTGAACCATAATGGTCCCTAATAATGACCCCCACATGGCATTCGCCTGTGAGTTTTAGCGAGCCATCCACGTTAATTTTGTAGATAGCCCTAGGTGGTTTAGTCCATTTAGAGTTTCTTTTCCTTCTAGCACTATGGTTGGCATGAGGAGATGATTGTCTATTTGCAGTTTTCCAGTCCGTACGCTTCTGCCATGATGGTCGATCGTTGTCCAACTTGTGCCCCTCCACAAGCAACCTTTTCGCCATGATGATCTCGAATAATGAATCCAACTGTCGCCGAGTCGAGGTCAGAATTACTATTGTCATAATTTATTTTATAGGTTCCTTCTGGTGGCTTTCCCCATCTAAGACTTTTTTGTTTTCTGGGCAAGTTGGCTCTAATTGTTGATTTTTGGTCCTTTTGCTCAAGCTTTTTGGTGTCTTTCAAGTTCTATAATGTTTGTCACATGTATTCCATGTTTTGTATTGAAGTTCCCCCCCCCCAGTATAGTCTTGGTGATTCCGTCGAGATAGAGTTTCCATAGAAAGTTTTTAATCTTGGGTTGGACATACAGTTTTCATATCCATGTCGTGTTGTTTTGCTCATTGATGTTGTGTTTCGTGATACATATTAAGACAGTTGCAGTGGTGAACCACCCATTAGTATATGTTCTCCAATATAGTCCATCCTCAACTGGGTTATTTGGGATGAATGTGTTTTCAATTTATGCAGAATTGAGAGGGGCAGTATTCGAGTTAGTTCACTAATTTTCCATCTATGGTTTTCGTTTATGAAGCTTTCAACTTTGGTGTTTTCCTCTATTTGACTTTTCTGTAGTTGTCTTCCTGCTTGTAGTTCTCCGTCAAGTCATCTATCCTTCCAAAAGTTAATGGTTTTTCCATTTCCAATTTGTCAAGTTAATCCTTTGTAAAATTCTTCTTTTATCTCTATCAGTTTTGTCAATTGTCATGAGACATTTCCTTTTTGTATATATATATATAAAGATATACTATGACTAGTGATCACTTTTCATATATTATGTCAAACATATTATGTAGTAATTATTTTTGGTTGAAAAGCAATCATGACATTAGGGATCATACATGTAGTTGAGAGAAGCAAGGCGATGCGAGCAAAGCCTCCGTCCTTGGTCAATTTATGTGTGAAAACTACTTCTTCTTCTTTTTTTAAGAAAAACGAGAACAAAGCTCTCAAACCGCAAACAAAACTAAAATGGGTTACACAGGCACAAGATGGGGAGTACCCCTTACCCTATTGTCATCGCTAATAATCGCGGCAATCCCCGCAAGAGGGTCGGGGAGCTCATGAAAACCAAATGAAAATAAAAAAACAAAGGACGTAAGGGAGTCAGCGACGTAATTCGCTTCCCTAAAGGTATGGCTCAACTAGATTTCCTAGTCTCTGACAAGTAAGCTCTGCCACTGACATACCAGACTAGATAAAAGGGTGACAATCACCCACACCTCCACTGACCATCGATGTAACAAGTTTGAAATCAGTCTCAACTAACACTTTTCTAATGCCTTTATTCCAGACAGTTCGCAACCTGTCAACAAGTCCCCCATAACTCCGACATTGGGATCGTGCCAACATCTATTCCGCAGACATAGTCGGTGATCCACTGGCCTCTTACATCCCGGATAACACCCCTAACAGACGCGCTTCCCTCCTTGCTAACTAACCCATTCGAGTTCAGCTTCACCCAACTCTCAGCATGTCTCTCCCGAATTACAAAAACCTCTCATTTCTCCTGCCGAGCCCTGTCGGAGTTGTTGCTCTTCCAAGCGTCAATGTACTCCTTAGCACGCGCACAGACGAAGCCCCCCTAATGTTTCCATTGTCATGGCTTATTAAAAACCCGATCGTTACACCATCTCCAAATCCACCAAAGGGCCATCCAAAACACATTTGCTCATTTGAGGTCCTCGCCGATGGTCTGCGTATAGAGTAAGTTGATACGGCATCACTTTGTAAAGGCAAGTCGAAGTACCTCTCAACCCCTTGTGGGACACGGACACCCATCTTTTTCCACATGTCAATAACTCTCGAGCAATCATAGAAGAGGTGAATGAGTGGCTCGGGTCTGTCTAGGCACACCATACAGGAGGAGTCACTAGCCATGTGAAGTCGACATCTCTCCTCGTTGGTAAGGATGATCCCCTGAATGACTAACCATATGAAACTCCTCCATCTTTCGGGCACCTTGAGTGCCCAGATTATCTTTTACACTTGTGTGTCATTAAAGCACACCTCTCTAGTTCCTCTAATACGCTCATATGCATATTTGATGGAATAATTACCATCCTAGTAGGCCAACTAGCTCAGTTTATCCGTCTAGTTGGCGGACTCGTCGATACCAATCGAGGTAAGTCTAAGCAAGATCTCAGCCGGGAGCGCCCAATGGAGAGTAGCCCAGTCCCAACCACAACCACTAATCCAATAGGATCGAATGGTTCAACGCATCAACTCCTCATCAAGACTGGTCATTACGTAGTCCTAGAGGCAACCTTCCCCAAGCCAAGGGTCAACCCAGAAGCGGACGGACTTGCCGTCCCCGATGAACCATCTCGTTCCGCCCCAAGATCACACTATTTAGGCTCTTCATCATTCTAGCCCATATAGTCAACGACCCGATATCCATCTCCTTGAATGTGTCAAGACTAATATAGATAATGTCGCGCATCTTGGGAATGTGAATGACACCGATATCCATCTCCTTAAATGTATTTTACTGCACTGCAGTGCTCATTAGCGGATGCATATTGAAAATGAAAACAAGGTATATATGGTAGATTTTTTATATCCCAATACCTAAAAAATTTAAAAAGACATATAATTTCAAGCCACCGGTCTAAAAGACTTCTATTTTTTAACGGAGGGAACAGTAAGGAAAGGGAACCCGGTTCTAATAAAACTCCGGTTTTTTCTTTTTTCGAGCCACCGGTCTAGGTTCCGAACCATCGGTTATCGGTTTGGAATCGAACCTTCGCCACCCCCAACTAGCAAGTAGCATAATGGGCCGTTACCCCAACAACAGGCCCAGACATAAATAAACTTCTATGGCCCAAGTAAGCCCATTCCGGGTCCAACTAATTCTGGCCGTCGATCCCGTCTCTCCACTGAAAATCAATCTCAGCCGCACATTGGCGTCCTTCTCCCCAGCGAGGGTTTTTATTTGGTATTTGTGCAAAGAGTTGAACTCAGCTGAAGGTTCTCTTTGGCCGATTCAGACGCCGTTACTGCAACTTCATTGGCGCCTCAACCAATCGCCATGGTCAGTTCCCTTCCCTTTCTCTCCGTCGCTCTCTTGTTCCGTTCCTGAAAATCGTTTCTACGATTCTCTAGGGTTACTTATCCTAGAGCTATTCATCTTCTCCCTTTGCGTTTTGCATTTGAGATATGGAAATCTAGATGCGATTTTGAAGTCCGACATACCTGCTTCAGATACCGCAATGTGAAACTGCGATTTGTTTGGCTCAGTAATTAACCAGTGTACAAATTGGAATCTATTTTGTTCGATTATTGCAGGTTTTCGTGAAATCTCAAAAATCGAGAGCCTACTTTAAGAGGTTTCAAGTTAAGTACAAAAGAAGGCGTGGTAAGTAGTTCATCTTCTTGCATCCCTATCTGCAATGGATCAACTGCATTTTCATTTTGACTATCTCACACTGATGATATTGTGAATTTGTTTCATTTGTGTAGAGGGAAAGACTGACTACCGTGCCAGAATCCGCTTGATCAACCAGGACAAGAACAAATACAACACTCCTAAATATAGATTTGTTGTGCGCTTTGTATCCTGATTCTGATTGCGTATTTTGTATTCTCTTGGTTTCTCTCTCATTAGCTCCTTTGGTATGCTGGGGTATTTGAGGTTCCTTGTAGCTGATGAAAGTTGTGTGTTTGTTAATTAAACTGTTTCTATCGGTTCTTTTGAAATAATTAGCACCAATTTTTGTTTTTTGTTACTCTGGTATTCCTTGAGATTTCTGTTCGGTTGTATTAATTGCATATTTCAAGTTTCACCGGCAATCATTAGTTCTGATTGTTGACTTTTGCTTGCTAAACCTGTCTTTCACTTCCTCACACATTCTGTTGGCTTTTCATAAATGTTCTCATCCTTGACGTCGTTTCTAGACCAACAAAGATGTTGTTGCGCAAATTGTTTCTTCTAGCATTACTGGGGACATGATCCTTGCAGCTGCTTATGCCCATGAACTACCTCATTATGGACTTCATGTTGGTCTTACTAACTATGCTGCAGGTGCTTGTTTTACCTTTTTATTAATTGATTATTGAATTTCCAATTCATGCCTCTTTCTTACGGCTGTAATTCATTTGTTTATTTTTTATTTCAGCCTATTGCACTGGACTGCTGTTAGCTCGTCGGGTACTGAAAACCCTTGAAATGGAGGAGGAATATGAGGGAAATGTTGAAGCTGTGGGTGAAGATTACTCTGTAGAGCCAGGGGAGGGAAGGAGGCCTTTCCGTGCTCTGCTGGATGTTGGTCTATTGAGGACCACAACAGGCAACCGTGTTTTTGGCGCACTCAAGGTATGATTAAGGATGTTTGGCAAATTGTTCTTTTTAAAATTATGTACTCTGTTTTGCATGGCATTGTAAACTTTGAAATGCATTTTTTGCAAGTTTAGTATCAGAAAATTTCCCCAGTAATCTGTATCTAGATGGTTTCACAATTAACTTATGAGTTATGACGATGAATTTTTGGAATAATCCGTATCCTCGAGATTTTCATTTTACTGGTCTCATTAAATTACATCTATATACTTCGGTTTTGCATTTTCATTAGGGAGCACTGGATGGTGGACTTGATATTCCCCACAGTGAGAAGCGATTTGCCGGATTCAGTAAAGACAGTAAGCAACTTGATGCTGAGGTGCACCGCAAGTATATCTACGGAGGACATGTTGCGGATTACATGAGGGTATGTACTCTGTTCATCATAATGATATCCGACCTTTTTCTCTTGCTGAGTAATAGGCAAAATGTATATTGTGCTGGGTATAATAAATTAATAATATGGAAATATGCGAAGTTTTTAAGCTAGCATTATGTGAGGAAAAATGAATCCAAGTCGTTTCAACTATTATACCATAATCCTTAAAGCAGCCTGTTTCTTTGTACAAACTGAAACTCTTTCTGTTGAAAACAAATGATGTAGTTTCACTGTCATGTTACAAGGTATAACCATTCTGTGAATTTACATTAAGATTGTTTCACTCACAACATTTAATTGCAGGCCTTGATTGAAGATGAACCTGAAAAGAACCAATCTCACTTCAGTGAGTACATTAAGAAGGGTCTAGATGCTGATGGCCTCGAGGAACTGTACAAGAAGGTTCATGCTGCTATTAGAGCTGACCCAACTACTAAAAAATCTGACAAGGAGTCTCCAAAGGAACACAAGAGGTACATTTGTATTTCTACTTTTGTTCAATCTTGAATTGATGACCAAATTTCATTTGGAAGCTATTTACGCATAGTTCTCCGAGTATTTTTAGTGATTTTTCTCAACTAGGGGTCAGTTTTACTTTTCTCTGCTAGGGTTCAATTCCACGACCTAGCGCTAGATTGGTTCTTTGCGTGTCGAATGTAATTGGGTTAGAATCGCTTTTTTATTCCTTTCTTTTACTGATCAAAGAACTGTGTTTATCCAACTGTAGGTACAACCTCAAGAAGTTGACATACGACGAGAGGCGGGCACGCTTGGTTGAGAGGCTAAATGCTCTTAACTCTGCCACTGGAGCTAATGAGGACGATGATGATGAGGACGACGAATAAGCAGCAAAGTCTTCCTCACAGAAAGTTGAATTTTGCTTCAATCACCAAGACATTTGTTTTGTTTGAATTACTTCATTTTAGACCATTTTTTTGCTTTGTGGCTGTTCACCTTCTCCCTGCCATTAGAAGGTTACTAGTTTATTACGGATTAGGGCGGCTTTATTATGGTAGAGATGCTACTCCTTTGCTTGAGAAGAGATTTTAAGCTTTTATATCCAAATTCAGGTTTTCTTTTGTCCTTAAATTCATATTACTTAAATGTTGGCCATGTTTGCTCATTCAGTCATTTTCTTGTGTAGTGGTTTTTTCAGTCATCATTTGAGAGATTTACACTTAAAAAAAATCATTTTTCGTATTGTCTGAGATTTTTTATTAATGACTTATCTTTTAATTATATGATGAAGATAAGAAGTCAAGTTCAATTCAAATCAAGATGGCAAAACCTTAACCAATTTTTTTTCTTTCAAAAAATTGCATTTGTCAAGAATCATGCATGCATTCATGCTGTGCAAATTACTTAAAAAGAAATTTTGGTTTGTTTGAACCTTTTGAAGTACGAAAGTAAAAAGGAACCACAAAACAATGTTAGCAATCTGCAAATTCCAAATTTAGTTTCTATTTTGCATAAAAGGACCTTTGTAATGAATATTTACATAATGCTTTGCAGCACAAGTTATTATTTGTGCACAACCAGATCATCTGAAAGAGGAATCTAAAGATTACAACATCATCAGATACATTACTTTTGTTCTTTTCAGGCAATTGATCAGATGCCAAACAGATTTCTTGCAGTTGCAAATTGCAATTTGACGAAGCTGCATTTTCAGAGCACTTCAACCACTTCAACTCGCTGTTGTCTCCAGTTTCTTAATCCTGCGAATGACATAATACAAAGTTTAGCATTTAAAGGAAGTCTGAAAGCAAAATGTATGACAGCGAGGCGAGAAGAAAGAAACTGCTATAAGCCAACAATGTAAAATCATATTGTATTTCATACTACTTGATTACGTTTGGAAGACAGCACATGAGCTTTGTTAAGAAAACCTTTCAATTTCCAGTTATGACTATACAGTTGATTGCTTAACCGTTTATATCAGCAACCTCAGCGGGGGCTTAAGATTAATACATCAACTGTTAAATCGCAGTATAGATAGATCATGGTGAACACCATGAATCTATGATCATAATCGTCCATTGTTTTAGCTCCTGTGAGAGAACTTTACCTGCATGACGTGCAAAATACACGACAAGCTGCGCTAAAGCAGCAGCTAGGTACAGTTGAATCATATTCACTCAAGTAGTCCTACGAGTTTGTCAATCTTTTGGAGGCAATGGCCATTTTTCATTTTTTTCTTTATCATAAAATATCTGAAAACATTTCTTAGATAAGAAGCTTACTCGAGGATACAGGCAAGCTGACATATTTTGGGCAAGAGCTTTTTGAAGAGCCTGCCATCTTATCTTGCTCAAGAGCAGGTGTTGCGCAGTCTCGAGGCTGTAGCAATTGTTACATAAGAAGCACCCTTTTATATGATCAATACGAAAATACACAGATCCTAACTCAAAAGACTGATCATGTTCTTCCAACTTTTCCTACTGATTTATGCAATCAGCAATTAAGTTTTGCTGCACTAACCTTGAAATCCTTGTAGAAACATAAGCGAAGTTCCTTGACAGCACCCTGCGAACAGATTACCAATGGTGATGCATGGAAAGCATTCTCTATGGCGGATATAATGCCACCAAGAGGATATTTCTCAGAGTTCGATGGTACATAACCAGCTTCATTCAGAACTTGCTGCAGACCAGGAAATTACATTAAGAATGAAGTATGATAAAGAAAAGACATAATACATAGTAGAAGTTACGAATTTTATGCAGGAAAATTCTAAGGCGTCGAGGGGTCATTAATCAAGGCACATACTGTGACATTATATTTGAAGTAGACGTTGAGGGTTGTTAGAAAATAATCATATTCGTTATTTATTACTGGAGACGAGCAAGTTCCGTGCTTCTCTGCAAGACATGTCAAGAAAAGAGAAAAATTGGTAAGAAAGCATATAAGATGGTTATTTTACTCTGAAAAATAAAAAGACGAGCAATCATCAAATGCTTTGGGATCTCTGTTGGATATAAAAAAGATCGAGCAACTGCTACAAGATATCTATATATATTATGTAGGTAAAAGCTTCAGAAGATTACCCCACTGATGATGCACATCGCCGAACAGAAATGCAAGAAGACAAAGGGAACAATCATTAGCAAATAGAGGTCTGCATATGAAAAACGGAAGTAAGATATGGTGAATCTAGATAATCACCTCGTGAGCCCAAAATGATCCTTTATGCCCACGGCAACTTGATGGAGAACCACAGGTTAGAGATGGCCAGTGGGTCTTAAGAGCACCGACCAGGTTTGAAACCTACAAACAAGATCCTGACATATAATGACTCATATAATAAATGCTAGTTATAAAATTAAGGAAAGGCCCAAATTAAGGACTCTAGGAGTACAATTATCAAACTATACAACATCGTTGAACGGACAAATGAGCAAGGAGAGATAAGGATGCAGCCATATGACATTTCATAATACTTGAAATAACAAAGCTGTGACTCTCGGATCATATCAACTTCTTCTTAAACAGGAATTCATATTTTCATACCAAGCAATCAATCATATCTTCAAGACAGACGCAGTAAGTCAGCAATCCATATCTAAAGCTGTCAATTGTAGTATCCTTTCGCTTCGCATATGTAATTCCATCAAATTAAATAATTGCGTTATGCCTGCTTGATGTATTTGCAACCATATCTTTACATCCTTTATTTCTCACTTCCATCTATTGGAGGCTGCTCCTAGGAAGTTGCTTCAACTTCTCTATAGCGAGTAAGCTCTAGTGCTCTACGACATATCTCTTCAGTCAGATTCATAAATACAAGTTCCGGTTTTATGATTCCCGTCTTTCCATCTAATACATTTAGGCCTTGCCCAATCTCTCATGGTCTTCCTCCAATGAACTTCTAAATATTCTAATCGAGCCGTCTAAGAGTTTGTGGTACAAACTTTGACGAAAATGTCTAAAACGATCACTGTGCTATCTTCTCCAGGTGACTATGAACTCTACACCATGAAGAACAAGCATGAAAATGTATCATTGATATCGAAGGAAACAGTACCTCTTTTATGTCAAATCTGGAGTTGGTGCAACAAGCAGGCCATGTGCCATCATTGTAGTCAGCCCACAATCCATCTGTCATAGACTCATTCATACATAAGAATAAATAAGCATGAGATATGAATCCAAATCAGTCCTGAAAATCTTTCTGCAAAATATCTGAATGAAGAAACATAACAAGCATGATACTTACGAATTGTGAACTCCGAAGGAGCACCTGAGCTGAAAAGCAGAAAAAGGGGAAATGGGAGTGAGGAACTAAAGTATCAATTTCTAATGGTAATACTTCACAAATTAAAAATGAAATTGATGATTCCTCATATTGCACCAAATCTAGGTCGGAAGAGTAAAAAGTGAAATCCAAAATTTCCCAATCCAAGTCAATTCCAAACAACCAGGTATTAATCTAAAACCCTAAAGCTCAAATTTCAGGAATTAGACAGCTGAGAACGCATACAGATAGAGATGCAATTACAGAACCGGTGAATCGAGATAGGAATAAAGCAAACTCCTTTGACATGCAATTGAATCGGAAAACGGGAGAAAGGTTACCGGCGGCAACAAGCGTTGGAGGAGCAACAGCGGTTGGTACTCCTGCAGAAGGTGCCGGGCCATTGAAGGGCCAGCACGAAGTAATCGAACTCCCTCTGCTTGCTGGTTCTACGGGACTCCACGGATGGTGATGGGGCGAGCAACAATGCGAGGGAGAAGAAGAAGAAGAACATGGCGGGTAGAGAAGCCATGGATGTCAGCTTCTCCAGCTTCCCAAATCCAAATAAATTTTGATACTTTTCGTTATTGTTGCAGTTTATACTTTATCCTGCCTTTTGGGCTTCGCCTCCGGCCTCCCTCTTTTCTTTTTCTTTGTCCTTACTTTTCATTTCTTTATTCCTTTCCTATTTTTTTTTCCAGTTTGGAAAAAAAAAAAACCCAATTTTTTTTTGCGAAATAGCTAAAATGTGAAACTATTTTTGATTTTAGTCAAAGTAGGGTAAAGTAAACAACGACTTAATGACAACTTTAAAAAAAAACTATCAAAATAACAAAATCGCGGTTTAAAACAGTGACTCTACATTTTTTTTAAAAAAAATTAACGTTCAAATGTTAAAAAGGTGAAAAACAAAAAAAAAAGGAAAAATGGCAAAAAATAGCATAACCTTTAGGGACAGTTGCGCTCAATAGTCTGAACTATAAAAAAATGCATAAAATAGCTTCAAGCTACATTCAAATTCAAATAATTAAATTCAAATTCAAATTAATTATAAAAATAGCCTTCGGTTGCCTTTAAATTCAAATTAATTATAAAACCTCTTCAAAATAAATTTTCTTTATAAAAATCATCACTTCTTATATAAAAAAAATGTTATACTTAATTGTTGTTATCTAAACTCATAGCTAAATTAATTATAAAAACTATCTCACACCATATAAACACAACTTAAAATTATTATTTTAAAAAATTAATTAGATTATTTACATATCATTAAAAGTAAATAAATACTTAAGCTTCTATTTACAATTGATCTAATAAGCTTCTATTCACAATTACTTAGATTTTTTAAAAATTTATTTATTTACACAATTTATATGGTATAAGTATAACTGTATAAGGTAGTTTTTATAATTAATTTAATTATGAATTTAGCTAATAATGACTTAGTGAGAACAAATATTTATGAGAAGTGATAGATTTTAGGAATAACATTTATTTAGGCCATTTTTTATATATAAGAAGTGATGATTTTTTTAAATAAAAATTGTTTTGGAGAAGTTTTGTAACTAATTTGAATTTAAAGGCAACTTAAGACTTTTTTTTTTTTATCATTAATGGTAATTATTTGAATTTGAATGTAGCTTGAGGCTATTTTCTGTATTTTTTATAGTTCCAGACTATTGAGCGCAACTACTCCTAAACGACTTTTTTTAAAAAAAATGCGGATGCATTGAGAGCAAGTGAGGAACTCCCTCTCCTCTCTCGTAGTCGTAGCCCCTAATCCACATGACCCACCCCCTCTCTCCTATAGTCCTATCCATTCCCTCCCCTTCCCTCTCTCCAACGTTGTCAACACAACAATAACAACGTGCCCAGTATATCCCGCTTAAAACAGGGTGTGGGAGGTCGAGTTGTACGCACCCTTTCCCCGACTAGGTCGAGAGGGTGTTTCCTAGTGACACAAGACAAGTCCTCGAAGACAAGACAAGACTCCACACCATAAACAACTCCAAGAAAATAAGAAAAAACAGACAACATACAAGATTTAAGAAAAATAAGATGCGCACATAAACAAGATGAGACGACAGGAAAGCGCGATGTTGGAAACACTGCACCCTACTAGTATTCGACAATTCTAATAGCACTCCTCCACCGCACTCTATCGCGTGACACATTTCCTCAGTGAGTCCCAAAACAGCCAGGTCTTGTTGAACCACTTCACCCCAGCTCTTCTTTGAACGACCTCTACCTCGCAAGACACTGTCGATATTTACTCTCTCTCTCTCTCTCTCTCTCCAATGTTGCCGACTTTTTAAAACAAACAGAGACTCTCCCGTATTATTTTTTTCGTTTTCACCTTTTTTAATATTTAAATGATTTTTTTAAAAATACAAAGTCCCTGTTTGAAACAGCGACTTTTTTATTTTAATATTTTTTAAAAAAATCTGGAGTAAAGTCGTTGTTTCAAACAACTTTAGCCTATTTTGACTAAATCCCAAAATAGTTTCACATTTTTGGCTATTTCGCAAAAAAAAAAAAATGGTTTTTTTGGCTAATTGAAAAAAAAAATCTTATTTTTGACGTTTTATTGGGTATATCTATGCTCAATCATGATCATAATCATCATAAGTATATAGCCAATGTTATTTACACCACAAAATTTACTATTTACACCACATATCCCACTTTATATATATATATTTTTAAATACACCTTGCTCCTCTTGAGTCACACACCTGCCCCTCAAGAGGCCCAGGGTATTTTACATTAAAATTTCCTGCGTCTCTTGAGGGACAGGTCTGTGACTCAAGAGGAGCAGGAGTGTTATTCAAGAGGCGTAGGTGTGGTGTATATAATAAAATTTGTGGGTGTAAATATTATCAATGTATTCCTTCAATAGATGTGTTATTTACATGTGGTATTCCTTCGGTAGATGTGTCAATGTATTCCTTTAATTTTTACGGCTTTTCTTAGTGATGATGGTTAATATATCTGGTGATGATTTTACTTCTAAATAAAATAAAATAAAATCATTATGTCTATTATTTCCGAGTTAATAGTTTTCTCGAAAAAATTTCATTGTCATTCTTTAAAAAAAAATCTAATTCCAATATATATCTTTCCTATTTTAAAAACTAGATATAAACCGTAATTGTTGTGGTAATTACTTATATAGTATAATAATAACTAGTACAATCCCCGCACCATGGCGCGTCTGTGGGAAAAAAATTTATTATAAGGATAAAAAATATGAACGAAAAAAATACAAAAAGTGACTTATGTTAACAAATCTATTATTTATTATTTATTATAAGAAGTTAAATACAATATCACGAAAAAGGTGTTGGGAAACGGTGCGAAGTTGTTGTACTTCCACGAAATATCACTTGAAATCTCACTTATCGGTGTCCACAATCCCCACAATTTGAGCGTTAAACTTCGTCCATAGGAATCCTGGAAAAAAAAACTAGTTTGTTTATATGAATGGAAGTATGAGAGGGGTAATGAGATTGAGAAGGATATAAACAAAGTACCGCTTCTTTTGTGTGTCTATAGCATCAAAAGTCTCTTTCATCGATTCGGCTCTTCCAGGTGAGCTACTGTCGCACCTTCAGCTGCAATAAGATGATTTCTTGCATTCAGTCAAGTAACGGGTAGTCGGGAACACAAAAGATCTAACTCAAAGCAGCCATAAAGCACTTTCCAAAAAAACACACACGGGAACACGAGGAGAGGAATAAATAATCATAAAATAGATTCAAAAACAAACATGACACCACCATAAAACACACATAAGTAACATCAAGCTGATTAAAGAGCACGCATAGATTCAAAAAATGCATAGCGAAGAAACAGTAAAAACATAAGTTTTGAATCACATACCAGATGGTGCTTCTGTGAAGGAGTTCCTCATGTTTGGTTGGGAAGAGCTAATGCCATATGAAGAGGATTTAAAACCATGTATGCCAGAAATCTTGTCAAGTTGCAATATATATATATGAACAGAAGACCCTTGTGCATTCACTAATTGCAACTGAGAGTTCACCCCACTTTCTAATGTACTGAGGCTGGGGAATCTGTCATTGCAACAGTGGAGGACATGGCTTTCTAGGCCTATGTAATGCCGAGTATTTGCTTCTCAAGGATTGGAAGTCCCTCTTTGTGGAAAGGTTAAATGTTGTTTCTGGGAATTTGCAAGTACTGCAAAATATTCTATAACATCTGCGTAAAGAACTTGAGTTCATCAACCTTATCTGACTTGGTTTGTTGAGAAAGGGAGTCATGTTGGCAGAAGAATAATTGAATGTGCATGAAAAATGCTAAGAATAAGATTTCTATGGCATTATGTACACATATCCAGCACATATATACAAAGGCACAAAACCATCGACAAATTTGGCATTGGATATCTTACAGGAAGTGCCACTGCAACATCTGCAACTACAATAAGGCAATTTACCATGCCTTCTACCGAAAGAGATGAGGAACCTTACAAAAAAAAAAAAGAATCTCAAAAACACATTATGAAAGAGGTAATGAGATTGAGAAGGATATAAACAACATACCGCTTCTTTTGTGTGTCCATAGCCTCAAAAGTCTCTTTCTTCAACTCTTCCAGATGAGCTTTGGCAATCTTTTCCAACTCCACTTCATATTTAGGCAAGTCTCCTTTGCGAAATCCAAGCTTATTTTTCAGGGGGTCAGGTAAATACAATAGTAGATGAGATGGACTGATTATATACGATTGAAAGACGAATTGAATCTTAACAAACAGTAGGATATAACGCTTTAGCACATAGTCTACCTAAAATAGAAGATACAAAATCGAAACACAATGCCACATTATTGATATATATATATATACACACACACACATTCATGGATATATATATATACACACACTGAATGTTCAGAAACATAGTGTGGTGAGAATAATTGTGCTTATATGATGTCCAAGGAATTATATAAACTAAAATAAAGAGGGACACATTCATGACGAGTGGTAAGTAAATATAATAGCTTAGGGGTAAAAGGATAATTTGAAATATCAGAGATAATCTGAATGAAAAAAAATTAAAAAAAAAAAAAGGATTTCGAAAAATCTGAGATTTTAGGTAATTGGGATGAGAGGAAATCAGAAATTAAGATATGTATTAGGATAAGATAATCTGAACGAATTAAAAAAAAGGATTTCGAAAATTCTAAGATTTTGGGTAATTGGGATATTGGGAAATAGGATATGGGATAAGAGGAAATCAGAAATGAAGATATGTATTAGGATAAACTTGAATAGAATCTCATATTTTAGGTAATTGGTTTTTGTAGAAAAATACCAGTTGAGATGATACATGATAGGATATGTGAAAGATAAAAAAATGAAATATCATATTCTTTTAATGCCTAAAAAATATCATATTCTTTCCCCTAAGCTATCTTATAAAAGAGGATAACCCTGCTTTAGTACCTTTTGGAAATTAGGTAACTGGCATGTATAAGATGATCTATAAGGTACTTTATATCATATACAACAAATATGAAGTTCAAAGAAATGCACTGTAATTATTTTCATTAAAGATTGAACAAATAAAATAGAAAACACAAGAAGAGTTTGGGAAATCCATGAACATATAAAAATCCTTTTCTTTCCTGTCATTCTGAACTGACAAATAGAATTGTTTAAAGTTGAGTGAGCTTTATTTACGAAATCTAACGAGATCTCTAACTCCACCTTTTTAACCTCAAACGTCTCAACATATGCAAACCACTCATCCATCTCTTTGGGAAACTTAATTTCAGCATTTTCAAACAAATGAAGCTGCACTATCCTTGAGATGAGGTAAGGGATTTACAATCCTAGACTGATTCTCAAGTAAAGAACCAAAAGCTTCCCTTTCCCTGAGATTAGCAAGTATTGAAACTAATTGGATGAAATCCTTACCAAAACCGACCCACACTTGAAACACACCACGCCAGAAACATCAGCACAAATACACCTCTTAACACAATTCAGCAGATATTCACTAATGTCTAAAGAAATTTAGCCCAAAGTAACCATAATTCACTCAAAGCGTTAAAAACCTTTTGGATTCTATGGCAGCAATTGGTCATAAATTTCATTCGTTTCCATACATGACGGCATGATTGAAAGGGAAGAAGACACAAAAGCCGACAGAGAACGGACCTTGCATTTGAGAATATGAGCAACGAAGCATTCAACTTCGAAGCTGGATGAGAAAGAGTATGAGAGGAGGCAGAACTGGTCGGAGGTGAGAATGGAGGTGGCGACCTCCCAAGCGGCGTCATTTTGCTGGAACTGAATCAGCCATTGGTTGGCGGTGAGAGTTTGACAACGAAACCGGACGGTGAGAGTTTGAATTTAAGAGATCCTCGACGAATTGGGTATGTTTTGTGGAAGAAAGGCAGAACCTCACTTTGATGGCGTAGAACTCCAGGCGAGGAAGGGGAAGAAGCGGTGTGAAGATGAAACCGAAACGGGAGAGGTTTGGAGGCGGTGTGATAGCTGGGAACCCTAGCCCGCTTCTATGATTCTGGGTATATGAAAATTAGAAGGGAAAAAAAATTGAAAGGAGTAATAAAACGTGATTGGTCAAATTATCGAAATTCAAGGACTAATCGCCACCTCAGCAAACTCTTCTGACTTAAAGTTATATATAGATATAGATTATAAAAAATACAAAGTAAAGCAAATTAATACTACATCCGTCCAAAAATACATGTCCTTTTACTTTTTAGCACGTATTTTTAGGAGCTAAAAACTATATAAAATATTAACTTTTTTATTTAATTTTTTTTTAATAATGATAAACTTATTATCAATAAGTTTATAATTATTAAAAAAAATTAATAAAAAAATTAATATTTTATATAGTTTTTAACTCCTAAAAAAACGTGAATGAATAGTAAAGGGACATGTATTTTTGGACGGAGGTAGTACAAGTTTCTACCGAGTCTGACAATCTATAATATCATTGACTCGTGTTTCTATCCACCTTTCCCCGAAACGCTCTCTCGCAGAGATTTTCTAAAAAAACCCTCACCGCCACAACGTCCGTTCCACCGCCAGCCTCTCATGCCGGTGGTCTGTTGAGCTCCGTTCTTCTCCTTCGGCGACACTTTTCTCTTCGGAGAGCCTAAATCTCTCACCGGAGAGCCCAAATCTCTCATCGGAGAGCCCCAACTACTCCCTTCGGAAAGTCCCGGCTCCATAGGTTGCTTCTCCTCGGCGACGTCGGCTCGGGCGATGTCCCTCGATCCTTGATTTGTCCACCTCCGTCTCGCCTCCGTTCCACGGCCTTTTTGGTTGCGGTGGTGGTCGTGACTTCTCTCTCCGTCTTCCTCGGTCTAGTCGAAATCCATTCAAAACCTAAATCGATTTGGGGCTTTTATGATTTTTTGGTTTTTGTCCCCAAATCCCTTTTCCCCCTGTCCTTTTGGTTCTCCGACCACTTCCCGATCCCGATCTCTTGTTTTCTCGGTCATGGTCGGACCCAAATCAATCCGGCGTTTGACGGGATATGCTTCCTAGTGTTGCGGCGCTCTGCCGTCGTCTTGCTGCGAATCTACGACGTTTGGTGGTGGCGGCGCATCTCCTTCCGGCGTGGCTCCTTTTCGTCCCCGGCGTCGGTGGTTCCCTCCGACCGTCTCCTGCTTGGCTTCCTCTGCATCCGTTTATCGCTGCATCTTCGGGTGTGTTGGAAGCTCGTGTGGGGGAGGTTTCGGGCCAAAATTGTTGTTCCGTTGGACCCAAGGCTCAAAGCTGGCCCGATACTGGAACAGTTCATAATATATATATATATATATAAATCTTTCGGATTTTTCTATTTATAAACTTCCTTTCTTATTTAAATTCGCTATTCGTAGGCATATTGAGTGCGGCGACAGGTGGTCAAAAACTCTCTCAAGGAAAAACCTTCCCCTGAGGGGCTACGAACTCTGGCTCCGACGGAGCCGACTCCGGCGTTGAGCACTGGTAAAAGCCCTCTTCTAGAGGCAAACTAAACCTCCTTCGGGAGCCTTAAACCTCCTTCGGGAGCCCAAATCCACCCCTTCAGGGTCGGTACTACTTCCCCCTAACCCTCCGCCTGCCGTGGTTTTTCCGACGCATGTTTCTTCACTCTGGGTCTTGGATCAGGTTTCTGTGGCTATGAATCCTATCCTCTACCCCATCTTCTTCCCATCTCGGTGACCGCCTCAGGTGGGTGCCGTTTTGGGTAGATTAGACTTGTCTCTCCTCTTTCCCTGGAAATCGATTACCGAAGAATCCGTCAATTCGACGCCTTTCCTTCCCGTTCTCCGTGGCGTGGGCTGTGTGTGGGCTTGGTCTTGTTCGGCCGAGTTCCTCTTTAGCCTGTGTTTTTGCGGCGCCGTACAAAATCCGGGTGCTTCCCCTCCGCTCATGTCTTTCTCCTAGGCGAGGTTCGCTTCTTAAAAAAACACACAATCCAAATTCCACCCATTCCTCCAGGGTCAAAAACTAAAATTCCATCCAATACCATGTATACATTGATCACTTCAGCCGAGCAAAACTGATCATTCTTACCCAACAGTAACAAATATATACCTCCCGGATCAAATGTAAAAATACTGTCATCATCTCGTCCAATGTAAGCCTCCAATCCTTTTAACACTCCAACAAAAATAATGATAAACCAATCACTTGACTCATTCGTTGGTTCATCACACAAACCAGTGGAACTTCCAGGATCAAGGATGATAGGAATTGATCCAACCTCCTTTCCAAGAATTTCAACAAGTCCCTGGTGCCCATTGAGCTCATCACTCTCATTTTGACAACCACCCGGATAGAAAAAAACCAAGTACAAATTGCAATCCATACTCCAAGCTAGCATATCCTCCCCAGACAATTTATCGAACACCTTATAGGCAACTATAAAGCTTTCAAATTTTTTGCCAGTTTCTTTCAGAATTACTCTATTCTGATCTAATAGCACAACAAAATCAGTCTTCCCAACCTGCATGCATTCCTTCTAATTCCTACTGTTATTTTGGAAGAAGCTTCTTAATTCACCGTTCTTGTTGATCAGCTGCTCCTCCAGCTCACTCTTTTGGCACGTATCATCTCGGCTTCTTTCTCCATCTTTTTGAGTCGTGCCGTGACGGAGGGAAAGTCGTTGATTCACCTCGCCAAAAATAAATCACAAACGAACAAACTAGTATAGTATGCAAGTAAGGGTCGAACCCTAGAGAATCAAGTATTTCTAAATATTGTGTATTTATCAATATAAAAAGAAAGGATTTTTATGAATAAAAGAAAATAATATTGACAAAAGCAAATAAAGGATAGAAGAAAAGTGTTTCCACCTACAAGTTCTCGACTTTGGTTGGTTTTATTGATCATCGAATCCTTTTCAAGCTATTATCGTTTCCTACGAATTCCTCCCGTCTTGGTTTATATAGATTAAAAGTCCTACGAGTTCAATTAATCCCTTACACCTCAATGCAACCTTAACACGATCAAGATTTAACAAAGAGATAGCAAATAGTCCCAAGAACTTGAGCATATAAATAACACCAATTAAACACGGTAAATCAATGTTTAAGATATATGTCAACTTCCTACATAATCATGCTTCAAACACGGAATCCACAATCTTATGCGTGCTACTACGGAAATAACACAAATACGAAAGTATTAAATCCTAGCATGAAATCAATATTATCAAGGTCGCGAATCAAGATAACATCAATAACATAATTAATATCACACAAAGAAGTTGAAAGAATTAAAGAGGAAAAATAACTTGAATTAGAAACTCACAAACCACCAACCAAGTCTCGAAAGTGTAGGCGGAAACTAAATACTTTAGCACTCCATAAACATAAACCAAAACAATTAGAAGAGAATTAAACTAAACCACCGTATACACGGCTCCTCGTCGTTCGTCTCGACCTCTTGTCTCTACTGATTATGCTCCGTATGAATGTATTGTATATATAATAAGCCACTATATCCTAATCTATCTAACAATCTATCCTAATTTATAATATATAACATAAATATATCTTTTTCTATTTATATACTTCTATCTAATGAAATAATGGAAAGTAATACAAAGCAGCACTTGTAAGCCGTGTTTCTTCCGTTTCCTTCCATATGAATTCATGAGGTGTTGTAGTGATTTTAACTTGGTCCACTCCGGTTCTCAAAAATAATCCTTTAAATTGCGACAAGCCTCCACATTTATAAGATTCAGCCCGAAAATACCTGAAATATATAAAAACACTAGTGTAGACTCCGAAAAGCAAATAATACAAAATAAGATATAAAATAAGTAAAAATGCTCTAAATTAATATGCAAATCTATTATTAAAACATGACTAAAATAGACTCTATCAAACCACCCCATGCTTAGACTTTTGCTCGTCCTCGAGCAACCTAAACACAAAACAAAGACTCTAAAAAGAAAGACAAGAGACTCAAAGAGATTCCTATGAATGATCACTCATCAGTACAGTTGTCATGGCTTTAGGAGTATTTATTATGTTAAGCTCAATATAATTATGACACTATGAGACCCACATCAAACCTTTCATACTCATTGCTTTAAACTCTAATTAGGTTCAGAGGATGCGTGCATTCAGAATGTATTGAGCAATCAAATTTATTAAGCACAATTAAAATTGTCAAAAACACCCATAGATTACTAGGCCTTTTCTATTTCGGATTTTCAATAAAGCACTTATTTTTTTCTTTTTGTTTCCAAGCATCTTCTAATTACTTTTTCTTCCTCTTTGCGTGAATTTTATTCTCCACAAACAGGATCGGTTACTAACCGTATTTTTTTTTCAATTCTTATGATTCTCAATTCTCGAGTGAATTTTATCCTCCTCGAGCATGCCATTATGTAAGTCTTTGCTTGGTTTATTTATGATTCTTTTCACTCGAGTGAATTTTATCCTCCTCGAGCGGTGTAAGTGAATTTTATCCTCCTTACACTCATCAACCCAGCACATATCAAATCACATCAACAATCACATCAAACAAATAACTGAATTTACTAGTGCTTTTCATCAGGGGTTTAGACATATACAATGGAAATCATAATAATTTTTTCAAAGATTGCTCTAAACTGAACATCCAACCAATAATCAAGTTATAACTAAAGCTCATAATCCAGATCATCTATGGAAATCTCACAAGTTTCATTATTCAATTAAAATTCAAGTTTATTAACTCTTAAGCCATGAAAAACCATAGATCATCATCGAGATCATATCAACCATAGAAACATCTCTCTATCACAACTAAAAGAAAAACTTAACAAATAAAAAAAAAATACTCAACAACTTACTACGACCATGGGATAATTATCAAATTCCTATAATGCAATGCATAAAATACGGAGCTACACATGAATTCCCCCACCCCATGCTTAAAATGTTACTTTGTCCTCAAAGTAAAGAAAAAGAAAGAAAAGAGGTAGAGGAAACTCACAATGTAAATCAGGCATTCAGACAAATCCTTCATCTCTTCGGCTCAAGATGAAGTAGCGGTGTAGCCTCTCAAAAGACAATGAAATTCAGCCACTTCTTATATTAATAGGACCTATCCAACACCACAAACAACAGAAAAACAAGCAAAACTTGCATAGAAATCATTAGTAATTCAGTTCAATAATAAAGGAATATCAATGAATAAAATTCAGCAAGATAGATGACTATTCCTAAGTACTAACACCCTTAAAACATCATAAAAAGAGCATAAATTACAGCTCAAGGCATTCAGCAGAATCTTTCACCAGCAACTTGGATGTAATTGACACTCGTGAACCTTCTAGGAGTTGGAAAAATATAGGCATCATGTCCTTTACCAAAGGTCCTGGCCAAGACACAAGGCAAAGAAAACACAAAAGAACAAACAATCCAACCGTCCAAGCATAATAACAACATCCAAGCTCAAAGAATAGCAAATATCAATTCAGCAGAAATCAGCACATCAACTCTTGCACAGTCACTTGGGACAAATTAAAAACATGGAATTCACGAGATTAATTAACAACAAAAGTGAGGGCAAAACCAATCGAACAATGAAATCTAAGCCTAGGACCAAGCAGGATACTTATAAGAGTTGTAGTTCATGCTCAAGTCACATTTAAAGTGAAAAATCAACGAATTCTAGTGACTTCAGAAGAGCAGAAACTAGCAAGATAAAATTGAAGCATAGACACCATCTCATAGTAACTAGGCTTGTCCAAATAAAAGCAATTAGAAATCAGAGCAAGAAGCCATATCCAAGAATTCCTTAAAATCAAGTATGTCATGAGCTAACTCAAGCAACAACTCCGTAATCAAAGAAAAATCAGCCCTATAGATCATGCTCGTCCATACTTTGCAACTAAATTCATGAATATAAAATCGATAGGGACACAGGGAGCATGAGACACACGAGAATTAGAGGCATGGGAATCTTAGCTCGAGAGCACAATTGAGCCAATGCTTTATCATGAGAAGTTCAAAGCAAACGAAACACCAAATTTATAACCATTAGCAAATCAGAGTAGCAATAATCCTTCTCAAACTAATCCGCCCAAAATAGGACAATAGAGCAACACCAACAGCATTACTTATGCAAAGAAAAACAATAAGTAGCACAATCTGTTCAAGGTAAATTAAGTGCTAACTCAGACAGTACCATCCCAATCACAAATCTCCAACCGAAAACATCATAAATCATTCATCAGTGACTCAACAACTCACAAATTCAGCATTATTAGACTTTAAATTCAACAATGCAGATTGAAACAGAGAAAGACTAACCTAATCATATCCGATTGAAATCGAACCTGAAGTCTCCTGGTGGTCCGGCGATGGTTCTTAGAGAGGGAGTATGGGGGAAAGCGGTGAACAGCAAGGTGAGGAGGAAGGGCTACTGCTGGCAATGGCGGTTGTTGGCGGTCGGCAGGAGATCGGCGCGGCGAGGCAATGCAGCGGTGGGAGGATTGTTGATGGCGAACGGCGACATCGGGGAATTGGGGACTAGCAGCGAAGGGCGAGGGAAGGAGAGGAAGTCCGGGGGGGGGGGGGGAATCCCGGCGAGGATAGAACTTGGTGCGAGGAGGCATGGCGGCGAAGAAAGAAGCGGGCAGTCCTTGGTTAGGGTTCCGTCGGGACAAGGACGAAGGAAACGGTGGTCTCAAATGGCTGGAGAGTGGTTCGATTGCACGCGGCCGGAGATGGTAGGAAAGGCGGTGAAGCGGCGATGGTGTGAGATGGCCGGTGAGGGTTTGAGAACGGAAAGGAAGAGGGAGACTGGAAGAGAGTTTTCTTCTTCTTCTTCTTTTTTTTTTTTTTTAATTTAACGAAAATAAAATAATAAATATATAAATGAATGCTAACTAAAAATAAAAAGAAAAATAAAAACGTACCTTAGTTGCCTCACAACAATCTCTCTAAGATCGATTCAGACATTGTTAAAGCTCTCAACAACTTGTCAAACTCTTGTGCACACATATTAAACAAGCATATATAATATAGTGATAATTTGAAACCAAATATTATTGCAGATAAGAATTGTTTCAACTTATCAAACAAACGAGCACGACTCTTTGTAGAGAGTGTATAATACCACCAATTCAGTTCTATTGGTGACTTTTCAAAATAGCAATTAAAAGGATCAATATAATCATCATTACCTTCCAAATTGCAAGAATTTACCTTTATTACTCCTCGAGCCTCAGCAGGTGACTCTAGACATGGTTCATCAACGGGGGAGCTCATAATGAATGCATCGGATGGAGTAGCAGACAAAACACATGAAACCTCATGCGTCGACTCATGAGATTCAATGTCAGAAAGCATGGGACCCTCTTCTCCATCGTCGATTAAATCATGGGTGCTTGTGTCTTGGCTTCCTTCATGTATCTCGCCCGACATCGGTTTGAAAGGTAAGGGTATGGATGCTAGCTTGTAGTCTTCTTCCACCTTCGCCATGGCACCCACGCAAAGGAAAAGATCCCACAATTCTGGCCAATCCAAACCACAAAAGCCTTCCTTTTTCAAAGATTTGGCGAATTCTCGTATTTCAGGAAGCATGCCATCTAAAACACAAACTATTTGTTCAATCAAATCATCTTGAATACCCTGTGAAGCACGATCGTCAACTAAATCTTTCACTCTTGCCAGGTAATGATGAAAGTATTATCCCTTGTATTGCCACAACTCCAACTCCATTGCAAAGAATTAGTAACGAGGTGTCGCAAACCGTAAGATAGGTCCACGGCGGGGATAGATATATATATACAAATATCAATAAACACACAAAACAAAGAAATAAACTTGATTCCCCGGCAACGGCGCCAATTTGACGGAGGTAAAGTCGTTGATTCACCTCGCCAAAAATAAATCCCAAACGAACAAACTAGTATAGTATGCAAGTAAGGGGTCGAACCCTAGAGAATCAAGTATTTCTAAATATTGTGTATTTATCAATATAAAAAGAAAGGATTTTTATGAATAAAAGAAAATAATATTGACAAAAGCAAATAAAGGATAGAAGAAAAGTGTTTCCACCTACAAGTTCTCGACTTTGGTTGGTTTTATTGATCATCGAATCATTTTCAAGCTATTATCGTTTCCTACGAATTCCTCCCGTCTTGGTTTATATAGATTAAAAGTCCTACGAGTTCAATTAATCCCTTACACCTCAATGCAACCTTAACACGGTCAAGATTTAACAAAGAGATAGCAAATAGTCCCAAGAACTTGAGCATATAAATAACACCAATTAAACACGGTAAATCAATGTTTAAGATATATGTCAACTTCCTACATAATCATGCTTCAAACACGGAATCCACAATCTTATGCGTGCTACTACGGAAATAACACAAATACGAAAGTATTAAATCCTAGCATGAAATCAATATTATCAAGGTCGCGAATCAAGATAACATCAATAACATAATTAATATCACACAAAGAAGTTGAAAGAATTAAAGAGGAAAAATAACTTGAATTAGAAACTCACAAACCACCAACCAAGTCTCGAAAGTGTAGGCGGAAACTAAATACTTTAGCACTCCATAAACATAAACCAAAACAATTAGAAGAGAATTAAACTAAACCACCGTATACACGGCTCCTCGTCGTTCGTCTCGACCTCTTGTCTCTACTGATTATGCTCCGTATGAATGTATTGTATATATAATAAGCCACTATATCCTAATCTATCTAACAATCTATCCTAATTTATAATATATAACATAAATATATCTTTTTCTATTTATATACTTCTATCTAATGAAATAATGGAAAGTAATACAAAGCAGCACTTGTAAGCCGTGTTTCTTCCGTTTCCTTCCATATGAATTCATGAGGTGTTGTAGTGATTTTAACTTGGTCCACTCCGGTTCTCAAAAATAATCCTTTAAATTGCGACAAGCCTCCACATTTATAAGATTCAGCCCGAAAATACCTGAAATATATAAAAACACTAGTGTAGACTCCGAAAAGCAAATAATACAAAATAAGATATAAAATAAGTAAAAATGCTCTAAATTAATATGCAAATCTATTCTTAAAACATGACTAAAATAGACTCTATCATGCCGTCAAAGCTTTGATCTCGGACTTAGATTCTCGTTCAATATCCTCGAGTTTCTTCGGCACATCGGAACACTGATCTTGTCTCTCTTTCAATGTCGCCTCTAGTTGTGATATCTAGGCCTTCAATCATTAGGTTTCGTCACTCGACACCTCAACTTACTTTGCTTTGATCTCCAACTCCTCTTCTGACTCCTTTTTTCAATTGTTTTCACTCATGAGCTGCAATCTTTCATCACCCCATCTCTCTGACTTGACCTTCAAATCATCAATGGTCTTTTCGGCATCTTGTAGCTTGGTCAGAGATGTTGCACATTCCGAACTCAGAGCTTCCTGCTCTTCATTTGATGCAGCAAGCCTCATCCTCAAGTTATGTATTTCATGATTTGCGGCTTCAAGTTCTTCTCGGAGTTCACCTATTACCCGTTGAAAGTTGTTTTGCAATTCTCCATTCTTACTGCCTTTTTCCTTAGAAGAATGGTCCCCCTTCTGAGTATGAGTCTGGTGAAAAGGTTGAGATTTTTTTTATTTCCCCTCTTCATATATTTATCATAAACTTTCTTCTTCAGTTCTCTAGTAAGGTTATGATGGAGTTCATAACGTGACTCGTATTGCTTGTGGTAATCCTTAACTAGCTCCTCAAGTGACTCTGGTCTACCAACATTGCAAGCTCTGTGTTCAGTTGTGTCTAAAATATAAGGAAAAAAAGAAAGAGATAAACAAGCATTAGAAAGCATACTACATAATAAATAAGCTTATATTGCTAATGAAGAATTCCATGAGCAAAACATCTATGAGAGTGGAAAAAAGAAGCTTACGAGTATGTGTGAAAAGATTTAGTATACTTGCACGGTTGTACAAAATCACTGACGGAAGGGAAACGTCGTTAGATTTCACCTCGCCAAAGAAATAACCCAAACAAACTAACTAACTAGCAACCTAGTATAGTGAATAAGTAAGGGATCGAACCCACAGAGAAACAAGTACTTCAATGCAATATATATATGTTTATCAACTATGACACTAACAATGGACTAGGGATATGAATGAAGATAAATAATGCAACTAAACTAAGATAGAGATGTGAATGAGAACAAAGAGAAGACAAAAGATAAGAGTGTGGTTTGCCTACAATTCACAACATTGGTCGATTCACTTGATCCTTGAGGTGATTTCAATATTACTCCTAAGCCTATGCCGCTAAGGTTGAATATTGATCCGCAAGGATACAATCATCTTATTCAATATCACTAAAGAATAACATTAACAATTCAAGTACTTAAGACTAATTGACATATCAATTCAATGCAATTAAGAAACAAAAGAACAACCCATTCGAACCCTAGAAACATCTACTTAATATAGATCTTGGAGTTGGAGTGAATTTTTTTTTGAGATTTTGAAATTTTATTCTCCATTCTAGAGATTTTTTTTTACCAAAGCTATTGGACTTGCTCTAATCCCTAATCCCTCCACTGTTTCGGTCTGCAAATCCTCTCCCAACTAATAAGCGGCCGATGTTGAAGATCTTTATTCCATAATAAAGTCCGATTAATCTGATCAAGCTCTTTGTGTATTGAGGTGGGCAACATAAAATTTTGCATTGTGTACTATTGTTGCAGGAGGATGGTCAAGTATGAAATAAATATAGAATAAAGATCAGACTGACTTCCCTGTCTCAGCAAATAAATACAAGACTTCCCCCCGTTGTAGTAGAAGGTTGTCAGGATCGAATCCACGAGGAAGCACGTCAGCAGTTCTTAGGTAGCAACAGATCTCACAACAGCAACAGAAAGACAGAAATAAAAGCAGAAAAGACAAAGCAAAGCAGAAAATAAAAGCAAAGACGGAAAATAGCGAAAGAAAGTAAAGAACAAAGCAAGACAGAGGCACTCGATCTCGACTAAGCCTACTCGAGATCGACAACAACAGAAGAAAACCTACTCGACCTAGACAAGACCGTACTCGAGATCGACGACAACCTACTCGATCTCGACGAGCTCCTCCTCTGTATCGACTAGAAAACTCAGAAAACTTAAATTGCAAATTTCGAACACAAACTCAGAATTTCCGACGAAATAAATTCGATATATAAAAGACTTCCAAAGCCAGGGTATCAACACCACAACGATAACCATGTAAAGTGACACATAAAGGGATAAAATATCATGCTTTCCATCAAACAACTTTCGTTATTAACAAATAGACATATAGAGGCTTTCGCATAAACCCTAATTGTTACTAACCCTTTTCACATAATTAACCCAAGTTGTATTAAGATCACTTTCGCTTCAATAATACAAACAAGGATCACCTTCAACTCTCGCAAAAGAATCATGCTCATAGGGATAGAAGACGAATTGCATAAAAAGATCTGACCTTTACCGCATCACCTCACATGGCCACCGTCGGGCTCACCCCAGCCCCAGAAGTGGGTGGACTACTCGCTCTTCATCATCAAGAAAGACATTAAATAACAAAAGAAACTAACTTGCATTGAATTAAATAAAGAAAACTTACAACCCACAAGACAAATCCGCTTTCGCCTTTCCACCTTGCTTGCTACAAACTTTCTCTCTCTACTCTACTTAAATGGAATTGATTGTGTTTCTGAATTAATGAAAAACCAGCCCCTAGGGCTTTATTTATAGCCTTCCAATCCTTGCTAACCAAGGATAGAATCTTCTATCTATATCTACTTAGAGCTTAAAGATAAATAAAAGCAATAAAGGAATTTAATCTAAAAGGAAAAGATAAATCTAAACTAGATAATATGTCTTCATGTTGATAGATCTTCCTTCCATAGATAGATGTTGATATATTTGGATAGATCCCGACCTACTCGACTTCCTTAGTGCCCAAGGATTCCCAACTCTACTCGGACTGCTCACATCGACGCGTTTCCAGAAGCTGGCCTACTCGATCTCGACAAGGGCTCGTCGATCTCGACTAGGATTCATCGTCGACTGGACTTCTCGGGTGACTCTGCTCGACATGCTCGGATCTGGGCTCCTGGGCGTCGTCGATCTCGACTAGGTTCTCCTCGAGATCGACTGGGGGTGTGGTCAAGGATGGCTTGCTGGGGATGTCGAGGACTCCTCCTCGGCATGGACTCGGACTGACGTCAGGGTTTACTCGAGCTTGACAAGGATCTCCTCGAGATCGAATAGAGTTGCTCGGCGTCTTCGTCCTCGGCTTCTCGATCATCTCCTCTTCTCGACTCCGGGTGTGGCGCTGAGGTGTCGTCGATCTCGAATAGGTTTTGTCGAGATCGAGTTGGCTTCCGGAGTCAGGTTGCCTCGGACTTGGTTTCCTCGATCAGGCTTTGTCGACCAAGTCTGCTCGGACTCTCTACTCGAGATCGAGTAAGGTGTACTCGACATAGAGTAGCTCTAGCTTCAGCTCGGTTTGTCCTGGTTCTGTACTCTGTGATCTTGGACTTCTGTAGTTGCTTTCCGACCTTTTCTGACCTTCCTTAGAGTTGCTGTAAAATGCCTCGAATTCTGCGATTTAAACAGAAACTGGTGTAGACTCCATAATTTGGCAAATAAACATAAACTACATAGATTCTGTACTATCTTAGCCCAAATGAATGAAATGTATGCAGAAATCGATATAAACTTTACTGTAAAACATGGCAGATTCGGCTCACAACAAACACCCCATACTTAAGCTTGCTTGTCCTCAAGCAATACTTTTAATTGTCATTCAGGGGAAGAAATCAAAACTCTCAGCATCTTAGATTCATTCTTATATGTCCCTGCAATCAATTACCATTCTCGAAAAGGTACTAGTGTCACATATCCATGCATGTGCAATTATACAAAAGCAACATCTACTCACAAAAGGAGGGTTATGCAAAACATTCATTCGTGACAAAGCATTAATAATCAAGAGGACTTTAATTTAAGCTCAAATAAGGAGTAGATTGGTAAAAGGCTAAAGGTGGACAATTTTTGGCAATGTGGTGCTAATGATCCGGGGAAATGGAGTATTTCCAAATTGAATTTCCACATTCCTTCTCCATAAGATTCATCACCTTTCATATTGCTTTTTCTCAATAATAATGCTTTTACCTCTCTAACCTTAGCACTGCCTTCTCGCGAGTCGCAAATATGGGTGTCATGAATGACCCCGGATACTTAGTGCTTTGGACTCCTAACAATGTGTCCCATCTCTCCAAACTATTATCTCAGAGAGCAGGGTCAATCTACCTTTATCTCCTGAGGTGATTGGATTTTCTTTCACTCATTAAATTTTCCATATATTTCAAATAATTTCCTTCCAGACTCCAAATAATGATAACAAGACATCAACCATAAATCAATCTCCATAATGTAACATCATTCTCAACATAATCCCCGGATAAGGTAAAGAATGGCAATATTTTAGAACATGTGGAGCAATATATGAAATAAAGCATAATATGGCTTTTGTGATGCATAAGCATGAGTAAGGCTAGGATTATAACAATGAGCATGTATATGGAAATATAAAGTCCTCCGTCATCTTATCATGCACATGTCAAAAGCAACATCAAATTTTATCTCCTTTCATGGTTTTCAAGAAATAATGCACTTCATTGTGACTTCCCTTTACTAGGCAATTTCATGCTATATCTCTAATGAATCAATTTTGCATCGTCGAGTTCAATTTAAGCTTCTATGACATTATTCAAAAAATTTCAAATGGGGGTCATTTTTCTCAATTTTGGAAATCATGCATATAAGCACATAAATCTACAGTGCATTCCAAAATAGCCATGTAGCAATTCGGGGTCATTTTTATAAAACTTTGGAAAACATGCATATGTAAGCACATAAATCTATAATGCATTCCAAAATAGCCATGTAGCAATTCAAAGAAATAATGCACACATAATGTCGAATATGGCAAATATGCATAATGTAAGCCCTTCCCCCACCCCATACTTAAACATTACAGTGTCCTCACTGTATAAAAACAAGGGTAAAGAAAGAAACTCACTAGACTGGTGTGCAGGGCTTCTAAATTTCGAATGGAAGCACCTCCTGGGCCGAGTCTGAATATAGCTTGGTTCTATCCATGGACCTGAAAAGTATGGAAGACATATACCCACAAAAGAAAAAAAAAACAAAAAACAAAAAATGTTCAAAAACCAAAAACAAGCAAAAAAAACAATGACCCAAAAAATGTCCTAAAAAAGTCTATGTACAAGCTCTAGATTTTATAGTCGCTAGGCCGACTTTTCCATTTAGCTCAAGGTGGCATTTGCAGGGCCCATGTAGCTTGGGCCTCAAATAAGACTCCATTCTTGTCCATCAGCTGCAATCCTCCAGAATGGATCTTGTTTACCACGAAAGGTCCCATCTAGGGGTGGAATTGGTATATTACCAATTAGTTTTCACCCTTACCGTCTACCAACCAATTAAAATTGGTAATGATAAATTTCATACCATTACCAACCATAAAAGCTCGTGTACCAATTTAATTGGTAACCGGTATAATCGGTTGGTAATAGTTGGTAATGGTAAAATACCAAGTTCTTCGTAATAATAGCATGCAACTCCAAATTAAATAAAAAATAAGTACCAAAATAAACGCACTTACCAAATTAAATATCAATTCATACAATTCAGGAGGAACCCTAAATCTAAATATTAAAATGTATGCGGAATATTAATTTTTTATTCTTTAATGGATATTCTGCATCAAAAATCTATCCCCTCATTTCTATTCTTTTAGTAATATATATATATATATAATATAATTTTTTAAATATATTTATATATAATCGGTTGGTAATGGTAATACCAATTTCGCCAACTAAATTACCATTACCAACCAACTTTGATGAATTGGTTCGGTAATACCGTACCAATATAATTGGTAACCAATTTAATCGGTGCCAATTTAAATTGGTTCGGTTGGTACGGAATTGGTTGGTTTGTATTGGTAGTTTTGACCCAGCCCTAGTCCCATCCGCTTCTTGTTGAATTTGTTAGGGAACCAATGATCCTTTGATTTAGAGACATAGAGCTTGTCTCCAACTTCATATTCCTTAGGCTCATCATTGGATATCCTACATAAGTGCACATACCAAGGCAAACCTCTCCCATGTATAGATAGATCTTTAATGGAAATTGGAGAAGAAAGATCCATACCTTGGCTTACCTTCGCAGAGACGGAATCGGGGACCACAGTGTTTGGTCGATCTCGACTAGGGCTAGTCGATCTCGACGAGGATGCTGGTTCCGGTGGTGAGCTGCTCGAAGATGCAGAAGTCGATGAAGGGGAAGGCTTGTCGACCTCGAGTGGCCTACTCGATCTCGAGTAGGATTCTTCTCCTGGAGGCTTCAGTGTCGAGGAAACATGGGCTGGTGGTCGATCTCGACAAGCCTGGTCGAGATCGAGGAGCCTGGGTCGTCTGGTGGAGTCAGCATCGAGGAAGCAGGTGCCCGAGGAGCTTGGTCGATCTCGACTTGCCTACTCGATCTTGACGAGCCTGGCTCTTCAGGGTTGCCGCTCGACGATGCTGGTGCTGGTGGAGGTTTCTGTTTTTGGTCGAGGTCGACTAGGGTCCTCGATGTCGATTAGCCTTGGTCGATCTTGACCCCATACTTGGTTCCTGTTAAGGCATCCGAAAAATAATTAATCTATAACGAGGTACCTTGGTTTGTGTCGATTGGATTTTCTGTGTCCTCTTTTGGGATTGCCATGATCTCCTCCACCTGGGTCTCCATGTCCCTCTTTTCCAGCTCCTCAGGGGTCATATTTCTGACCTTGGGTTCCCCGCAGGTGATGTAGCCAGCTTTTATAGATTTGACCTCTTCCATTGGACCTGTATGCCTTTCAGTTTTATTAAAGGAATACTCAATTACCTCATCGCTGATGTTGAAGGTGAGCACTCCTTTCCTTACGCTTATGTTGGCATCCACCGTCGCCAAGAAGGGTCTCCCTAGAATAATTGGACAAGCAAGATCTTCTTGCATATCAACAACTAGGAAATCAGCAGGGACAAAGAATTTACCTACTTGTACTGGCACATTATCCACCATGCCTGTCGGAATGACCACCGTGTTGTTGGCCATGTAAAGTCTAGCATCCACAGGCTCTAGGGCACCTATCTTAATCTTGGACCAAATTGTTAAAGGCATTATACTTACACTAGCTCCAAGATCACATAAAGCATTAATTTTGTATGGACCAAATCCAATAGTTATAGCAAACTTACCTGGATCCGGCCTCTTCTCCAATATGTCCAGATGGCTGCATTCCTCTGTAATTTCAGCCATTGATCGTTTTTTGCTCAGAATCTCCTTCAGGAATTTGACATAGGATGGTATTTCATTGAGAGATTCTGTGAAGGGGATGGTGACGTTGAGTTTCTGAAGCATCTTGATGAAGCGCTGAAATTTTTTCTCTGCCGGGTCCTTTGGAGATTTTGTTGGGAAGGGCAGCTTCTTTTTCTGATTCGGAGCCAGAACAGATGTCGGAGGTGCTGCAGGCTGCTCGACGTTGACTAGGGGCTCCTCGACATCGACTAGGTCCTTGTCGATCTCGACCAGATTGGGTGGCGTCGAGTTGCTGTGCAGTGCAGACGAAGGTTTCTGAAGTTTCTCCTCGAGATCGACGAGGCCCTCCTCGAGATCGACTACAGTGTCGTCGAGGTCGACCTGTTGTTCTTCGTTGTTCTGCTGCTTTCCGACCTCTGACTTTTGCAGTTGATGGCCGCTTCTGAGTTTTATAGCAGCGATGTGTCCAGTCTTTCCCTTAGGATTTGGTTCTGAAGATCCAGGGAGCGCACCTGAGTGTCTGGGGATTCCTGCTGCTAGCTGACCAATCTGTGTATCAACTGATTTTCTCCATATATCAATTTCCCCAAGCCTAGAGTTGACACCTTGCATCTGAGTATAGACGGAGTGGAAGGATTGTCTAGTTTCTGAGTGGTTCCTCCGTATTTCCTCCAGGACTGTCTGTATATCATCCTTTTTCTGGTCCCTTTCCGGATGTCCTGGAGCTTTGTAGGGCGGGGGGTTCCTAGGGACACCTTGGTTCCATTGTGGTTGCTGAAACCTTTGGTCCCCCATGTAGCGATTGGGACCCCCTGCGTAAGCTACCTCCTCATGATGCTCTGCCATCCTGACTTGCTTTGTGTGTGGGCACTCAGGAGTGGTGTGCCTTTGCGATCCGCATTCAATACAAGGCTGGTTGACAGAGAGATACTTTACTTGTTTGAGGAGCTTCTTATTCTGATCTCTGTAGTATTGCTCCCTAACATCTGGATCAATTTCTTTTGGAGGCTCATAGAGGGGCATGTATGGTGCTGGCCTGGCATAGGGGTTCTCTTCATAAGTTGCAGTAGACCAATACTTGTTGTCGTAGTTGGTGAGCTTCTCTAGCACATGATAGAGTCTATTTTAGTCGTATAATTGCATATTAGATTAGGTCATTTTCATGTATATTTTACATATTTTATAGTTAATTTGTTATTATTTAGTTTTCGGAGTCTACACCCGTGTTTTATTGATTTCAGGTATTTTGAAGCGAATTATACGAGATGGGGCCGAGATACTCATAATAAATGGAAGATTGGGCCGAGCTACTCAAAATATACGAGATTGGGGTTGATGAATTTCATACGGAGGGAGCGCAGCCCACACACGGAATGTAGTGCTGCTTGTTACTACTTCGTTGTTTTATTAGAAATTGGATGTTAGTTAGATAAAATATTAGATATATTATAGATTAGATATATGTTAGGAATACTATATATATTTACATTCATACAACGGCAAGTACACCGCAGCCGACTAACGTTTTAACCCTAAATCCTTATTATGTTTTGTCTTATTTTTATGGAGATCTAAACTCTCCCGTTTCGTCTATTGATTGAAGCTTTGATTTGATAAAGTTGTGAGATTTCTATTCTTGTTCTATTCCTATTGATTCCTATTGATTCTTTTGCGAATATTGTTGATTTCTTCTAGTCCGTACAACTAGTTGAGATTATTGCTAGGATTTTGTAGATTCCTCGTAGCGAACCTTAATCCATGGTAGCAATCATGCATTTTTAGGACTCGTAGGACTAAACTGGTGTGTAGAGAATCAATTACATGTTAAATATTGACTCGTAGCTTGATGTTGCATGTATCTTGGTTAATCCTTAATCTTAATGCTACTATTAGGTTAAATCTTGACCGTGTTAAGGTTATCTAATTAGTAAGAGTTACTAGGACTCGTAGGACTAGTAATTTACACAAGATTAGGACAAGAACAATAATAGGATGAAAAGAGAACTTGAGGAAGAATCGAGGATCAACCGGTCAAATTAAAGTGGATATTTGTAGATGAAACTATCTTCCTAATTGTTATCTTCGTTATTTGTTTATAGTTTATTTTCTTTTCTTTCTTATTCTCATCACACCAAAACCCCTCTTTTGTCTTAATTGGTAAATAAACTTAACTTAGGAATAACTTGATTCTCTGTGGGATCGACTCGTGCTTACCACGCTACATTAGTTAGTAAGTTCGAATTTATTTTGATACGGTTTAGGCGACTAAAAAACCGTACATCAAATTGGCGCCGTTGCCGGGGAATCAAAGTTCATTTCTTTGTTTTTTGTGTTTATCAATTTTTGTATATAACTTAACTTTGTTGTGAACCTATCTTACGGTTCACGACACCCTTACTACTAACATTTTAAGATGAGATTAATGCAGTGTCAAGGGGAAAATTTTCACCATTATTTCACAAGAGTGCATAATTTATTGGACGCCCGTTATGCAAGGGGTTACCAAGATAGTTTGCAAGATATGGTTGTTTGTGTACTTGAGGGCATGACTCATGAGACCAAATAACTTGCCGAGTCTATGAGTAACGGAGGCTTGGAAAGCTTCAACTTATCAGAGATGTGGGATTTTTTCTGCTACATGGGTCACCAGGTGGAGCAGGAAGAAGCTTTCACACGCCAGGTTATGTTGGAGGAGGTGCTTAAAAGGATGGAGCGAATTGAGGAACAATTGAACCAACTTAATCAACCGGTGAGTGAGTTGGTAGTAGGGCAATGCTTTATTCCTCAAGTTGATGAAAGCCAAGACACAAACAATGATGATTTGATCGATGAGAGCCCGATGCTCCCTTACATGGAGTCTCATGAGTGCACGCATGAAGACCCATGTGTTTTGGCTCCTATTTTATCCGAAGAAATCATCCCTGACTTGCCTATCAAGGAACCATGTACCGAGTCGATTGATGTGGCTCCCGAGCAAGGTATTGATATTTCTTACTCTTTTGTGAATTTTGGTGGATATGCAGACCCTTGGGAACATTACTTTGAGAAGCCACCAGCGGAACTGTGTTGGTGGTATTACATACCCTCTGCAAGGAGCCATGCTCGAATATTTGATAAGTTGAAACGGTTTTTATCTACAATATTATTTAGTTTCGATTTATCATTTTATTATATGTGCTTAATTGATATGTGTGCACAAGTGTTTGACAAATTGCTGAGGGCGTTAACAATGTCTAATCTTAAGTTGGAAAGAAACCCAAGGTATGTTTTTTTTTTCCTTATTCGTTTTATTTTATGTTAGGATTAATTTTTATATTTCTTTATTTATTTTCTTCTTAAAAAAAAAAACCCCTTCCCGTCTCCCTCTTCCTCTCCCACTCTACCCATCTCAACCCGTTGGAGCGCCGCCGCCTGTTCCTCCAGCCTCCGTCTCCACTTCCTATCTCTCCGTTCGTTTTCCGCCCCACCGCCGTCCTCCTATTGATCTCTAGACCACCGCACCAGCCACCACACCACCGCACCAGCCCCGGCGTTCACCAGAGTCTCGCCATCAACAATCGCACCGCCGCTGCTCGTCTCGACGCCCTCTTCCTCTCCACGCGTTGTCAGATACTCATAGCGAGTATAATGGTTGATTCTGTCCTTAGTGACTTGATCAAGAGAGTTGAAGAAGATCTCCTGAATGACGTAGGGTGGCCGTCCATGAGTAGGGCAAGATCGCAGAAGTTCCTTGTAGCGCTCCCATGCCTTTGCCAGCGGTTCCCCTTGCTTCTGTTTGAAGGCGGTGATTTTCTAGCGGAGATGTACTGTTTTGGCGGGTGGGAAGAATTTGTTCAGAAACTCTTGCTCTACTTGGGCCCAGGTTGTGAGCGATCTTGCTTTCAGCCCTTCAAGCCATTTCAGTGCAGGCCCAGCGAGAGACCAGCGAAAAGATTTCATCTTGACATATTCCAGGGTTGTACCTTCAGCAAGAGTACGACACATGTCAGAAAAGTTTGTAATATGTTCTAGAGGACACTCATTAAATCTACCATAAAAGGCATTATTTTTAAGCTCTATAAGAAATTGAGTGCGAATTTCAAAAGAGTTGTCATGGATTAGAATCGCCGATTCAGGCACGACGAGCGTTGGATGCATATAATCCTCTGCCATGGTTGGGTATTGGGCAAGCTCAGCCTGTGCTTGTTCCCTTGCTGCTTTCTCAGCGGCGATATCAGCATCTTTAGCGACCAATTCCCTTGTAAGCCTTGCGATCAGTTGTTCCTGTGTCTCCGCAGCTGCCATGGCTCTTTGCAGTTTAGCTCTGATGTGTAGAAGACGCTCTGGTTCGTCTAAGCCGTCAAACTCAGGTGGTTGACCAGAACGGCGCATACACCTGCAAAGTAACTCAAAGAGAACGTGACTTTCAACTACCTAAGGCGCGAATGATAGCTTCCCCGGCAACGGCGCCAATTTGTTGTTGCAGGAGGATGGTCAAGTATGAAATAAATATAGAATAAAGATCAGACTGACTTCCCTGTCTCAGCAAATAAATACAAGACTTCCTCCCATTGTAGTAGAAGGTTGTCAGGATCGAATCCACGAGGAAGCACGTCAGCAGTTCTTAGGTAGCAACATATCTCACAACGGCAACAGAAAGACAGAAATAGAAGCAGAAAAGACAAAGCAAAGCAGAAAATAAAAGCAAAGACAGAAAATAGCGAAAGAAAGTAAAGAACAAAGCAAGACAAAGGCACTCGATCTGGATTAAGCCTACTCGAGATCGACAACAGCAAATCGACAGAAACTGAAAAATCGACAACAACAGGAGAAAACCTAGTCGACCTAGACAAGACCGTACTCGAGATCGACGACAGCCTACTCGAGTAGAGAGTCGGGCTCACCCCAGCCCCAGAAGTGGGTGGACTACTCGCTCTTCATCATCAAGAAAGACATTAAATAACAAAAGAAACTAACTTGCATTGAATTAAATAAAGAAAGCTTACAACCCACAAGACAAATCCGCTTTCGCCTTTCCACCTTGCTTGCTACAAACTTTCTCTCTCTACTCTACTTAAATGGAATTGATTGTGTTTCTGAATTAATGAAAAACCAGCCCCTAGGGCTTTATTTATAGCCTTCTAATCCTTGCTAACAAAGGATAGAATCTTCTATCTATATCTACTTAGAGTTTAAAGATAAATAAAAGCAATAAAGGAATTTAATCTAAAAGGAAAAGATAAATCTAAACTAGGTAATATGTCTTCATGTTGATAGATCTTCCTTCCATATATAGATGTTGATAGATTTGGATAGATCCCGGCCTACTCGACTTCCTTAGTGCCCAAGGATTCCCAACTATACTCGGACTGCTCACATCGACGCGTTTCCAGAAGCTGGCCTACTCGATCTCGACAAGGGCTCGTCGATCTCGACTAGGATTCATCGTCGGCTGGACTTCTCGGGTGACTCTGCTCGACAGGCTCGGATCTGGGCTCCTGGGCGTCGTCGATCTCGACTAGGTTCTCCTCGAGATCGACTGGGAGTGTGGTCGAGGATGGCTTGCTGGGGATGTCGAGGACTCCTCCTCGGCATGGACTCGGACTGACGTCAGGGTTTACTCAAGCTTGACAAGGATCTCCTCGAGATCGAATAGAGTTGCTCGGCGTCTTCGTCCTCGGCTTCTCGATCAGCTCCTCTTCTCGACTCCGGGTGTGGCGCTGAGGTGTCGTCGATTTCGAATAGGTTTTGTCGAGATCGAGTTGGCTTCCGGAGTCAGGTTGCCTCGGACTTGGTTTCCTCGATCAGGCTTTTTCGACCAAGTCTGCTCAGACTCTCTACTCGAGATCGAGTAAGGTGTACTCGACATAGAGTAGCTCTGGCTTCAGCTCGGTTTGTCCTGGTTCTGTACTCTCTGATCTTGGACTTCTGTAGTTGCTTTCCGACCTTTTTTGACCTTCCTTAGAGTTGCTGTAAAATGCCTCGAATTCTGCGATTTAAACAGAAACTGGTCTAGACTTCATAATTTGGCAAATAAACATAAACTACATAGATTCTGTACTATCTTAGCCCAAATGAATGAAATGTATGCAGAAATCGATATAAACTTTACTGTAAAACATGGCAGATTCGACTCACAACATGTACATCGGTTGAGTTGATAAATTAGAATTGATTAAAATTGCACACCCATGTTGTGAATGAGCATTTGAACGCCATTTTCTTAATTGGTCTTTAAATTTACATATGATATCTTCGAAAGTGTGTTTGTTTATTCTTCCATTGATAATCAGACAACCCAGATATTTTTCCAAAGAATTTTCGTTTGTAATATTTAAGCAGTTACGAAACTCTAGAATCCGATTTTTTGAAATGTCTTTTGTGGCTTGGAAGCTTGATTTATTATAATTAACGTTTTGTCATGAGACTTTACAATATGTATCAATTATTGTTCTCACTTTTAGTCCGACATCTACACTATCTTTTGTGAAAATAATGACGTCGTCAACAAAGGAAAGAAACAAAACCCGAGGGCCATTCCTACCGAAAGAAAACCCAATAGTGCTTCTATCCAAAAAAAATTCAGCTGAGAGTTTCCGTGCACGGATTTCGGCACCAAGAATAAATAAGAAAGGGGATAGAGAGTCCCCTTGTCGAAGTCGTCAGGAGGGGAGGAACATATCAGTAGGGCCATTGTTTACTAACAATGAGAAAGAAACAGTAGTTACACATTCCATTACCCATGACCCATGTTATAAAAGTATCGTAGAACACAAATTTTTCTAGCACATTTTTCATAAAATTCCAATCAATTCTATCATATGCTTTCTCCATATCTAATTTTATCGCCAGCCAACCATCACGACCCTTAGGTGATCGAAAAGAGTGAAAGATTTCATAAGCTAAGAGCACCTTATATTGAATAGCCCTATTTGACACAAATGCACCATGTAAATGGTGAATTAGTTTGCCAATAATTGTTTTGATTCTTTCTGTTAATACTTTTATATAATTTTATATAGAGTTGAACATAAACTAATTGGATAGTAGTGACTAGTAGTAGTCGGGTTATCTCATTTCGGAAGAAGAGAAATAAACGAGTGATTTATTTGTTTAAGAATTTTTCCAGAATGGAAATCTACCGGACTGAGATGTGATCCTCTACAACATCCCCTACTCCATAAAATATTTTTGACATATATTTAATCTTATTTTTTTTTTAAAAAAAATCATATTTATAATCTTAACATCTATTTTTATATATTTATAAAATTTTGTTTTAAAAAATCATGTTTTACAATTTTTGACAATTAGATTTTATAAACTATCGCCTTTTTAATTTTTAAAAATTTTAAAACATCATTTTTCAAAATAAAATTTTATAAATATGTAAATACAAATGTTAGAAATATAAATATAATTTTATATTTTTTAATATTAAATAAATAGTAAAATAAATTAGTGGAGTAGGTAGGGGTGAAGTAGAAATTTGGTTGTAGGGATTCTTGTTTGGGACTTCTCGCATCAAATCTGCAAACAACAGAAACAGCTAATCCTAATGGGCGTTTTTGTCATCATAAATCTGTTAGAATCCAAGCTATTCTTCCATGGAGAATTGAGAGAGAAGAGAGATTATAGAAAGAGAGAGCGAGAGGTAGAAGAAGATAGGAAGGCTAATTGATTCATTGATTGATAACCGTACAATACACTAAGATAGATATTTATATCCCAAAACCCTCTTTCCTACTAATTACAATTATTATCCTTATTATATCAATTCCTAACATTACTCTCCTCTAGACCTGTCAAAACACAACTCGACCCGAAAACCCGACCCGAACGCCCGAAAAAATCTGGGTCAAGACCCGGGTTTTTTGACCCGGGATTTTATTTCGATCCGAACCCGAATTACCCGGTAATTTTCCGGGTAAACCGGGTCCGGGTCCGAGTCGACCCGGTCGGGTCGGAATTCTTTTTTTTTTTTATTCCATCGCTTATTCGCTCCAGAGTCCAGACAGTCCTCTTGTTCACTTTTCCGTTCTTTTGAGTTCTGAGTTCTCGATGGCTAAACCCTAGCCGGCCCCAATCGCCACTGGCAATCACGCAGCCGTCATTCCTAGTCGCCGCCGGTCATGAGACGCCGCCGCTGGTCAAGAGACGCGCCGCCGCTGTCACCCTTGTTTGCCGCTGCTGTGTTCGTCGCTATCGGTGCTACAGGTCGGGGAGTTGTTGTTCGTCGCTGTTGTCTACGCCGGTGAGGTCACTGCTCGTCCTCGACCCAAGCTCTAGTCCGAGGCTGTTGTCCGAAGGTGGTGAGGTCACTGCTCTTCCTCGACCCAAGTGTCTCTCAGAGGCTGCTGTACGGTAAGCCTATACATCTCTAATTCTCTATTGTGATTTTGTATGTTTAGATAGATGTAAACATTGAGCAATTGACAACCTCTATTGTGATTTTGTATATTGGTGCTCATCCTCTTTTGTGAATTTATTTTGCTGTTCTAAGACACCTCTCGTTTCCTACTTTTTTTTTTTTTTCATAATTCCCGAATTTTGTGGCTATTTAAGTTAGAATAATGTCCTGTAACAACTAAATGTGCAATTGACAGCCTCTAGTGTGAATTTTGTGGCTATTTCCGAATTTTGTGGCTATTTAAGTTAGAATAATGAGTAATTGTGGCTGCAATTCTTGGGTATTTGCAATTGGAACAACTGAATTATTGCATGTGTTGAGTTCTCAAGGGTAGGAAATCATGGTTAGTTCAATTTTGGGTATTGTAATTGGAAAATAAGTTGTGTTTGTGAGTTGGTATTTCAAATTGTTATAAAAATATGGTTAGAAAAGAGGTATATGTAAGAATTATAAATTTATAATGCTATTGCTATGTAATTTTTTTTTTGTTATGATGATTTAGGTATTGTGTTTGTATGAGTTTTATAATAATGTAGCTTGTCTATTTTAATTCTTAAAAGAATCATGTGAGGAAACTTTGATTCATTTTAATTTGTATCTCACACCATGCCACTCTTATAGTAACGATGCCACCACGACGACCTCCAATCAAAAAAGGTTCGACGAAAAAACCAAGTGGATCTTTGTCTCTAATGCCATTTCGAGGGATTGAGTATCAATTGTCACAGCTGAGTATTTGACTTGATTGGGAATTTGACACTTCTGTTTTGTGGCTTATCTATGTGTACCTTTTGTTGCCGTTATTTTCCTATTTATATTGGAACATGTGTACCTTTTGTTGTCGTTATTTTCCTATTTATATTGGAACATGTGTACCTTTTTTTGTCGTGATTTTGCAGTACGAACATATAGAAGTTCTCGAAGACAAGTTTACTTTCTTGTTGGATGTTAGAATTGGATCTTATTTCTATTGTAATATGAATCTAGACATCTAGTTCATGCTTTCTAAGTAATGAATTTGTGTTGTTTCTTTTAGGTTATAATTTGAATTTGACAGGAAGCACGAATATGTAAAGAATGGCCTCAACTTGAATTTTAGCATTTTCAATCAATTTTAACTTTTTTTATTTTGTAAAGATTATCGCAGATTTTTTCTTGCAAAAAGTTAAAATTGACCAACCCGAAATGACCCGAAACCCGGGTCAAACCCGTATTACCCGGGACCCGAAAATACCCGAAACCCGTATTACCCGGGAATTGTACTCTACTTGGAAGATTTGTTTAGCCCTATATCGCCCTTGAAGCGGTCCTCCCTAACAATCCAAAGCGGGGTGTTCTTTTCTTCGCCTTTTGCCATCCATCACCTTCATTGTCATTGACATGTTGCTATTGGTTTTCTTGCCTGAATGGAGGGTTAAACCCCTTTGGGAGATTGACCTTCACATGCCTGAATGTATGGTTAAGCAATGCGCATTCTTTAAACAGATGGTCACTCGCACCGCATTTCCCGCAGCCCTTCGGGAATTCCTCACACCACACAGGGAATGAAAGAAACCCATCAGAATCATCTGGAATCACAATTGTATCACCTTTTAGGTCGTTGATGTCCATGTTGATGTAGATTCGAGGGAATCGAACATTGACTCCCCATTCAGTGTAGTCGTCGAGCCTAATGAAAGTCCCCAAATTTTTTTTCCAAAACCGTTTTTACTATCTTGTTGCTGATAAACTTAGGTGGGAGTTGGAGGATTCTGATCCACATATCAACAATGGTTTTCGGTTCAGTTTTGGGGTCAAAGGTAGGGGTCCATGACTCCAGGAGCAACATATTCCCAAAAACATGGTAAGGTTTTCCATCCCAGACTCGTTGCTTGTCTATGGGGTTGTTGAAGCGGAATTCAATCCAACCTGAAGACTCCACCTTGATTGTAAGATCTTGAGAGCTAACCTACAGGTCTTTGAGAAAGGTTGCTGAAAGATAAAACAAGACTCTGGTTTCAAGGTCTTGACAACAAGGGCAAACTGGACGAATTGGATACAGATTTCAAGGTCTTGATAGCAAGGGCAATCTGGATGAATTGGATACATCGAATATTTTATATATTTATTTGTTAAAGAGTTTTATGTGCATATTTTATATATCAAATATTTGAAAAGGTTGCTGAGATTTTTTATGCAGATTATGGAAGATTTGGTGGCCGGAAAATCTTCTATAAAGGGCTGGAATTTTCTATGTACGACAGGCAAATATTTGAAGATAAGGTGCTGATTTTGTGCAACCAAATTTGGTGGAATTATTTCAAATTCAAACGGCTGTAAAATCAAGGGATTCCAACGTTCAAAATTCAGCCTCTGCGCCTATAAAAGGACCAAAGGCATCGGTGAAGAAAAGATGAGAACTCGAGCATTCAATCTACAAGCAAAGCGTTCTCCATTGCATTCGATCATCCATTGATTCTCTCTCTCTCTCTCTCCATTGTTGTTCTTGCTTTATCTTTTGAGAGTTGAGAGTTTCGATCTAGAGCTTCATTGTACAAGTCTAAAGTGTTATACTAAGAGTATATATCTACTCAAACGTATTCACTAGGCTATTATTTCACGAGAGCTTGGGTTGACTAGATATTAGTGGGTGAGGCTACAAGTTGAGAGAAGGGTTGTTCTTCTAAGTTGTATCTAGGACTCTAAGGGATATGAGTTGACTAGATAGAAGCGGGTGAGGCTTCGAGTGCTTAGAAGAAGGAAATATCTTCTCGGTTGTATCTAGGATCCATAGGAAGTGAAATAATAGTGCTTTTGAATCCTACGGGTTGGAAAACCCTAGGCGGGGACGTAGGCCAAGTTCGTGCCGAACCTCGTTAACAATTCGTGTGTCCATCTATTTATTTATTCCGCATTATACATTGAGAAGCTTTATTTTCGTACAGGTTCTGCTGAACAAAGTTTCTGGGATCATTTCAAGACCTTAAGTTCTGATTCAAAACATTGGGGTTCATTTCAAGGCCTTGAAGTTCCGTCTGCAGAAAGTTTGCAAAACTTTGTCATACTCTATTCACCCCCCTTTATAGAGTATTGTTTATTACTTTGTTTTATATCACCTATTACGACTCTTCACAACCTTCAGCCTTCGGGTACATGAGGTAGCGGTCACCCATAGACCACCAACAATCTTTATCAAGCTTGGTCTGCAGGGTTTCCAAATCAAGGTACGACCCAATGACGAACCCAAAGAGAGAGGTCTCCTTAAGTTTTTCAATGTTTTCCTTCACACCTCGAATATCAGCTCTAAACTGCTGCAACTCTTCTTCATCCATTTTCAGCTTCCCTTTCCTTTTGTCCTGTTTCTTCTTTCGTTCATGGTTTTCTTCTTTGGTTGTGGACTATTTATCCATGGGCTGTGGTATTTTCTGAGTTTGTTTGTCATTGGTGTTTTTCATGGGGTTCTCCCCCTTGCAAGTTTTCTCAGTGCTTTGTTCAGTTTCTTTAGCCTTCTTGTTCTTGTCATTGTTGTCTTGCTCCTTAGCCTCCTTCTTTTCTTTTTTATCCCGTTTGGTCCTTGAGAGCAGACAACCTGCTTGTAAGATTTATTTTCTTTCTTCGTAACACGACGACGCTCAACTTGTCACAAAGGATTTATATGGGAGATGAGGTTAGAGAAAAGGATTAGAAATGGTTTGAGGATTCGAACTCATCTTGGAATCAAACCCATTAAATGGGATTTTCCAGAGAACTAAAGGAGTAGAGGAGATGTGAGATAGGATGGCAAAAGGAATAAGGGAAAATCCCAAACCACCCAGAGAGATCCTGTTGTACAGAGTATAGAGAGGGTTGTCGAACATAGCCTCGCACTAGGTTCCATCGCCGAATGGAAACAGAGAGCGCCAGAGAGAGTTGGTAAGTTGCCATGATAACCTAACCTCCTCTGCCGAGTCGAACTCAAAGGTCATTTTTCCGAGAGATTTTGTATTTTCAGGGTCCCTATTTCTTCTGTTGCCCACTATTACACCTTCATCTTCAATATTATTTTGTGTCCCCTTTATTCGCCCTTTTTTTTAGCTCTAATCCTTTGCAGAAACTTACCAAACATCAACCACATTCCAAATCTCAATGGAGTCAAAGACAGAAGGAAGGACATTTTTCTGGAAAGGGCTCGAAGATTTGTATTGTTTCTTTGACATTTGGTAGATAGAGGTTGTTGTTTATTGGAGCAAGAAGTGGGATTTTTCCGGCGATTTGGCCGGGGCAGATTTTGTAAAGGCCGAATATATTTTTCTACTATTTTAATATTATTTTAATTATATATATTATTATTTTGTTCCAGTATTAAAAGTTGAATAAAAACCCGTCCTCGAGCACAAGTTTTGACTTTAAAATCCTTCCGGTATCGTTTTAGAAATTGGATTTTGATAGAATTTGATTCTGCTTTCGAACTCCGAGTCGTGACAAATTATTTCGTTTCCGATAATGATTAAAATTCGATTTAAATTCCTAGTGTCGGGTTTTGTTTTAGTGAGCGGGATTGAGGTCGAGCGAGTGAGTTTTGGGTTTATTTCCGCTATTTTGAATTTTATTGTTGGACCCATTCTTAAAATTGTGTTTCTTTCCTTCTCTCTCTCTCTCGTTTCTCAGAATTCTGACGAGGAGATTTCCACATCTCTCCCCCTACCTTGCACATTACAGCTGGTTTTGTCCCTATATGTGCACTACTCTCCCATCTCCCGACTCCTTCGTATGCAGCAGTACCCACAAACCTACCCCTACTCTCTCTCTCCTTTTTCTGTTCTCTGCAGCCACCCACAATCGCCAACAATCACCAGAGGAATCAACATCCCCTTGCACCACCTTGTTCATCCATCCGTTCCTCTCGTTCCATTCAAGCCTCCACCACCCGCTATCCGGCGTTGCATTCGACCACCCGAGGGGTCCAGGAGGAGCTCAGGAGGCCGTCCGAGCCGCCGGCGCCGCCAAGCCGTGTATCTTCCTTCCCCTATTTGAATCTAATAGGTAAATCTCTCATTTCTCTCGTGGGTTGGTTGAATCTGCGTAAAAGAAATCTTTTAACTCCTCTTCCGTTGTCCTTGTCCTCGAGGAATCATCTCCAACCTCGACGGAGTACGCCGACGCCACCGCGAGCATCCCTCCCCCGATTCTCCGATTTGACATCGGTAAGTCTTTCCTCTTGTTCCCGGCTCAAGTGCCCACATAGCTCGGCCTTAATCCTCTTACAAACATCCCAGGTGCAGAACAACCTCCTTCTCCCCGTCTTCGAGGCCATTCGCAGCACCTTCGTCGGAAACGGTTCCCCGGAATGTCGTTGTGAGTCTCCTCCGTCTCTCCCCTTCTTTCTGTGCGCGTTTCATCCCTTCGGTGTGGGTCCCGGTCGGAAACTTGTGTCGGTTGAGTGGGCTGAGTCTGGGCCGGAAAGGGAGTCGCCGGCGGGGTCTCCTTCTTCTTCTTTCTTTCTTCTGTTTAACTGGGCAGAGGTTAGAGACGGGTTCGATTTCCTATTTGTTTGAATCGGCCCGGTTCACGTGATTTTAATTAAATACAAGAAAACCGGTTCTTTAACCCACTTTCAGATTGAGTGAGTTGTGTGGGCTCGGGTCCGGGTTTCATTCGGATTCTGGGCTGGTCTTGTCTCCATCCGGGTTCCTCTTTCAGGTTTTGGGCTGGGCCTTTTCTGTGGGTTCTTGTGTTTTATATTAGTTGTTGTTATTATGTTATTGATTACTTGTTACGTATATATAAATGATACATTATATGTTATGTGTAATATTTAATCGTGGTTAATTATTGTTAAGATTATTACTATTACATTATCAGATTTTTTTCGAAAATATATTTTCAGAATTTAGTATGTATTTTAAAATGGTTTTAATAGTATTATTATTTGGGATAAGTGTGTGTGTTGATTTAAATATGTGATTCTGGATCTTGAAAGTGAGTTATTAATAAAAAGGTTGATGTTTAGGTTGATCATGTGTATTGACGAGAAATGATTTAAGAGTAGTTTTCAAGTTATTGGAAGTATCTTTAAAGGATTTGTGTTTGGAAAATTAAATGTCGGAATTATTTCTATAATATGATTTTGAGAGATTGGCTTTAAGGTTTAAATGATTAATGTCGGGATTCTCTGTCTTGGTTTGATGATGTTGGTTTTGAAAAGGAAATTGAGAGAATGATTTTGGTTGATTTTGATCGTACCAGAAAGGTTTTGGAAATGGTTTCACTATCGGTTGGTTTTGGAGTATGATGAGAACTTGAGTTCTGTGTGTATGAATGTTGGTTCGGTAGCTTTTGGAAATGACTTGATAATAGGTGTGTATTGCTTTTGGATTGCTTTGGACTTGCATTTGGGCCCTTGCTTGTGTTATCTTGTTGTTCTGCATCTTCAGGTAAGTTCCCTAGGGGGCTTACTCAGGTTGGACATTCATGCCTGTTGTTGCATTTTATGTTAGGTGTTGCATATGCATAAAAGCATGAACATGTAGTATCCTGTGTAGGTTGCACTAATTGGATGAGCATCCGCTTACTTTATGCGTTTGAAAAGAGAACGGCCGTTATCTGAGTCTTTAGAGTCGTTGCTAGGGTCATTGGGGCATTCGTGTTTCATATCGTTTTGGTCCCAGTCGAGTCTTATATATGATCTGGCTGCGGCGGTGACCAAGCGTCCTACCTGGGCTGCTTCGGAGTGAGGTACAGACAGATAGGCTGCGGAACCGACCGAGCGTCCTACCTGGGCTGCTTCGGAGCGAGGTACGGACATATATGCCCAGAGTGGGTACGGATCAAGGGATATGCCTTTTGGCATTGTCTTGGGCCCTTTACAGTATTTCTGCTTATTATTACAACTAGGAGCATGCTAGTGTGTTTAACTTTCGTACTGCATTAGAGCATCTTTATTAGGTATAGCACATACTATGTGGCCTCAGCGAGGACTGCCGGTCCCGCATGAGTGGCTCGATCTGACTCCTTTCCCCGTTCTTCTTTTAAAGATATTTTCTGCAGATTTTGAGTGCTCGATGTCTATATGACGGGGTTTCTTTTTGGCGAATCGGAGAATCTGGCTAACATTCTAAGTTGGTAAAATGTTAATCACTCACTTATGATTTGGTTTTGACCCGGCTTTGCCGTGGCATTTGTATCTTAACTTTGCTTCCGTTTTACTTTCGTTTGAATTTGATTTCGCGACATAGTCTTAGGACAGGTTAAGGGTACCCAACGGCCCTTCGAGGTTTTAGGGTTCGAAATCCCTCTTTCTGCTAATCTTAAAATGAGTTTGAAACCTTGACCCGTACCTGGATTGCAAGATCCGAACAAGGGGTTTCATCCCTTGAAACGTAACCCGGAATTCATAATTCTGGGCCGTTACAAAGATGGTATCAGAGCTGAGGTTGTGCAATTCGGGTACACAAGGGTCGAGAGTATGTTTTGGAAAATCGCCCATGAATTTCAAAGGCTTTGAAAGGATTTTAAAAAGGGCAAAATGAACTTAAAATGCCTAACCGAAATTGGACTAAGTAATGAACTCGACTTGTAATAAAAGAGGAAAACCGACTAAAGAGGGACCGAGTGGGTAGAAAGGCGTTAGACTGTCCCTTTTGGATGTAGTTGAGAATGGGTAGGCAAAATATCAGCTTGTTCTTTACAGATGGGTTGGGAGACTCCAAGGAGATCATTATGAGTGTTATCAACTGATTCTGTGCTGAGTGCTTGCTATGCTAGAGATCTGATTTGGATGCCCTAACTATGAAATGTGTATTGACTTACCTGTGCAAACGAGATAGCGGGAGTACCTTTACTTCTATATGGTCAAACACAACTTGTGTGAAATAGCCCCTTCTACTACGTTAACCATTTTTTTCGGTTCTATCGAATCTCTTTCCCGGATGTCAGTATCTTCCACGGGAAATTGGGTTGGTAAACACATTGTGTCGGGGATCATGGTTGGATATTAAGTTTGTCTGAGTGAGTGTTGGAAGTTTTTGATGTCACTTTGAGTCAGAAGTAAGGTGTTTCTGGGGATGTCTTTCCTTATTCATATGATGATCAACCTTTATTTTCTTACCACAAAGAGTCGTACCAAAGTCCTACGGGAAAGAGGGGTGATGAGTCAGTTGGGGAAGGTCAATGGTTGCCCTTAGGAATCTCTGTCCGGTTGTAATGGTGACTCTCTCTGAATTGCATGACATGCTTTTATAATCTCTCGCATGTGCCCTGCCAATGATCATTAGTAAAAAGCTACTCATGTTATGCCTTGCTTTCCATCATGATTATATGTTGTCATTAGCATGTCTACTTGGCCTATTGTATTGCCTGTATGATTGATTTGAAGCATGAACCACATGATGTGAACCTAGGTGATTGTTGTTTTCTCCTGGATTAGGTCCATGATAGTGTGATCAACTCTCCTTTGTATGAGTGCTTGCAGATGATCGTCTTGGCATGTTGAATGATGACGTGTCAATGCTTATTATCCTTTTGTGACAAAAATCTATAGCATACCCATCTGTTCTGTATTCGTCAGATTAATTAATGTTGGTTGTTTTGCAATTAGTATTGTTGTGTGATTACTTGCTTTGGATGGAGAATATGTGATATAATTGAGCCTTGAGAAATGCATGTTTTATTCTAGTATGTGTTAATTTGAGCTCATGTCCCCGGATTCCAGTCATATTGCCATTTCTTAGACTCGTATTATGCATCGTTAAACTTTTCGCATGCTTCGATATCGTTGGAATGTGATCGAGTGATTCTTACGCATCGTCCTGATTAAGTGCATGTATGTATCGCATGTTATGATGAGCCTTTAGCATTATGTAGGATCCTTGGTTGTGATTCTTGCGAGTTTACATCTTGCTTGCATTATGTTGTTTCTCTCTCGACCTAGGTTCCTGATAGTGTGGTTCTTCCCTCTTTCTATTACCTTGACGTGTTTTACTCATGCAATTTAGTTGATGTCGAATTCAATGATTGTTTTGCTCTCCGTGATGGTTATCCCAACATGCTTACATGTTATTGCTCGGTGGTGTTCCACTATTATCTTATGATATACTCTCGTACTTGCATGAACATATGACTTTACACCTCGCATGATCACCCACCACGCTATATCATGTTTGACATACGTAGAACGCATGAATGTTGGAATGAATCTAGTCGAACTACCTTGATTATGCTCATGTTCGATGTGTGCTATTAGCATCTTGTAGGGTTTATGCTCCCCAATATGACTCGCTAAATGACCACATGTTGTACTTGTTCTATGATGTGATAACTATTATACCGTTATATGTGCCCTATGATGGTTCGTTCCTAGCATGATTACGATCTATCGCTCATGATGTCTTTTCTGTTACTTTTGATGATGCCTTATGCTTCATGAATATTATGTTGAACTCCTCTTAATGGCTCTCGACTATGCTTGTATCACATCATGTATCACTAGTATCATGTAGGACTCATGCTTTCTAAATGTATCCCGTCATAATATTACGTGTCATGCTTGGCCTATTATATGATCATTGTGTCAAATGAGACAGTTACTATGTTGCTCATATATGTTCTCGTATGATACATACACCAAGCTCGTGCATTGTTCATATATGTGACAATTGTGATACCCATTAAATCCTGGATATCTTGCTTAAATTGCTAGGCATATAGACTTTCATGGGATAATAGACTGCTATCTTGTCTCGCATGCATCCGTGTAGCACTCGAATATGTCTTTTTGGAATGAATACGTATGTCGTGCTCCTTGATATAGGTACATGTTAGAGTGGATTAATATGATTGATATGCCCCGTGATGAATTTGCGTCTGCTTGTCACAATTGCAACCTAATAGACTTTCATTAGCCTTTTGTCTACACAAACATTCGTCAAATACAATGTTGGCAAAATATTAAATATGTTTCATTTGTTATAGAGATAATTTTGTTGTGCTTGTAGTAGTCTACGAATAGATTCGTTAACTCATATACTTTATTTGTATTATGGATATCTGACAACTGGCTTTGAGGCTATTACGTATGTATAAGCAATCTAAATGGATTTTTTAAATTTAATTAGCGGAATCGGTTTCATATTCGATCCATAGATCAAATATTAAAGTCACCATAAATTTTTACTAGCTAGCTACTAGATCAAATATCAAAGTCACCATGGATATTGAGCAATATTTGGAAAAAACTTTGCTGGTAACAACTTAAGGTTCTTATTCATGTCTCTGTGTTGGAATCTAGAGAGTTGTAGTTTCTAGTAGTAGTTGGTTTTTTTATACACAGTATATACAACATGGCAGTACGTACTGAATGCTTGATCAAATCCAATTCCTGGCATGGAGCAATCTCTACTGGACGAGAGGAGATCCCCTACAAGTCTACAACTCAACATGTGACACTATGTGTGACACAAAATTATTTGGATTACAAATCCATGTTAAAAAAAATTCCAAAAATTATTTTTAAGTTTTAAACAAATATATGTGTAGGTTTATATAAAAAATTTGATGAAAATCATGTTTTAATTTTTTTTTTTTTAAAAATTATGTTGTACAATATTTGATCTTTAATTTATATAAAAAATTTAACCATGATTTTTAACCAATTTTTTTTACAAACATATATTAATAGTTGTTTAAAACTTAAATAATTTTTGGAATTTTTTTAACACAGATTTATACCCCAAATAATTTTGTGTCACACCTAGTGTCGTGTTGTAGGGGATCTCCTCTCCTACTGGACATATCGCATCAGAGTCCAAATCATCTACAACACTACATACAACCTTGTGCGTAACACAAAATTAGTTAGGTTAAATATTTATAATAAAAAAAATTAAAAAAAATATTTTTATATTACAAATAACAAATCATATATATTTGTATAATTTTTTCATGAAAAAACACATTTTAAAAAATTGTTAAAATTGAAAAGATGATTATTTGATAATAATAATTTTAATATTTTTTAAATTATGTTTTTTCAAGATAAAAATATACAAGTATATATGATTAGAGATTTATAATAGACATATATTTTTTTGAATTTTTTTTATCATAAATATTTAACATAATTATTTTTGGGTCACGTGTAAGAGCACATAGGGTTTTGTAGGTGATTTTCACCCATCGCATCAAGGCTGCAAACAACAGACCCACCTACTAATCGGAGTTTTTGTCATACAATCCCATTTGGATTTACGTATGTCAGGGCCAAAGGCCAATATATGCAACTATGCAAGGGACCAATACCTCCCTTTAACATCAATTTACACGTGTTCTTATTTAATTATTTTATGTGAGGATTAGAGGTGACAAAATCTGATCCGATCAAAGAACTCCACTTGGCTAACTCGGATCCGATCGAAATTCGAAAATCTAGTATCATGTACAACCCTAGCCCGACTCATACTCGAATCGTCTTTGACCCAACCCGAATGAGATCCGACTCATATCATTATAATTACTTTAATAGTCTTATTTTTAAACATTCAAATATTTTATATTACATATAACGAGACCTAATATAATTAAATAAATAATGTTTAATAATCAATAATTAAGATAAATAAAAAATCATTATTTTATAATAAAAATAAATGTGATCCGACTTGACCCGACTTGATTCAACTCGAAATCCATTTGACCCTAAGTTATTCGACCCGAAAACTTACCTGATCCAACCCAAACCCGACTGAACATACAATATACCTGACATATGATCGAACCTGAATGAATACACCGACCCGAACAACCCGATTTCCCCCTCTTACCATGACCATTATGTAGACAGTATAGAATTAACATTTTACTCGATCGATACATTGTTGAAGACACATTTCTGTATTGTTTCTATTCAAGTTAATTATTATTATTATTATTTTGATTATGAAAGAATTCGGGTGAGCGTACTCTGCCCGAGAGCATCCTTTCGGATGAGGTCAAGAAGACCGGATTATTTAACAAATTAGTTATCCAGACCGAGTGGCAAAGTTGTGCAACTTTATCGGTCACTCGATATATTGCCTATCCGGGGCACATGAAGGAAAGCAACACTTTCCAAGTTTGTCAACATTAGTGTTATCTCCAACATAATGAGTTCAATTTCCCATGAACATTTCTTCTTTTTATTAAGATAGTCAATAATTATGTTAGAATCGCCTTCAATGTGAAGCTTACTAATTTCCAGCTCTAGGGCATGCTACACACCAAGTTTTAATTTAAGTTACTCCCTCCGATCCAAAAAGATTGTCATTTGATTTTTAACACGTATTTTAATGAGGTAAAAACTATATAAAATATCAACTTTTTTTAAGTTTTTTTTACAACTTAATATTTGTTGGTAATAAGTATTAGATTATAAAAAAAATAATAAAAAAAGTTAATATATTTTATAGTTTTTAGCTCCTTAAAATACGTGTTAAAAAGTCAAACGACAATATTTTTGGATCGGAAGTAGTAATTAAGTTAATTAATGTGTATGTCAGTACATAGTTAAAAGTTTCCCCGTGCCCAATTCCCAAATGTCATTTTCTATAAATGGATCCAACGTACGATTCTTTTAAATGATTTTTCGGACGCATCTTCATGGACCATATGAAATAATTTATAAAAAAAATTCTTTGAATTCTTTTTCGTTTCCCGTTGTAATGTCTTGGGATCTTTGTCCCACATCGAAAAATACGAGAATCCGAATCTTGCATATAAGTCACCCTCGATCCCAGGCTTCTTCCACCACGAGTAAAGCCTGGCATCTCCTCCACCGGCCACTGGAGTTTCCTGCAGCCAAGTAAACAGCAGTACTGATCGGCCATACGTCCACTCTAAGCCCCGAGACCAACACCCTGCCTCCTTGCACAACTCCCTTCTAAAGGTGAGATGATCTGCTCTTTCTATATCAGCGTTGCCTGATTTGGGTTTCTAATGTACGTGTGCTCATTGCCAGACATTACAAAAATTGGTTTTTTTTTTTTTAAATACTTGTCCTGTGTGTGCTCGATCATTGCTGAATTTGTCCATTACCTTCAACTATTTGAGTTTGTCAAAGATAGCATTGACAAGAGTATCTGGTCTATTTCACCAAATGATCTCTTTGGTCGGATGATTTAAGAGTTTATAAGAGTGTTTGTATTCTAATGTATTATTAGTATAATAAAATTATAGTTATAAATACTTTAATAGTATTTGGTTAAATGTATTTAAAATAATATAAAATTTAAATTAAGTATCTTGTAAATTGTCACAATCAAACATCCATGTCACTATTGTGCAAAATTTAGAACTACGTTATAAACTTAATGTAATTGATTGGCATAATTTATAATGTGTTTTATTTCAAATTTAAATTAACTTAAACACATTGTAATGTAAAGTAACCAACAAACATTATTCAAGTCATTATAATTATAATAGCATTATAATGAAATCCAAACACGTCATAATTAATTTAATTAAAGCTATTGTTTATAAAAAAAATGTAAAATATCTATAATAAATAATTTGCATTTATTACATACTCTTTAACAAAATTTATCTCTTGGGGTTGCTGATGGGGTTGGAGTATAAATATTAGGGGTGGGCACGGGACGGGACGGGTCGGGATTGGGCCGGGACGGGACTCGTCCCGCGAAATTTTTCCGGGACGGGATCGGGACGGGATTGACATTTTTTTTTCGGGACGGGATGGTGTCTGGACGGGACGGGATCGGGACGGGACGGGCCTTGTCCCACATATAAAAATAATAAAATATTATATAAATTTGCAAAGTGAAAAATGCTTTCATAATTCATTATTTAGTATAATATGTTGAATACGGTATTATTCTCAACTATATTATTCAATAATAATAATAATAATAATAATAATAATAATAATATTAATATTAATATTATAATACTATTATTAATTCATACAAGATTGTACAATTAATTATAATGTTCAACATATTTGGCTACATTGTCTTACTAGATCAGGACGGAAAGAAATTGAGACGAGATTTACCAATATTGTCTAATTATCGATTGATAGTTAGGAAGAATACCGTATTTAATTAGCTATTTGCCTCTTGTAACTCTAAATGGGCGGGATGTGTGTGTCGGTCTGACGGGATCCTCTCCATTGACTCAATCTGAGATTTCTGACTTTGTGCCTGGTCGTGCTGTTGTTGATGCTGCTCGACGTAAGTGTGTCAAGTATCGAGATTTGTGTACGACGGCTGGTTATGGTTTCTTACCCTTCTCATTCTCTTCGTTGGGGGAGTTGGATACAGATGCGGTTGCATTGCTGAAGCGGATTCAGAAATTCTCGGTATCTCAGGATGCTGGGGCTCGTGCTGCACGTTATATTTTTACTAGACTTGGCTTTGTTATCGCTAAAGGAGTGGGTGCCCATACTATCTCGGTTGCCCACTAATTTCTTGTAATCTGTTTTTATTATTATAATAATAATAATAATAATAAAAAAATCCCACGTTATAATTAAAAATAAAATAAAATAAAATAACTTATTTTTATTGTTATTATTATAAAATAATTATACTTTACAAGAAAAAAATATAATATGATATAATAATAATAATAATAATTTTATTATAAATTAATATTATTATTAAATTATATTATAATATTATATATTATTATTATTATAAATTGAAAATTATTATTATAGTTATAAATAATATTTGCTCAAAATAATAATACTAATAATATATTATTATTATTCTATAATATTATAATATTATTAGTATTATAAAAATTATTATTATTATTATATGCGGGACGGGACGGGATTTGCGGGATCCCACCTGGATCGTCCCGCATAATTTTTGCAGGACGGGATCGGGACGTGATTCGCTATTTTGTCCTAAATCCCACCGGGATCGGGACGGGACCGGGACGGGATCGGGATTTGCGGGATTTATGCCCGCCCCTAATAAATATTATAGAGATTTTGATATTTTTTTGAGGGAATTTGGTGAAAAAGCCCTTTAAGCATATTTGGTTAGCTAGATAGGCCCATTAATTGTTTTTTTAGCATGCTTAGCCCATTAATTGTTTTTTTTAGCTTGCTTAGCCCTCTTGACCGGTCAACGGTCAACGTTGACCGTTGACCGGTCAACCCATTTTGATGCCAACTTTTTTTCTTTTTTTTTTTGATGCCAATTTTTTTTTTTTTTTTTTAGTGATGCCATATTTTACCGTTTTGATGCCAAAATT